>JAHLSL010000036.1:7870493-7938865 GCA_025920805.1 Petroica traversi | reverse complement strand
CCGGCCCCACTCCCGGCCCCGCCCGGCCCCCGGCGCGGAGCTGCGGCGTGGGAAGCGCTGATTCTTGTCAGCCTAAATTTCACACCGGAGATAACCAACGCTTGGAAGCCAGGCACTGCTCGGAGGAGATAAACACATTTCCCCCCATTAATTAAAACGTATCTGTAAATTTAAGCGGAGATGGAGGCTATAATAAGTTTTGAGCCGGTGACAAATGTCAGCAGCAAAAGGCCCGAGATAAGCCCATGTCAGATCCCCGTGTGACGATATGTGTGTGCCATCACCCCGAGCAGGCTGGAGCATCACACGGGTCAGGGGTTGTGGCTGACACCAGGCAGTTCAGGTAACCTGTAACAGGGGGTTGGGGAAATAGAAAGAGCACTACTAGAAGTGTGGTTTGTGTCCATCTCATGGCAAAGTTGGGGGCTTTCAGTGATTTTGAATATGTGATTCTTTGGCCTCAAACAAAGTACTTCAGTGTACAAGCTGTGTATATTGGTGTGCCAACATACCGAGTCCAAAACTGACATCCGAAGTGATGTCAGCCTCTATAATATGGGTGGATTTATTTATAAACTTTCTTTATTCTCCCTCAGCCCTTTGCTGGTCATGTCAGGGACACTGTAGCCAATTATTTGAAGCATCCCTAACCTATTCTGTGTGGTATGTAATTATTTCTGGTACAATGTGTGGGTGTGTTTTCCTCTAAAAACAAGAATGCTAATGAAATTCGGGAAGAAAGCAGTGGCAGTGGGATTCCATTCCTTGCTGGAAATGGTGAGAAGTTTGTGGTCTTGAATCAGCCAACACCAGGATTGTGTTGTAGCTTTTGCTCCCATTCTCTCCATCAAGATGTGTGATATATTAGTTAGGTCCAGATTTGCTAACTGGGTTGCAACTGGGGGATTCTGGGTGGAAGCTGTTTCTGACACAGCTGTCCTGGTACCTTACTGCTGCAAGATCTTCTCCTTGCAGAGGAAGAACAGAGACAGTGACATGCCCAGGAATTCCTCAGAAAAGAAATGTATCTTTCCCTCTTCCTGTATCACCTCTACTGAACTGGCCAGAAATGTGTTTACCATGGAGGGGGATTTGTGCCTTCTTTCATGGTAAAGAGCATCTCATTCAGCCAACCTGCTGAGTATTCACAGACTTTTGGACACTCCTGACTTATTCTTTGTTTAAAGCAGTGACTGATATGGCAGGTCTGCTGGCTCCCATTTGGACCTGTGAGCCATCCATTCTGGTACAGAGAAATGGTTTAATTTGAATTTCTGAGTATTTATGTACCAAAAAAGGAATTCCATCTCTAGTTCTGGATTAAGGCTCTATGACCAGGTCTTTAGGACTTATCTGGTTGATCATTAGGTATGAAGTCTTCTTTTGTTGGTTGGGTTTTTTTCTGGTTGGTTTGGGGGATGTGATTTTGTGATATTTATATGCATGTGACTATAGGAGCTACTCAAGAGAGCAGATCTGTAATTTTTTTCTGATGGGGTCAACCTGGTTTTGTGAGGCATCAGTACAAATGATGGGAAAAAAAATTAGAGCAGTATATGTTTAGAATTCCCAATTTCCCCTAGATGTTGGTGGTAGTCAAGTGGTCATTCTTAATATCTGATTCTGATTTATTTTGCATTTTTTTCTTATATAATATTAGCTCCTGCTATATACTAATTATCTAAAATAGTATCACATAATTTGATATTATTTCAACTCAAAACATTATTAAAGTTAGTATTTCAATTATTTAAATTGAGCTGCATGAATGATTCAAAGTGAACAATTTATTTGATCAAGTTCCTTATTTCTGTAATTGCCATATATCCACAACCATGTTCAAACGTCTTTAAATTTATTGCTAGATAAATACATTGTGCATATTTTTCTCACACAATTGATCATAATGTTGAAACTTTTATCTGGAAAATAGGTGGCTTATTTCAGACTGTCCAGATAAATCAAAATATATTGTGCCTGTTCTTGTAAGGCAAGTCTTACAAATACTGTACAAATTTAAAATCTGGTTCCAATAAGTGGTTGTGTTTTACTGACTTGCCTTTTAAATTCACTTGTGGTGGAAAACAGTGAACATCTACTTAGTTTGACTCACCTTTAATCGGTTTCAGTTTTTTTAAAAAAATGTAACGATCAAATGAAAGGAGTAAGGTGCTTGCCTTGCTGTCCTGGAGCTTTGAGTCATGTGTAACTTTTGCTCTGCAAGTTATCTTTTCATTCACTTTGAAATGAAGGACAGGGAATGAGGTGCAGAGCAGGTGCCTCCTATCCTGTGTATTCTTAGGAGTTGTATCCGATTTGAAAATACATCTTGCTGAAAGAGCAGGTATTTATAGACCTCCAGCCCATCAGGTCCTGTCTCCCAACATCATGCTCAACCCTTTGGTTTCATCTTTTTCAGAAATTTATGATCAGTCACCTATAAAAGTAATACCACAAACTTTCCCTGAGTGAGAAGTGACAGCGTGCACCACACACGTGTTTCCTTGGTGGCGCATTCAGCAGTGCAGAGATAACTATTTTTTTTAAGGCTATCTGTGTGAATTAGCAACCCGAGTGACATTTCCCAAGGCGATCTTAGGGCGACAGTGTCGGTGAGAGGCATCACTCCAAAGGCCAGCGCTGCTGGGCAGCTGCTGCCAGCGGTGCCCGGCTCCAGCCACTGCCACGGCCTGCGAGGAGCTGCCCCATGGGACACGGGCAGCAAAGCCACTGCTCTGTCAGGGCCCTCTCTGCTGCTAGAGAATCACGGGACATTAATCCTTTTGAAATGCCCTTGCTAATTCTTGCAGTTTTATTCCTGTGAGCCCTGAGTTTCTCCTCCCTTAAGCCTACACATTTTTTTAGGTATTGTAAGTGGCTACACCTGCAGTTCTAAATGACTAACACAAATGTTATAATGGTGCCGATCAGTCAAAGAAAAGTTCAAAGTTCAAAGGTCGGTCTTTTGTAACTGGCGAGGAAGAGCTAGGGGATAATAGCTTGTTAATGTTATTTACCTCATTCAGCTGAAAAACTTTCTGTTGTGTAAAGACATTTACGTGGGCAATTCTGGGCATTGTCATTTGAATAGGGGTTAAATTATTCTGTTTTGTCATTAAGTGATCCTTGATTGGCAATCCATTACACAATGGGTGATCATTAAGGAAAGGCCATAAAACTGTTACACCATTTAAGAGTGAATGGTGAATGAAGCCAGATATCTCCAGGACCCGTCGTCCCCCTCACCCCCAGACTACAGCTGCTGGAGAAGCAATTTAAAGCAGAAAGGACTTGGAACAATTGGAACAGTCATTTATTCCCTAATTTTGTTTTGAAAATATTTACACTGAGGTGAACAGTAGATAAAGCCTAAAGTGTGTTTAGTATTTTAGGTCTCCTGATTTTATTGCACAGGGTAAGCATGAGCAGGGTTGCTCTGTTTAAAATGGTCTGAGTACTGAGACAGTATCAGAACATTAGTCTTACAAATAAAAACTGTGTTGTATTAATTTCAGAGAAATTATGAAAATGAGGCAGAATCCCAAATCAAAGAACTCGAAAATTGGCTGATACAGAAGGAAGTGCAACTTGCTTGGTGGAATTGCCTCCAAATCCAGATGTTAATGGTGTTCTAGGCATGAGCCCTGGCTTTTGTGGACCCTGGGCTGATGGCTGCTAATCAGATCCAGACGTTTTCAATCCTAAATTTTCTGTCAAGGGTTGTGACAGACTTTTCAGTCTACTGTAAATCACTTTCAATTGCTGTAATGTTTAAGGTAGGCCAGAGCCAGGATTGTTCAGTACAAACTTATTAGGCACTGGTTCTGCTGTGGTTGGAGCTGTGTAAGTCGGGCTCCTGTGCTCCTCTCTCCCCAGCATGGTCCTGGCCCCTGTCCAGCCTTCCCTGATCTATATCATTCCACTGGAGGAGCAGGGAGGCACAGGGTAGGAACAACTGGCTTAGGCAGGACAAGTCTCTGGTCTTGACTTGCATCAGTTAAGTTGTCACAGGACCAACATGAGGAAGTTCTCACAGGGTTGCAAACTGGTGGCTTCCAGCCAGCTTTACCTGACTTTGTCATCATTAGCCTTTAGCAGTTACCATGCCCTAGGTGACCCCTGGGGACTGGGTTTTCCAGCAGCTCTCCAGAAAGTTTCACCCATGCTCTTGGGAATGGTGATTTTTCCATGACTGAAACGCCAGTGTTGCCTTTAACTAAAACTGCAGAGCTAATTAACTGTTTAGTTACTTGTCCTTGCTTCTTTACATTCCAATTACAGTTGTGGCCCAACCCACTTGAGAAAAAGCCTTCTTCGTGGCCTGCAAAGAGACTTATTTTTTCGACTACAATTAAAGATAGGATTCTTTCCTAGTAATTAAAGATGTGCTGCTGCAAGCTGTGAAAAAGGGCTACAGACAGCCCACTGTGTGCTGGAGAGACTGAGCTGAGGCAGGCTCTGCCTGTGCTTTCCAATCCCCAGATGCAGAGTTAGACACCCAGTCTGCAAACATCACTCATTTGCTTGGCTTGGAAGGATCCATTGTCTTCAGGGCCTTTGGAGAGTATCATGGTGACAAGTGTATGAGATCAGATGTTGTGCTGTAAATCTGCCTTTAAAAAGGAAAAAAAGAAAGAAAATAGGAAAACATCCATGTTTTTACATTGAAGTTCCAGCCTAGCAATAGTCAAAGATGTTTTAAATAACAACAGAAAAAGGTGTTTCAATACATTCTGTGTATTTTCCAACATCTGAATTTCTCTTTAAACTTGTACTAGGTAAATGTTACTCAGTTGCCCTTTTAGAAAACAACAATTTGACTTTTTTCCCCTCTTTGTATTCTGACAAATATTGGTCTTGATGAGTGTTAAGGGAGTAAAAACGCTAAACATCAAAGTGCTCATTATCAACCAGCCAGCTGCACTCCCCCCTGCACCTCCTCATCACACACAAACCTGATCTTTTCTGTGGGGACTGTCTCCCCCAGAGACACAGAACAAGTTCTTCTCTATGCTAACAGTGCACAACATTGTCAAATGATGTGTAATGATTTTATAATGTGAACTAATGCCACTAGAGACTGAACTGAGACTTCTGATTTCATTACACTCAATGCCGAGACTGGTTTGGAATATGAATTTGGGGCAAAGATAAAAGGCTATGTTGGTGTCCTTTACCTATCAACCCTCAACCAGTATTATTTGACATGGATCCAGACAAGGATCCCACCCCATGTATCTCAGGAAAAAATATTTGTGGTTTAGGTATGTTTCTATCAAACATTGTGAGTGCTAATAAGTACCTTTTACATCTTTGTGCCATGATTGAAATCTTAGCATAAGTCAGAGGAAACTTCATCTCTGTGTAAGAACCAGCCCCTGGCTGGTCAAGATGGTGCTACTAAAAGCTACTGTTGGCTAATATAGGTCTGCAGTTTTTGCGTTATAACACTTAAAAGTGAGATTTTGTTCTTTCAAATTTTTTTTTTTAAATTAAAATAGATGTATTAGTTAACCTTAAATTTACAGGTAGCTCCAAAACCATAAAGGCACCACATGTATTTATACTGTGCACTAGATTTATGGTCTATTTTCTTGAACTGAATAAAAGCTTTTTATACAGTGACAGAAACATAACTACAGCAGCAAATGGTGCTCCTTTACCTATTATTATCTGTGTTACCATGAAGCCTGGGATACCTGTCTGATTTAAGTTACTTCATCTTCCTGTGTCCTAGGAGACTGTGAAAAACAGAAAAAATGCCATAACATTTTTCTCTAGAATGGATATATGGGAATTAGCTTCCTTCTTCATTCTGATGTAAGGGGAAAAGAAAGAAACACAGGCTTTCAGTCAAATTCTCATCTACTGTAAGTATGTCTGGTTCTATTGTTTTCAAGACAGTTTATCCCATTTGTACCAGCAGAAAATGTAGGGCATGCTGGTGACAGCAGGGAGATGAACACCCTGAGTCTCCAGCTAATTTTCAAATGTAATCTACCTGCTAATATGTGATATGGGAACTAAGTGTCCTTTATATACTCTTAAAGCACTTCAGATGCAAGAGGGATAGAAACTAATCCACCTTCAAAGGTAATTATATTGGGAATTACACTACTTCATGCAGTAAACTGTATTCAGTACCTTGCCCATTTTTTCCAGCACTACACCATTGACCTTATTTTAGATATAAGTAAGAGTTAATCGTAAGTCAATTAAATTCAATATGCGAAATGGGAAAGAGAATCCTTGCAAAGATGTAAAAGCATCTAAAATATAAGTGGCGATTAAGCTTGTTTCTTCTTGTGCTTATTCATACTGGACAAATGATTTACTTTCATCATCTAATATATTTAAACTGTCTTGGTTGTAGGGGTCACAGGCACTGTGAGATGGGAGGAGAGACAATACTAATCAAAAGTAAACCATGCCACTTTTTTTTCTCCAGTGCCGCTAATCTTAATTGAATCAATCTCGTGGCATATGTTGACAGTGAATGATTACTCGAACCTGGGAGGCCAAGCTGGACAGAGCTTCCAGAAAAAATAATAATAAAAAAATCTTCCTTAATCATTAATTTGTTCATTCATTCCCATTTGCTTCCATTCTTCAATGTCTTAGAAGATGTACCCCATGCAACCTTCCTCTTTAGCAATCATTTCCAAGTGTTCCTCCCAATAAGCTCATGTGCTTTTGAAGAAACTAATTTGCCCAAGATGAATACAACAGAGGTGCTTTTTTTTTTCTTTTTAAGAGGAATGCAGTTGGATTTTATAGAATTCAGCATTTTGTGAAAAAGGGTAGCGTTTCTAATGAATTGCAACAGAACGGAGTCAATTTTGGAACTGAAATAAGTCCTGTTAGAGAATATTAGGTAAATCCTACTTGGCCTAGGATGGAGTTGAGGAGTAGTTCATGGATTCACAGTAGCCCCAGTCCTATGAGGCAGAGAGATGAAAATCCTTTGAAGTTCACAATAAAACTTGAGAACTTTGCTCAGGCAACAAGGGTTCCATGAAGCAGCAATATTCTATCAGATTAATTTTTCCTCCAGGATTTTATGAGTTTAGTACTGTTATAATCCCACTGTTAACTGTTATTTAAATTTTGTTATTGTTTTGTTGCTACTGAACAAGCAGACTCTGCACACATACTTGTGACTCATTCCCCAGTTATTCCCCAGTCACCGTATACACACTGCATTATAGGATTGTCAACATTGCAAAGTTACTTAAATAAATTTGTTAACACATAAGCTTGAGGAAGACACTTAGTGGATGAGCTAGGATTTCTGATCAGGCCTTCATATGTGCAAACGTTTATGTTTGCAGAATTATGAGTGTGAAAATCTTAAAAACCTAAGACCTTGAAATGAAATCTGAAAGGACAGAAGCATCCTTGCAGAATCAAGACCTTAAAGGCTACATTGAAGACTCTCTAGAGATAAGGCTAGATTAAATCTATTCCTTCTAACAAATAGTTTTAATTAAATAATGTTGGTAGGTGTGAAGTTAAGGTTTTGATGAGCAACAGTGTTCATATTTTATGTAATCCATTATGAGCCCATATAATTTAAAACATTGCTATATGGTGCATTAATAAGACTCGTATGCAATTAGATGGTATTTGGTGATGAAAAGCAGGTTTACTGGTGAGGTGCAATAAAATCTCTAACATAGTAGCCAAACCTTGCTAGAGATGTAATGGTTTGTGCTGAGCATATATTGTCTACACAAAATTCAAATATAAGAGTGTGCAAAAAATATCCACTTATTTTCCCAATGCACTTATTCTGTTATAAAGTAATTGCATTTTATTATTCCCCTTGATTTGGGTATGTGCAGACAGAATTAGTCCCTTAAGAGACATAGACGCTTAAGTAATTTCTCACAGATTGATTGCACTTTATAACTTGAACGTCTTCCTAAAACAAGGAACATTTTTAATTCCTTATTCCAGCATTGAAAAAATCAGATCAAATATATTTCTTATAAAACAAAAATTCCTTTATGTTTTAGTAGTCTAAGTCAATGTCATTTACAAAATTACCCAAGAAATTAAATAGAAAACCCCAAAACTTTCATATGATAAATAAATAATTTAATCCATATTTAAAATCAAGACAGAGTATTTGGTAAAGTTCCTGCCTCAAGCCTACTCTCTTTAAAAGTGCCATCTTGTTTTATTTTGATGTATATCTTTATAGCAGAATAATTAACATTTTACAAATCAGTGATGGGGAAGTTGCTCACATTATTCTGAGGGCAATAAATCCACATGCACGTAGTTTTGTATTATAGAGACCATTTAAGTGAGTGTAATTTTAACATTTTGATGACAGTTTTAGGATCCTACGAAGCAGTGATAAAGCTAGCAGTTATACTATGTGATAATTCTGCCTTTCATTATGATGCAGTTTCTCCATACTAAATCAGGCTAAGATGCAAGCTATTACCCCTGGGCAAAATTCATTCATTATGCATGTACGTTATTCCTAAAATTATTGGTAACACTTTTCATAATAGTTATTTTTTGTTAATTAACTTTTGCAGCTATATTAGTATTTAAGATATGTTTATTAGTCTTGAGTTTTTCCTGAATAATAAATACAACCTCAGCACCCTTGTAGTTTCTTAAAGTTGAAAGCTTTCATCAGTTTTGATGCTGTAAGGCTACTGTTGTGAAGCTCTGAATTAAGCTGTGTTTAAGGAGAATATTATAAAGAGGGTAATGAATGTCCTGTGCAGCACTACAGTTAAAGACATGATCCAGAAACCTTCATTTGCTGTAAGGAAAGCAAGAAACGAAGCTGCTGAAGCTGATTCCATTTAATGAGTGTAGACCTGACCAGGTTTTTCATCTTCCCTTATGCAAAGTGAGCAGGTATCGGCTGATCAGAGGAGCCCTCAGCAGCTGGGAATTTCTGCAAGGCACAAACTGGGCTTGGCTGCCAGAGATGCTTGGGAATTCAAGGCCCAGGCTTTACTTTTAATGGTGCCTTAGTCAGTTCAGAGGACATCTGGAGAAGAGTATCTGCTCTTCTATCGCCTTACTCTTGAGATCATTATGTAAAGATTAACTACATTGAAAACCAGCAATTTTCAGGTGGATCTCACCACCTCCTTTTTGGCTGATGTTGCATATAAGATGATGCCATCTCCTCTATTACTTGCCTTTGTGAAACCTGGCTACAAGAGGGACAGCTCAGCAGCATAAGAGGCAGCATGGCATATGAGGAGCTTTCTGCATCAGTGGGCCTGGATGAGTTCAGGATGTGTCCTGTATGTTAACAGGGCATTGTTTCTGTGGTGTGTGAAGCCAGTGCTGAACTGAGGAGAGGGAGGTGCAGTGCAGCAGCTGAGGGGACTGAGGGAGTTACACATCACCTTTATTCTCCGGGAACCAGTGGCCATTGCAGCTCCTACTTGAGTATGTCCTACAAGATGGCTTTATCCTACAAGATGCTTTTATCTGTTCCCACCATGCTATATTTTGGCCTGGGTTTATCTCACTTAATTTCAAGGACTTTCTATGACTATAGAGACAGCGTAAGACAACCAAGTTTGGCTTGTTGGGAGCTAGCTGAGAGTGTGCATCTGAGCTCTTTCCTTAGCCTACTTTCTGGCCTCCTGGTCAGGGATGTGTTTGAAATAAGACAAAGGTGGGAAAAGAGCTGGCAGGGTGGCAGGAGGAGGCATTTCCCCTTACTTGGCTGAATGGCTTTTATACCTCCTTCAAACTCAAGGAAAAGAGCAAATATTGACTGAAAGTCATCCCTCAGCAGGTCCCTGTATTTCTTATCTCTCACATCTATTTTAACAAGATACCAAACAGCTGATGTAAGATCAAGCAGAAATAGTCACTGTTACCCAGATAATCAAGTAAAACCAAGAAAAGGTCTAGTATTCATTAGACATTTTGTTATCTTTCAACTGTATGAAGTGCTTTCATTGGGGAATAACTTCAGAGACTTGGATTTTCATGGTTCACTAACTGTAATAAATAAATCTGAATAAATCCAAACTTCAATGCCAAGGACTGAGTCAAACCTACTTATTTTTATAGAGAAAATATCCTGGCATTAAAAGGCTTAGCATTTTGGGCTGTTCTGTTTAACAATGAGATGAAAAAATGGTGCAGATAACTGTAGTAGTAACTAAAAAATACTAGAACTCCTCTTTAGGTTTTCTTAAGGAGATGGTTTGAAGCATGCTCAGACTTTTTCTTCACATGACTAATCCACTCTCCTGTGACCTATCTTTAGTTTGATATTGAATCAGGAACAAGAACTGGAACTTCAACTGACCCCAAACATTTAGTTACATTAATCACAGGGCGTTTTTGGACTCTGAGCATACTGAATGAAAGACACTTTCTTTGCGAGACATTGATCAAACAGTCTACAGGTATCACTACATCGAGGCACATTAATCATCTGGTGCATTATCAGTTCCACCAGGAGAATATGTAAATGTGATTCCTGTCAAAGATAAGGGAAAGCAGAATTTATTTTAAAAGTGGTCCTTCTGGAGCTATTGATATAATCTTACCTAAGACAATAGGTTGCAAAGATACGTTTTAGCAGGGCTGCCAATGAACATAAAGAACAAGTAAATTAAAGCCATCTGAAACAAACAAACAAACAAACAAACAAAAACAAAACTAAAAAGATAGGGGCTATACCTCAGTCACTTTTGGGAATTGTTGTTCCACAATATTGTGGAGGAGACTTTTTCTGCTTAATAAAACAGGGCAGTTTTCTGAAAACTCTCATAATTGCTTTTTAACCACAAAAAGCTTTATTTAAGAGTCATACTCTTCTATTCTATTCTATGCTCCAGTGCCCCTGTCCTAGAATACACCTGTGATATACTTGCCTCATGGCTGAGGATGTGATGCTCATACTGACTGTGAAACTCTGAGGCAATGCCTCACCTTCACAGATGGCTCACCTTCACTCATATTAATGGGGCTGCCTGGCTGAGGATTGCAATGTGCATCTTGCTGAAAGCATTTTTGTATAGTTCTCCTTATATAATTGATCAATTTACTCTACTTTTTTTTGGTTTTTTTGCAAGAAAAAAAGGGGGTTTTACTTTTCCTTTTTTTTTTTTTTTTCTTTCTTCCTTATTTTTAAACTTGTGCCAAATTAGTACATGCAAATATATGTTCTGTCAGTGCTGGGAGTGTGAGGGTACGTTTCAGGAAAAGTATTTTTTGAAGTCTTATCTGAGGGGATTAGAGACCTAGAGCTGAGAAATTAGTAGAGATTGAATATTTAAAATGGTCATCTAATTTCTACTTCTTGTGTCTTTAGTGTTCTTTTCTACTTTCCCAACATCTTTGGGCTACAACAGGGGAAAAAAGAGTCCTTTGGGAAGACAGGAGGACTCGTCTGTAAAGGCCATGGCTCTTGCTGACTTTTGATCCCTGAAGGATGGAAAAAATGCAGTGCAATCTATGTGCAAAGGCTGAGGACAGAGTTTGCTTTGGGTCTCATCTTGGCTCCGTCCAAGTCCGGAGGAAGTTCTGCAACACTGAAGGATCACAAAAGATTCTATGAGTTTTTAAGCAGTTTGAAGGGAAAATGGGCTAAATCCTGAAAGTTTGGGGAATAGGGCTAAAAAATATTTTTAAGAGGTTAGGGTTATAAAGCCATGTAATTAATGCCTCCTCATCTTGTAACTGAGATAAGATCCATGGAGTTTGGGTTTTTTCTCTTTAAGTACAACATTTGGCTCTTTCTAATGATCAGCATTATGGCTCTCATTTAAATATGGAAGAGTTAGGAAAACTTGAATGTAATTGCAATATGCCTGAATAAACACAGACATGATTAACTGCATATGCACAATGCTGCCTGGGAAGCTAGCAGAGAAAACAAAGTACATTTCCTGCACATGCAAAAAATCTCTTTGAATGTCCTTCCTTTTGCATATTTAATATTGTTTGTCATCATATTGTGACCATGTGCCCTTCATATTTATATTTACATATACTTGTAGGTTTTTTTTCAAGGTCAGAGAATTATGTCTGCACATTTCAATAATTAGTTATACAGAGTCTTGCAAGTATTATGGATTCCCTTTATCACATCTCTGCACTGTTGAGCAAAATCATAGAGAGTTCTTAAGTGAAAGTTCTTGTTGAAATGTAGGATTTTTGTAGACATGTCCCCAACTGCTACTGACTAATGCAGAGAAGATGCCACTGTGGCATGGGACACTCGGTATGTAGCAGCACCTGCACAAATAATGCTGTTAATGACAATTTAATATGAAGCTTTAAAAGTTTTAGGTTTACTTTTTAAAGAGAAGAACATAGATACAATATTTCTGGTTTGC
This sequence comes from Petroica traversi, assembly GCA_025920805.1. Taxonomy (NCBI): domain Eukaryota; kingdom Metazoa; phylum Chordata; class Aves; order Passeriformes; family Petroicidae; genus Petroica; species Petroica traversi. The sequence goes on along the minus strand of JAHLSL010000036.1, from coordinate 7,926,521 downwards.
ATTGCACCTTGTATTTCTTAAAGATCTTTCAGGAAAAGACAGGCTGTTGATATTCTTCCTGTGTCCTCTTCTGCTTCTTTAGAGCACATAACTGGAAGTTAGTTAGATGTTATTTATGTAGGAAATAATATAGCCTTTCAACATTCCATGGACCCAAAATAGTAAAAGAAACTTATTACTTTCTTAGGAAAGGGAATAAACTATCTGGTCTAACTGGTATAAAATATGTGCCACATATCTCAAACTGGGTCACAGAAAACTTTAGGCATCTGCAAGCTCATTACTGTGGGTGAACATATGCCAGTTGAAGGCTTCAGGGAAAACAGGGAGAAGAAAAAACCCTTTGGAATGACCAGGAAATCGCAAGTTATTTTTTTACCAAGAACCAAAACCTACAATGCCCGTGATGGTGGTGGCAGACTTCTGTCCAGAGAGCTCAGGACTCAAGGCTGTCTGGAGAGGTAGTACCCAGGAGGAGCCCAGAAGCTGCTGACATTCCCAGGGTGGCAGTGGACGCTGGCTTGTTGGCAGAGAGAGCCCAGGGCAAAAACCAACCCAGCACTTTTCAGTGCTGGTGAGAGCTGGAAATGACAGGCTGGCAGACTGTCACTCCTTGCACATAGTTCTCTCTTCCTTCCCCTTGCCCTCTAAGTTTTACACTTCTCTCTTCTCCTCCATCTTTCTTTAAATATTGTTTCACTCTCTTCAACCCTTCTTTGTCTTAGTTCTCAGTTGTATTACCACACTGGAGTATTTAAGGGGTCTCTAATGAAACAGGACTTGTGCTGCCAGCAGTCATTTTTCTAAGGTGTAATCAACTAACTGATAAAAATAGCTGATTATAGCTGCAAGTTCATGCCACAGCAGTAAAGAGAGACTTAGCATTTTCATTACAAGACTCATTATTGAGAAGTTCATAGCTCAGTTATTAAAAAGAAGTTGTCATGAAGTTTGACATTTGTAATTACAGTAGAGGGAAGTTTTTCTGAATCCCATATTTAAAAATCTGGTTTATTTTATTGATTTCTATTTCCCTGTCATGGTCTATGGGCATAGAAATAATAAATAATGAGAAAAAATATGTGCCCATACTAGTGCTAGTGGCAAATGGTAGAGGTAGATAAATAGTTTGTAACTGAGAAGAATAGAAATTGCTGCTCAGGTCTTGAAAGAAGTGTCCTTAAGCCAACTCTGAGCCCATCTCACAGTAGACAAGCAGAAAGCCAGTACCACAAAATATGTTGCTTTGACAGTTCTGTCCCTCAGATGGACTGGGTGCTGTAGAGTCTGAGGTCTAGGACTAAGACCAGCCTTGGACATTTATGGAGGTTTCAGAAATTCCTGTAGGTGGTGATGAGCCACCTTCACTACTGAGAACACCTCCTCTGTTTGCTTTTTCCTTTGGGAAGATCTCACTCACAGCTGATGTCTTATCAATAACACCCCTTGTATCATGAGAGGTTCATGCTGTGGCCTGACCCAGAGGAAACTTTCAGAAGAGGAAGAAGTTGTCTGGTTTTCTGCTTCAGCCTGACTGGATCTTAGTGGCCAGTGTTCTGGTCTCTGCTCTTCCCTTAGTATAAATTTTGCCTTCACCAAAGGTCTTCTAGGATCTTCTCTTTAAAGGCAGATTTATAGGCTGTTGAAAATTCTATTTGGGCACAACAGAGTGGTGTGGACTATCTGGGATGTGTCCAAGGTCCTAAGAACACAAACAAAATTCAATAGATTAAATATATGTTGTTAGAAAAACAATTATATTAATGTAGCTTTGATGTACAGTAAAAATAATGAAAGAGATAGAATGCAGAAGGGATAAATTTGTCTATTTATATATATATAAAATTTTAACAATTTTATTAACTTTTTGAAATTGTTTCATTGAAGAGGCTGGATTGGTATTAACAGTCCCTTCCTTTGGGGTCACTGCAATGGATCTATATTCAATGTTACCATAATCTTCTCTTTTTCCTCCCCTTTTTCCTTTCCTTTTGAATGAAAGTTCAAATGAAAAGTGTTCAACTTTGAGAATATGAGCAGACAATTGCAGACAGGTTTATACTGCAGCTATTTCCATGGGATTTTAGTTTTTTTCTCTCATTTATGTTTCATTCAGTCCTGACAATATTTTAGGTGTTCTTTTGACATTTTTAAATGGAGGTTCTCTTATCTCAATATGTATTTCTCTGCATTTATATTTTGCTAGATTGTTGCCTTATTTTTTCTGCAATGCTGTAGCTAATTTTTAAATTTTCTTTACCATTATACTGTGCTTTATTTTTTTAAAAATTATTTTTGTTTTGTTTTGTTTTGGAAAAGGTGGCTTTTAAAAAACAGATAGGTATTAAAAAAATCTCCATTTACCATACCTGAATTATTCTGGTTCAGGGTGAGTAAATACTAGAGAAATATTGTTTACTTCAAATTTCCAAAGATGTACCAAAGGCAGCCACCTGGAAATATTAAAAAGGGAGGGCTGAGGTATTTATGAGGAGTACTGTGGTGGCTTTCTCCAGCAGGATCATCCTAAGAGACATTGTTTATAAATGGATTATGAGCTTCAATCGTTTTATTAGGGTTTTTATTTGTGCATGTTAAAGCCAGGTGCATTATAGTTAACCCACACTTGCTGCAATTGCTGAGCAAGTCTGATCCCCAGGTACCTGAGGAGAGTTTCACAGTGTGTTTGGCAACTCTGTAATTTGGAAATGTGAGTTCCTTCAATTTTAAGTTTGTATTTTCTTTTAAATGGTAAAATGCTTCTAGGAATAGGACTATACATAGGAAATTCTGACCCTGATTTTCTAACGCTCCTTTGTTGGCTGGTGTAGACCTGGGTCCTTCACTGCTTCTCTGTCTGGCCACCCTGCTGGAAGGGGGAATGCCTGCAGACATGAAGTGCGAACAGATTGCTCATGAGCTGCCTTGTGCCCTTTAGATTTCAGTTTTCTGTGGATTTAACTTGCCTACGCTGGGTACAGTTTTTTGTGTGCAGTTTGGTTATGTGCAAATTCCCCATTAGACTTTGATCAGAAAATCGTTTGAGGAGGAAGGAGTAGATATTCCACAGGCTTGATGGTCTGAAAATGAATGATTTGTCTGTGAGTCTGTGGCCTGTGTGCACAGTGGCTGTCCATGGATTACCCACTCCCTGCTGCCTCACAGCCCAGTCTGAAAAATCGTGTGTTTTTATGTGCTATCATGTTAAATCTTGCTTTGCTAACACGTTCCTTGGACTGCAGTCTGCAGACAGTCAGAAGACATTTCATTGGTTGGATGTATGTGGAATGAAAACTATTGCCATTTGAGAGCAGCATCTCACAGGGGGAAGGGAAGGAGGGAGGGCACAGGAGGAGTGTGTTGATTGGGACTGACATGCGCCTTAATATCTGATGTGGCTTTCACACTTGGAAATATTCAGGACTCCATATGTTCCAAAAACCCCACTGAACAGTGCATATAACATTGCCTTTATCATTCTTTAATCTCAGTTTAATTGCTGTGGTCAAATTACCCCACACTTAATAACCCACAGCTTGGTATATTATTTAATATGGTTGACACATACTTTGTTTTAAATGTCAGTGCTGGTAAAGCCCTGGAGTTGGCAATGCTGTGTATGATAGATGGCAGAGGAGATGGATCATCTGTTCTTTGTCTGTGCTGTTGGTATGTTGGCTGCAACTTTTTCAACTGTGATGCTAGACTCATGCCAAACCCAAAGCTACTGAATGGGTAACATTATCCCTTGTATCTGATGTTTTGTAGCTGATCATTCTCAATTTCTCTGGCTTTTTTTACAGGAATGTGTAATATTATATCACCCAAGTTGAAGTGGCGAACTAGTGTTGTTTCAAATGGGTTGATTTAATTATTTCAGCACCCAGTGGCACCTTTGTTATTAAAGGATTTTCAAAAGCAATACATAGTCTAATTACAAATTTACACAAGAGACCGTAACAGCATCTGCTGGGTAAATAATATACATTTGTAAAATGGTCTAGCTACTAATTTACACAGCCGACCACTGAGACACTGAAAGGCTGTGGCATTTTGTCATGTCAGCTCTCAAACACTTCCAACATTCCTGCTTCTCCTTACAACTGTTAACAAAACAGAGAAAATCACATAAGTAAAACTCCCTTCTAGAAAAAAACAGGACTGTTTAGTGTTGGTGAATTTAGCTGCAATTTCATTCAGAGCTTTTTCCTTGCCCCAGCTGGTAGCAGAGCATGGGAAGTGCTATCACACATGTTTTGGGGCCCATATCTACATCAGCACAAGCATGAAGGTTGAGAAGGAGGTGCATGTTTTCATTTTGGATTGCTGGCTCTGCTCTCTTGGTGCAAATCTGTGGAGATTAACGTCTCCAGAGACTTGCTCCCTGCACGGGAGAGCCCAGCATAGGGGATACATGCCACTGGAACTCCTGTGTCACATCCCTACAACAGTGCTCAGACTTCGGTCAGGACATGCTTATCTGAAAAATCTTTGCTTACAATCCTGGGTCCTTGCAGCTATAAAAGTTTGGAACCAGTTGCAGCAAGTCAGGGGCTGCACTGACTCGCTCAGGGAAGGCTGATTGGTCTGAGATCTGCAGATGCAAGAGAGGTTCACTCATTGAGAACAGTTTGGCCTTTATTTAGGCATCTGGGTGTTGATACAGAGGCACAAATTACCCTCTTCTGAGAGCAGCTATGATAGATTCATGCAGCTCCTGGGTAACAAGACGATGACAGCTGGGGAGTAAATCGCTGGTGTAAGGTAAAATTTTTGCTGGATCAGTGAGACTGACATTCCTAGTCTGGAACCCATTAGTGATTAGTGAGAATAAGATTTAAGATTTCTCAAACCCTCAGCTAAATGCAGCTTTGCAAACTGGAAAGTAGAGCTTTAGCTATGGCTTACTGCTAAGAAGAGAAGAGCTCAGTGTTAGGAAATGCCTTAAGTGTCTCAACTATCCATGGATATGCAGTTGTCTACCAAAAAACCCAAACCAAACTGAAAAAGTCTGAGAAGAAAGAAATATAAAGCAGCATCCGCTGCGGGATCCCATCTCTTCCTGTGTTTCTGGAAGGAGAACATAGTGGTTTCATTGCCATCTGTGCAGTAGGATGCCCATCAACTTGAACTCTTATCTTTTGCAGGCAGAAAACTGGACAAGCTCTCCCATAGCAAATCCCTCTTTATTTCCTCACAGCTGTCTCACCTGTGTAAGCTGCAGAGCCTTTTCCAGCAATGCTGAGAAAAGATTTATATCTGCAGTAGAGGAGAAAGCCTTCTTCCCTGTTGAAGTCTGAATTCTACATCAGCAGGCTATATCTGGGGAAGGGAATTTGGACTGGTTTTCTCAAGTGCTCTTTTTCCATTTAAACATCATGCTTAGGAAATGATCACAACAAAGCTTGTGTTTCACATTAAAAGGATATCCGTGCAGCACTGTTTATTCAGAAAAGAAAACCAATATAGCCATTTTTCTTGATTGCTTGAGTATAGTGTGGGACAAAGACACGAGAAAAGAATGGGAAATGTTAGAACTAGAGACTCCAGAGAAGTGATGATTCCCATCAGTTACGCCTCTTGCTCCTGCAGCTGTAGTGTAATTACTCTCAGAATTATAGGAGGTAGTATTGGACAAGGAAATCACCACTGCCCTAAAACAAAAAGACCCATTTGAAATTACAAATGGGACTGTCAACCTGTTGGACCTAAATACCTGACTTGTTTTCCTATAAGATCCTTTTAGCAGTTATGTATTTTAAGCACTGGCTTGTATTGTTTGCTGAATGAGGAGCTGGATCTGTAAAGGATCCGGTTTTCACATTAACCAGGCAGAAAATACCCTCTGGATAAAGAAGAAATATTTGTTGATTATGTGTATTGTTTCTTTTGCCTCACGTTGCCTTCATATTGAAGGCAACATGGCAGTTTGTTGAAAGAAAAGAAATGTATTTTTGCTTTGTTACAGGCAGCAAAATATCTTTGCAAAGCTCTTGGCTCTTGTTCAAGTGTATCACACCATTTGTGATGGCTTTATAAACTAAGCTTGGTTTAAGACAGTCAAGGATGAGTCAGACTGAAAGAAAACATACAATTAATACTTTACTGTAAATTTGGGATTAAGATTATCCAGGAAGATCAGAACTATTACCAGGCTGAGTATCATGAATAGTGTTTGGGGGGGGTAAGTGGGGAGTTAAGAAAGAGAAAAACTGTGTTTAAGATGAAAGCTGCTTTCAGTGAAGACAGGATCATCGCAAAAATGTAACAGGAGAAGTGAAATATAATTAGGAACGAGACATTAATACTGGATTTGCAGAATGTTGCCCAACAGGTGGGTGGAGTTTATTTGACTTTGTTTCAGCTGGGGTACTGAATCACACAGATGCAGCCTTCAAAATTAATCTAGACTGTGAGAAAAAAGGTAACAAGGATGTTCAAATACATGAGCTCCCACCACCAGCATGTGTCCTTGCTCTTTCTCTTCCTCTTCTAGCTGTAATAATCACCTCCCAGTTAAGATGGTTCTTGCTCTTCCTCTGTCATTCCTTGTTTCTGCAGCTCTGCACTGGAAAGCAGAGGGGATATTGGGTTTCCTTTCATCACAATGACAAGTTAGGGAAACATCTGTTTTAAACAAAATGTGCAAAAGGTTTGAAAAACAATTAAGGTGAGTTTTTTGGCATTTTTTGTTTATGCCTGTTAGGCACCGCTTTTATTAAAATAAAATTTATGAGTATAATATGAAGAGAAGTAGTTTAAAAGATTTAATTTACAGTATTCAGAGAGGAAAGCTGTGAAAGGCAAAATGTCCACCAGAACAGACAATGCGAGTTGCTTTCTGGACTCCAGGATGGAAGCATCAATATAGAAACATTTGTTTCCATTTATGAACCTTTTTTTTGCAATCCAGCTAAAAATATCAGCACCACCTGTGATACGAGAATCAGATTTATTATCAGCTTCTCAGGAATTGCAAAACAGCCTAACTCCACCCGACTGTTAATAAATCAGGTGCTGAAAGCACTTCAAATGAGAACTTTGCTGAAGAGACAAGTAACTCAGGAGGATCAAAGACTCAAGTCACTTAAACTGGCCATTTGCCCTTTTGGCATAATCAGAATGTATTTTCAAAAAATGGCATGATGCTTTTATGAGAGTAGGGCAAATATTAAAGTGGGAGTGGGCATCTGTAAGTCAGCCACTCTGATTCTGCAAAACTGAGTTTTCTAACTTTGCTGAATTAGTAAAGCTTATGGATTTCATCCAAAGCCCACTGAAACCAATGAAAAAAAGAGTGTTTCTTTTGATTTCAGTGGTTTGGATCCGGCTGTTGGAAGTTCCCTGCTTTGGACAACAAGCATCCACCCTCTCATGAGGCTGACTTGCCTCTCACCGTCTTCCCCTGACATCACACACAGCAGAAAATCCACTGACAGCGAGGTTCCAATGAAAGAAATTGCCTGAAAAATGTTGCAATATCCAGCTTCCTGGATTAATTAATAAAATTATTTGCTCTTCAACATAGATTACATGCTGGGCATTTAGCTAGTATGCTCTGGGGAAGGGGTGAGAGAAAAGTTCAGTAGAGATGAAGGGAAGAGAGAGCAGGACACAGGTGAAGAAATACCATGAATATTGATTCATGATGACAGGAATATTTTTTTAAACACTGCATAGCTCTGGCTTGCATGAACAATATTTCCCTAATTCAGATTCACTGAATATTCTGTGGAAAGGGCCCATGAGAATCATCAAGTCCAGCTCTTGAAAGAATGGCCTACACAGGGATCAGACCTCAAATCTGGGCATTATTAGTGCCCTGCTCTAACAAACTGAGCTCATCTCAGGGTCTTAAACTGAAGCTGTCAGCAACATCAATACTGGCAGCTTAATAGGATTCTAGCTCTAACTCTTCTTTTTGCCCTTGCACAGGGTATTGAGAGTAGGGACTTTATTATTCAGTGTCAACCAGTCTCCACTCGTATTTGAATTTCCTCTTTCCTGAGTCCTCTTACTGGTGGTCTGCCATAGAAGACAGGTCCTTGTTATGAACTGGATGCTTTTTCTTTTTCTGAATGACTGTTCAAGTAATAAAGAGAATTTTGGATGGTGTTGCTGTGTGGCATTCTGGAAGTGATCTGTATGTCAGGGAAGGGATGGGCTTCATAGATGCCTGAATTGTGCTGGGCAGATGATGGATTGACCTTGTGGGAGGCAGGAAGAACCACAGGAGGGTGAACAGGCAGAGTTGAGGCACTTCTCCTCCACTTGGTAGTGCAGCAAATGCACAAACAGCAGGATGGGTGGAAATGGTGTTCTGCAAGAATTCAGTGCAAAAACCTATGCTTTCAGGTGCCTAGTTGGAATCCTGAGGGATAAAGGCTCTCTTTTTCTTGGATACCCAGGTGCAGTGCCACTGATCTGAGCAGAGTTAGTCTGGGTTATAAGCGGTGTAGGAGGAAAGCCAGTCCTGTTCCTGGGGCAGTGATGTACACGTGAAACCTGTGCAGAAATAATGACTCACGGGGCACTGTGTGACACTCTGAAGTTTACTGTTTGCACATGTGGCTGGTTCTGAGCAAGAAACTGAAGAGCAACCTGGTTTTTACTGGGTTGAGTGTGTGAGGAAATCTGTGGAGTGGCTGAGAGCCGTGCATTTTCAACTGGGCAAACATCAGACAAGAAAAGAGTGTGTTTGCTGTCCCTCTTTGCTTTGCTTTTGCAGGATATCTGATGGCAGAAGAGCATGGTTATTCCCACAGTGACAGCTCCATTCACACCCAGCACTGTGCTCTGACAAGAGACATTTCAAGCTTTGATGTCTCCAAGCACAATGGGGCTCCACCCCACACCTTCACTAGGAATTCACAGAAGTGCAGTTCTTGCTGTTTGCTGCACAAATCTTCACCAGCCAGGGGACCTGGAAAATTATTTTCAGTCCTGTGCTTTAAATGAACCTTGAGCAACAAGCCTGTTTTGTTCAGGGCTTGCTTTTCTATTCTCTGGATTGGCAGCAGTGATGATGCCAGCAGAGGAAGGTCAATATTTCTGTTTTAGGTCTTCTTTGGAGTATTAAAGATACTTGAGTGTAATAATTCCCAGTGTTGGATGCACTTCTTCTTAATTAATTTTCAAGACAGCATATTGCAGTTTGGGCTGCCTTTCTGGAAGCCAGGAGAGCTTCCCACAGAGGGTGGGAGCTGTGCTGGCTCAGTGGGCACATCCTTCCCCCATGAAACAACACACACCCCATCGTGTGAGCTTCCAGCTCTGCAAAATGGCAGCAGCCACCTCAGCTTTCCCAAGCTTAATTAATCGGTTGCTTTCTAAAATTATGGATGCCTAATGTGGGGTGACCTAGTGAATGCTTTTTAATCTGTGTAGATACCAGGAAATTTTAGATTTGTTCCACTGTGTGTCCTAAGGCAAATTAGAAGCTCTGGAGTCAGGAAATTGCATTTTCTGTGGCTGAGACTGGGCTGCACTGCTCTTTTGATACAGAAATTTTAGGAACACTGATAGTTGAAGCAGACACATCTGCTGTTTGTAGTGATTCTGTCAACAGCCCTCATGGTATACAGCCAGCCTAATAATCACAAGTGCTTCTTTCTGTTTAAATCCCAGAAAAGGAACTGACATCTTTTATCAGAAAGACAGACAATCTGTATCCTGTGACAATTCTAGATTATGGATCCCAAGAGACTTTCCTTACATTCTTATTTTATCATGGAAATCACACTTAGTGCTGTTTACTTTCTATACCTCCACACAGTTTTCAAGGTGTTGCCAGCAGGACCTGTGCTGATACTGACATGTGTTGTTGTCACATTGCAAGATCTGATAGAACACCCCCAAATATATAAATATCAGCATTTTCTTGGATCTTTCTTTGCTTTCTGTGGCTTTGGAAATCGTGGCACTACTTAATTCAAGTGCTTTGTCTGTTTTGTAGGCTTTTTTCCTACTTCTAAGGAAAGACTTGTTCCTAGCAGACTGGTTTAGAGTATCACTCTTGTTGCTGTTTTTATAGCAGGGAGCTGCTTTCTAGCTATTACTACAGAGGAGGATAAGAATAAATGTCTGGGGGAAAAAGAGAAACGCTGGTTATTTGGAAAAATAAGTGACTCTTGCCTGATATTTTTTCTTTGCAATCTTTCTGTCATGCTGCTTTGAAGTTCATAGCTCAGACCCACATCAGAAGTGGGGGGATGGACAGCAGAACTGCTAAGGAAATGCAGGGTTGCAGCCACGCAGCCACACTCCAAAAAGCTGTTCACTGTCCTCCGCTGTGATATAAAAGCTAAATTGTCACTCAAATACCTTCCCTCTGGACTTCCCTCACCCTAGGGATCAGTAGTACATGAGAATGACCCATCCCTGGTGTACTGCCATCCACAAACTCATGATTTGTCATGGTTGAAGTTCCTTGAAACTGAACTTTGGATTTGTGAGAACAACAGGTTCTTCGTGCTGATCCCGTGTGATTTGATTTGCTTTGCCTGGCAGACTGTCAACCTTCTTTAAAGTTTTAATCATATGTTTGAGGCTTTGGGCATGTTTTCACTAAAAATGTTTGTTCCTGAACTTACCTGTAACTTGTTCATTTTGTAAACAATACACAAACAAAGAAGTATTAATATAATATATATATTCACACATACATTCATATACATGTCTATATTTATATTTTTTTCCCACTTCAAGAAGGGAAAAAAGACCAGTTCAATAGCCCAACTGTCAGTGGGTCCTAGAGCAGCCAAGAAGAGTGTATGATTTTTTTTCTTACCAAAAATATAATTAGTTTTTTTGCCACATGCAGAAGACAAAGAGTCTGGGTTTTTGTTTCTGAAGCCCATACAGTGCATTAGGTCAATCCAGCAGACGCATTTCAGGAAGGAGCTACATTCCTCTTATTTTATTTGGACTTGAGATTCCAAAAGATGCTAAATCCTTGAGTTTTCATGTCCTGACACCTCGATTAGTTTACTTCTACACAAGATGATATGTTAACAGACCCAAGGGCTTTGCATCATATATCCACGAAGCAGGACTTTATATAAATCCAAAGCTTGCATTACTCCTTTCTTTTCTCTACACCATATATAAAGTGTCCAGATGGTTTGTGGCAATGGAATGGTAATGATAGTAGGATGGTAATTTCATCTTGAGTTTTACAAGCAAGAGGAGGTGCCAAGAAGGAAACCAGGTATGAGGGTTGCCAAATATATCTTCCATTTATCATCCCAGCTAACAGGGGGTAAATTATTTCTGAGTGGCACTTTGAGAAGGGAGGGGAGAAGAGAAGCACACACTAATGTGTGCTGCAGAGGTGTCTCTGAGGAGTGGCTGGTTTGGTAACTAAAGTATAGCCCTTACTGCAGGAGGAGTACAGTGAGTTACTCATGCAGGAATTCTGGTCACGCTGTCGGAGCTGAAGCACCTGGATTCATACCCAGATGGATACAGGCTCTGATCCAGTGGTGACACAAAAGATGGGTCTATTTTTTATAGGAGCTGGAATTGAAGAGAATATCTCTTGTCCAAACAGAGTACTCTCGCTTGGGACCCCAGCAATGTTTCAGTCCTGGACTGCATTTCCCATGCTCTTTTTGCAAAGTAAAGAGACTTATAGAAATGTTAGTTTTCATATCAAATACCCCCAGAATTCAGCAAGAAGAAAGAGGAGCGTCATCCTTTGCTTTGCCATTTTCATCTAGTTTTAAAGTGGGGTAACTATTGCTTTAGATTGTGATAAGGAATGGGGCTGTGCTGATATAACCAGTTCAGGATGTGGCTCATTGCATGCGCCCTGCGAAGGTGTTACTGTGCTGTTCTGAAAAGAGTTACAAGCAGACAAAGCATCCAGTGAATGGAAAACAACCTGCTTGAGTAATTTCCACTTGACTGTTTTATAATATGGTAGTCTCACATTTACTTGTCTAAACATTGCCATTATTATTATTATTATTATTATTATTATTATTATTATTATTATTATTGTTTAGTAATTATAATTTACTTGTACAAATTAGGGGAAGGATTAAATGACATATAAAAAGCATATTGACCGGAACTAAATAGAAAATTCCAAGGAGGAGTCTTTAAAATAAAGTGATTTTATAATACTTAATTTTATGATATAAACTGTAATTTCCCAAAAGACATTGTATTAATCTTACAGTGGTTAGCTATTACATTTGGTCCATTTATAATCACTTTGAGCTACTTAAATAAAAATTTAAAAAAGGATCAAACTTGTTTCCCACTAATATGCCTAGTCCTTCCCTGTAGCTTATTCATCTTCAAAGCTCTTCACCAACATTAGCTAATTATTTCTTTTTTCTATTTAGTAGAAATTGACTATGGTCAAAAGGGCCATTCAGCAAATTAGCATGTCTCTACCTTCAAATCTCAGAGCTTCTGACCCAGAGCTTTCAAATGATTGATGAAGATATCATACATTGGTTGTGCCACAGTTAAGCGAGCCAACTGGAGAAAAAGAAAGAAAGATAGAAAAAAAATTTTTAAAAATTACACCTCAGGAAAGTGTATCAAATCTCCTCATTCACAACTTTCCCTGGAGATAGCAGCATGGTGAATGCAGAGCAGGACCCAGGCTCCTCCTGCTCTGAGCACAGCTGCCTTGGAGAGGGGCCAGGGGGTACCTTGCCCTTATTCTGAAGACTTAAAGGCATGTGGGGTTTGTGGTGGCCACCTGCTCAGAGCCCACTTCTGTTCTTGGGTGCTGGAGGTGGCAAAGATCATTTGGTGTTACTGGGATGGTGGCCCTGCACGTGTGCTCGCTGCTGGAAAAACAATCCAGAGCTCTGCCCAAGGATCAGCTTTGCTCTGGGGTGCTTCTGAATTGTAGGGTGGCAACACAACAAGATGGGTTTAGGTAGTGTTTGGAGTTTTTTAAGCCCTGTTTGCATTCAAACTGTCCTCTCAGAAGGGTGTTTCTTCTGAGTCTTAGTGTAGCCATGCCACTCACCAAGAGAGCTCATATGCATCTGTAACTGGATAGCTGTAACCCAAACGTAGCAGAAAAGTCTCTGGAAACACAAACAAGATCACCCTCCCTTTGTATTCTGAATTTCTTTACTTGTTCTTCAAAAAGGCAGCTAAGTGACAAATCCTCAGCGAGCAGTAGCTCTGTTTGGCTCTTGGAGAACAGCTGTGAGTGTGAGACTTGTTTATGTTTCAGAAACTGTGAATGTTTTAACCCTGAACAACAGTGTGTGCTCCGGGAGATTAATATCTGCATTACATGGACTTGCTGAGAATAAATTAACTCTTGATGACACGATTACTGTCTTAGCAGTGTTCACCGCATACAATTGCATGGTGTCAAAGATATTAATGTGTTTTTGTGAAGAATTTAGGAAACAATTTATTTATATGACTGTGCTTCATTCCATATCACACCAGGACATCAATTAGCTACTATCGCCTGTAAAAGAAATGTAAATCATGTGTCTCATTGGTTATGAGGATAATAGTGGGCCAATAATTCACAAAGAATAATTCATTCCGTGAATTGTGCCTCATTCTGTGCTCATGAATTGTTCAAAAACAGATACAACTTTTTCAAGTTTTCAGTTTTCAAATTATTATAATGGATTCTTCTTGGTTACAGTTCACTCACGGAGGTTTCGAATATTAAAGACTTGAAATCTGGGGTGATTTTTATTTGGTCACACGGTACAATATATTTCTTTTTTTACTGAATCAGTGAAATTTTTGGAATCGGTTGATGTTATGAAGTCTTGTGAGACAATGCAAATATAAAATTCAAAAATTTTTGTAAATAGGGTGCTGGGAAAAAAATTTCTTTTGTCACTGGCCAGAAATACATAAAAATGTGAACCTCCAGAGTGGTGAAAAGCTGGGTGATCTTTAAAAAGGATTTATGTTGAGATTTGAAGGAAAACATCCTCTGGGAAATAATATATAAAAATAAAATCACTCTTACCCCAGCACAGTTTCTAAAATTAGGGAGTAAAAATATTGCCTTAGAGAATAATTAACTCTTTCTTTTAAAAGAAAAATAATGTAAGTAAGAAAAGAAACAAATAGGAACCAAAATTCACACATTTCTGGGGGTTTGGAATTTGGGGTTTTGGGTTTTGGTGGGGTTTTTTGTTCCTTTTTGTTTCTGCATAATCTTTGGTTTTAATAGAAAAAAAGTTTTGAAAGTTTTAACATTTGCATTATTAGAAGGACTTGTATTTATACTGGCAGCATGAGAACAAGGAGAAAAAGGTAATTTTTCTAGAGATGCTGGTCTTTGAACAACTCAGAGATGGTTTAAGAATTTTCCTTCATACCCTAGCTGCATACAATCAAAATAGAAAATACATATGATGAAAGATTAGACATGATTTTAATTTTCAGTATAGAGCCCAAAATAATGTTCATGACTCAAATTTATCTTTTTTCCTGTACGTGCTGGCATAAACTAGAGACAATTTCAACCATGCCAATTTTTGAGCCTACCGTTAGTACAGCACATGTGTTGGAAGTGAGGTAGCTGGTTTTCCATGATATTTCCTGAGTGTTGAATATTGATGGAAGGGTTGAACCTCGTTTTTCTTCCTTTTAGTGAAATTAGATAAGATGGAAAATTTGCAAGTGTTTCATTTTTTTGGGTGTTTGATTCACACAGATATCCAAAGACTTTTTTCTCTGAACAGCCTACTGAGAATCTGAAATCCATCCTCTTCCCTCATATTGCCAGACATGCCTTTCCCATGCTAATACGTTAAGTAGCTTTTATTGCACTGAAGAGCATATAAAGTTCACTGCTTTGCCATGACCTTTTCTCCTTTAAATTGTTTCATCATTGTGACCAATAATGGACCAAAGAGAAGACGTAAAATGTAAGGGACGTTTATTTCCAAGGAGGTTAAGCAACTTTTACTCTGCCCTTTTTGCATTCTTCCAGACCTTCTAAAAAGAGACCGTAACATGACAGTGATGCCCCCCTTAATTACATTTTGTTGTCAGAGGAAGCATGCTTTAAAAGAAAAGTAACCCAACACTCCTAGAGCTGAGGATTGCAATAATCTCAACCAGGTTCACAACATTTGGAAAACCCCAAACCTTCTGTCAAACGATTGAAGCAAATTTTACGCATGCAAGAAATACAGGCATCTGGCACAAGGTTCTGTGTTACAGGGTGCGGGCAAAAGGATCTCGTTTCACTTTGCCAGATTTTCCTGAGCAGTTGGGCAGATTTCACGATGGCAATGACTTATCAAAAATCCAAAACCAAAAAGCGATGTACTCCTGCTGTGCGTGTTTTCAGTAATTCAGTTCATCTCCATCAGGTACTGAATATTGCCAGTCTAGTATTGAAATATTAACAGCTGAAGATTCAAAAAAATGGAGATACCAGTGGAATTCAGCAGGGGTAACACTTGATCTCCTTCCTGGCCTTTTTTTTGGTTGGCCACTGAGTCTGGTTGTATTGTTTTTATCACAACTGCTGGTAGCTTTGTTCAAAGCAAAGGAGAAAACTGCTCCTGGATGACTCCATTTTATATTTTTGTCAGTTCTGTCATGGTTTTAGCAGATGTTGCCAACGAAAAGAAATCAGATTTTTAGTGGACTGCTACAATGACAAAGGATATAAGGACTTAAAGCCCAACAAGGGTGGGCAAAGGGTCATGCATTGAATTTATCAGAAGAATACGATGGGTAGGAAATGCCAGTGAGAGGCATAAGCATTTACCTGAAACAGAAAAGGCTGTTGTCTTAACATATTCTAGAGCTCCTGTACCATGCCTATTAGTTGGGTTGGTGAACCTGCTGGCCTTTCCTTGCAAGATGAATTGCCTTCACTTAGGACTGTTTGGGGAGCAGTGGAAATGTAGTGGCATTTACAAAAAAAGGAAAGGGGTTGTATGTTTCTGCCTTCCTCTGGGAAGACACAGCCTGTGTGTCCTGGCTTCTGTACCTATAGAACAAACATGAATACAGTCTCTACCAAAATTAAAGTCCTTAGAGCAAAATTTCTAGGCTCCTACTCAGGGCTTAAGAGTAAGGAAAAATTAAATTGGTCCCAGAGCAGTTTTCTTAGGTTGCATCGGGCTGAACTTTGCGTTTTGAGAGAGGTTTGTAGAGCCTGTACAAATGTCTATGTAATTCAGATCAACCGTGCCAGTGAAAGTCAATGGTAGATGCCTAAAATATGAGCACGGTTCTGAATGATCCCTAGAGCAGAATAGTATGTTGGCCAAGTGTGAGCATTGAATCTTCAGGATCTGGAAAGTTCGTCACAGATGAATCAGAGTAGGTGCAAAACCCTGTGCAACTGTTCTCCTGGCCTCCAGGTAATGCTAAGGAGCAAAAAGTATGCATTTGTAACAACCCCTGAAACAGCCACTCACAAGAAGTATATTGAAAATACCCAGATCTGAGTGCATTTATCCAAAAGGAAGGACGACAGAAGTCTTTTGGAGGGATTTATGCTTTAAAAACACTGCAAACATTGGTACATTTAGCCATAGTATTATGCTCGACAAAATTGCTAAATAGGGTGGGATGCTACCATTGTTCCCCAAGGATCTCCTTTGCTGGCCATGGAAAGAAGACAAGGAAGTTAGGAGAGGCTGTTAGTATTGTCCTCTGATAAGCTGATGGCTGTCTCCATAAAGACAAAATTAATTTTATAAAAAGGTCAAAAGGTGAAAGAAGAAACATAGGAATATTGAGAATAAGGGCTGTTTTGCTCTGTGCCTGGGAGGGGAAGAGGGGGCCCTTGGGCCAGAGCGAAACGAGGGACCTGCAGGGAGGAGGATGGCTCAGAGCAGTGCGTGGAGCTGTGCCTCATGGAACAGTATTCCTGATGAGCTTGGCACTGGCAGATCTTGGTGGCCAGCGTGGGGCTGTCCTGGTGAGCTCTGCACAGCAGGAGGTCATCAGGGCAGCTTTGCCACTGGGAGCCAGACCATTCCAGCTGCCTTTGAGGGACCACAAATTCTTGCTGCATCACAGCAAGGGAGCCTTCAGACAGGTTTGTTTTTCCTTTGTGAGATGTGGGCCATAGATAGAAATCCAAGCATTTCCTCACTGCAGGCTCTTTGCAGCCCTTTCCAATCTGAGCGTTTCCATCTGAGGCTCTTTGGGGTCTGCAGTCCTGGGGCTCGTTCAGTAAATCTGGGGTAAGAGAAAGAGCTCTGGCTCCCTGAACTCTGCTTTAGTTTGAGTTACTAGATTGAGTGGTGGCCTTGCCTAACACTTTAACATTCTATTTCTTCAGCATATGCCTCTTACTATTGTTTTCTTCGCATTCCTGCCAAGGCAATTTGTTTCTATCATGTGACCCAAGTGCAAAGTCTTACCAGATAACACAGAGGAAGGTGTCCCCTCTACAGTTCCGGAATTCTTCTGTCCTGAGAAATCTAAGGTTCCACTCAGAGGATTCAGGTCCTTTGCACCTCACAAGCATGAGTTTTGCATTTGAAAAAAGAATTTTATCTCTGACTATATTTTACACTTGAATAATTTGTTTAGGAGGGATTTTATTAGTGATCACAAGATATTTCCATGACCTCAGATTTACAAATGCTCATGATTGGGAGAAATGTTTAATTGCAAGTCTCTTTATTGCTGCAATGTCTCATTTTTGTCTTTTCTGTATTAGGTATTGTAGGGAACAGAAGCTAAAATGGACAAGTAAAATGTTGAGGTCTGACTGGTTGGGCAAGACTGTCACATTGTTGGAGCAATAAATAGCTCCTTCCAGATCATGATGTGCTAGCAGTGTTGAGGAAGCAATAACATGGGACTGGCCCAAGTTAATGATATATATTAAAGAAGATTATGCAGATATCAAGTACATGTTTAGTAAAGCATCTATTGTCTGCATCTATCTCCACAACATTCTGGCAAGTGTTGGGAAACATAGAAAGTGTGAAGTAGGAGGAGAAAAACACCATCTGCATTTGTTGACTGCTTGTTGACAGCAACTAAGGCATTTGCTGAATGCTTTAAAAATTTTGTAATTTATTGCTGGAATTGTTTATGCATCACCTCTAAAACCCATTCTCATCATGTTTTTGGCTGCCAGAGTGGGGAAGGATGTTGCAGGGAAGGGATGTGCATCTTCAAGTGAGTGTGTATGTGAAGGACAAGGAGCCAAGACGCTTTGCGCTAAAGGCTAGTCCTGGAAAAATTTAGGCTACAGAATGATTTTCACAAAGGAAACAGAGATTGACCTTTGGTGGTGACAGGAGAGAAGCAGATGTCTTGGAACAAGGACCTGTGGTACCATGAACTAGGCTGGAAATCTGTGTCCTGATGGGCACATGTCACCCACTGTGAGTGGCACCCACATCACAGCTGGATTTCTGACGAAAGCCAAAGTGCTGTGGCAGACGGAGTGTCTTCAGTTCTGTCTGATTCAAACTTTGCTGAAGTTTGTGGAATGAAGCCAATCAGCCATGGATAAAGGGCTTTAATGACTATTTATTTTTCTAACATTTATATTGTAATAAAGCTGCCATTTCTTAAAAACAAAATCTCCTCCCCTCCCCCAAATTGCCATCAATCCTTCCAACAGAAGCATGCTGCAGTTTTATGTAAATTGGGACAAGGAGTGGGTGTGGAGCCATGCCAACAAAAATGCTCATTTTTACAAGCATAGTCCTGAATGGGGGATGGAGCAGTTTTATAAGTTCTGTGTTGTCTGTTGCTGCTTAGGTTAAGTTTTGAGCAGTTTTAGTTGATCTGTCATTTTGTTGCTCTCTTGTAAATCAAACTGACTGTTTTGCTGTTGGTGTGTTGAGTACTAGAACAGGCACAAACAAGAGCTTTTCTACTGCTTTTCAAACTGAATTTCAGTGCTGAAAAGGTGGCAGTTGAATCATGATTTACAGCTCCTATTTGGTGTTTTTAATTGGGAATTTACACGACAATTTGTGGCTACATGATTATGTTAAGATTATCTTATAAAAGATCTAGGACAGTTGTTTGTGAAACCCTGGGGGCACATACCAACCTCCTTAGTTATCTAACCAACTGTTGTGCTCCTCAGTTAAAAGACTGGGGCCTTAAGAAGTGGTTTGATCTTCCTTGAGAGGTTAAAGGTCGAATGACTCATAAATGAAGAAAGAGTGATTTAATCGAAGGAACCTGTGCTGTTATTGTAAAACAATATTCACCGGTGATGGTACACTGCTGTATAAATGACAAACTGCACAGCGATGGAAGTTGTTATTACATCATTGGAAACTTCACCTGCACTGCATTTATGGCTCCATAAACATAGGTTTATTTAACAGCTGTGGGAACACCTACGGCCATTTTGTGTTAAAGGTCAGGAGTCCTAAATTTCAGTTTGCGTGTTAGTGTTCATGGGTGAGGTTCATAAAATATGATGACTAGCATTAAGCGACCAGAACATAACCAAAAAGTAGTGTTGAGACAAATGTGCAAACACAATCACTTATGCTGTCCTGTGTTTCCTTGGAGTGCTTGGGAGGATTGTTTGTTTGCTGAATGTTGCTCTGAAAACAGTTCTATATCACTTGGTCACAACTCTGTCTTCCTCTCAATGGGAGCTGTAATTGGACCTGCCACCAAAGTTAGACTCCAGTAGAGGTCTGCCTTTTAGGATATTTTTAAAGGGGGGGCAGTCAAGTCCAGCCTATTTCAGAATATGAATTGAAGGCAGTCATACATACAGCAGCTGCTCCTCAGTTCCTTTGCCAAACGAGATGATTAAAAATATTAATATTTATTCTTGAAGTTGCCATGTTAAACACCAGAGCAACTGGCTGACTGAGCGGTGAGCTATGTATTGCCAAGTGCAGCAAATAAAGAAAAATTAAAGGGAAAGTAGTGTGTACTAATGTAAATACTTTTCACATGAGAGTGTGGTTTTACGCAGGTGGTGTCTCGTTGCAGTAGGTCCTTCATGGGAGCATGTGGCCACTCTGTAAAGGATAAAAAATAACTGCTGAGTGAAAAATTCTTTTCTATACTTGTGAAGCATTTAAAAAGTTAAACTGGTCTACATTTGGAGATTAAATTGCATACATGCTGTGGGAGAACAGGAATCTCTCTCTGGTTTGTGCAACATTGTTCTTTCTCAGCTCTTTTCCTGTGGCCTTGTCTAACTCATGCCACGCATGAATATCCAAGTGCTCCTTTACATTCCCCACCCATGTTATTGCTTCAGGTGTTGTACTATTGCTCAGTGAATGGTAGCAGATTTTTAACAAATTTGCAACAGCAATCTGGACTACTGAAAGGATTGTGACTAAACCAATAAATTACTATTGTCTGCTTTCATCACATGACAGATTCCCATAACCCAGTCCAGTGTGGCTGAAGATTTTTATGCTGATAAAGCTTACTGGGTTTACTTACATGTTAGAAACACTATTGTTCCAATAGATTCATAAATAATTGTTAGTCAAAGATCAAACAGAGGTAATTACTGGTTTTTTGCACTTTTGGAACACAGATGAGATGATTAGAAAAATCCAAAAAGATATGAAGCAACAGTGAAGCTTCTCTTAAGCAATGTCAAACGTATCTTTCTTGTTCAACAGCATTTTGTATCTCCATCAATAATCTCGCCAATGGTCATATAATTAACTATGCTAATATTGCTTCTTTTAGTCTTTTTATTACTATTATTGCTGTGAACCAACTTAGGAGCAACCCACTGTAACTAGTAATTAATCTGATGGTTGTGTTGCTCTATGCAAACGTGAGATGGAGCATGTTGATTTAACCACAGCAGCCTCAGTCTCTGCTGCACATTTTCCTTCTGCTGTGTGCCCAAGCTCTGCCTGGGGCTGGGGGCTGCAGGCTCCAGTGCCCTCCTGGGGACAGGGACTGGGGACAGAGCAGCCCATGTGTCACCTCGTCAATCTTGCTTGGCCACCATCACCCCCTGTGCCTTGAGAGCACTTCCAGTGCCATCGTCACCTTGTGGCACGCACAGCAAAGATGGAAATGCAAGGCTGGCTGACTTGGCCAGCAAGTACTCCTGTGAAATGCCTCACTGAGTGTTTAATATGGAAGTGTTTCCACTCAGGTTTGGTGTTTCCCATGGAAGCCATTTCTTTCTCACTTTCTAAACATTGCATTCAATTATCTTTTCTTCAAATCTCCCAATTATTCTGATCTATTCACTGTTGTTAGCCCATGCAAACTTTAATGCTAGCATTTTCCAACATCCCACTTTTTTTTTTTAATTTGGTTTAGAATAGGAAACAAATGTGATAATATTTGTTGGTAAGTAGTGATATTCTTGTGGCATTTGTGCTGAGCAATAACAGCAAGGGGGAGGTGAAGAGAATTTATGCTTAATTTTTTTTCCTTTTTAAAATTATTGCTCAGGCCCTTTGGTATTAGAATTGCCACCATGGGTTTTTTTTTATTGAGAGTACATGGTAATGAAAATAAAAATGTAAAATATCTTTTCAAGAGATCTTGCAAGTCATGACTTAAGCACCTGAGCCTTGGAAATCCAGTCTTGCCTTGTCTTCATCTCCTTATTCTCATTTCCTGTTGCAACAATGCAGCAGTAGGTACTGACCTCTCATTCTCACTGTACACTGTAATTATTTTCCCTGTTTTATACCGCAGTTGAAGGTTTCTGGGATTCACTAGTAGAAAATGATTTGTTTTGGTGTCTCTGTCATAGCTCTTACCCTTCTCTAAATAAGAGTTAGAACAGACTATTTAGCGAGCAGACACGGACACTGCCAAGAGCCCGGTGGACTCTGAGGTGGCTCTAAGCCACTATAAGGAAGAAAAGTGATATTAAGACAGTGAGTGGAAAAAATAGTTTTAAATGTTTTGTAATCACATATAAGTGTAAAAGCTGAAGGCACAAATCAGATTTAGGGTAGATAGTGCTATCAGAGCTAAAATCCATAGAAAAGGCAAAAATATTTTTCAATCCAGTACTTGCAACATGAAGCCTAAACCTGCCTAATCCTGGCTCCACATAATCACTGAAATACCTGTCAAAAGTCTATCTATCTGGAGGTATTTGACACTTTGTAAGTGTCCCTGAATTATCTGTCTTAGCAACATACACCTCTGCTGAGCTGTGCAAATACAGCAAAAGGTAGGGTTCTGGTGAAACCAGTATTTACACACTATCTCAGTGTTGGAAGTAATTAATCTTCAACTGTATGAGGTTCTTTGTGATGTAAAGCAAGTGCTGACACTTTTGTGTAAACATGAAGATTAGCATATTTACAAACTGGTAGATGTTACTTTGATCAGTGGCTGCTTGCACTGGAAAGGCAGGCTGGCATGTGGGTTTGCTCTTCATGTGACAAAGACGTCTAATCCTTTTACACTATTCTCAGATCCATATTTAGAATTCTGACTTGTGTTTTCTCTATCCACTTGAGCTCACTGTTTGGTTTGTTTAGCAGTGTTCATCCACTCTTTATACTCACCAGTGACTCATTCCAGTTTGTTTTCTTTGCAAAGCAAGCAGTAAAATTCCAAAGTAGTAAATGACCTGGGTGAAAAACCCTTAAACTCCTTTCGATTTAATTACTAAAGCAAATTGGAAACACTTGCAGTCAGGCTTTTTGATGGCCTGTATAAAGATCCTCACTGTTTTCTTTCTGGCTTTTAAGTAAGTTAGTGTGAAAATTAGTCGACCAAGCTCCAGCCTGCTTCTAATGCTGTTATATCAAGACATTTGTTTCTGTGTACATTTAAACTCATCTGGAAGACTTTGAAAGAGGCATCCTAGATGCTTGTTTTTGTTCATTGTAATTTAATGGTAAACTTTAAACAATACATAATTCATTTTAGTGCAAATTATAGCTTTACATACTCTAAACTGGTTAGTGACAGGGCATCTTGTGGTAACAAGATAATGACCTGAGCAGGTTGGAACAGGCTGGGTCTTATCTTTTAAGAAGGATGAAATAATGTTATGACATTGTCAGCATATTGTCTAACATGCTGGGATGCTAGCAGCTCATTACTTATGTGCAACCCATCTGTCTGAGTAAACGATTGCAAGATTGGCCCTTCCAGGTGTACCTGTGCTGGCAAGACGGAGCACGCCACAGCCGCGGAGCAGCCGGAGCTCTGTGCCTGAGGTGGGCCCACACACGCTTGCCCAGGAAAGGTGAGACTGCATCTGAGGGCTGGGTGGGGTTCTGCTGCTGTTCTCAGCCCCACAGCCTTCATTTGAACACTGAAGGCAAATTTGCTCAGCCTGCCCACAGTCATTGGAGATGGTAGATAGATCTGCTTGGGCTTGGAAGCTTTCCTGCTTTCCTCTGGCAAACTGGAGTTTTGCCTCCATCCTCAGGCATACCTGCTAACTTGTTAAAGATGAGGAAACTCCTTCTCACCGACCCACTGTGTTCTAGAAGGTGTGATGTTAAGTCCAGATGCTTTAGCCACTTGGTGTGGCTCCTATCCACACACTAAAACCTCAGAGCTGATTTTAGGGCTTTGACTCAGTTTCCATTTGACAACAGTTCCCAGTGATGAATGAATGATTTGGAGACAGAGCTGCCACCCTGCTGCTTGCCCTTATGGCACAGCTGAAAAGACTACTGTAGCATTTTACCAGTGGTTTAAGCTAATACATTTGTTAGTAAAGTTGAGATGCTGAGAAAACCCCTTCCACCCCACAGTACACAGGTGCAATTGCTGTTGGAAGAGGGCAGCAGGCACCTGGTGGTGACAACATCTTCAGTGAGATTGACTACAGCCCTCAGTGGTGGTTTGCCTTAGCCAGACCAGTGGCCTCTCCATGCAAAATGAAAATAAATTAAATCTCTGCCATCTCTGTGTCTCTCAAATGGATAAGAGTGCCATACAATCTCACGTACTAAAGGACCCCACCAGCTTTCCAGCCAAGCAGGATGTCTGTGCCTACAAGGTTGGCTTGAGTCCCTCTGGTGAGATGTTAGACGTTTTAGTTTGTTAAGAAACAGCTGTGAATAACACTTAATAAAGACATATAATGATGTCTTTTGTAGTACATTCATTTTTTCAGGGCTAATGTCTTCCTTAGCAGTTTACCTTTGAAATATTGGGTCTGTAGGCTGCAATCACACACATATAGAGAAAGTTTAGTTCCATGGAGCTGCCCCGTTTGTATCTAACATATGAACAATAAGAACAGCAACTGTGTTTTGATTGCTTGTTAAGCAAAGTAATCAGGTGAAGTGCTCAGAAAGAAAACCGATATACTTTTTTTTACATCGCTTGGAGAGCATCACACATATGTTAGATCTATTACTGTTTAAAACTCTTGTTAAACTGAGGATCAAAATGAAATCTCGACACCTCATTTAGCTCTTTTCATGACTGGATTAGCCTAAATAGAACAACTTGTCTATATGGGAACAGCAGAGACAATTTTAAAGATATATTCCTATTTAGCAGAGAAACTGTGAGTAGAGTATTTAAATCAGGAGGAATATGTTTTATTTTGTTGCAGTTATGAATATAAAAAAAATTGTTGGGTGAAATCTTGACCCTACTGAAGTCAATGAAAGTTTTTCTGTAGTTTTTAGTGAAGCCTAATGTAATCTATATTGATATTTGAGAGAAAAAAATTATCAACAACTTTTGTAGGTTATATTGTTACTTATTTAAAGTGAAATAGCTGGTTGCATATTTATGAACTAATACTGTATTAGCAGAATCCTTCCTAAGTATATATTAATCTCTGTGGTTTACTAAAAGCTTTCAATATGTCTGGATCACTTTTAATTTAAGAGATTAGAAGACAGGTAGTTAATGCACTAAGCAAAATGGAATTTTGTTTGTTTTCCTCTCAATGTCATTATTTGTGTCTTCATTTGTTTTTCCGCACTGCAAGCGTTCCGCACTTTTGCAACTTAAATGCACAAGCACACAAGGAACACACTGCAGCCATACTGGAAAATAATCTTGGATCCTTCAGGCTTTCACACTGATTCCCTCCTGCTCCTCCCAAGTTTCTGAGTGCAGGCAGTGGAAGAGCCCTTCTCTGGGCTGCTGAGCCTGGGATCTCTTGCGGACACAAACAGATATTAGCACAATGACAAGGTAGGCTTGGACCCTCGGGATTACAGCCTGACGAGGGACTGAGCGTGTGGAGGAAATGTCCACAAAGGCTGCAGAAAGGGAATAGAGTCTCAGTGAAGCTAAGAAGCTGCAATAGTCCCAGATCACAGGATAAGGGTCTGGCAAGCTGATTATTCAGCTCTGCAACACTCAGAGCCCAACCATGAACATCATATGAACTTTGATGCTTTTATTGTTGTCCATGGCTGGGCTGTAGTCAGCAGGACTGACCCTTTTATGCTCTCACAGGTCTTTTTTTTTCTTGACAGTTTTATGGGCATAAATAGATAAAAGTCTTCATCTTAGGAAAAGCATGTATTTAGGAATTTTAAGATACTAATTTCATGTTGCCCTAGAGCATTTTCTGCAAATGTTACCATGCACATACAATTCCTGGTGATTAAAGCAGAGTATTTTGACTTTAAAGTGACATCTTCTGAATAAATGTGTCTTCAAATGATTTATGCATGCCATTAGGATTTAGTGCTGGTAGTTGTCCTGGGAAGCCTGATCTGGTCTTTCAAGAGTTGTCTTAGCTTTATCAGTCCATTTACATGTGGTCATATTTCAACCTCCAGGAGCTTTAAAATGTTTAGTACACAGAACACAAATTTAAGCCTGTGTTTGTTTTTATTGGTGGGACCTCTTCCCTTTCTTCAACATTCTCAAATGTTCCCTGGTTTAAGTAGAGTTATCTAAGGTAATCCGCTCTTGCCCTTACCAGGGATATTCCACTTTGTTCATAAGCACATAACATAACTCTAGTCCCCTGTGATTTCATTGTGAAATTAAAACCCAGACACTCATCCAGATGTCTTAGAAGATAAGGGCAGACCTAATCCGTATGTCACAGAGGACTTGAGGAGCAGGAATTCACCTATACATCATCACGTTGTTATTAGCCTGGACTATGGCAAGCCCAACACAAACATTTTCCACAGGGCTTGCATTCAGGCTTGGCAGTGTTAAGAAAATACCCTCCAGCAATGTGTTATTTTAGGCTGAAACAAAAGTAGACATGAATGGCAAGAGGAACAGAGAAGTATTGTTTTTATTTTCAATGTGAACCCATAACTTGTGTTAAATGAAAATCTAACCAACTAAGATGTAAATACCATCGTGTTCAAATGAGCTATCAAATATCAGCACATTTATTTTGTGATGGAGCACTGATGCTTGTCTTAGGCACTGTGGGAAGGGCAATTTAGATAGTAGAAGCCAAAAGCTTATCTGATTAAAACTGATATGATGATTGATTTTGACAGAGAGAAATCACTTCCATTGCAAGAAAAGGAGGCAACAAAAACATTGTGCGTTTTTCATTAATATGAATAGGGTCACTGAAATAAGAAACAAAATGTGGGCTTCTGAAAGAAGCAAAACTTTGCCTCTGCCTTCTGCAGTTCTGCCATGGAAGTCACCCCCAAAGCTTCCATAATTATTTTATAAAATCCAAGGGTAATGATGGGAACCCACAGCAGGTGACCTACCCTGCACAGCCTCCCATTTCTGTCTGCTCCTGC
This sequence comes from Petroica traversi, assembly GCA_025920805.1. Taxonomy (NCBI): domain Eukaryota; kingdom Metazoa; phylum Chordata; class Aves; order Passeriformes; family Petroicidae; genus Petroica; species Petroica traversi. The sequence continues at coordinate 7,899,933 of JAHLSL010000036.1, read as the reverse complement.
CCTCACTTGCTGTTTCTGCATCTTGCCCTAGGAGCACTCCCAAAAGTGTGCAGAGGGATGCTACAGGATACCAAAGAGCAGAGTTTGTGATCAAAGCAGCAAACTGAGAGTTTGCTGGTTTGGATTCAGCTCCTGCCTGTGCCACAGATGTTCTGCATAGCCAGCCATGGCATGCTCTGCTTTTGACAAAATCCATCCTGTGCCGAAAGCCAGCAAGAGCCTTGGATGCTGCCTGATGCTGGGAGACAAACAAGGCTCACCCACTGGTTGAACATTATACAAATATATCTAGAAAGCTCTAATGGCATGTAAGCTTTGTGGTGTCCTTCAGCACAGGACTGAACCTCTTGTTCATAGTCAGTGCCTCAGTGCTCCCTCCTGCCAAGCAGGAAAACTGCAAGGTTTTTCACATTAACATTTGTGAAATACTACTGTAGTGTAAGGGACACTTCAGTGCGTGTCTAATAGAAGGAAAACCTACAGCTTTCAAGTGAGCTGCACAGAGTTTTTGCACTAACTGAATAGTTGGAGTCTCACAAGTGTGAAAAAGTGTCCTGGAAAAATCTTCAGAAAAACCTGAAATAACAAATTCTGAGGGCTGTTATTGTGCTGGTTTTGGGGATTATTGTTATTTGTCTGGTTGGTTTTTTAAAATGTGAATATTAATGGCAAACTCATGCAAAAATACTCATGAAAATCAAGACTAGAAGAAAGAGATCCAGGCAGGACAGACAAACACTTTCTAAAATGGAATGTGGCTTTGATTTTTTTTTTGTTTGGGAAGTTATCCAGGTTACCCTAACAGAAAGCAGAGACATTTTGTGGCTGGGGTCTCTTTGTGCACAATGCAATGGCAAAGCAGTTCAAGACCAGTTCATCTGCGTGAAAATATGACCCTTATGAGTCTAGAGGTCAGTGAAACCACTGTTGATCTGCTTAGGGCATGCTGGTCACTGCTTTAGGGTCATTTTGATTTATGTGCTTGGATTTTCCACTTCCAGAAGAATTAAATAGTTAGCACTCATTTTTTGTTGGCAACATGCTTTTTTTTTCCCAGAAATATGCATTATATGAAAAAGTCTAACAAATTTAATGTAAGTATATAAAGTGACACTTTTAAGGAAGATGAATGTATTCACAGTGATAATTAGGGGAAAAAGCAACCTTGAAAACATAGCTCTTGGTTTATTTTCTTTTTTCTTTTAAGCAATACACAAACTTCCCTCTTCTCTGATATTTAAATATTGTGGTTTAGGTGTTTAACAGTTTTTGTAGATTTACTTTTAAGATACTCACGTGAAGGACGAAATTGATGGTAACACTATTTAATGGATGGGATAGTTGAGGCAGATTCTGCTAAAAGAAATGTGTAGTAAACCAGAAAGTTAATAATTATTTACCTCCCTCACTCCTATCCAACTTCAAAAGTAAAATGAATGGAAGCTTTAAATGTGCTTTCTTAGTACAAAAATGGCAACTGCTTCCCTGCTGAGATGTCTTGGAAGTGTTGCCACAGATGGCAACCACTCCACAGAGAATTTAACCTTCAAAACCTCTTGAAGTCTGCTGGGGCCTTCCAGGCTTCATGATGGCTCTGGGCACCAGTGCTGGAATGCCTTCCTGTGCATTTTCCTGGCAGAAACTGGTACCTAATAACTCCCCACTCTAAAGTTTGGCATGGTGAGGGGTGTGGGAATCCTCTGCTGGAGGAATCAGGGGGCACTGCACGCCCTGCCTCTGACACGAGGGAGCTGGGGCAAAATATCTTCTCAGCTGGCACCAATTTATTTTCCCCTTGATCACTTTACATTATTAATTTCAGTGTGTTTAACACAGTGGGCATCTGAATCAATTTATCTAGATTTTTTTTTTTCCGGTTTTCTGTCAGACATTTAATGGTTCTGTCCTCACTGTCACTTGTTCCTCTGGTGTGTAAACTTCACTTCTATCAACTGCTATTCTAATACTTCTATCAGACTCCTTTATTTGTCCTATAGGACTCTCCAACCCCTTGAAACTTTTTAAGAAAACTATTAAAGAAGGTCACAGCCATGTGCTTTGCATGTGACTGCTGAGCAGTTTATTAACGAAATTTGAACACATTTATGACTGTGCTGTAACCTCACCATTTTCTTTCTTGTCCCATATGTTAGGGAGTCTTATAAAACCCAAAACACTGTTTTTGTTCAGTCTATGAACAAAACCTGGGGCTGGAGAGGCCGCAATTACAAAATGTTCGACATGCTTCTCACTACTTGTTCCTTGGAGCAACTTCTTCACAAGCCTTCTCCTTCAATGCATCCTAAAGGCTGTTAAATCCTCTCAGCACTCAGCACTGTGAAGAGTTGCTGAACTAAACCATATTAGCAGATCTTTACAATTATTTGTAAATGTTGGGATACTGAGAAGATTATTGCACCAGTATATCTCCTTTAGTGCCTGAGGGGAGCACAAATTATATCTTATCTGTAGGAATAGCACTAAGGAGCCTCCTATGAGATGCTGTGGTGCTCGAGCCACTTCCAGTCCCATCACTGGGATTGTCAGAGAATGATTTGTATCAGTGAGCAGGATGGACACAGCCTCAAACATTAGGGTTTCGCATGAATCTGATGCATGGGAAATGGATTTTTTTTCTTGGATAAAATATGGATAAAATATCTTCTCATCTGACACCTTAAACTGATGACATTTCAAAATTCCATTTGGAGAGATGGAAAAGCAGATGACCTGTGTTTTTTTTTTTAAACTCATTTTGATAGCTAGTGCTTCTTGCCTGTAAATTCTGTTGAAGTACTACTGAGACAAAGCACTTCAAACTTTTGAACAGGTTCTACAGAGGTTTGTCTATAATTGTCTATATTTAAGAAAAACTACTATTTTCTGAAACACATTAGTTTAGGATTGTCAGGACTGGTACCTGGAATTTACACTCCTAAAACTGAAAGAAATGGTGCAGTTTTCAAAAGCACTGAGCAACCTCTGAGTGCCATGGAAATTGTCCAGGATTTAAAGCTCTGGGAAAAGGTCAGGCTGGTTGTTTTGTAACCTAAATTTAAGCTCCTGTGTACTAAAAATGCCAAGGAAGAAATATCCCCTATCATAAGCCAGTTCTTTAAAAAGAGACATACTTTTAACAACTGCTTAATTGAAAGCAAAGCTTATTTTCAGTACGATAGGAACATATTTATAGTTGTGGTTGTGCCATCTTGTAATTTGCAACTTGAAAGAAAGTCAATTGTTGCATAACTCTACTGGCCAGTGAGCCAGCTCCCTTGGCTCCTAAAGTAGAAATTAAAATTATTATAGCTATATATATGTTTATTTATTGTCTTTCTGCTGCTGGGAGCTGCTGAGTGACCTGCTGGTGTGCCCTATGGACTGTAACATGAGAAACTCCAACCCTGTGTGCATTGCCCATGGTGGAGGCTGGAAAGGCAGGGCATTATCTCACCAAAGAGTCACTGATACAGGCTTCACTCGAGGCTGCAGGTCCTTCCTAATTCATTCTAAGGGGAGCATGAAGAGCTTCCTACCCATTATGGGAGTGAAGTCCTGCCTTGCTCCAGCCTGGGCTTTTGCCATGGTGCTGGGTGATGGCAGATTTCATCACTGGATGGTGTGTCCTGACACGGGCGTGAGAGAGTGTGAGCTGAGCTGGAGCACAGAAACACAAGCAGAGCAGCAACCTGGAGGCTGCCAGGTGTTATGGAAAGAGTGGTACCTGGGTGGGAGGGGAGACAAGGACAGTCATTTCTTCACCCAAATGCTGCCTAAAAAGGGATCCTTTGAGTGGCAAAATGGTTTCAATATATAACCTCTAATTTTCTATTTCCTTGTGTTTGGGTCTGTTTATTTATATTTTTATCACATGAAACACAGTACAGAACAATGGTTTGTTCTCAGTTACAATACAGAATCAGAATGTAATTCACAATGGAAGCCACCTTGTCAGAATGTCTCCTTTTGGAGCAGAAAGGGATACCAGACCAAGCTGCTCAAACCAAGTTTGATGCAGCAGGGCCATGCAAACCTCCGGAGATGGGGACTTCTCAGTCTCCTGAGGGACATCCTGCCTGGATGGCCCCTGGGAATAAGAAGCACATCCTGACTGGGCATGCTGGCTGTGCTGGTCTCAGCCAGTGCTAAAGCTCTCAGGTCCCTTTGCCTGTTCCCATCTGAGAGTGACCTCTGTTCAGTCACTGTCACATAAAGTCAAGTTCTGACTGTATGCCTGTCATCCTCAGAAAGAGTGTATGACTTTTGAATTTCGCTTCTTTTCCATTTACCCAGAAGAGACTTTCCCAAATTTTCTGAACCAGAAATAGGCCAGGACTGAAGAGCACCAGCCATCCTTTGACTGTGATTTGGCATGGCTGGCCCCACACTGGCACCTGAACCTGCTGGATCACTTCTTTCCAGGTCCACAGGGTCTTTCTAGCCACAGTGACATGACTATTGTGTCCTGTTTAATTTTTGTCTCTCAGAATTGTTGAGTTTGCCCATCCAAGCTTTCTGTTTGATGTTTTCCATGAAGTCCCCAGCTTCTAGTCATATGAGAAGCTTAGCTATTAATAAATATTTTCAGGCTTTGGAGGAGTAGAAAAAAGCTTCTGAGTGTGAATTTCAATTGCAAACTTCACAAACAAACACAATGAATTTTTACATTCATTGAGTTTTAACATCTCCTGGTTTTCTAGGGCATCATTTCTGACTTGTGACTGTTGGAGGTTGGCAGCACTGGTGCTGAATCTCTGAGCAATGAGGCTGCATTTATGTTGCTTGGTTTGATACATTCCTGGGAGACTTATTTCTACTCACTGTGCATTTAGCCTGGGCAAAGCACGAGAATCAATTTTTTGTTTTATGATTCTTCTTTCCCCTTACTTTAGCTTCAACCTTTCTACCTTTTAGGATAATAATTTGGCTATTAATCTGAAATACGTTACTGCTGAGTATGGTTATTGGTGTTAACTTGGTGTAAATCACTCAATAAGTGTATACAAATTGACACTGGATGAACTGGAGGGACATTCTGATACAGAATATATATTCTTATAAAGAACTACAAGAAAAATCAGAATATGTAGTATTATTGAATCTGCTTGCATTTTAGGAATCTTTGCACATACCTATTATTTTCCTAATTTTTTTTCTGGCGTCACATACATGTTGCCTCCTCTTGAAAGCAGAGGAGGAATTTAAAGCTTTCTGTGAAATTTAGAAACAAATAAGTTTTTACTTCAATTGTGAAAGATCTTGGTAAAGCTTTTATGGGAAATAGCAGGTGACTGAGGTTGATATCCAAAGGCAGTGATGTCAAAACCAACCAGATGGTCATCAGTTTTGTCAAAGGACACGATTTTACAGACTTCTACTTAAACTTTTCATTTCTGATTAATAGGAAGATGTGTACTGATTTCTGGATCATGGCCAAAGACTCTAACGTCTAGTAAATTCTATTTTACAGGTTTTCTAAAAGCGAAAAGACAAGAACTCTGTTCTCCAACTAGGTAAATATGTGACAATAATACCAGTAAAAGGATCCTTGAAGTGTTTTCCTTCACATGCACGGAAATCACTTACGTGTAAATCACTAAAGAACCACACCTGAGAGATATAAGGTGATTTTTGTTGTTTGTGCTATGCTGGAATTTTTTTTCTTTTTAATTTCAGGAGTGTTTGTCTTATAGAGCATGGTTGAAGTGACCCTCTTAAATCTACCATGAAAACTTGAAATGACACAAGCCTGAATCATGCAAGCAAAAGGGCATTACCTTGAATTTGTGTGCTTGAGTCTCTTGGCGCAGGTGGAACACCCAGAAAATAGTTTCAGTCACTGGAAATGTTCACAAATATTATAAGTGTGTCATTGTAGGCCTCAGTCTGAACATGTCTTCTTTCCTACCCAACAGAAGAGTCATATTGGAACAGGTCCAATGCTTTAATGAATTACAAACCTGTAAAATATTTCTCTTCCTCTGCCTGTGGTAACTGCTCTTTAACCTAGCAGCAAGACTAGGTACAAATGAGCCGTTGAGGCTGACTTGGGGTAAATGCTCTGTGCATGGAAACAAGGGCTGTGCTGTGGAGCCCATCACTGTTCCTTGGCCACGCACTGGAACATGGTGACAAAGGATGGGAAGAGCCCCTGGCTGTGCTTGACTCCAAACACGTGTGGGAGCTTCTTGCCAGAGCAGGTGGGCAAGAACAGCCTCAGCTGGGAGCAGAGGAGAGGGCTCAGGCAGGGTCAGGGAGAGAAAGGCGTTCCTGGCACTCCTGCTCCTGTGCTGCACAGGGAGAGCAGTGCCAAACAACACATGCGCTGCTGGCATCTCCTGTTACTCTACTTCTGTAAGTCAGGCACCATTCCTCTGAAGCCAATGGCACCTCATTAACATTAAACTGATGTGAATAAAAGGCAACTGGGACATATAAGTTTCCATACCTTTATACCATTGGGTCTGATTCCACTTTTGTTCACACTGGTTTGATATTGATACAGCTCCTCTAGCTTTCATGACATGAATCTGTGTTTAACCTGGGTCAGCAAGATCTCAATCAGTTTCATTTACTTCAAAAAATATGTGCCTAGAGCTGTTGGGAAAGGATGGGCCTGTAAGAGAAGAGAAGATGGGAAGTAAAAATAGGAAATGGATCAAGAAGCAGCTCAAGGATGGAGCTTTACATTTCTTGTCTTTGCCTACAGTTTGTTGCCTTTGCCAGTCAAAAATGGGAGAGATGAAAGGAGGGAATATCTCTTGAGTTAGAGGTTGTCTTCGGGCTAAGCAAAGCCCTGTGGTAGAAATATGTTAGTACTCCTCCTTTCCTTATTTCAGCTGTTCCTTGTGTTGGGGAAAAAAAAAAACCTGCTTTGTTTTTTTCAAATAGAAAGTAGGAAAGGACTACAAGGAAACAGAGCAGATTATTTTTTCCAGTTTGCCTTAGGGTTTCCTGGAATTTTTGCTACTGTACATTTATTTAAAGAAACTCTATCTGTTTAAATACATGCTGATCTTTGGTTGCTCTGAGATCAGAATCAGCCCTGAAGAATGCCTTTTGCTCGCAGTCATTTCTGTATTGTCAGTCCTTCCTCGGTGCCCCCTGCCACGCTGACCTCCAGGGTATCAGGTGACAGCAGGATAAACTGCAACACATGTGGGCCGGGCAGGCAGCGAGTTATGATCTGAACCAATACAGAAATTGGGATCTGCTGTCAGTCTCCTCAAGGATGACAAAATAATCTGCTTCAAAATGAAGGTAGATGCAAGATAAATTCTGTGCCTGCTATTATATTTTCTTGGCATTAGCCAAACACTCTAAGTGTTTTGTGGCTTTGTCACCACCAATTATGAACTAAAATAACATCAAGTGTTGCAGAGTGCCATGATCCAAAACTCCTCTGTCTCTTTGCGGTGACATTGTGAATAAATAAAATCAGCTCCAATGATTCATTAATTCATGTTTAATAAGGCTTTGTGAAGTTATGTCAGACACTTGGAAAGGATGTTTGGAACTAAAAGCTCAATCCCTCAGTGTCTAACCCAGATGAAATGCCTCCTTAATTTTGCTGAAACAATATGTGCAATGAAGGGTTTGTTTGAGCTCTGGAAAGTTTTCTGTTGTGTGCACTATTTAAAAATCATGTGCAATTGTCATCATTATGAACCCGAAATGAAAATAAGTCTTTTATAGTGAAACTTAGGACATTATGCAATAAACTATAATTTATTGTTTAATTCCCAACCAAGCTTTTGCATAACAAATGGAATAAATTAAAATTTTTTGTTGGCTGTCTCAATTTCACAATAATCATATTTTTGTTTGAGCAATGTGTGTATATCCTGAAAATATTTCAAGAAAAAATAAATTATTCAAAGGGAGCAAGTTTGCTGTAAATTATACAACAATTCTTCCCCCCTTAAATATAATTTATATAAGATTCATTTCTTAGAATTGGTAAGATGCTTAAAGCTTTTGAAAAAGGTAAAATCATTTCCTTTTTATTGTCTAGACTCTATGTAAGCCATTGCTAATTAATACTGCCCTTTCTGGTGACTTTGCAGCAGGCAAAGCAGTCAAACTCAAAACAAACCAATTATAAATGATTTTTCAATGTAAACTTTTAACAGTGTAGTCTAAGGGCTTGCTCAACATAAAAGTACAATTTAGAAAACATAAGTTTTAACTAAGGTCAGGATATATCAGGCCATGATGGATGTACAGGGAAAAACATCTGACTGTGGAATGACAATGTTTTCTTTAAGACTAAGCAAAATGTTGGTGGCAGTGATAAGTAAAATGAAAAATAGCCTTGAATGAACTGACCAGAAGGTTTGAGTTTGGCATCTGGGTTGCTGGTTTGGGCTTTTTTTTTTTTTTTTTTTTGGGTGTATGTTGTTTTGGGTTTCTTCTTCAGAATTTTGCAAATCTGACTTCCTGGGATGCTGCAAGCAGTGCAGTCTGGGTTTTAGACCTATATTCTAGAGCAGGGCCATGAAAAAGTCAAGCTTTTAAACACCACCAGTCACCTTGGGTCTCAGGTAGAAATCACCCCCCTTTCCTTCTGTCCCTGTCTGGGAGGTGCCACACACCCCTCTGCCTGTGTGTGATGCAGCACTGCCTGCTGGCAGTGACGCATCTCATCTGGCTTTGTTTTTCCAGCTACTGAGTGGAAAACATCATGGCCCTGTGATGCAAAGCACTGTCCCAGTACATCCCACCACCACAGGTTTAAGTTTGTTCACTGTTTTGGAGGAAAAAGTCTGGAGAGAAGATCTCTGTTTGAATAGCGGGTGGTTGACTGCTCCATGCTGTCTTTAAGGCTCTTCATCCTTATTGTCTGTCTTTCAACATCCTGAGTGAAGCTGGCACAGGCTCACATCATGTGCTGTATCTAATTTGGTAGAAGCAGTCACATGCCCATAGTGTGATCTGTATCAGATTTGTACGGCTGAGTCATCTGGTATCAATTCTTGTGGAGCAAAGGCTCCATAGCTGCAAACCCTCACGTGTTCCTGCAGCTCCTGCTCCTGTCTTGAAACTCATTTATCTCAGTTCTGCTGCTGCCCTGCTCCTCTGCCCATTTCCCAACTCAGCCAACACCTCTCCTGTAGTTCAGGAATATCTTTTCCCAGACACATGTGCCACCTACAAACCTAGGAAGATTTGTAAATTATCTCTGAACATTTGCCTCTTTGCTGTTGTCATTGCATCCTTCCTTCTCTTTCAGGAAGCCCATAGCTTACCCTCCCTTCACACATGGTGTCTCCATAGCCTCTTGAAAAGAGAGCAGAGAACATTTCTTCTTATCGAGCAACTTCCTTCTCTTCTCAGCTGAAAACCTGTCCTGGTTGACACATCATGCTCCAAGGCTGCTCCTGGCTCCTCTACTCAGAGTAACAAAAGACAGCCAAAGGCTTTCCCATGGCTTCACAAAATGCATGGAACCCATACACTGGAGCTGGTTCACTCATTTATCAGCCAGGCTCTGACTGCAGGTTTGTCATTTTGTTGAAGCGAAAACTGATTTTGTCAATGTAGTAAAGGCTCATTAATTTCATTTTTAGTAAGAGCACTGCCTCCTTCTATATTCATTAGAATTCCAGCCCTACAAATGACAGACATAGTGTATGTTATAGCTGTTGGCAAAACCCAATGGATGCTACTTGGAAAAACAAAAAATTACTGTGCAGTTGAATTAGAAACATTTATAACATCTGCAATCATACTTGTTTGTTCTCTCTTCTTGTGAGCAAAGTTGTTCCACTGGTGCGGTCTCCCCTCTTTCTTACTTGTCATTTATAATTATGTTGAAGGGATTAATAATCATGCATTTTATCCAGCGTCTCAGCTTGATGACAGGGCATTGTTTAATGAGAACACAATCAGTGTCCTGGCTCTTTGGGAGAGTTAAGGCAGTGCTCGCAGTGGAAATCATTGAAAATAAACATGTGGAAGCCTAAGCGCACTTTAATAACTCCTTCTGCTTGTTTGGTTAGCAATTTTGATGATTCTGTCCGTTGTGCCTGCCTCTGCTGCTGCAGAGGCACGGTTATTTATGGTGCCAGAGGAGGTTATGATCTCCTTGTATAAACTACAGCACAGAGGTAGAATACAGTCAGTTCTGAGTCACAGCAAGTGTTTTAGCTCTGTGGCTCTAATGCCATTAGACTGAGAATTGGCCGTTAGACTATAACAGAGGTTTTAGGATACTGTTTAAGTTACTGATGCACCAAGCACCCAGAAAAGCTATGGATCTGTTGCACAGACAGGCTTTGTCCTGCCTGTAGCTTTTACTTGGACTTAAGTATATATTTTATATTTGCAAATGGCAGGATGACATTACGAATTGGCACTGCCCATGTGTTGGAAGCAGTTTCTGCATTATTTCCTTCTCAGAGGAGCCATGGGTTTATGTACAGAGCTTGGGACCAAATGTGCTTGACCTGAAACAAAGGGTGTAGAAAGGTCTGTGCTGGGTAAGGTGCAGCCTGCCTGCAGCACTGTTGTCTTTGAGTGTCACAAGCCAGGGAACTTGGAGAGTTTCCATGGGAGCTCTGGGCAAGGCTCAATCTGGTTGGAGCACTACCTCCAAACCCACTCTTCCTGTTCTCTCCCCAGCAGGAATCTGGAGAATCTTGGCTTTGTGGTGTGGGATGCTGTGGCATTTCCTGTGCCACAGCTCAGCTGCATCAGGGCAGGGAGGCAGTGACAATCCCCAGGGTGCAGCACCTGCCTGGCAGCACCCTGTGCCCACTGGAGCATCAGCACAGGGGACAGATGTTTTCACCAGTGAAGTGAAATGTAACTATATACTAGGAGAGAGTGTGAAAGTGCTGGTTACACGTACCCAGACAAATCCTCAGAGACTGAGCAGCGCTCAAGGTACCAATCTGGGTGGTTCAGGGCCATGGAAGACCAGAAGGTACCACAGAATTAGTGCTTCAATTCCCAGAGCTTTGTATCGTGGTTGTGTCATCATTGTGGACAGGTTGCTTTCAAACATTTGGGGAATTTGGACTCCAGTCCTAACTCAGCAATTAATATACCACCCACTGTCAACCTTCCTCTAAATGCATTGTGAAGAATACTGCACAAGTGCTCCAGACCTTATAAATGAGGGAAGCAGTTTTCCCTCAGACCTCCCTCAAATACCTATCACATCACCAGGCAGCCTGGAATGTACTCTGCCGTCTTGCTTTATATGAGTGTTTCAGATTTTTGCATAATATATCTAATTTGTAACTTATGTATGTAGCAATTTGGATGATGTTTGAGTAGAACATTTCCTTTTCTTGTTAGTACTGGTGCTTGAAATGATGAAAACTCATTCTTTCTCAAGGGAAATATATGGGGAAGGGTAGCCAAGAGCTCAGGCTGTGGGTGGTGAGATGGCAGAGGCCAGCAGTTAATTCAACAAAACCATATATTAATGTGGAACACAAGGGAGGGAGTTTTTTCTCTTCTGTATCCACTTTATTTTTCAACAACAGAAGCCAACTATTAAAGAAAAGGGCAGCTTAGGTTAGCTCCTCATGCTTACACACACATACATACATTTACACCCCCACAGAAGCATAATGGTGAAGTCCAGAAAGCCCAAAAGAACTGGAGGCTGGAGCCAAAAGCCAACCATCACCCACTCCAGTGCTGTCCCTGCTGTGCAATGGGAGTTCATGACATCAGCACACTTTTAGCCTGTCAATACCAGCCCACGTGTCCTCAGGTCCTGCTGTCCTGGCAGCCTCTTGTCTTCCCTCTGCTTGGCCATCAGCTCTGACTCAATACCTGAACCCCACTTTTCTCCTGTTCCACATCAGTAGTACTTGCACAACATCTGCTCTGAGATGCCTCACAAGGAAATGCCCCGCAAATCTCCATGTGGTTTACAGAATGAATTCCCTGATGACCATCTCATTAATAGCTTTCCCTGCCAAATGCTGTTTGCTTTTCCTTTCAGAACAGTATGCATTAATGATTAGTTCCTCTACTTGGACATTATTTACATAAAATATTGCTCTCATCTCACAGGCTGCAGCTCTGTAATGAAACTGGGCAAGACCAGGAGCACTGACTAGTGAAAGCAAATTCCAGACAACCATTGTGTCTGCAGGACACATCCATGGAGAGCTGGGAATTGCCATACCCTCCTGGCTGCCCTGCCTGAGATGATAAGTACTCGAGTTTTTCACAGCAAAAAAGTCCTGGGAAAAGCAGAACTATTTCTTGTGATAAAGGCTGGCTGCACATTTTGGGAAGATGAGCTTGTCAGAGATGTTGCTGCACTCAGGCTGAACCGGTGGGAAGTGTGCCTGTTCCTAATAAATGTGTGTATTTATGTGGCAGTCATTGTGCTTTGCAAGGAGGGAGTCACAGAAATAATTAGTTAAGAGCGTGAGGTTTTTGGCACAGATTCCCTTTCTCAAGTAGCTGTGATGTTCATATATAGGAAAAATTGATTTGGCATCTAGACAGGATTTCAGCACGCTCATGGTTATGGAAATCAGCTATGGGCATGGAGGAAATCTGTATATTGATTCATAAACTGACTTGATGACTTGTTCATGTTTTAATGTTTTCATGGACTTTTACCCGAGATAAAATTGTCAGTAAGTACCACTTGACTGTGCTGCAGCACCATCTAAAATGGTGGGAGGAATGCAGGGAATAAAAGGGATTTCCTATTAGGCAGAAGAGTTTATTTTCTTTGCTAATTATTTTTTTCCTTAAAGATGAGCATTTTTGTCATTGCCCTTACTGTTTAGAATCTGCTTGTATATAACACCCAGTGAAAAATGTTTTCCTGTGATAGACCCCCAGTTTCATGGACAATTTATTTTGCAAGAGCTGAGGAAAGCCAGTCCTCCTTCTACTCACACCAGGCTGCATCCATGCTGCTAGAACTGTCATGGCTGTGTGTAGGTAATGGAATGAGAATCACTTCACTTTGGTATTATGTAGTAGGACAAAAGCCAGCATGGCTTGCTGAGTCTTTTTCTCTCCCTGGTTGGAGAGGGGTGTGTTTAGTCAGCCTCAGCTCCAACCCAAGACTGCCTTACAGAAAGCACCTACCAGGAGACTGACTCCTCAGGTTTAAATCTTAATCCCTGAATAATACCTCTGCAGGTAGGAGACCTTCCAGCATTGACCAACCCATTTGACTTAAGTTCAAAATGGAGGCAGGATGGCTGCTGGCCATAACTGAAATAATGGAACTATGTCATGTGCAATGTCATCTAAGATCCAGCATGAAAACAATGAGTGACCAAATTCTGATCTTACTTGTAACAGTGAGCTTCCACTGTGACTTCAGAGGGACTCCATGGGTGTAATGTGAGTCACAACACACACACTGTGCCACAGCAGAGCAGAGTTCTCCCAATAAATAATGTCTCTTTTGTCAAGACAGAAAAAACAGAACCTGGAGACCTATACTATATTGAACTGCAAAATTCAGGAAAGAGACCCTGTACGTAACTACATTTTTGAAGGTGAAGTTTGCTCCTTGTGGACGAAATCTTCCCTTACGACAGTTGGTTACTCATTTGCAGAAAAATTCTGCAAGTTTTTCCATGCTTAGTGTGTAGGATTTAAAGATCTCTGGGGACTTGTTTGACACTATTGTGTTTGGACACCACCTTACATACTAAAAGCACACATGGAGAAACCAGGGATATGTCTCGTGGTGTCTCGAGATGAGCTGCTAGAAACAGAGATATTTTCATAACCTCAGGAAGAGAAAAAAGGCCATTTTATCATTTGGTAGTTGGCATCTTTCTGATTATTAAACAGTCTGCCAAATCTGTGGTTAACAAGTGATTTAAATGTAGTTTGAAGGTAGCTTTTGTTTCCTTCAGTTGCTATTCTAAGAAAGAGCCCTTAAAATTAATTGATTGACAAACTGTATAATTGATGCTGCCTACATAGCTAGCACTGGCCAAAACTGATGGGAGCCCTGGCATCTTGGTCAAGGCTGCTCTAAACCCTTCAGAGAACCTCTGCTTGCCCTCTTTTTATGCACTTGGGTAGGAGAGGGCATGTTTAGTTTTCTGCTTACTCTATTCCCTTTTGTACTTGTTCATTTGCTAGGTGCATAAAGGAGAGGAGGTCATTTGTGCACATGGGATAAAGAGGTATTATGAATTCTAAAGTGTTTGCTTTATTGGGAAAAGCACAGCAAGCAGGAGAGCTCAGGAACATAATGTGTGAATTTTTAATGAATGCTGTGCCATGTGTTTGTGCAGGGTTTTTTTTTTTTCTACCTGTAGCAGCTTTATTCATTTGGGAGAGTACTGTGTACAAGATATTCTTTAGTAGTGTTCTGGCTGCTGTTTAGTTTTAATAAATTAAATCCTTTATATCAATGTAATATTCTTTAGACAAGCACTTCCAAGACAGATTAGAAATGAACTTAAGGGGATTAAAAGCTTCTCTTGCTAAAAACAATGTTTCAGATGGGAAATCCACTTATTTATGTCACTTTCAGTGGACTACATTTGGCTTTAATATGTTGCTACTGCTAAAGAAAGCAGTGCTTTGCCCATGACTGCAGCATTTCTGCTCTGCTTTACATACAGAGCAATGTTTATTTTCTTCCATACAGTAAGTCACTTTGGGAAAGATTGATGGCTTCCCATAATATTGTGAGAAACCATTTTCTTCTTATTTAGAGAAAACAAAAGATTTAATGAATCTGGCATTTTAAATAGCATCAGTCTCTTTGTAAAATAGGAAACTATGCGAAAGGAAGGTACGAGCAGAGCGAAAAATCTGATTTCTGCCTTGCTGCATTATAGCAGGCTGAAAACATGAACTGGAAGGTGTCAGAACTACGGAACATCTTGGGAGCAGCCTGATTTACTGGTTTTAGGTCTGGTCTGTGCAGCGAGCTGAGGGTGAGGTACCAGATCACAAGCTCATTCCTCTAATTCATACCAGGTTATCTATTTCTATATGAAAATTTGTCCTAGTGCATGGTCCAGTGGTGTGTCAATCCCACTGGTGAGTCTCTGGTACCAACCTGAAATACCTTAATTTGAAATATTATAAAATATGTAAGAATACAATATATAAGGCATGATAATATACAGTATAATAACATGTATATGTGTGTTCAGATCAGTACCTGCTGGGTTTGCTATACCCCACCCTGCAGGTGCTGAGGGACAGTCCATGTGTGGAGGGACCTGCTGCCAGTCCTTGCCCCAATACCTGACTCCTGTTCCATTGAGGACATTCAGCAGGAACTGAGTGCTTTGGTGAATCCAGCAAGCTGCAGCTGTGCCTCCCTACAGAGCCTTGTCCTCCTGGATACCTGGCCATGCTCAGGTGGTTCTGGACATTAAGAGGAAGCCCTGCAGTCCTAGGCTCTGGTAGGAGCTTTGCAATAATCACCAGCCAAGGCACACAATACTGGCCTGGGAAAGGCTGGCTGCTCCCAATGCTTTCACACTGAAGTTTAACCAGGGCTGGAACCATCTCTGTAGAATAACTGAGGAGGCTCTCCTGAGAGATGAACAATGACAAAATTGAATAATCTGAGTATTCTCACAATTTTAAGACCACGATTCAGCCCCATAAGAGACAATCCAGCACTCTAACTTTCCTAGTATCCATGTTCTTTCCCCAGCCTACAAAAAGGCAGTTTTGGAGTTTACTCCTCACAGCTGAATACAATGAGGACAAAGAAGTTATTAGGACACAACTGATCTTCCAAAAGGGTGAAAGAAGAACTCCTCTTGAGCCTCTTCAAAAAGCTGCCAGGAAGGGGACTGGAGAGCCTTTGAGAACAATCTGGTTTTGCCTTTTCTTAAGTGAGTTGGAAGTCTTTGGTCTTCAGTGAGGACAGAAGAAATGATCACAGGAAAATGAAAACTAGAAGAAGTATGTGAAATTAATGTTTTAATTGGAACAAGGCCTTTCAGTCTATTTATTGTTGCCATTTGCATGTGAGACCATGAAACTCCAGTGCTTAGTCTTACATGTCAGCTCCAAGAGCTCAGCTATGGTTTGCAGATCTGTTATTATTCAATTGCAGTGCAGATAGCTTGGGCAGAGGGAGAGGTTCCACCCCACAGCACATAAAGTTTGTCTTGGTAACAGTGTCCCTGACACAGTGCTGGATTTTGTTATTTTAGGCATGCCTCCCCCCATCATTACTTAAAACAGTTTCACAATAATTTCTATTCCATCATGTTTCATTACACAGTAAAGTATTATTTATTTAAATGATTTTCAAAGTAACTTATTTCCTGATACCTGGTTAAAACAAGATCACTTCCCTTAATGCTTTCAAGCTATTGAAACTCCAGGATCTGTGTCCATTTTGGTCACTCTTCAAACACTAGTGCCTTCTTTCCACACCCAGAAGCTGACATTCAGATTGAATTGCAGTGCATCTGACCAAGCAAGAGATGTTTTGAAGACATAGTTCAAATATTGAGTTGCATGACTCCCCTGGTATTCAAAAAGGCCCTAAAGTGAGGCTTTGTATTTACCTTATATTTTTGGATTGAAGGAGAATAGGCTGGTAAGCAGAAATGAAATTGATTTTTAATTATTTTTTTCTGTTTTGTTTTCTGAAGTTAGATTTCACTCTTTTCCCCCAAACCACATTTTTTTTTGCTAGTCCTAGTATTTATCAGATATCTAAATCCTTATATATTGTACATGACAACAAGTTCTGACTGAAATTTCACCACTAGTTTTAGAGTGGAGAGGGCAGAGTAATTTTCTGCACAATAATGATGGTTTCCTTAGTCACTGTAGCCACTATGTGTGCACTGGTCATAACACCTGAGGATAAAATTTATATACATTGTCACATGGTTTATCTGAAAATATATATATATTGTTCAAGTAAAAAGTATATAATGAGGATCAGGGATAGAATTTCACTGAGAAATGTGGTGTAAAAATGCTTCTCATTTTAAATTAAGCTTTCAATGGCAAGTGCTTGGCTTTCAGCAACTCCTCTGAAACCCTTTTAATTGAAGTTCCATGAAAATCTGGGGAGTTCAGCTCAAGTTCACCTTCCAAACCCATCCTGATTTCATTAAAGATCTGATCTTTCTTTGTTTGCCAATAAAAGATATATATAAACGTGTGTGAGTGTGTATAAATCAGTATCTGCTAGATAACTGTTGGTTTGTGTTATTTGGTTTGTTTCCCCCCCCCCCCCCCCTAAAGGAACAGTTTCCCTTTTCTTTATGAAGGATGAGCTCTGCTCTGTGCATGCAATGGGGGTTGGAATGAAGGATCTGTGGGAGATCCTTCCCCATGCCCCTGCCCCAGGATGGGATTTGGAGAACACAGCACCCTTATTGCTCCCCTGCCCTGGCTTTATTCTGCCCTGGGTGTGCCAAGCTCCCCACATCCCCCCGTGGCCTGGGTGAGGACAGGGCAGGCTCAGGGTGGTTTCCTGGTGCTCAAGGCAATGGGAGCCCCATGATCAGCATGGACTTGGGCTGGAGCTTGGTCTGGCTTAGGGCATTGCCATGTTATTTCCATGTCACTATTTTCTGCTCCTGTCTTCTGAGACCCAATAAAGGTCTTGATAATTCTTTGTCAGGGCTCAGGTCTGGACAGTGATTTGGCCTTTTTGGTTCATTCCTTTTCCAGCTGCAGTGGCCAGATATGCCTGTACAGCATCAAGGAGCTGAGGCTATTGTCCCATGGCATAGTATCTCTTTGCTAAACCAGTAAAATAGTTAGTTGTCTTTAAAAATTATACCCATATATCAGTGGTTTTCAGCTTGGCTATAGTGTCCTTTCAAAGCCATGAGATTGGAGAGATTCATTTTGCCCCTTCTGGGCAGAAAACAGTATTCCCATTTCCTTCCACATCAGCTCTGTTGTGTAGATTCCCTTGGGACCAAGAGGAAGGGTCCCTGGGAATTGCTGGGGTTCCTGCCTTTATTTTGTGTGAGACTCCAGATGAAAATGTGTTGAAAACAGTGTAAATCCTGAGCTCCCCAAGGCAGAGAGCTGTGATATACTCAAGCCCTGTGTCAGTCCACTGTGTAGCAGCATGCCAATGACTCTTCCATTAGATATCACTTCCATTAGATATTATTTCTCCGTTTCATCCCACTCCTGGAGAAAAAAATTACTGTCAGGTTCTTTTATTTTAATCAATTAATTTATTCTGTTACTATTGCAATTGTTACCTGTTTCCTCACAAGCTCTACATGTTGCTATCTGCAGTTTTAGTGAATCAGACCTCAGTGTTTCTGATCAGGGTCCAGCTGGAACCACACATCTTTTGTTCATGTATTTAATATACTCAAAATGCACTAAATGACAGTTTATAATATCATTATCAACAGTTAAAGACATTATAACTTCAAGAAATGAAAAGAAAGTGCAGCCATATGTGGAAATGCTTTATTTTGTGCACTTTTAACCCTCACAATAGTTCAGCTGCAAAAATGGGGATAGCAATGAGAAGCAGGGAGAAAATCATATGTCTGCAAAATCATTTTTCAGCTTTCTTCCACTGCTGTCATGAAAGAGCACTGGGCTATTTGGATGGTAAATAACAACCGAGGACTAATTTATTTTTCTTCATAAAATTATTTCTAGAATTGGATTCAAATGTGTTCCTTATTACACGGTTTGATAATTCAGTGATGCTTTCCCCCCATAACATACGAGCTGATTTAAACCTTCACTCCAAACAGCCTCGGGCTTATTAAGAACAGTGTGGACTGAGTATGGATTAGGTTTAAAAGTAATAAAAAAGTAGACCTGTTGGTTAGGTGAAAAATTCACTATCAGATTCCTGAGTGCAGCTTTCTTTTCATGTGCAAACTGCATTAAATGAGGCATTTAATTCAACAAATCCATAGTTCTGATCCACCAGAAATAGAGACTGGGTTAGTTCAATTTGTAACAAACGATCTCCATATGATCAAAGTCCTGAGAGCTGATTCCAACATACTGCTTAAATTAGTCTAACACCGAAGTGTTTGGCTCTGGGACAATATTTGGAATGTCTTACCAGAAGAAAAATTCCTCTGCACACATGGTTCCAATATCTGGGAATGCCAACCTTGCTTTTTAATGGGCTGACAGGGAGCCTCCGTGCTAACTTTCTGACTCCAAAAAGTTCTTGTGCTGTCACCCGCAAACCAGCTTGGATAATTTTTCCTTGGCTTCCTTATTAAAGCCTGAATGAAGGGATTGTGTGGCTTTCTTAATGTCACTTGGTCTGCTTGCCATAAATTCAAGCACTCATGATGAAAGCTCCACTTATATTTCGCTGGGAAATGGAATCAAGGAGAATGCACCCTCATTCACAATAAATAACTAAAGTTGAGTTATTAAGTGTATTTCATATACTGGTGCCTTATTACATCAGCAGTTTAGATAATGGCTTCTTAAAAATACTCCTCTGCTGAAATGTATGACGAGTGATCGCACAGAGGATCCCAGCCCATGGAACCAAACCAGCAGGCCAGAGCAATAACTTAGGACTGTATTAACAAATATCAAATATTTACATTTTTACATGCTGCTGTCTGTTTTGATTAAGCAACCATAGCAATAACAGCAGTCAGCAGCGAGGGCCGTATTTGCTCGGCTCCTGCCAGGGAATTCTCAGCTGGGATTGTTTGTTTGCTTTGCGCAGTGAAGACTCGAGCTGTTTACACTGTAGCTCCAGTTTTAGAGAGTGCTAATTATGCTCTGCTGCTGAACCCCTCTCCTCCTCAGAATCTGCTGTTCTGCAAAAACACTTTACACTGGTCTCGAGGAAAGCAATCTGACTCACGGCAGGCAACAAAGGGTGCCCCAGTGCCTTATAACTTTTTCTTTTAATGTGGTGAGCATCGCTAAATGGAAGTTCATGCCTTTAACTCTGCTTGCTTTTTCTTTTCTTTATTTTTTAATTTTCTTTTTTGAAGAATGGACAACAGTTTCAAAGTCCTTGGCTAAATTTCCTCTCACAATTTTACTCCTTTTATGGAACTTCTTAATGGGAAATGGGCTGATGTAATTCAGCTAGAGGGGTGTGTAGCATCTATCTCCCTACATACATTAAGCACACATATAATTCTTTACCTTTTCCCCCTGTTATTATATGTGCTGTGGGATGTAACAAATTGACACTCGCCCAGGAACAGGCAGAGCTGACAGTGAGTAAATGCCCCAATTAGCATAGCATTGTTATAACTTTGCAGTTCCTTCCTGATTAGCTAAAATATGTGTTGCATGGCTATGACGCTATTTTTAAATCGGTGCTAAGCATTGCTTGATACTTTAAAGGTGAAGGAGGCAGGATGAAGGATGAAAGGCTGGCACTCAGAAATTCAGCAAAACCAATTCAGTTACCATGTTTTCGTGGTAACTGTGCTGAACAGGTGGCAAAGTAAGCCAATTAAACAGACTTTAAGAACAAATTATGATAGCAATTCATTGCCTGGGATCATTGAAATGCACTGTATGGAATCTGTTCTCCAGAGCTGCCTGAATAATGAAAATCTATTTTTGAATAATTTTATTGTTTTCCTGCCATCATGAAATGTTCAAAGGACCTCACCTTTTTTTTTTTTATTTATTTTTTTTTAAATCTTGGGGAGGGATGGAGGTGAAAGGACAGAGGACTTTTCCCAGATTTTTTTTTAAAACCAGGATGTGATCCAATTAAAAACCCCAAATTATTAACATGTAAGAGCATCTTTCAAACAAAACAGGAGCTTGGAAATGAAATCTTTTAATTGTTTCAGAAAAGATTCTTTTCAATATGAGTTGAAAAACTTCAGTAGTTTCATTGACAAGAGTAGACAATGCTTATTAATATTTTGCTCAAAAAGGTGCCTGACAAAGGCCAGTAAAGAAAGTGTGAAACATGAGAGGCATCAATTATGAGCCTTTTAGCTTCAGTGCACTGCTCCGGAGATGTAGGGGCTTCACTCTAGTTTTGGGGAATGTTTATCCAAGGATGTGAAGGACAATGCTCCAAACTATCTGTGTGAGCTGATTCAGCCTCTCAGCATCGGCTCTTTCACTTCATTGGCAGAGCTTCAAAGTTAACACAGGCCATGACAACTTTGGGGCTGTGAGCAGCAGTCTCCAGTACTCCAGAATCATCTCTTCTCCATGGTCTGGCTCAGTGATACTCTGACATAGATTAAAAAATGTGCCAAAGATTGACAGACAACACTATATATCTGTATAGATAGATACACTTTGTATAATATATGTTTACACAGTTAATAATTTATTAATTATATATATATATATATATATATAAAGAGGAGGGCAATAATAAAATTCTACTTTTTCTTTCTTTTTCTTTTGAGATCTGAGGCAGAAAAGGGTTCTCTGGAATGGTTTCAGGCCATTGTACAGCAACAGCTCTGAGTGGCCACATAGGGCTGCATTTGAACCCCTGACCCAGGAACAAAATAAATTATGTGTAGACTGAGGTATGGAGATGGTGAGTGATAGAAGAATAGCACTCAGAAATGGTGTTCAAGAGATTCTGTATTCATTTAAGTAGTGTAACTGTTTAGCCAATTTATTCATTTGACAAGTTCCTTTCTAACCATCCTAATTCACCATTTAGCCTAAGATGGCCTTCATTAGTTTATTAGATATTCATCGGAAGAGATTTTAGCATAAATACAGTTCCAGAGAGGATTACTGTCCAGGGAATCTATTCTTTTAACCTACTTATTCAGCTATCAAGTATTTGTTGAAAAGGACTCGTATTTACTTAGTCTCTTAATGAAGTCTAGAAAAGCTTTTCTGCAAAGGGAATATTGTTTTGTCAAAATTAGCTTACTTAAATAGCTTTCAAAGCAGTCTGAGAACAAAGATTTCAAAGCCACAGCTCCAGCCTAATATTTACTTTTTACACTGTACAGTAGTTTAGACTTGCCAGAAAAAGTGCACTTGTGCTTTTTTGTTTTGTTTTGTTTAAATTTCTCTTCTTCTAGTTGTGAGATATATATGTCATTTCTAGTGGTATGGAACTAATTGAGGAATATGTCCTGCCCTTGTTGAGGTGAACAGGGCAGATAAATAAAAACTCCATTGGACATAAATCTCCTCCACTAACATCAAAGAAACAGGATCCTGCTAAGTGTATTTGTATAATGCAGTAATTTATGCAAAAAGCAGCTTTTGTCAGCAATGCAACAAAGCAGCTTTGATAAATGTCCCCTAATTTATTGTCATGTATCTCAAATCAAAGTAAAACATTTACAGCCTGCACACTGAAGGAACCCAGGCCCAGGGTACTTAAAGAGTTTCTCTCCCTTTCCATCTCCCCCCCTTTTTAGAAAAAAGAAGTACAAAAAGCTAAGTTGGGCAAAAGGTTAAAAAGGATCTGTTTTGAATGCTAAGTACTTTATACAAATTATGGGCAAAAAATAATAATGAATCTACTTAAAGCATGACAGAAAAGCCTGTACAAATTCAGATTAAAAAATCCGCTTAGCTTTTCTCTTTTGGGTGGTGTCTGACAAATCATAATGGGTACGCTAATTGTGTTTTACAGGGACAATTCCAGTTTCTCATGTTTTGTAGGAATAAAATGGTGACTGTAGACAGTGGCTACTTGAAGTTCTTCTCTTCCCATCTCTCCTGAGTATTCTCCCGAGCAGCCATCTATCAGATGCATAACACATTCTAGAAACCAGCTCAAGTGTGAATTTTTGGGGACAGCTTTTATTATTGACTTCAGACAGGAAAATCACACCCTGGAAGAGGATAAGGCCAACTGTGCTAGCAGCTCTGTTCCTACCAAAGGGCTGATGGTACTTGCATGGTGCAGAAACATGATGAATTTTCTCCCCACTCCTTCAGAGAATTATAAGACTGAATGGTTTGACCGAGTCAGGCAGACTGCTTGGTCTTTCAATGCTTAAAATTGTACAAAGGACCATTAAAATAAAAAAAAAGAAAAAAGATATTTTGAATGGATATGGCACTGATACAGAGTACCCAGAGAAGCTGTGGCTGCCCCTGGATCCCTGGAAGTGTCCTAGGCCAGGCTGGATGGGACTTTGGCCTCCTGGGATAGTGGAAGGTGTCCCTGTCTATGGCAGGGGGTTTAGAACTAGGTGATCTTTAAGGTCCCTTCCAACCCAGACCACTGAGTGACTGTGTGGCTGTTCAGGCTGGCCATGGTGTGCTGATGGTGTGGATGGTGTGGGCAGCGCACAGGAGCCTCTGCACCCGTGGCCAGAGGCTCACCCTGACACCCCACTGCACGCTCCAGCCAGGTGCTCTGAGCACTGAGCTCTGCAGGGCCCTCTCTGAGGAGATGAGAAGAGAAAAAATCAGTGCCAATCATGCTACTCACACTGTGGAGCTGCTGCTGGGGCTGCAGGGGCTAGACAGGGAAGGGCTGAAATCAGCTGGCTGGAGGGACACCATCCATGCTACTGATCAGGCACTAAAGGAAAACTACACGGGTTTGTCACTCACCCACATTGTCTTTGAGTTAAAGAGTCCAAAAGTGATATGGCTCTTCCTCAAGCCCCTTTGATATTTAGGGAGCGATAAATTAAGGTTTTTTTTCAGCTGAGATCTAGCACAGCTCCCCATATCAGTTTGCTTCAGAAATAGGCAGCATTTCGATGTTTTCTTACTTAGAAATCTCTGTTTATAATAAAAAAAACATACAGCTTCAGGAGTATAATATCCTTTAAATGGAGTTGTTTCAAAGAGTTTTATAACCCATCTGGAAGACTGACTCTAACTATTGGGCCTGTTCTTGGAGAAAACGCCTTATTCACACAGATAGTAGTATAGTTCTGGATTGCAAGCCAGAGGAATGAAACTTTGGAAAGCCAGGCCTGCTGCACCATAAAATAGAGGCGTGGAATTCACTGAGAAAGTGAAAAGGAAGAGTTGTTAAATAAACCCCAAGTTTTATTTTCTTTGTATAAAAGTTCTGCCTGCTGGGAATGAGTCTGCCTCTCCCAGCACTAGCTCGCCTCTTGGAAGAGCATAAGTCATCTGTACTATGGAGCAATTAATACTAATTTCTTATGCATGTCTCTTTTTGTTGCTGTTGCCATTGACACATATTAAGATTATAAGTTAATATATAATTGAGTTAATATCCTAATTGCTAGGTGTATAATTAAAACTTTGTACAAATATTTTGCAGCTACAGTCAATGAAATGAGAGCTTTTATGTCAAAAGTGTCAAAAAATAGCTTAGCAAAGTCGGTCCTATGAGTGTAACATTTGAATGTGAAAAGCTCAAGGACCTGTGTCCAGGAACAGAGTTTTTAAATAAAGAACAACCTCTTCTCCCAAAACAAACGATTAACCCCAAGGAAGAGTCCTTCATCATCACAGGGTCAAGCAGAATGTGGCACAACAGTGCCAGGACCAAAACTACAGCCCAGGTGGGTACATGATGTATATAAATATGTGTGTATAGAGATACATGGATGTGGGCACAGTAAATCCTGTCTCTCCAGGTACATATATGCAGACAGACAGGCACACCCCATACATGATATGGTGACACCCAGCACGTGATTTGTCGTTACCTGGCACTTTACATGGTCCCCTCACATTCCTCACCATCTCTGATGTAATGTAAGCTGCTCAGCTCAAGTTCTGTACATGCAGAACCTCCAGTCCCCAGTGAGCTCTGCACAGGAGATCTGATGGGGATCTTTGGTTAGAACATCTGACCAGGATGCATGTAAATTAGAGAGCTCAAAGGAAAACACTTAAAATTGAATTTTAAATGAAATTAGAGTTATGAAGGAAAGAGCCCTTTAGCAGGTGTTTAATGTTAAAAACATTTTATCCTACATATACTGGTGGACTGCTCAGGTGCTGGTGTGCCCCTCTGACATGGAGGCAAGTGGTGGCAAGTGCTGTTCTGCATCAAAGGGGCTTGAATCCTCTTGGAAATGTATGGTGCCTCTCGCTTTCAAAATGTGCTTTTTTGTCTTGCTTGTTGCAGCAATAAACGTTGCATTTCTGAACAGGACACCTGATTGCTGCACTGTGTCTGAGCCCCCAGCCATGGCCATGCCCTACCCCAAGTGCTGCAGACCTGACAGGGTGTGCTCCTTTGTGCTCCATCTTCAGGAGGGGGTGATGCTGGGGTGCCATCAGAAGCTTCTGTGGTTTGAATTCTGAATGGAAAAAGGGGTCTAAACTGACCTCGTGAAAGCAGAAGTCTTCCTTTAATACAATATTTCCTTAACTTTTTGAGCGAGGAAAATCAAGAAACCTTCCCCGTCCTGTGCTTCCTTTTCACACTGATAAAAGCTTTCCAGACCCAGAACCAGTCAGCAACCACTGACACTCTCCTTCTTCTTCATACATCAAGAAAAAGGCTAATTACAATTTTTACATTACTTCTTAGCATTTCAGAGAACCAGGTGTGTAGATGAGCTGCAAGTTATCCATTCAGTAGGAAAAGCCTCCCAGGGTGTAATGTGCAGTGGTGGCACAGTGTGCAGGGACACCTGGGTGACAGAAGGGACAGGGGGTGCCAGGGGCAGGCAGGTGCCTGGGCCCTGCCTGCGCCACCCTGCCTGGGCAGAACAATTAAAATAATGTCAGTGCTTTGTATAGACTGGAGTTCGGGAAGAAACTTTATCCCAATACTTTCAAAGCAGAGACAACTGTGAGTAACTGTTAAATAGACACAAACTGGAGCTCAGTCCAAAATACGCATGTTCAACATAATGCCTTAGATGTAAGTTGTGCTACAAGACCACAAAAATGAAGAAAGCACAACATATTAATTATTTGAAATAGAAGCACTCCCTTTTTAAAGGCAGGCATCCTTTTTAGATGTCTTATTTGAGTGTCACATTGATTTTTTAAATCCCTGAAGTCCCTTTATCTCAGTGCATTTATTTTATGAGAGTTACATTTTTACACATGGTTCTGGTTTATTATGCAATGCAAATTATCACTAATGATATTTTTAATTTGAAACATAACTTGACCAAAATTAAGCTTTTCAAGCAAAAAATTGAAAGAGATTTTTTAAAATCTGTCATATTTCACATATTTGTTTCAGTGTCTGACACACAAATTTCAAAGGAGTTCACATTTAATGTGAGTAGGACAAATAAAAAAAATCCAACAAAATCAACACCCCCATACACCCCCAATCTTGAACATGTCATTAAAACCACATGGATTTTAAATTCTCATTCTTATACAGAAAATTGCATTAACAGATTTTGACCTCAAGACTAAGCCAAGTTACATGTGTTACAGGCCCTGCATCTCTGCTCTGATCCACAGGGCTGTTCCTGCATACTTAATAAACGCAGCCTACTGCTGTAATAGCATCCTGCATATGTCTCATATTAATGGTATTTTCCTAATAGTAATAGCATTATAAACCTGCCTACTTTGCTATTGAGTTACCCTATTTAGGATAATTTGCACAGAAAGACTATGCCTAAGCATGTGAACAAGCATATCATTTTATAACACTTTACATAAAATACCAAAATCAAAGCAAGCTGCCAGTTTGATTCTAGAACCAGTATTTTTCCAGTTTAAAAAAAAAATCAGTTATGTTCCTTGAATAATTTATTATCTTTTTTTTTGTTTTATTTTCCACACGGAATCGATGAAGAAGAAGCACTTTTTTTTCCTAAAGAAAGTTTGGAAGAGTGAAAATTCACACATGGAAAACAAATGAGCATCGGGAAACACTCCTGGTAGCTAATGGCTACTTGGTATGTCGCCAGAATTCATATGGATCCTTAAAATCAAGTAAATTATGCCCGCAGTGATAGCTCCCTTTGCTGGAGTCCCACAACAACCACCACATGGTGGAGCGGTGCTGAACTGCCAAGTTTCATTTTTCACCTCCCGATTCCTTTCAATTAAGTGGGTTTGTTTGCTGCAGAAGGGTCCATGCATATTTTATGGTCCCAGCCCCTCTCTCAGGTGCGCTCGAGCCGCCCATGGCCGGGCACTCGTGTCCTCCCCTGGCTCTCCCGTCCTGCCCCTGTCATGCAGCAGCTCCCGGGGCACGGCTGAGCCCTGCCACAGGGCCCAGGCAAAATTCAGGCAGGAGTGGCAGAGGTGGGAGCACCCAGACACGTGCACCTTCTTTAAACAGCCCGCTAAAGGAGGATGGAGAGAACACAAATTTCCACAGGAATGTATAAAACAGAAGAGTTGCTCTTCTGCTCTGTTCTTGTGATAAGAGATCACGCACTTTTTAAATGCCTTATTGAACTCAAGGTTAAGGAACCTGCCACTCATCACACAACAGATTAAATAACTGGTGAATTATGTGCTAGAAAAATTAGGATGGATTACACAAATATCTGTTAAGGCTATGATAAATATTTATAAACAATCTTCCTTGCAGAATATGTCTCTGTCATTCATTTCACTGCAATGAAAAACCTCGAACAATGGAACTAATGACTACATTGTTCCAAAGTTAAGTAGTATATCTAATAAGGAAAATAATCAAATGAGCCAAATTCTTTATGAACACAACAGTGAAGCAATTAAAATAAATGTGATTTTCCAGATCAAAACTTCTGGCTGTTAATTGCTATATGGCACCTATCCTAGTCATATGAGTTTCCCTTGCAGCTGTTTTTATTTCATGATACATTTTGAAATCCCAGGAGCCTAGTCCTGGGATCTGCGGTACAGACAGCTAGCCTGAAAACCAGGATGCTTATCAAGTGTTTATAATCTGGGTAGATGAACTCTCAAGACAGACCTCTGAGAACAAGCACTTTCTTGCCATTTGCATTTTGTTTGCCATGTGTTTCCAATGAAGATAATTTATTGATGCACACTTGTGGGGCTGGAGCACGTGGGCTCTCTGCCATGTGCAGGCCAGCAGAGGATGAGGCGTGAGGAGCAGGAGGAGTTCCTGCCTCCCCCATGCTGGGGCTGAGGCCACCACAGATAATATGCTATGGGGGCTATCATGCACTAAATACAGAAACAAATCTCTATGTCTCATGGCTTCTCTTGGGTTCTATTTTTTGCAGTTTCTGCCATTTATGGCTGTC
Organism: Petroica traversi; assembly: GCA_025920805.1. NCBI lineage: Eukaryota > Metazoa > Chordata > Aves > Passeriformes > Petroicidae > Petroica > Petroica traversi. The sequence continues at coordinate 7,871,935 of JAHLSL010000036.1, read as the reverse complement.
CAGGCTGAGGAGCAATGAGACAGGAAGGCTGCAGCCTCTGCAGGGGCAGTGAGCCTGCCTGACATACAACACATGACCCCCTGGGCTGGAGTACTCGTGGAAAGCTGGCACAGTCCAGCCAGCTTATTCAAAGCTGTGTTTCAGTATCTGTGGGTTATTAATGAGATTAAAGAACTCGGTTACAGGGAATGACAAATGCAGTTTGTCCAACATTAAGCAGATATTGGCATCCTTGGGTGCAACTCAGGAGTCAATGAGCTCAGCTATTGAACAAGCTAAAGCCATGAGCAATATGATATTGATTAGACAATGGGTATTGCATTTACCGCATAGTTTTATTGGGTGAGGCTCCATGCAATGTGTTTTTATTCGGGAAACCTAAGGAAAATAATTAAAAATGTTGTAAGGAGAGCCCAGCAGCCTCTGTGCTTTTCTTTTTAAAGGCTACAGATGTCTTGTCTTCTTTCTCTAAAACTGCATATACTCCATCCCCACCTTCAAAAATATGAAGGGTAATAATAATAACAATAATAATACAGTATTCTGGAATTTTTCTACATGCCTCAAGAGAACTTTAATATTTTCCAGGAACTGTTTTCTGACAACAGCTGCCTCTTCTACTGTTCCTTTTACCCTACTTGCATTGCCAGGGCTGCTGGGGCCAAGTTAAAATGGTGTCTTTAAATGTGAGGCCTTTGCTGTAGAAAACACTTCTTTCGCTAACCAAAACCACGTAGTTTTCAGCTATCCTTTACAGTCTGCAATTTCCCCTGCTCTGTGCAGTTCCTGCTTTCCCCTTGCTGGTTTCAGGCAGTGCCAATGCCCGCATTTAGTTCTGCTTTGCTGGTTAAATTTTGAGCCTTAACTCAAGTAAGTTTGACTTCAAACTGTGGTGCGGGGCAGTGTCTGTGGTGCCACTGTGGGTTCAGGTGTTTCCTGGGTGGTTTTTGGGCCATGTCTCAGAGCCTGCCCGACCTGGCTGGGCAGTGCCCAGGGCTCCCACCTCTCAGGGAAATGCTTAGGTCAGGATCCCACTTAGCCTCAAAGCTAAAACTAAACTAAAACACTTCTGTCATGGAGGCCAATGGGATTATTCAGTTATTAATCTTTACATTCTTCTTACTTCTGGATCTCAACTCGAAGAGCTCACCCACGACCCTCTGGGGGGAGAGAAGGCAGGGATATAGCATCTATGGAGAAAATCTCCTTTTTTGCTCTTTTTCCCATCATTTGCATACCTTTTCTCTGAGGGCTTTTCTCTTTTTTTCTTTCTTTTTTTCTTTTTTTTTGTTTTCCTTTTAATCCCACAGCACTATCATGTTTGCCAGCCCCAACATCACGTTCCTCTCTTTCATCAGAAGACTGACTCATAGCATCTTTCAATTTGGACTCAGCTTTTTTTTTTTTTTTTTTTTTTTTTTTTTTTTTTTTTTTTTTTTTTT
>JAHLSL010000036.1:7867508-7870483 GCA_025920805.1 Petroica traversi | reverse complement strand
TTTTTTTTTTTTTTTTTTTTTTTTTTTTTTTTTTTTTTTTTTTTTTTCCTGTGGGACTTTGGCCCAAATAACACAACACAGAAAGCATCTGCCCAGACTTGACACGCAGCGAGGCATCGCCCAGCATGGGGGTGAACCAAGACCCATATTTTCACCATCTTTTTGCCCCCGGGAATTTTTCTGTGCTGGGACTATCGTACTGAGTTTGTGTGGCAGCTTAGCATTTCCCCTCCCTCCACAGGTGACTGCTGCTTTCTCATTCTGCAAGTTTCTGAGCATGGAACTGTTAATTCTTTTCCCCAGCCTGATCCCTGCCCAATGCTCTGCCTGCTGCCAGCTCTGGTTCCAGTTTGTAAGGCTGCTTCTCTCAGCTACTGCTGCTCCCTCTGCTCTTGAACCTGATGCTTTCCACCTCCAGGCCCTGCAAGGACAGGCATGAGGAAGGATGTGTGGAGTGCCTGGAGGAGTGGGTGCGCAGCTTCAGGAGCCACACTCAGAGCAGCTTCTCCATCTGCACCATGTCCCGGCAATAAAAAATGGCACCGCGTTGTACTTCTGCTCATTACATGTGGGCAAACTTGGCTAGAGCACAAGTGCAAAAGCTCATCTTTCTTCAGCTGCTTGTAATTCATGCTTGAGCAAGAACGTTATTTGGGGCTTAAGTCAGATTCCTCTAAGTAGGTCACTATTCTTCTTCTAGACACAAATTCCTGCCCCTGACTTCTCAGAAATATGGATTCTCAGTCTCTCCTGATTTGTGTAACACCTCAGGTGCCCTCTTATCTTATTTATCAGCTCATCAAATGAATCCACAAAACAGTTACTAACTTGCTGCCTGATAGGGTTCAGACTTGGAAAAGTTCCTCTGCCTTGGTTGGCAGCCATTTCTCTGGCTCATTTGCATGGTTGATTTTTCCCATTTTAAAGAAGCTTTGCTGTTAGCCCTGTAGCCAGGTAAAGGGATACAACCTGCATCTCCTATGGTCAGTCATCAATGAGAGAGCAAGAGGCTGCAGAGAGGGCCAAGAAGTTCCAGTCCACATGGGGCTTGCTCTCCGAAACAGTCCATGCTATAAAACAGAATTAATTTTAGTGGTATAGAGATTGATTCTTTAAACCATGACAGTATGTGTTAGACATTAGTCCTATTCTTTTTTACAGCACTATGAGAGGCTTGGACACACCCAATGCCACAACAAGTGAGTTAAAATAACACAATGAGATATAGACTAGAATAGAAGACACTACAGCACAGCACAACACAATAAAAAGATGGCATATTGTGTACAATGATTGTCAGGGTATGAATTCAAGAAATTTCTGCAGAAAAGCTCTGTAGAGAGTTTGCTCTGCTTTTGTTGAAAATTACAGTGGTTTTTTTTCTTTCAAGCTAGAAGAAAGAAAGAGAGGAAGAAAGAGGTTTTAGCCCCTTCAACAGAGGATAAATCTCACCTTTAAAAATACGCGTGGGAAGCATGAACCATTCAACCACTGTATGTCTCACTTGAGAGATGTGGAGGTGGAGACTTGCAGGTAAATATGGTTTTTACTGAAATTGTCTGGCCAGGGGAGACAATCCATGGGGGTGGAGAGCTCTCATTAGAAGACATATGTTTGGACATTTATATGCATCACGGTCCCAGATGTTTTTTATTCTTCAATTGCCACCTTGGTGTGCGGGGGTAAAATGCTGGCGCTGGATCACAGAAGTGTTTCTGTGGTCACCTTTGTATCACCAGTATGCACTGGAGTGTCATTTTACAATGGAATACAGGATGCCCACTGGCTTTTATGTTTTATTTTTTGTTTCTCTGAAGTTAATTTTCACTTCCTCATCTGAAAACAACAAAATGTTAAATGTCTAATTGAATAGACTGTTGGAAAAGCCGAATGAGAAGATTGACCACATGAACTTCTGTGAAGCCAATGTCTTTGTTTTCCAAACAGTCTACTGATAGCAAATATTTATTGACATTTTCCTTCCACAGGGGCGTTAACAATTATAATTTGCTAGTACATACATCGTGAGTACTTTCAAATTTTGAACAGAACATCTGTTGGTCAGAGATGAAAAAAACCTTAAAAAAAATCTATTTTTCCAGGGTTATGAATCTAACAGCATCACAAATTATCTCTAGGAAAACATTTCAAAAGCCTGAACTTGCACTTATGGAAAAAGGAACACAGATAGAGGAAACAGATAAATATGCGTTGTGTTAGTAGGCTTTGTTTTCTGAAATGATATATTGTTCCGGAGAAGCAGTTAACAAACAAATTACTGTCTGTGTCCAATACAGCCAGATCTTTGGTTCCACTGAACAGATGTTGAGGTGAAGCAGATTAAAGCTTAATTCACAATAGAGCTGTACCACAGGAAAGGTGTCCTAAGTTTATCTATTGTTAAATAATATAATTTATCGTCTTAGAGGGCTACAGAGCAATTTCTGTTCCTTTTCTACTTTTTGAACAAAGATTTATAACATAGATAATCCCCAATTTTAGATATTTGCTGCAGGTTATATTTGAAAGAATTTCCCAAAAGACTGATAACCCCTTTTTTTCCCTTAACCACAGCCGAACCAGTGAACTAATATGATGCCTGCTTCAAATAAATGTATTTGCTGCCTCTGTGCATGATAAGTTTTCATTTAGTCTATGATCAGCTGAAAGTATGCAAGTTTGCAGATACCAGTAATTGAATACAGATAACCTTGGTTGTTGACCTATGCAGAGCCATGACTGTCTAGTTTCCATTGTTTCTGTTTTTGCTAGTTGACACAAAACTGATGTGGGCTGAATTTATATATTAGCCCTCCATTATAGTGGGAATTGCTTATCGTTATGGATGGATATTGCAAGAAGTTTCTATTTATTTAACCTAATAAGAAGGCAAAAAGAAATGTGATTGGGCCAAGTCAGGAATGATTTAACCCTTAGCAACCTGGCTAGTTTCTGCATGAATAGCAGGGCATGGA
>JAHLSL010000036.1:7850008-7862508 GCA_025920805.1 Petroica traversi | reverse complement strand
CACTTGAACATGTGGGCCAGCTGCAGGGCATGGAGCCAAAGGGATTCACAGGCTGCTGAAGTCCTCACTTCATCACTGTCCTGCCTCAACACAGGAGCCCAAAAACCAGCCTGCACTAATTCTCCCCTGTGCCATCAATACCAATGACCTTTTATCTGTTCATCTCTAGAGGAGGCGAGCACAGGGCCACCTGTGGTCACCATGGAAACAGTGGGATTTGCTGACTATATTCTTTTCCTTGATGCATGTTAAAGACTATTGGCAAGCAGAGGGACACCTGAGCCAAGGTGAGCTGATTAGAGGGTCCTGAACTAGTTGAGATAACTCTTAAATTCTAATCGGTACATTTTCTTATTTGCTGCCAAAAAATTTTAGATGATAAATAAATGCCAGTTTAGTGCATGCATGGCTGTAATTCAGTCACTGCCACAAACTTTGCCAACACTACATGCAGCAATATTACATAAAATATCACCAGAGACATTGGGTGAGCCTGATTTGCCTCTTATTTCTTGAATCTCTTTACCTGGAAGCTGATGGAGTCCTCTGCAACCACTCACTAGCAGAGCTGCACCAAAGAGAGCAGCAGTAGGGGAGGCTCTGCCCTGTCCCTGGGACCCACGGCCAAGGCCAGGGCTGATGTGGCTGTGCAGGGCAGCCTGTGGGTGCAGGGCCATGAGCTCCAGGGCAGTTCTGCTGCACAAGAAAGGTTGTTGGACAAGCTCAGTGTGCTCTGCCAGGGGATACTCTGCTATATAAAATAGGCCTCTTAGTTACATTTAGTATTTCCCTACTTTCCTGTGTTAAGACAGTACACGACTGTGGTGTGAGGTCACCTGGGGACCAGAGGTCAGAGCTCAGGGGCTTGACAAATGAAAGGTTAGAGCTCATGTTTTGGGCAACAACACATACGAACCAAGAAACCAACATCAATACCCCTCAGCTGGGTTTTGGTCCACCTCTGATGCACTGACCCAAAAGAATTCCCTGCTCTGCAGTGCTACAATTGTAAATAGTAAAGATACAGAATATTAAATAGAAGTGAAGGCAAGCTAATCCACTATCATTACAGAAAACAAATGTGGAGTGTACTAGCCTCATGAAAACAAACACTTTGGGTGGGTGTTACATTTTTCTAGTGGATAACAGAAAAGCAACAGTGCGGTTTGCAAGTGAAGAAAATTAGATACCTGATCAGCTGGATAGGAAAGGAGATGGGGACAGAGAAAGTATGCCTAAAATAGGAAAATATATAGAAGGATATTTTACCTTTATTTTGAAGAGGCATTGCAGTTTCAAAATTACTTAATATTCATAATTATCCCTCAGCCTGTATAAATCTCTATAGATATGTATGTCTCACTCCTATGCACACATCTGAGCAAGCTGAACCACAACCCCATGCTTCCCCTCAAGGAGAGGTGAGAAAGAGAAGGGTGCAAGGTGCCTGGGACAGAACAGTGGCAGCTCCAGGTGCCTCAGCTCGAACACCTCATGAGATGCCCCAGACAGGGCCTGCTGGACCAGTGGGGAATTGCCCAGGGGATCTCTCCCCCTGCAGCTCCCCTGAGTGCTGGGTAGGCCATTGCCCTGGTAAGGGAGCACCTATGCTCTGTGTCTGTGAATGATGGCAAGGGGGAGGATGAAGAGGAGAAGGGGTGGGGAAGAGATGTAACATGTCCAGTCTAGAGATCAAATTTGGGGCAACCTTCAGCCCTGACCTCCTAATTCTACATCCTGTCTTTCCCTGCACCTTGTTACTCACAGGGCTGTCAAATCTGGACTCCAGCCTGCAAGATTAAGGACTGCAAGTTTATTTAAAAGGAAACAAAACAAAAACACACCAGTTTTCCTCATTACTGGCAGCCATCAGGATGGCTCTCTGCAGGACCACACAGGGAGCAGAGGCAGTGGCATGCTGACAATTAGCTGGCCCGTCAGCACGAGCTTGGAGCACTGCAGGGTTTGGATGCTGTGGAGCATTTTCCAGTGCTAACAAGGAGCTGGGCTGTCTTTGCTGATGCACAGTTCTACAGTGTGCCACTCTGCCCCAAATCTTCCTGGAGCCAAGCCCTGTTCCAAGGTCACTGCCTGCCTGGGGGTGTGCAGCCCCCCAGTTCTGTGGGGACTCCATGGGAAGAGGAGATGGTGTCCAGGGGTGTGTGCTGGTACCTGCTGGTACCTGCTGGGCTGCTCACCTGTACCGAGAGGGGTGGGCACCCACTGCACAGTGCCTGAGGGTCCAGTCAGGGTGCAGGAGAGCCACTTCCACACAGGAATGCTGCCCTGAGCCATTAGGGCAAGGAACCTGGGCTGTGGCTGAGGGTCTTGGTGTGGGATGGGTGTCCCCTGTCCAAAGGAATTAGAATAGGATTTTACTTTCCTTCTGCTCATTGCAAGGAACAAACAGGCTCTTTTGGAGGTGTCTGTTTGCATTTTTCTTTTTTTTTTTTTTTTTTTTTGTGGATTTATGTTGATGAGCATTACTCAGAAGAACAATTATCTCCTGAAGAAAAATGGGGAAATTCTTATGCATAAAATTCAGCTGAGCTGTGACCCATAAAGGACCTCACACTGCTGATACTGTGTGAGGCAATCAAGTTACACAATTCAATTGTAAAAAAATAACAAATGCATTTAGTTTAACTCCCTAAAAATGCTAAAACTGTGAAGGGACATAAAACATTTAGAGTCATCTTTGAAAATCAGAATATGGTGATTGCAATCACCTGTGCCCACTCAAATAAACTGCACCCCCACAATAAGCTGCCAGGGACTTTAGGAATGCCCTTCAGGCTGGTTGCCTGGAGAAGATGAAAGCACTGAGCAGATTCCAGGTAAGTCAAATGACTCTCATTGAACTGTGACAGTTTTAAACTCAGACTAAGCTGCTGTATCTTACTCAGTGACGAGGTAGACAATGTCATATCACTGATGAGAATAAAACCTCTATTTTTTACTATCTGCTTATAACTTGAACTGTAGAGAGCTCCTAACCCCCACTTAGGGAGTGAGGTCCTCAAGGTGCACAAACCCTGGGCAAAGATTAGCGCACTTTCACACACACACCCACACACATTCCTGGGTATAAATACATTTTTTTAAAGTGTCCTGATGCACAGCTGAACCTGCCTGCAAGGACGAGGCAGATCTAGGCACCTACCTCTGGTTGAAACTGAACACAAAATATGGCTCTACATGTGCACAGAAAGTAGAGTGTAATTTGTCTCAGGGAAGTCTTGTGCCTTTCCCCGATGAGGTTCAACCCCAGCTCGCTGCCTGGCTATGCTGCTGCTACAGCTGCTCAGGCTCTTGCATGCCTTCAGGCTTTCATTCCAAGAGCACTTCTGGTGCCAGAGGGTTTTGGCAACAGTTATAATGTGAATGATTACTTCCATTGAGGAAACCATCGGTGATAACAGTGATGAGAAGGTGTGTGTGGTGTAAACCACAGCTTGCTGAGAGCATTAGAGCATGGGGGTATACAAGGACAGGCACTAGGTGCTGCTGGGGAGGAAGCTGCTCTGCAAATGAAATAAATGGCATGTTAGTAGGGGAGTGAATATGTTAAACAGAGTTTAACCCCTGAGCAGCCCCATGAATAAAATGTTTCCAGACTTGGCCTGAGCTAGGTGCTCACTCAGCGACTGAAAACACTCCACCCCTCTGTCTAACAAACCCGTTGTATTCACCAAGCATGGACGTGAAAGGAGACATGCTTTGGCCACTTCTGGTGCCAAGTTACCTAATACCAATGTAGACATTATAAACCCAAGCAGTATTTAAGTTGCTGTAAGCTTAAATTTTATTTTCTTACTCAGCTGCCCAAGCCATCTTACATGCTGATTGGTTTCCGCTGCAGCCTGGGAATAATCTGGCCTCAGCTCCTTGGGCAGGGAAGTAAATCCTTACTGACATCAATGAACTGAAAAATTCTGAGGTCTGGCAGTGACAAAGGGAATAGTGAATGAAAGCAGTATTTCCTTATATTGATCTACCTTTTCCACTCATCTACTAATAATGTTGGTTGTTTACCCACTGTAATAAGCTGTGATAGGTGCTTCCACTGGCTTTAGCTTTCCAGTTCTCCCAGTATGCAGGAAACAGGTAGCCCCCAAATAAAGGAGCTGGCTAGAACCACATAAAATTAGGCATATTAATATTTTAAAGTTTGCAATTTAACCACTTGTATGATTGATTGCATATTTAGATATTGGTTTTACTCCCAAGATTTTCTCCACATGAAATTTAAAGAGCCTTGAATCCCATTTACCAGACTGGGGAACACATGGAAAGGGAGCCATTCTATTGCCCTGTTCTGGGTTTCTGGAGTTCCTTTATATGGGGAATTCAGGGAGACATCAGTGTCTTTTTCTCAGCTCTGCATTCCTTACTATTTGAAAGGCGTTGGATTTTATTCTACTTTTTAACATTTCTGCTTTTATTGGTATTTCTCAAACTTGTGTTTTGTATCATTGAGGGTAGTAGTGTGTGCCCATTTTATCCCAGAAATAAATGCTATTTGTTAAGTTACCAGTAGAGATTTGGCACATTTTAAAGATATAGGACTGCTTCTGAGGAGTCCACAGCCTGAAGGAAGTTCAGATGACAAAAAGTGGGCACAGCAAAGGTTTATAAGACCAAGAGTATCATGGAAATAATTATTTGGAACAAGAACTTAAGAACTCAGTACATGTTGACATAACAAATTCAATGCCCCTGGACGTTGTGGATATCAAAAGTTTACACGGCCTTAAAAATTGATTATGCAAAGTCATGGATGGAGAAGTGGGGGACCATCTATCAGAGACTATAAAAATAATCAGTATAAAAAATAATCAGGATATCAGCCCTGGCTCAGAAAATTGCAGCTGCGGGGTGCAGGAACCTGAGAAGTTGTGCTATAGAAGCAGCAGAATCCAGGCACCATTTTCTGGCCTCTTCATAAGCATCTGCTGCTGGTGGAGAAGACCAGAGCTAGCAAAGACAGAGTAAGCCAATGCATTTGATATAATTCTCAAGGACAGGACTACCAAGAAAAATGTACACATCAGTGAAATCAAAGATTTAGGTGAATCTGAAGAAACCACCTCCAACTGATCACAGTTGCCATTCCAGTAGTTCACTGGCATTTTTCCCCATAGTAGTTTCTTTCCCATGTTTATTTTAGCTCTTGCGGGGAAAATGTCAATGAGAGAACTACTGTTAGTGTGCCCTGCTGTGTGATGTTGAGTTATTCCAGTACCACAGCAGCTATGTTCCAACAGATAAACATTCAGATACTGGGGGAGTTCATTCACTTCATATAAATCTGTATAGAATTTTATTAACTTTTAACCTTTTTTATCTGGTGGGCCACCTCTGAAATAAAAACAGATTGTTCACATTTTTTAAAGACAGGATCCATTTTTTTTAAAGTGAATTAAAATATATACTTTTCTGGAAAACTTAAAGTGCTAATTTCTGAATCAGTGGCATTGGAGTTTTTAGCTCTTTTTTGGTAAAAAAAAAGCCAAAACAGACAGACATGCAAAACCCCACAAGTTAATTGTCATCTTACTGGATCATTTTTTCCCCCATTTTTTGTTTGCTTTAAGAGAAATATATCATCACAAAAAGCGAAAAAGTAGGATGGGTGCAAAATTAAGGCACAAGGCTGGCACTTGGGAGATCTGGTTTCGGTTCCTGGCTCTGTCAAACATTTCCTATGTGACCTTGTAAATGTCACTTTTGAGCATGTAAAACCATCTGGCCTGATCTAGTGAAACATGTATTTAATTTTAAGATGCAAGTAGTTCCACTTACATCTCACACGCTTAAATTTAAAGACATGTTTACATGCTTTGCTGGTCGGGAGCCACGATGCTCAGCCTCTTCCAGGGAGGATTCCCCTCTGCCTGCAGCATCCCAGCTGCAGAGAGAGGGTAAGCAAGAGTTGGTCTCTGTTGCTCCAAGTTCTCTGAGGCAGAGGCAGTGACTCCCTGTGCACATGCAGCAGCAGCACGGTGGGGTTTCCTTTCTGAGGGCAGGAGCAATGGCCATAACTGCTATGGATAAAAGCTGTAAATTCAGAAGCCTTCATTGTAAATAAAAATCTGTGTTTAGGCACTGAAACACTGGCCTCATGTTTCAGAGTTGCTGAGCAACAAACACTGTCATTAAGTTAAGAACCCACAAATGTTTTGAGGTTCAGAAAATTAGGTCACTTAATTGGAGGCTAAAAATAGATTTTGAACCCCAATTTCAAAACTTGAAACTTTGCCTTTCTTGTCTTAAAAGTACTCTGATAATGCATCCTGACCCTTGCCACTATAGTTAGCCATAAACTCCAACTTCCTATAAAACTCAGATTCAGAAGGAAAAGTACCACCATTTAACCATTTCACTCTTTGCTAAACGTAATTAACAAGAGTAGAATTCCACTGAGACATTTTAAATAATGTATATAATATACATATGTGTGTACACATGTTTTTAATGTACATAATATATACAATGTTATTTTATGGCATAGCAGATGTTTCTTAATTCCCTGACACCATGCACTGGAGTAAGATTATGCCAGCCTATTTTATTATGAATAATGTACTTGCTCCATCATTAAGTGGGTTATTAAAGACATAAACAAAGTTTTATGCCCTGCTTTTCAACAGCTGTTGGTGGTCTACAAAGCGATAATCCCGCTTTCAGCAAATATTCTTAGGCTTAAAACTAAAATAAATAGATTTCATAGGCAACTGGTTGACTCATGAGTGGGCAGATGGTAACTCTGTGACATCTCCAGTGTCACGGAAGCAGCAGTGGCATTACTTCTAAGAAAAGCCCTTTGAGCACAGGCTGGGAGTGAGATGGCTGGTCTATACATCATTTCTTCCTCCAACCACATAGTAACTCCTATACTAAGCAAACAAGCCTGACTGGCATTTATTTCAGTAGCAACAGCAGGGGAGGAAAAATTTAAAAGCAAATGTTTATTTTAAATAAGCAAATAAACATGTCACACGCACACACAAATCCAGTACATGTGACAATAGCTGGTTTTCCCTTCCTAATGAACTATGTGGCAAAGACAGTCGCAAATCCTGCAGCCTTAGCTTTGGAGACAATTATCAGGGTGGGTTGGATAACTTCAAACAAAAGGGTAGAGGGGACAGTAAAGGTTAGGTGTCTGTGTTCCGCCACGGGCGCAGTAGCTGTTAATTTAAACGGATGTGACCCCTACATGACAAAGCTCCAAAGGTGTGCGTGGAAGAGGGGTTATTCTTATAAATAGGACTGATGCCAGGTCAACCAGCCCCCCTTGCTTTGGACTTCCTAAAGAAAACAGCTTCAGACAGCTGAGCAGAAGAGTTATGGAGAGTGCTGAGATAGGAAATATCTACAGTTCCTGATATATTATGATTGGCCCCAGGAATAAGGAAGCTGAGAGCTGAAGGTAGTCCTAAAGGGTGCAAAACTGTATGGTGCTAATGTACACAACAACATCCTCATACAAGCAGATGTTAAAAAAAAAAAAAGAGGGAGGGGGGATGGAAATTGTATTTAGACCATGTTGCACTCACCCTAGGGAGGAAAACTAAAAAAAGAGAGAATGTGGAACCAATTTTCAAGCTTGAGCAACTGAAAGTCTATTAAATGATTCTGTCATCAACATGAGATGAGAAAAAAAGTAATAATTTATACAACAAATTGGGTAATTGTAGCTCCACGGACAAATGGTATTTCTTCCTTGATAACTGAATAAACATTGTTACAAGAGGAAGGTTATAAGGAAATAGCCACTTTAGTGAACTACAAACACCAGGTCTCCTGCTTCTGTTAGACAGGCATTGAGGACTGAGGGACATATATGCTCTTGTTCACAAATATTTTGATTTACTTTGTTCCTTGTTTTTTAGGAAGCATATTTGACTTGTTAAAAATGGGCTCAGCTTCATATAACTAGAAGCAATCTCAGCCTGATTACTGCATCATGCCAACCCACATGGATTTCTTTTATAAGAGATAGCAATATAAATGGAAGGAATTACAGGAACAATATGGAAACCACACAATTTACTTGTTTATTGACCCTATTGTTTTCTTAATTATAAGCTACATAGAAAGTAACAAAACAAACAGCACAAACTTGTAGTAGATACATCTAGAAAATAAAGAGTGGGACCAGAGTGGAAGCAACAGCAACCTGGGGTAATGTGGGATGTAAGACATCAGCTTCTGGGTCATCATCATTAATAGTGGAATAATGCAGCAGTCAGCCAGGGTCAATGGAAGGACCAAGAGTTTGCAAGAGAGCAAACCCAAAACACACATAAAAGCCAATGTACAGAGTACGTGTGGGAATGCACAGATAGAATGGTTAAATTCCTATGTTTCGGGGCCTTCACATTTTTATTTTCTTTTCTGTCACAGACTTCCTGTGGGATGCTGGGCAAGTCACTTAATGGCTTTTACGCCTTTGTATTGTTCTATTCAAGATTATACTGGATTTTGCCTGTGGAGACCAGGCCCTTAGTGCCAGAAACATTTCTGGAAGGGTTACTGTTGGAGCAAAATTTCTTAAAAAACTTACTTAACCTAGGAATTTGCAACATGCAATACTGACCTCAGAACTCATTACCCTTCAAATTAGGACAACTCTGTACAGATTTACTTGGCAGGCTCTTCTAAAGCACAAGCTCAACCGAGCACTCACCTTTCTTGGGGAAAAAAAGAAAAATTCAGTTTCCTGTCCAGGGCATGAATCTCCCATGCAATGATGCACTACTCATGTGTGAGGAGGAGGGTGTAGAACAAGGCTGAGTTAAGGGTTCAGTTGTGTGAGGCGTTAAATCACTTCTCCGTCAGCAGGACCATGCTCAGAGTTCAGCACGTGCCAAGGGCTGCGCTGGCAAAGAGTTCAGCTCCCTCTGATCAAGGTTGGCTTTGAGAGGCTGAAACAAGAGGAGATAGAATGTGAAAAGGATTTTTGCTAGGATAAATTTTCTGTCTATCTTTTTATGTATGTTTGCATCTATTTGAATACATGCTTGTGTGTAAGCAGAGCCAGTCCCCATCCCCCCACCCATGTCTGAAATGAAAAATAATAAAAATATATTTACATAGCTTAAACATTAGGCTATTAAAAAGCTATAGTCAGTATAACAGAGGGGAAAAAATTACAAAGAATGATTTGCATAGCAAACACATTTCACAGCTGTTTTGGACAAATGCCCTTGGTAAATATGTTTAAAGTCATGTACAACAAGAATATTTTATCACAAGTAACCATGTTTTAATAAACACTTAGTCTTTTTGTATTTCATTCTTTCTCATCATAATAATAGAAATATAACACCATATATCACTGTAAAACACATTTCCACATAAATGCTGATAAGCACAAAATATTTTTCATCATTTACATTTTAACTGTAATAATATATGGCAGGATTAAAGCTGCATCCATCATGTGTCTAACTAACCTTGCTGTAATGAATTTTTAAATGTAATGGTTTCTGTCACAAAGTAAAATCATACATAATATCTTTTGACACAGTATGCTGGTATATGCAAGGTTTTAAAATGTAAATGCAACTTCATTTTTAATTAGATTTATAAACTCAAATCACTGTTTTCTTTACTATAAACCAAGGGGGAAAGAAAAAATGTGGGACTGTGTCGAGCCTGCAAGTTTTTTCAAGTGCCTTTCTCACAGGAAACATGCACATCCAGCGTGTAGAAATGCGAGTCACGCTAGAAACAAAGGATTATCAAAATCATAGGGAACTAAAGCTCTTTAGGCTGCCTGAAGGGGCTCCTCTGGTAGCCCGGGTGCCCGCTCGGTGGCAGGGCTGAGAGTGGGGCAGTGCCTGGGTGCAGGGGAGAGCGAGCTGAGGACAGGCACGTCCCCCCACAGCCCCCTTTCCTGGCGCTGCTTGAAATAACAAATAATCCGGCTCACAAGAGGAGAATCATTAAAAATAATTTGCAGGAGCTTTCTGTTCCGCGAGTCCTTTTTTTGATACAATATTTCCTTCAGTGATTATCGCTGTGGACATGTTCCTGCCATATGGATGGGAGCCGGGCGAGGAGGCGGCTCAATACCTGAGTGGTTAATTAAGAGCTGTTGCTGGGCCACAAGAAGCAGGTTTGAAATCCCTCTTCACTCACCGACAATGAGTAGCTTTTTTAGCAGCAGAAGTCACTGGGGACAGCCAGAAGCGCAGGGTAATTATTTGAGATAACACAGAGCTGAAGAGCGGGCGCGCGTGTGTGCAGGTGCGTGCGGGGGTGCGCGGCTGCGGGGGGGAGGCACCTCCGACAGGAGGGCAACAGCTCAGAAAAGTCTATAATAAAAAGGTCAACATCTCCTATTTTTCTGTACAGTGTCGGCAGTCTGTAATGCCTTTTTAGAATGAATGACAATGGATTTATCTCTTTTTTCCCCCCTCTTTTTTCCCCCCTCTTTTTTAAACGAATCTAATTCTGTATTCAAACTTTGCAATGGTGAGTGCAGGTCCTGGAGGCCAATCTGGATGAGCTGTTCTCACTTTATCAGCGCAGATGCTGAAATGACTTTGAATGCGTTGTTGCAAAATAGCAGTAATTTCAACATTAACTTGTGTAACCCTGTGCTCTCAAGAACAAAGAAAAAGCAGTGAACTGAAAGCCATGAATGAAATGAGGAAAGTCTGTAAGTTCTTAGAAATTTAGGGCTAGATTCTCAGCAGGGTAAATCTTCTTACTGCCACAGGAACAGGGAACACTATTTTGGTTGTAAATGAGCAGCTCATCCAAACCAGCTGCAGATCTGGTTTTTGGCTACAACATTGCTTTTGGGCAGGAGGGTCTAGGTTATTATTTATGCCATTTAAAGCATAAACCAAGGCTCAAAGGGACAGTGATTTCAGGGATGATCATGCTGCAGTGTATTCCGTTCACTATTTTTCTCAAAAATGTAAAGAATGCGAACTTTCAGAGGCTATATATTTCTAAAATACTTCATATCCAAAATATTTATGAAGTCTAGCTGCCATTCAATTCCAGCACTGTCCAATATTTTATACAGACTCTGAGACCTGGTGAGAACTGAAGACAAGCTATGTAGTAATCCAGGCAGTACTACATTTCTTTTCTCAGCTCTGCAGAAGAGACTATGAACATCCCTTTCCTCGGTGATCAAATCTCAGTCAATCTACATTGTGGGCTCAAAATACTATTTCCTCCTTTGGTTGGTTGATTGTTTTGGGTTTTTTTTTTAACAAGCCTTTCTAGAATATTGCTGAGCAAATGACAAAACCTCTGTCATATGCCTTTTTGGCATTTCCAGAAAATCCCACATGTGATCTCTAACTTAGAAGGCTTAAATCTCCATCCAAATATAAGCTCTGTGAAGCTCACATGAGCGCTTAGCTTTGTGCTGTGGGGTAAAATTAAATTCAAGAAAGTGAAAAGACCCTAAACCTTCTCTCCACACATACCTTTTCACATCTTCTCAAATGCTGGGAGATAATTTGCCTGAGCAAGTAAGTGGAGGTTTGAAGGCACACGACAGGCTCTTCAAGCACCAAGGGGTTTGCAGTTTTAGGTGTGGGCTCAGTCCCCCAAAACTTCCTCTTTGTGTTGTAGGGACCATGCCATACCTGTTCCCTTTTTTATAAAGGCAGATCTTGCAAGCCTTTGATGTTTCTAGTGCGCAAACAATACTGCTCCAGCAGCAGCACTTTTGCCAGTATAACTGTCTCAGCTTTGTTTAGGAACTGCCCAATATGTTAATTATCTTCTTTACCTCTGTGGCATTATACTGTCAAACTGTACAACAGTCTTTAGAAAATAAAAGCTAACACCCTAAGCTGCTGTACCCGGCTCCCATAATATCTATTCACTGACAATGCCTGAGCTGTCAGATCAGAAGAAGCTTCATTCGAATAAAGGTGGGCAGATGTGTGATAATGAGACAGAAGCATACAGATGCTAATATAACTGTTCAGCAGAGCAGGCTCGTCTTCGTTAGGCAGACCCAGGTAGCAGCTGCAGACTGTCAGACGCTGGAATGCTGCTTTCTCTTGATTCTCATTTAAGATCAGCTTCGTTCGCTGTCTGTCAGTGAACTTTTCCCTCACAGGAGCCTGGACCCCTAGGTGATCAGTCACATTTCGACATAACTAGATGTCAAAAGAAGTTTAAGTTGTATGACGAACTGTGATGCATTCCCTGTGCTGGCTGGCAGTCTCAGCCCTCCAAGGCGTCTTGTTAATGATCCACCTGGAAACTCTAGAGTATTTCCTGTATTTTGTTTTCTTATTAAAATACTGGGTAAGCCTTTGTCAATATCCATGTCAGCAACTGTAAGCTCAAGACAATATTATCACAAGCATAATTTGATTTAAAAATGGAATAGTGGACCTGTGCTGACCAAGCAGCAGGAGATGCACATGGAGTGAGCAGGATGCTCGCTTTGTGTTGCTGTAATTTATCCTCAACAATTAAAACAAAGTATTTATGGTCTTCTTGGGGGC
>JAHLSL010000036.1:7825008-7845008 GCA_025920805.1 Petroica traversi | reverse complement strand
ACCTCAGTAAATACTGAGGTGTGGAAGGCAGTCTGGGAGTACACAGGGAACTGAAAAAACCAATATTTTTTTTCAAGGTTCATTCATTTGCTCATTGGCATGGCTGTCAAACATCTGCACTGCTTTCACTGGATAAGTCCTGCATTTTACAATGGTACTGGAGTATCTAAACATCTGGTGTACAGAGTATTGCCATAGAGCCCTTTATAGCTGCAAAGATTCATTACATTTTAAAAATGAAAAATGCATAAGCAAAATGCTTATATTACCTTTCAATGCATATTTTTCAAATCTTGTTTTATGTGAGAATTAGTTTAAAGCCCTTTGGATTGTTTATGTTTATTTAATCTAAGACTCTTTAGGCTAAATATATCAAAGGAAATTCAAGTAAGTCCCAGTTGCCAGTGCATGAAGAGATGATGTTATTAGTACACAAAAATAAATGGTAGTCGCTTCTTATAGTGAAACTGCTGGGCTACAGGTTGATAATTCTAAGCCTGAAACTTTAAGACATTCAAAAAAACCACAAAGTTAATTTTGGCTGCATTTCTGTGCAGCTTCCCTGTTCTGGAGTTTTCTGCGTTAAAAAATTGTTATCCAAGTCTGGTCATTTTCTACTTTTTTTTTTCTTTTTTTTTTTTTTTTCTTTAATAAACCAGCCTTTCTTAAAAAAAAAACCAGGAAATACCACCATGAAACCCTTACTTCCAGGCACCTCAGTTACATTTCAGACTAGAGTTCATATTTGATTTTTGCTATAAGCGAAAAGAAATGTATTGCGTTCTCCCTTCATTTGCACAACAAAGCAATCCTGCAGATTAGATCTGCACAAGAAACTGTTCCCATCTTAGAAGATACTCCAGACTGAAAAAACCAGGGTGGGTACAGATTGTTCAAACTTCAACAGAGGTATGTGGGAAACCTTAAGCAAAGCTGCCCTCAGCACACTCGATTCGAGGTTATGCTGTTTGCCCTCCCTTTCTGAGCACTGTATTTACAGGCTAACACAGGGAAGGATACAGTTAAAGAAAAAAAAATGACCTAAAGATAGAAACATCATAACATTTGACACTTTACCAAAAAAAGTTGCAACATAAATAATTTACCAGGACAGATAAGTCACTTTGGAAATTCACTACTTTTCTTACTGTCTTTGCAGAGCAAACAGGTACAACAGAGCTGAAAAATACTGGGATAAAGCAAAAGTACATAACATATTTCAACGGGCTAATTATATATTCGTTGAAAATTACAAATTTGGCTTCATAAAGTACAGATGTCTGGGACACATTATAGCTAACAGAGAAATTGCTGTAATAATTACATGAAATTATGACTAATTACTAGTATATACAGGGTGTTACACCTTATCAGATGGTATATTCACACACCCAGGAAAAGATATAACATGCAGTAAATACAGGAATCAAGATTCCAGGTCACACATTCCTCTTCCTGTTGACTGTTATGGATCTGAGGAATAGATCTAAAGGGATCCTTTAATTAATACTAATAATTGATTATCACATCAGAAACAATGACAACTACTTAACTGCATTTTTGCAAAACCTGTGGAGACGTTCTGCTGTTTGTTTTTGTTTCACATTGGAATGATAACAAAGTGGTCTCGCAAAAAATGAGTGCCTTCAAGTGGTTGGGCTGGGGTGGAAAGTGCCAGGTTTTGAGTTATTTGCCATTCCAGCATGGCAATGCCTCTAGAGAGGCAGCATTCAACATTTTCATCAAAACTTTACTGCTCAGAACTCAATGAAACCGTTTTTTTTTTTCTTCTTTTTTTAATGGAAGTAAGGATAAAAAAATCTCTATATATCTCGTCCCCCCTTGAAAATGTCTCCCTAGCAAAGATATTTAATGAGTAGGAAAAGGAGGGGCGAAATAAAACATTTTTATCAACTTTGTTGCTATAAATAGAAGCAAAGGACCGTTAATAAAACAATTGTCATACTTTCACACTGCACCCTAAGTCATCTAGAGAGCATTCAGGATTGTAAGATCACATGTGGAGGTGCAAGCAAGCAGAGAACTTTTCATGTTCTCGGCCTCGTGATGTTATTTCCATAAGAAAAAGCTGGAAGTTGAAACTGTGACAACTTGCATTGACCCATGGGAATGCAAACATCTATCTCCTGATAACATGTAGAGATAATGCACGTCACCACCGCAGCCAGCATGAGGACACTTGTCTTCACTCATTTTATATCCACTCTATCACATTCCTGGCCACACTTCCGTATCTGTCCTTTCAACACACTCCATACATTCCTCCAGTGAAGTGCACGACTCACTTGTTCAAACAGAGCTGGGCAGCACAATTACACTTTCCTTACCGCAGCTGAACAAAACCCAAAAGCTACTTAAAATGGCTCTTGTGGAAGGTCAGTATTTCACACCCCATTAAGGGAGCAGCCTTCCTTTTTCTTTTCATAAGGAGTTCGGCTGTAGCCTCGAGCTAGTCTTTCCTCCTACGAGACAGAAACACAGTGTTACACTCAGTCTGTGAAATCTGGAAACCACCCAGAGAAAAGCACACAAGCAAGACTTCTTGTTTGCCATCCATTATTCTATTGATAATTTCTCCATTGTGCTGAAACCATAAGCTTATACTGCATCTTATTTGACAAATTAGCTCAGTTTCTAACATCAAAAATAGTAATAGAACTCTTAATTTTAGAATTATTTGACTTTTTTTTTCTGCATAGAGCCCCACTGCAAAAATGTTCCATTAATGTTTGAGGATATTGCAAGGAAGATGGAAAAAATGCTGAACGAAAGAAATACTAAGAAAAAAATTGTGTTTTGTCTTCTTCCTGTTCCAAAAGTGCCCAATGGGAACAGGGGAAAGAGAAGGGGGAAAATCCAAACTGAAATATTTCATTTTGCAGACTATATTTTTTTAAACAATTCTGTAACTGGCACATAATATTGACACTCGTGAAAAAGTAAACACTCCACTCAGAAAACATCTACAAGGTTCTGTCTGCATTTAACTCTTTAAAATCAAAATAAAATTGGGTGAGATCAAATTAAATGCTGAGATTAATTAATTAATTTATAGTGTTTTATATTGATTGCTTTCAGCACTGAAATGATAGCCACCAACACTGCATTATTTTTCAGGTGTTCAGTGAGGCCAAGGTAACTGGTATTACCTGTTGGACCCCAGTGCAGCACAGGAGGAGCTTCTCCTGTATCTGATGTTACCTCAAGAGAAAGTCATTTGTCTCTGTTTCCATCTCAGATGTCTTCTCACCCTTCCCTGGAGATAAAACGTTGAATAAAACCATTTTTCTGCTGACTAAGAATCCAACCTAAAATCCACTGGATTCATGAGTGTGGATTTCAATGGGTGTCAGATGTGACCTGGATTTCTTGGCTGAGGACATAGACTCTGCTTTAGGGTCTGCTTACTTGCATTTCCAGAGGGGATAGACAGTTCACATTTTTGACAATGATGTCACTAATCTTACACTTTTTAGTACAATTTTTCTTTGAATAACCTCCCCCCACTGCCAACTGGCATTTATAATTTGTTGGTTTCTAGGCAGTGTTTCACACAGCACAGTGAATTCATCTGATATTCATCCTGAGAGGGAAGCAGCATGATTTGTTACCTACCTGTTGCTAGAATGGATGAACACCATGAGCCACAGGGTACACATTTTAACAGCAAAAATTAAGATTTTAATTTAGAAACAAGTAATTTTTCAGCTAAACCTTTACCAGATGTGGTGCTGTGGCACATGCCAAATTCCCCGAAAAGCAAGGAAAACAACCTCTGAAGTTTAACTCCAGTCACAGGAAGGAATGTCTTCAAAGAGCTCAATGTTTGGATGTTTAAAAAATTATTATTTATATTTTTTAGAGCACAATTTGTGAGAGCTGTTCAAAAGACTGTGGGTTTTTATGCACAATTGAATACAGTGACCAATTTTCACAGCACAAATTACACTATCAGTTTACTGCTGCTATTCTAAATAAAAGGTATTTTCCTTTCACACCAAGTATAAAAGTTCAGTGACTTAAATTACACAGATTGATCTGCCTGTGGTGGAAATTACAAATTAACCTTTATTTATCTGGGAGGGTGCTATGCACCTGTTTTAACCTCTCGAAAAATTATCGCACAATCCAACATCTATTCACAGACCTTAAAACTGAAAATATAACTTTTTTTGCTTAAAATTCTTCAGACCTATCAACACTTAAAAACTAATCCTGCAAAACAGTTCTGCTGCATAACTCAAAGGTCAGCAAGCTGAAGGAAGAACAGTGATTTTTGAGGGCAATGAAAGAGGAGAGACCTTTAAGTAAACAATAACAAATGAAGAACACTAGTTGATCTGAGCTGTGGAGATGGGATGAAGAACGAAGGCTCTAATTGTTATTGTGGCTCATGGCTGAAAACTTCATTTTTACTTGTACCTGGAAATGCTTATGCAGCTGTTGCACAATTTGAGAACTTTAAGAGCAGACTGCAAGCAAGGCATACTCTGAAGAGACCACATGAGAAAGAAACTGCCTTGTCATCCAAGTTACCAGATATTCTTCAGCCTTAGGTACAATGCATCTCAGTAATTCAGCTTAAAAGGTAATAAACCCACAAATAATTTTATAGTGTCTCCTAAATGAATTCAAAACACTGCAGAACCCATGGGAGATCACTTTGCTAACATGGCTTTTGGTAAGATTCCTCAGTGCACAGGGAACAGGAATTCCCTTTCTCTAACTCCCATCAGTTGCTTCTACCAAGTCAGCTCACTGGAAACCTCTTATTTCAGTCTCAGGTTGAAGCACAGCAAGGGGAAGAGCACCATCTGCACTCAGCTGTGATACCCCTCCTCCCAAAAGACAAGCTGGGCACATACAGTAAGTACACACATTTTCAGAATATGAGACCTCCTGCCCTTGAGGCCATGGTCAGCAGGAGGGGTGACAAAGCAGAAGCCTGTGGTGCATGACAGCAGTCAGGGCAAATTAACCATTGCCTGCTCTATTCACAAAGAGAAAAGAATGGAGCCATTCAAGAGCAAATCCATCTGTCCCTGTGAGGGTTCACAAGAGTGTCAGAGAAACCTCACAGTCAACAGTCTCTAAGTGCTGGCACACAGGAATCCAGCAGAATCAGCATGGAAACTTGATGCTTTATCCACTGTCAGGGTGCCATTTTCACAGCCTGTGTGCTTCCCGGCTGGAACAGGACTGGAATCTACCTGAAGGCTCAAGGTCTGTACAGTGCAACCTTTGCCAAAGAGCAGTGGGGGGAAACAGAGGCATTTTCATCACAAAGTTTCCTCAGGAAACAACTGCTCATTTAACAGCCAGTTATCATATTTCCACACAAAATGTACTCACAACATAGCTAGGAAACATCATTAGAACATCTTTATTGGGGACCTAACCAATGTCTTCATCTTTAAATGAACGTTTGTGATCATGGACTGTCTAGAGAGGTCTAGGAACTACACACTTAAACATAAGACAGCTTAATACGGGCTGCATTACTTATGACCACTGGAGAACTCTCAAAGGTAACTTCAAGCAGTGATGTCCTCCCATATTTGCAGGATGTGGACAAACTTCTGTGGAGTTTGCTCTCTCTCATACATCTCAACAGACACTAAGTCACATGCTGAAGACAATATGACAACTGTCAACATTGAATCAGTGCTCATCAAGGCGTCAAAGACTATAAATATGTATTATGAATATCTGTAGAGTTGCTGAGAATACCAATCTCAGCACCTCTAAGGAGTGAAACCATAATTTCCTCTCTTTTCTTTTCTCTTTCTCTTTCTTAGTTTAAGACAGACCAAGTCTGAAAAGTCTAGGAGAATGCAACAGTCCTCTGACCTCCTTCTGCAAGGATAATTTCCAAAAGGTCCAGGAGAATTTTTGCCATTCCCTGAGTGGAAGACAGCAGATTCTCTTCAGGGTCTTTATGTATATTCAAACAGCCTCGAGTTAAGTCCAAGCCTAAGAAATTCTAGGCATGTATGATGCCAGCTTTGACAGCCTATATAAGACCTCCATCTCATTCAGGTAGCCTGGAGGGTTCTGACAGAGAAGCAAACTAAAAACCTAAAGTATTATTTGGAACGCTAACAGAGAATTGCTAGTTTATTTTGATCTTTCTTTGTATTTTCAGCAAACCCACTGGCTTAGCAGTAGTAGCTGATGGTTCTTTTTGTGGAGCAGCACAAGAGTCCCAAAGATACACAGATCATGTGCAGCAGCCAGGGCTCTCCCTCCAGGCAATAAAAAATGACAAAATCTCACTGTCAGGACAGGACTCATGCAAGAGTCACCCATCATCTAGAAGAAATACTTAAAACTTGCTAACTCCCACCAAGGATGAAGTTTCAGACCAAATGGAATAAAGACTGCTAAGGAAACTAAATGCCAGATGCTTACCCCAGACTGGCTGCTTTATACTGGCTCTTGAGTTAGTTGCACATTTTTCACCATTAAATGGAAAGAGCTAATAAAAAAAATACCAAATAATCAGAACATAAAGGTATATAATGATCATAAAATAATATATTTTTCCTAATGTTTCAGCTGTCTGAAGGATAGTTTTCTGGTGTAAAAGAGATAACTATATATCTTCTGATTTTATTGGCTGCAGATTACACTAATTATCATAAAAAATTACTACCACTAATAAAAATTCTATTATAAGTTACTTATAGTAATCTCTAGGGTACTATACTTAGAAAAGATCGTAATTACACTGCATTACAGGGAGAATTTGTTTCCTGAAGCAGCTTTTACACTGTCTGTTTCTTTTAACACTTGAAAATTGTTGGGTTGTTTTTTTTTCCTCTTTCCCTTTTCAGGTCAAGTGTTGCCTGTTATTTTCACTGTGCAGGATGTGATTTTATCCCAGAATAATGATCCATCTCTGTTGCAAGTGACGCAAATGAAGTTTTAAAATCACAAATATCTGGGTGGGTTTCACCTCCCAAGGGGTTTAGCATGTCTCAATGGAAGGATACATAAAAGGGAAGACCTAACACTCTCCGCCCAAAGGGAAACACATTCTGTATAAAATTGCTGGAAGCTAGTGGGTGTTCACGAAAAATACAATGTTCGGATTTTATTTGACAAGACAACAATTGTTATTTTCCCTTTTAGATACTTCACATTTTACCATCTGTGAGGTTGATGACTCTTAAATGACCTTAAATCATACTGCTGTTAATGGCAGTAGTTACAGGCAAATGTGGTATTCTTTGTGCTACCTGCCTTGGACTGAACATCAAATTAAATAGCTTTTCTTTGATAACTGACACTGTAGTAAATAACCTCAAAGTCCAACTAATTAAAATAAAATTGAAACAGTGGCCATTTCTTTTAGAAAGGGTTTCAATGCCTCAATAGCAGGCCTAATCAACATCTTAATTAACAGTCATATAAAATGAAATAGCCCATTTGAGTTGCTTTAAAATAGACAACTTATTTATGCAAAGACTAGTGGCATATTAATTGCTAACACAAAGAAAAAAATACGCCTTTGAGCTTTACAGCTTCCTTTGCAGCAAAGTATTTGAGAACTAAAATGTGGCAAAAGCATATTACAGTAGTTAATTTTATGGCAGACATGAACCAGAAGCACAAGTGAATGTGGGAAAGTTTTGTGGTGTGTTTTGGTTTTCTAGTTGCTTCTTTTTCTCCAAATGAGATTAGTTAATCAAAGTAGCCTCTTAATATTCCTACTCTATTTAAACATTCAGGCTTTAATCCTGGGAAACACTGACCAAACGGGCCGTGATCCAATAAAACAGTTAACTCCAAGCACAGGCATCTTCCCACTGGGGCCAGCAGGCTGGCTCAGGAGCCTCTGGGTTCTGGAGAGCTCAGGACCTTGAAGGACTGACCCTCCTCCTCCCTGGTCCTGCAGCAGGCACACGCACTCCAAACTGACCCAGGCGAACAATCAAAGGGCTACTCATTTGAGTAAGCATTTCCAGGATCAGGTCCCAAATGACTCATCTCCAATTAGTCTTTGCCAGGTTGTATCTTTAAATAGCTTTCATTTACTAATGTGTGTGAGGGAGGAGCAGCAGAGAGGAATTACATTTCCTTTCCTAATTACTTTACTTTTGTTGACATCTTGGAATAAGTTTTTACTTTCAGAGGAGAAGAGTTGATTTACACTACAGAAAAAGCACAGCAAGCATGAGAAAATTATTTGCCCTTCCTCCTGCCAGGCATCCATTTCCTTTTCACTGTTGCTAACAATGCGCTAACTATTTATGCATTTGTCAAAGGATCCCAACATAAGAAAACTATATTTAAATCACTTCACTACAAAGTGAAAACACAAGATTCAGAGTCTATTTAAGTAATAATAATATTTGTACAGACTTCCTGGCGAGCATGCTGGTAGGTGGCAGGAGCTCAGTACAGTCCTAAAGGGTCAGTACAAAAAAATTGAAATAGCATTTAATTTTCTTCTTTAAAAAATAGATTTTCATTTCAGACCCAGAAATATACATGACAATGTGTCATTCCCCTGATTAAAGCCTGATTTCACTGCATTTTTCAATGAAGCTGAAAATGAGGGAGGTTTGTTAGCAGGAGATTCATAAGACCTCGCAAGTACCCAAGATAAAACTTTGTCTACATCAATGAGTTACTTTGCTTGTTTTGCAGGTTTGCCCTCTCAATCAACAGCTCGAACTAATGGGAACCCAGGCTGCCCTACCCAGCCCAGATTTTAAGGACAGGAGGATGTGAGAAACAAACTGGGACTCTCAGGTTGAGAGTGTGTTGAGGCTGAAGCACATTGAGAAGGTAAAAAGGCAATATGTTATACCTGCACCACAAAGGATAACCCCTCTGCTGTCAGCCTGGCTCTTCTTGTAAGCTATGGATGTGCATAACCTCATATTCAAAATTTAGAAATCAATCAAATCAAATCAAATCAAAGTCCAAACATTAACACAATTTATCTAAAGCCTATTTATATAATAAGTAAAAACATTGCAAAAAAATTATACCTTTCATTGAATTCTTGAACACAAAAAGAACAAATGGACAAAACCACTTATGCTTGTGTGCCCCTCACTTTAGC
The DNA here is from genome assembly GCA_025920805.1 of Petroica traversi. Taxonomy (NCBI): domain Eukaryota; kingdom Metazoa; phylum Chordata; class Aves; order Passeriformes; family Petroicidae; genus Petroica; species Petroica traversi. The sequence continues at coordinate 7,835,911 of JAHLSL010000036.1, read as the reverse complement.
CAACAAACAAAACATTTTGTTTTTAAGGACAGATATGCAAACTGTTTCCGAAGGCTGATACACAGAACAAATGCATTTATGCATGCTCTAATCACTTTTTGTTTTCAAACTGGGTAAATACAAAGAGTATGTAGTATCTGTTGTACGCCTGGGTCGCCTAAAAATCTGACCTTCCAAAATCCAGATGTTTTGCAGCAGTTGACAACTGCAGATAAAAATATAGATCTGCCAAACTTGATAGCATCCTAAGATTTGCAGAATTAAAGGTACAATCAATTTTCTATTTATTTACCCATAATATACACCTATATTACAAATTATAAGTGACACACACAATTTTATCACAAAATTCACATTAATTTCCAAATCAGTCGGGGGGAGACAGAAGCTGCTAAAATGGCTTCATGCTTTCCTCTTTTCTGCCCAGCTTGGCATGTCCTTGCACATTACCTGACATAGTAAAATAATCCTGACAGAGTGGGAATCCACTCGGGCCCTGATATATTTTGACTTATATATACTGTAGAGCTGAAAATTCAGCTGCTGAAGATCCCACTTTTCAATACGATGCCTGGTAGCCATGAAAGAGGGGAAATGAGATTTAATTTGTGCAATATCATGTGAGAAGTTGGCTGTCTTGCTAAGAAAACACACAAGCCCTTGAATCACTGGGGATGGATAATGGCAACGTGATAAATTGTGTCCATCGTACAGGAAACAGGCAGAATCTAAGAAAAATTCAGAGAGCATCTCACCAAAAACAGTAAAACCAACAAAACAAGCTGATAACTGAGGAACATCACTCAACCACATAGACACACCTAAATGATGACATTAAAAACATTGGCAGAGCATCACTTTGATACCTTCTGCTTATATCCTCTGTTCCATTTCTTTTTTTTTTTTTCTGTTTTCTTTCTTGCAATTGTTTAATTACTTTTTTCCATGTTTCTTGTGACCTTTGATTTTCCTTCCCAACTTCCATAAGGTACAAGGCACCCAAGACATTAAAACTGTTCAGCTAAATAATAGCAAGAGGGTAACACTGGTGGGCAAGAAACATAATAGAAATCACAATAACTTTATTAGCTCCAAATCTGAGCTTGAGAATGAATTCATATTTTTCTTTTCTTGACATAAACACTCAAAGCCTTAAGTATCTTATGGGGTTTAAACAATAACTGGATGACTATGAACTAGCAGTGATTCTATTAAAGCTTTGCCCTAAAGGAAAATTAAGACTTACTCTCTTCCTTTTCTAGGGAAATATAGCACTTCAAGGCTATGTGTGTTTTTCATTAAATGCATATGTCACTGCTCTTTAAAAACATTATTTCTGGCATGGAAAGCTCTGCCCAGGCAAGAGTACTCTGAATAAGTACATACCTAGCTTATCTGAAAGCTTTTAACCCTGGTACATACCTGGGTTCTGGTAGGAAAGTTACTTTCACCTGACCAAAGAGAGGCAGTAGATGAAACATACGGATGATTCAAACCACTGTTCATTTTCCAGCAGATCAAATGCAACATGACCTAATGCAATAGTCTGCCATAAACAACCTAACATGAAAGAAGTGGTGAGAAGAGAAGTAGTTTTCCTGTTCTCTTGGGAAAAAAAGGACACATATATCAAAATCCAAAAATGCTAAAAATATCTTACTGAGGCAAGTATGGACTCTTTGATGGAATATTAATTCCTTCAACTTAGTTTAGTTTCCTCTAACCATTTTGCAGTTAGCAGCACAATGCTACTCACATCATGTGAAAACTCATCCTGTTTCAGAAAAATTACACAAAGATTTTACATCACCATTTTTTTACCTGCAGTAAATCAACACAGTGATATAAACACAAAAGACAAAAAGAGGTTCCTACCCTCCAACACAATGCTTTTTCTTATTTCAATCCAGCTATGACATGAAACCATTGTGCACTGTATTTCTAAATTTTCAAACGGGAATTTCCTCAAATCATAACCTTGTGAGTCAGGGGAAGAGAGTTGCAGGAGAGGTTTTCCTCAAGAACAGGTTCCCAGGTAAGTGCTTGCAGGGCTTGTACAGAGTGCTGGGGAGTGCAGCTGCAATCGCAGGCTTTGAACTCCTGCAGAGCATTTCATATCTCATGTCTCATTTGGATGCAATTTCATTAACTTCAGAACAAACCTGTAGAAATCTAGCTAATCTCACAATACTAACAGGCCCTTTGTTTTGATTGCTGATTAAAAGATATTGTATCTGATCCCAATTCGATTGAGGAAATCTTTTTTTTTAAGTGATCCTCTGCTGTGCATGGTAATGCGAGGCAAGGTGGGACCCTTCCCAGCTGAGATCCTCCCAGCTGCTTTCTATGCAACACAAACCAAACGAATTGGCTTCTAAGGAGCGGGATGTTTCCCAAGGCCTCTTTTCCACAGTGTTCATTAACTGAAAACTCATTAGTTTGAAGGGGCTTCCTCTGTAAGTGAGGAGCAGCACCCAGCAGCCTGCCCCACCACGCCTGCCCCCCAGGGTTACTGTGGGCATGTGCCACTTGCCTCCCAACTACCGACTTAATGTGTAACTTGGGCTTGGTTCCAGTTCTGCACCCTCCAGCTTTGTTCACTTCTAACCAATTCTTGTATTAAATGGCCAAAGCAAAGATCTCAAACTTTATTTACCATGTAACCTGTCACTGTGATAAAAAAACTAAAGCCTTTTTTAACTTTCAAGGAAGAGACAAGACTTGTTTAGTTTTCCCTGGCAGCTACTTCTGCTTTGCAAACCCCATTCAAATGCAGACAGTTACTTTTGAACAGTGAGAGAAGGTGTTAAATTGAGATTATGGTAAACAGCAGATTTCTTTAGTTGGTGAAGAAATTATTTCATGAAGACACAAGAGAATTAAGCAGAGTTTCATGTCACTTACTGTATGTGCTGATCAGAGAGTGAATGATGAGTTTCTTGCTGTGGACAGCTGCTCTGTGGAATACTGTGCAGACTTCAGGTGGAAGAAAAAGAAATTCATGCTTTAAAATGGAAAAAAAAAAAAATCCCAAACAACTTCTTAGCCTTTTTGTGAGAAAAACAAACAGATCTTTCTTGCCAGATTTATTATTCTATTTACATGTTGCCTGTGTCTAAGAATATTTTGAAAATTTTTCTTCTGTGTCTCATTTCACTATTACTGTGACAGCTTGTTTCTTTCAAAGCAAAAAGATTCTTTCTCTTTATTATATTCACCAATGCTGAGATCTAGGATTTTCTCATCTGAAGGGAATGCCACTCTGGTTGATGACATCTGTATAATTTTAGCTATGTTGGGTTCCAATTTATGAATAGGCAGAAGAGATTTTAAACATTACTATTATATTGTACAAGATGGAGCAAGCAGGTATTCTCCATAAAACTATCTTGTACTTATAACTAGATAGCAATTATATCTTCTTTATGTTATTTGATAGTTATATTTAGTAGAAAAAAAAGCAAGTACTACAGATCAGATCTTCCCTGCACACAAAAAATTGTTAGAAGGGCCAAACTCTTATCAAAACAGCTGACATTCTAGTGGGGCACCACCTCCTGCTGAGCTGGGACCAAACTTGTGTTATATAGGCAACCTCCAGCCGGAAAGAAGAGGAGTACATGGCCTCCAAACAATGCCTGGGGACTAACGAGAAACAGGCTGAAACCTTCCCTTGAACCATAAATGCAAAACCGTCCATTTTTCTTCTCTCCATAGCAGGGGTTGAATGGCCAGAGCTTTGCTGCCATTGACTCCCTCTGTTGGCTGTATCCTTGTCCTCCGGCTCCTGGCTCTCAGATGGCATGCACATATGCTATTCAGAGCAGCACAGACTGTCATCTCCTTATCTAGTGTATTATGTGACTAGTGAAGTGCCACATGGTTGAACACCAGGAAACATATTGCTTGCTTTCACTATCAATGACCTAGAGGGAAGAATATGTGAGAGAGGAAATTTGCGGTGTGATAAACTCGGGCTGGGACTGGGAAGTAGGTCTAAACAATGGAAGAGCTTGACAAAAAAAAGGGACTACTAACTTCAAAGATGAAATGCTTGGCCTCTGCAAAATGGGGTGCTGCTTATTTAACAGGAACAATTCATAAACAGGCAGGGCTAGTGCAGCAACGCATTCAGAAAATAGAATATGAAGTTTTTAGTGGAAGTGAATGTCTTTCAACTCTTAGCAAAGCCTATGCTTTCTCCTTCACTTTCTGCATCATTATGCAGATGATCAAATTTCTGACAATGAAGTTCAAGCCAGTTTCCATTCCTAGGCATGCAGTACATACGTGGAGAGCTAAATCCTGCAGGACTATATGTCCTCATTGCTACTCAAAGTGGTAATTCAGCAAATTACTTCAGCTCCAGTTTCATGAGGTAGGAAACAGCTTTAGGCACACACCACCTGCCTTCAGGTAGAGGTGCAAGGCAAAATCACAAAGGAAAAAATCCCTCTGTGCCCTAAATTACTAATTTAAATGCACCCATTGCCTCAGGGCTGCGTAAGAGCCCCCACTGCAGTGACATTGCTAAACACAATAATATGATCAAATAAAATTAATATTGGAACCTAAATTTATGTTATTTTAGAACACTTGCATTTCTATTTTGCATGCAGCCACTTCCCTTAAGGAGTAAATTCCAGTGAAAAACATGTATAGAGGATTTTCCAACCTCAAATGATCCAGTCTAAGCTCACTGCTTTTATTGTGGAAAAAGGATCAAGTTGAGACCTGAACAGAATTTAGGTTAAAATAGAAAAATATTAGCCTTCATCTGTAGAAAGGCTTTTCTACCTGTATAATAAAAAGTACTAGCAGAATGTCATATATAAATGCAGAAGCTACTTGAACTTTCTATTATTCTCTGTTAAGTAGTTATTGAGTAGACACAATACTATACGGTCATTTCCTCAAGATAATTTGATGAGCTTCATCTAAAACTTTAACCCTACGAGAAGAAAAGATTAGGTTATCTGAGCCTATATCATATATGCAGATTTTTTTTTCATTCTCTTCTCATTCTTAATTTGGAGTCAAATTAGACCATGTTCAAAACTAATTACTATCTGATACTGGATTTAAACCAGATTTCAGTTCGGTTCTGAATTGTGGCCACTGCTTTTAAGAAGTTAAGTTTGAGGTTATTCAGATTTAGTAAAAACAAGTTACATCCATTTTCATTATTTTTCCTTGTTATTGAAATTTCTTATGAAACATAAAATATTTGTGCTCGAGTTATTTCCTTATACTGAAAAAATAAGTAAAGGTGATTTAAAACAAAGGAAGATAAGCATCTTCCTTTGCCAGTGATGTGGTTTCATTTGTCCCAAAGTACCTTTCTTCGTCTTTGTTAAAATGGTCTGTTCTAGGCATGCATTGTGGAATATTAATAAAAAATAAATTTGAGGTTGAGGCTGATTAAAACTGAAAGTAAGACTTGATATGACATGTTATTTTGATTGGGTTTTCAAAGTTCACCTAGTTCTAGCTCTAATTTATGTTATGTGTGGTATATATCTTCTTGGTTGAACAATTACATTATTCTAAACAATTATATTGCTATGATACACATAATGCGTGGCTCCTGAGCATAAAGTTCTTTAATGATGGCAGACTGTAAAGTGGTACAGTTCACTTTTAAAAGGTCATGCATCTTTTTTCAGTAGATTAACATTTTATCTTTTAATGGTGTTAAGAAAAGGTCAAAGATTCTAACAGATGGAATATGGAAAGCTTCTATTGAAGAAGATCAATGCATTAAGCATCAATCTAAGTCCAGAAACAGAGCCATTTAATGATGGTTGTTCTTGTTTTATTTTAAATTACCACTGTCTTGGCTGTTTGAATGCTAAAATTACGTTTTCATATTTAAAAGAAATGGACCATTACCATCTGACACAGATATCTATGTTTGTGTTGTATTTTGAAGAGTACTTCTTCATTGTACAAAACAAGAAAAGTTCCTTAAATAATTAGCTTACCCCTAGGTTAATGGCCTGTCACTTTGACATCCAAATAAATGCAGCAGAATGATCCCCAACAGCAACATGGAAGATAATTTTATATTGCATTGACTGAGTAAGTTTGCCACAATTTAAATGGATATATGCTCTCAAGTCAAGTCTCTTGTGTAACATGTTGTTGAACTTTTAATATAGGTGATATTATACAATTATGATTATATTTTTCAAGGACATATTTGGGTACTAGATATTTTCAAGAATATTTCATTATTATTATGTTCTATTATTTTATTACCCAGCTTTAAAAGAACAAAATCTGAGCATTCCCATTGCCCCAATAACTTCAAACCTCAAGGGAAGAAAGTGCTGTGTCTTTGCAGGAGACTCTAAGCTCTTCTGAGCTGCTACATGCCTCTGTCTAATTTTATTAAATAACTGGTATGACAGAGTAACATGATTGGTTTTCTGTGTGATAAAGTAAATACAAATATAAAAAAAAATAACAGTAGGGGGTCAAGCTGCTTTGTAGAAAGTTATCAGGCAGCTCCTAAAGATTGTCAAGCTTATGTGTCTGTAGTGTATATATGCATTTTTCAAATACACTCGTATTTCAAGTTCCTATTATCCCCTTGAGCCAGGCCTGCTCACAACAAAAGGGCTTCCAGAAGAAGGTAAAACTCTAGTGGAATTAGGGATTCTCCTCAGGCTCTTTGGATGTAACTGCTATTAACCATCAGCAAGTGAATTTGCACTCCAGTCTCTATCTTGTAGAGGATATACAGGCTACAGATGTGACTTCAATTGCTACGTGGGACAACAAAATGGTGAGTGCTGGAAGTCACATGGCTCTTGCTAGCAGAATTCTTCCTTGTCATGGAAATGCATAACAAGACCTGATAAACTACTGATCAAGCTAAACCACACTCAAGTGTTTACAATAACAGTTGTATTTTCAGAAAAATTACCAAGCAATATTAACTGAATATATTTAAGCACAATCCATCCACACAAACAAATCAATAAAATATTTGCTGCTCAGATTACAATACCTAAAGGGTTATTTAAAAGACAAGTAGAACTGTTAATCTGTAGGTTAGCCTCATGTTAGAGAGAAACCTTAAAAACCTAAAACACTTTCAGTTCGTATTCTAAGACAAGTCGAGGGCACTTCCTCTCGCCCCTTTGCAAGGATTTTTTGTACATCTTACACTGCATAGTTAGTCAGCTTCTAAGTGCTGGGAGCTAGGAGGTAAGTTGCCTTTTATTCATATAGTTTCATGTAGTTGCCTCTTATTCATCTTTTTATCTCTATAATTTTGCTTTAATTTATAGATATTTACTTTAGAATTGAACAGAATACACCAAAGGTGGTAAGTGATATCAGCTTCACCATTAGTTAAGACTGTACTCTCTTAAAGAAGAACCTAGTTCTAGTTCCCAGGTGAAGAACAGATATAACCTGATGCCAATGCAAGTTAATTTTTTGGACTACGTGGGCAGAAAATTCCAAAGCTGGCAAGAGAAGCTGCTCCTCCTCTTCCCAGTGCTAAGACATTTCAGCAGAGGGGCCAGTGTTTATTTCAAATACCACAGCATGGATTGTTGATAGCCACTGTCTTTTTGTTAGGACATTCTTTGAGAATTCAGTTACCATAAATTCTATTTAAACTTTACTGCTTCAAAGAAATAGAGTAAGGTATTGGACTAATTAAGCAAGCTGCCTTATTTCCACTGATTTCTGTTCTACTGGACTTAAAATATAGCCCCATAAACTCTCTGAAAAGGCGACAGTTTCACTTGAAAAGGCTACAAACGTAACCAACAGACATTGCTGGCAATCTCATCATCCAGTACCCAATAGAAATTTAAGACAATGGCTAAGAATTCTCTTTAAAGTAGCTGAAATATTCAAGAAAATCTTGCTCCTTTGCTTACTCTAACTACTGCCTTTTTTGATGGAACACAAGTCCAAGCCATCCTCATGCAAGCTTCACTATCACTTTGAAACAGAGAGAAACCTTCTCTCCCTGGATTAGACAAGCTAAAGCAATAAAACCAGGCACTGAAACATGCTAAAACTAACACTCAGCCTTATGAACTCAGCAATCCCTTATGAACTACCTTCATAGCTTCACATACTGACTGTGTAAGGCAGCCTAAGGAGGAAGCCTCACCAACCCTCAGAATGCTCAGTGGGGACACACCAGAGTTACTGAAGGGCAGTTGTGTGTGCAAACAGATCACAGCATCGAGGCAGAAATTAGCTCCAGAAGTATGATAGTTAGCTGGCTAACACAAAGAAATTAGCTCTCTGCTTTATTCTATAAGAAGTGGTAAGTAATGATAAAAACAGAAATATTCTCCCACTATTACCTCTGAATAGTAAGAGGTGATCTTAATCCAAGAGAAAAGTTTACAAAGCCAGAGTGCCACAGAATAATCTACTGCAGCCACAAACTCTGCAGGTCACTATAGGTAAAATATGGTATTGAAGAGCATAAAGCATTGATCTACTCTGTTTCAAACTGCAATTTCATTATGAGTTTTTTGTCTATGCTGTTTCCATATTCACTATCTGAGAGACCAAAATACTTCCTTTCCATGGCTACTCACCAGCAGCAGAGGCCAAATTATACTCCTGTAAACAGCTCTGGGATGCAATTGTTCTCCTTGAATTTGCAAAGACTAAGCACACAGAATCCTGGAAAGAAGTATTAATGGATACACATGAAATGGACCCTAACCTGCTTTCTCTCTGTCTTTTCTCTGCAGAGCTGGCAACACCAGATGCAGTAAATACTTATGTTTTGTCACTTGAGTCAGCACATATAATTCTTCATAGACATAGGAACTAGCTCTGCTGTGGAAGAAAATACCATTTCTACAATAACTTTTCACAGTGGAACTGTGCCTTAAATCAAACAAGCAAGTACTGAGTCAGCTCAGTGGCAGAGCAACAACAATTTGATCTGCTACGTGGCAAGCTTTGGTTTGGAGATACTAAACAATTCTTCATCCTGGGCCCCAGGCTTGCAAATATGATAGAAGATGATGCAATGCCTTCAGACTCTGGGGAGAAAGGGAACAGTCATACCACTCTTGAGAAACCCTTTGTGAAGAAAAATTTATTGTGTGCCCCCAGGTGCAAAGGCTATGGATGAAATGCAACTCAATAAAGACAAGTCAAGGTGTTTCAAGAGAGCTAATGAACGTTTCAGTATTTGCACTTAGTCAGATAAAGCAGTTTTCCAGCTGAGTAAGGAGACAGCAGTCATGTGAGTATGATTTCTATGTGATAACAAATGCTCCCAGAGGTTTTTTTTAAGCTCCGTGTTTTGTTTTTGTCTGGTATGATCTTCTTAATGAAATCTAATCAGCACTCCACCTTTATGCTTCCCTTTACTTTTTTAAAATGTCCTTTTCAAGAGGAGTTGTATGTCTTTTAAGCAGATTAGTAACTTAGTATTTTCTACATATACAGAGCAGACTTGGATACCTTTTACTTCTCATTCTATAAAATGATAAGAAAGTCCATTGAGAGTCCATTGATTTTTTAATTTATGTGTTCTGTTTGATTTTCTCATCCAAGTGCAGCTGATGAGACATATAAAAGAAATGCTTAACATCTTATTGCCTAGAGACAGACTATCAACATGAGCACTAGGAATTCATAACACCTATGGAGAGAAGTGTTGCACATATGCCATGAGATATAAGAGAATATTTTCAAGGAATGCCCATCACAGCACCCAGTCAAGCTTCTGAAAGGATTTTCCATAAACCATGCTGGCTTGATAATGAATTCTGATAGAGAACATGATGTTAATTCAGCTATTCCTCTCTTACTCCTGGATTAAATATATATATATATATATATATATATATATATATAATTTTTTTTAGCCTCTGAGTACTTCTGTGATCTGATTTCTTACACCCTGCAGGGGACAGCATTGGGTAAAGAAAAGTAGAAATCATATGATAAAGGAGCATTTGCTTCCAATTATCAAATTATATTTTGCTAATTGAGATGCAACATTTTTTTATTTTGGTAGGTTGGCACAAATCCTCTCTATCTCTTCACCCTTTAACTCTTCTGAATTATTAATCAAAATTATTTTGGTTACACAGTTCATTTTGCTATCACTAGTGAGAAAGATTCTCAACAATTTGTAGTCACACCACCATTACTAATGAAGAAGAAATGCTGCATAGAATTGCTATAACTTAGAGCTTTCTTCTCATGACAGGCTGTGTAACACTGTTTTCAGCAGCTATGCTGAGTCCCCTCTATGGTGTCAACATAGGTATCAGTTTGCAAGGGAAAAATATTGCTTTTATGCTATCATCTTTCATTAATATATATATGTGTGTGTGTGTGTGTATGGACATGGACCCACACACATTCAACTTATTTTTGCCTGTAAAAGTGCATGTAAATTCAAGACAAAGTGTTTGTTTTTATTTCCCTCGGTCATTGTTGAAAAAATTAAAGGTGTCTTCTCCCCCAAAAATAAGCCTGTATTTAAAAGTGATCTTGCAAAAGGTGTATGGTAGCCTTGTTTATTTTGGACAGATGCAAAGAAGTATCTCTGAACTTCTGCCAGTGATCAAAGGAACTGATGATGTAGAACAGATTCATGGGCCATGTCCTATCAGCCTGCACTTTACCCGTCATCCATCATCCCAGCCCTAAGCCTTTTTCTGAGTGATGATTGCACCCTAAACACATAAAATTAATCACCACTCTAGCCTGGCCAGGTGTCTTGCCTCCAGAAATTATCTCATTGCAGCAAAAGAACTGCTAGAATCTGATATCTGTACTGTAATTTAATTTAAAGAATACTGCACAGTAACACTAAGATTGATTTACATATCTGAAAAGTTTCTAGTTTCACAAAGCCAATATAAATTTTTGGAGAAATATGTAATTGGAA
>JAHLSL010000036.1:7615008-7817508 GCA_025920805.1 Petroica traversi | reverse complement strand
GCCGAGGGGAGGGCTATAGAAAGAGAGCTGCAGCATCTAGAGGTAATGGCTAATGCAGCTGCCAAAATAATGTACAGGAGCAAGCTCTAACTTTCCTTGAAGACCAAGTTGCGATGTATCTTCATGTCAGCAGGCAAAATGTCTCTGTTAAAAATCCTAAAACTCATTCTGCTAATTCGTAAGTGTACTGCATCTTCCTTGCTCAGTGCCTCGCCTGTGATATGACAGTTGCCATGGTAACTGTTTATTTCTATTGAATTACAAAATAAACACAGTCAAAGAAAACCAATATTTCTTTTCCTAAGAACTTTCTGCCCAGAATCCCTTATCCCTTTATTCTTCATTTTTACTTTTAACGTGGCAATAAGAAACCATTACTTTTTTTTGGTGTTACTAGTTATACTAATACTCCAGCAATCTAATAAAGAGTATGTTACAACAAACCCATAAAATGATTAATTGTAGTGTAATTGAGAGCAAAAGACACTTGTTGTATTTTTGTGATTTGATGCACTGCATGCGTTGAGCAAAGTGCTGGGAAAAGGCTGGTGGCAGGTCCCACTGCCCTCGGGCATGAGGTAAGAGCCTTGCCATGGCCCACAGGAGGACCTGCAGATGGATTTGGGATGCCCAATACAAGCTGTCCACATTCACTAAGTTTATACTTTGGTCTTGGCACTACTACAGCCTTCTGAGAATTTGTAAATCATGTACTGAGCTTATGGGGTTACAGGGAAGGAAGCTTGCTCGCCTCTGCAGACTACTAAGAAGAGGTTGCTGTGTCTATTCACTGCTACTGCTGGAGGAAATCAAAATAATTTAGGTTTAATTTTGTGCCCAGGTAAAAACAGGAACCGAGCCTAGGACAGGGTAGGGACCCAAGAAGTGATGATGCCTGTGCCCCCCCAGCCTTATGTGGCAAGAGCTTCTGACACCCTGTGAAGGGTTACAAAAGCAAGGCTGGCAGGTTAACACAGAGGGGAAAACAGTGGCAAAACAAACCATGATAGGTTTCTATGATAGTTTATTGACTTTTAAACATGGAACTGGTTTTTTCCCCCCACCAAATGTCCACTAGTACAAGAAATTCCTTATGATTGTTGCCAATGGGCTGGTGCAGTCAGGAATTAGGAGAGGCCTCAAGGAGTGTCATTCTGCTAATAAAATCAAGAAAAGCCATTAATGTACATGTTATTATGCATATTTCCATTCACAAGTCACAAAAATACTTATATCTTTGCCTGTTTAGGACCTTCTCCTGCACTTTTGTATGGTTAACTGAAAGCCTCTTCCACTGACAGCTGCAAGTACTCAGGCAGGAATATCTAATTCCCAAGGAGAGCTGGCTTAAAAATAGACTGAGAAATGAATGATAATGGGAAAGGTACAAATTATTGTCTTATGAGTTAATAAGGCTGTGGCCTAATTAAACCATTGCTTTTCCACCTTGCCATTCTTCTTGTTTAGCTGAGCAGATTAATTCTGCCTGTACTTGGACGTTTGCTGCACTAACTTTGCCTGAAGTTCTCCTGTGCAGAATAGATGGGATATTATAAGCCAGGTGTCCACGTAAGTGGATACCTGCTGCCCTTGAAACATTAAATTTTCAAACTGTTAGGTAAATAGAGTCTTTTATTCTTTAACACAGAAGTCAGTTACACCATGGCATTGACCGAATCAAGCAACAAATAAGATTTAAATGTATCAAGTATTTTTAGGGAAAATGTCTAAGTCAAACAGATTAAATGCCTTGGCACTGGTTCCAATGTAGGATTTTGTGTTCAGCAGCTGGCACTTCAAGTCTTAAAATTTTGAGTACATTAACCTGACTGTGAAAGGGGTTTAGAGGAAGTATTTGGGACTTCCATACGGTCTTTCAGTGCAAAAGTATGATTGTTATCTACACTTGGCCTGAACTCTCTTAAAGTCTGACAGTTTGTTGCTTTTGCACACACATTTAATTTTATAGCCAAGAAGTCCCATTCAGTAGAATTCACAAAGTGCATAACAAAAATTGCATAAATATTTGCCAGATTAGGCCTTGTCTTTATAAAATGCAACCAACATAAGCTGAGTTCTGGCAATAAATCTGTATCTAAATTGACCCCAGTGCCTCAGTTTGATATCAGTATCTTCTAATCCCTCCTCACGAAACAATTGCATCAATCACAACTGCATTTAGCCAACTACTGTTCTTATTGTTTTTGTTCCTCCTCATAAATTCTTCCTACAGATTAAATGCTGATGCACTGAACGAACTGCTCTTGGATGAGGTGGGCAGGTGTAATTTGATTAGTATAGATTCTGGATTTGGTAAGTACTGTATCAGTATCCTCCCTAGAAAATAGGTGACATGTCATGGGATATTAAGTATGGCCATTTAATGTAAAAACTCAGATAATACATGAGTTAAATGGACAAAATGAGAGAAAGCTTTTAAGCATTCTCCCAAGACAGATTGCAGAATAATATTACTGTACACGCAAGTAGAGCTGATTGACACAGTCAGAAGGCCATTATAGTGGTATGGTATAAAATCATTATAGCAAAAAGCATTTCAGAGCTGCAGAGTGATAGTAGCAACATATAATGAATTATCAATAAAGAAGTGGTGATTCAGTTACATTACATATGAATAGAAAGCTTCCTGTTATATAATTTAAACCTGCCAGCCTGACAAGTGACTTGAATATTCAATTCTTTCTCTAGGTGTATGAATCATCCTTTAACTTTACAGGAGACTGCAATTTTGTAGGGCAGACCAGAAACTGAGCTATAGTACACAGTGTTTTTAAAGAAAGGTTGGTTGAGCAGATTTCAACAAGGTAGCCTCTGCTGAGGATCCATTTGAACTCTCATGGAAACAGGCTCTGAGATTATGCTATTAAAAAAATATTTCCTCTGGTTTATGGCAAACAAACATAAAGTACAGTCCTTCAGCAAGTCAATGGCACCAATATTTAATGTTTTTCATTTTATTTTACCATAAAGCCCTTGGAGTTTATATTGTCACAAATTACCGTTGGTGGCAAAGCCCTAAGAAAAAAATCCCCAAACTATCAGTACCAAATCCCTGTCTTTTGAAGGCTGTGCTCCCAAAGGAGGCTTGTCTCAGACCTTGCTCCTGCATGAAGCTCTTCAGAACCCAACTACAGCGTGTTAGTTAAGTGTTGCAACATGATCCTATGGCATGATTAGGACCTTTGGGAAAATTACAGGTCCTTTTAAATGATTATAGAGTATCTGCAGTGCTAACATAATACCTAAGTCAAAGATAACTGCACTGGAAGCTTAAGAGTAATTAACTTTAAAGTTCAGGGAAACAGGAGGATTCAGTTTGAATGCCCTTAGTGCTAGGACCAAAATTACAATCAACAAACAAGAAAGATTGAAGAGCTGAAAATGATCCAGCTGCAATAAATATGGGTATAATATTACCCACTTGCATTCTGAAAATAAATACATTCACAGCACTGTCAAACACAAGAATTTTAATGTTCTGAGTAGCTCTATCTAGTCATTCTTGTTGAATTTTTGAATGTCAAAGACACATTTTAATTTTTTTATATATAGAAATTAAGTCTTACAAAGCACATGATTTCATAGATTCATTATATTACATTGCAATATTGGAATGTAATGCTACACAGACATCTATCTATCGATCTATCTATATATCTACTATCTATCTATATATCTATCTACACCAGACTATTATAAACACTCAAAGAAAATTAACTGTTCTAATAAGTTTTTCTTCAATTGTTGTCTGAATAAGGTGATTTTAAAAAGGCTTCCAACTCAGCATGTTTGCCTAAATGTGATGGGCTGCTATTACAGAAATCCTCAGCATTCAGTGACTCCCATTTCAGACATTTCACCTTCTGTTTACAACTTCTCCTTTCTTTTTTCTATTAAGGATGGTACATTTACAAATGATGGAGGAAAAACCTTCTCTTCCCTTTTCCTAACCTGTTAGAAGCCTGCAGCTGAAGACATTTCTTTTACTGTGCTGAACGCTCCTGGGACTAAAGGCAGCTCAGAAATTTAATCACAGGCCGAGAGCTAGTAGTTAGATTGAAGCTTGAAAAGGCCTTAAAGGAGGCAACGGGAATGTGGATTACTGCCTCACAACCACTAATTACTAAACTTCAAGAAAAGAACTGGTGAACATTTACGTGAATTTTTGCTGCCTCCAAAGATCAGTGGTGTAAAGGAATTTCACTTTACAAATGGAGGTGTTTAAAAACAAATCTTCCTTTACACAGACAGAGTTCTGTTGTCCATGGAACTGACTTGTACTATTTTAAGGCTCTGCTCTTATCTGTTTTAAAGATTAAATAATTATTGAGAGTATATGATTTGGGGGAGAAAAAGATTTATGAGTGCATGACCTGGCAGTCAGAAACAACCAAATATTCATCTTGGCTCTAAAACCATCTCCTGGGCAAATCACTGTAATCCTGGGCAAAGTACTCAACTTCCCTGCTTCAGCATTCCTGACTTTCAGACAGAGGTACAGTTAGTTGCTCATCACAAGAATGCTGTAAAAATTAATTAGCAAAATGGCTATAAAGCACTGAGGATGAAAAACGTGCTAAAAGCTAAGCCTTATAATTAGTGTTATTTAATGCATCTTTAAAAATCAAATTATATTTTTTTTCTTTTCCTATAATAATGAAATTACACAATGACTTTAAGAAATGACAAAGTAATTTGAAGTAAATGACTGGCCTGTAAAATTGAAACACACCCTAAAATGTGGTTATTATAGAATAACCACACACCCTGATAGTTAGCACTGCTTGAGTTATACATAACCTTAACTTAGCAGTGCATTATTAAGTGGAGGAGGATCAGCAATTATAAAAGGGAGAGCGAGTGCTGATGCGTGTTAAATACACGTTACCTCTTTGGCATCAGCAGATTTGGTGCATCCATTCCTGGCAAAGAAAAGCATGCTGGGCAAATTAGACTTGTGTCACAAAAGGATTAATTAGGGTACAGCTAATACAAGCAATGTTTAGACATGAATCAAGAAATTTAGGACACGGGGCTTATGGTGCACTGAATAATTGGCAACACCATAAAAGAAAGAAAAGACGTGAACTAATTTCACATTTACGAGAAGCAGAAAGTTCTACCCTAGCTTCTGCATGGGGAAGAATTATGCACTGCAGGTTTCTTTTGAAACACTTCATATTACCACACAAATTGTTTTCTTGTGTGTATGCTCATCCTCCCTCGTATTTAAATGTGAGCTAATTAAGGCTAAAAAATCAACAGGTTTTAATTCCCTTAAACAGAGCAGATTGGGTAAAACAAGTCAGGAGACAAATATGACAGTTGGGAAATTAAGAGGCTGCTGTGGATGCAGGAACTGTAGCTTAGCTGCAGCTGATGGCTGCAGGAATGCACGGACACAACACAGTACGGAGCTGTACAGAGGGGTCCAAGCTAGCTTGCTCAGCACCAGAAGCTGGAGAGTGCTGATAGCACAACTCTCCTGGCCTACTCCTTGCTTGGTTAATTTATCCCGGTTGTTTTGAAAGAAGGAAAGGTAGAATAGTGTCTTCTACTTTGCAGTAGCACACGGACACAGTCTGCCATTTATTTGTCTTAGTTCCCTGTCTGTAAGTGGCTGTGAATCTACTGTTCAGTGAAGCTGTTGGAAAAAGAATAGCCTTCCCAATCTTTGCTCCAAAAAAATAAAAACATTCCCAAGGCATTCACGAAGTGCTAAGAGCAAGAGTTCTCAGAGTTTTATAACACCAGGAGACTGAACACAGCCAAAGGGACAGCCAACAGCATCTGCTCAGAGGTGACCCCTGAGCTCAGCACAGCCAGAACCCACCTCCAACCCACAAAGCCTTTATGAAAATTGTATCCATTAGGTCTATAAAATACAAAATAAAAAGTTCCCTTTTAAAAATATTTAATATTTTGCTTACAAGTATATCCTGTTGAAAAACGTTTCAAAATACTGAATGTGAAAATTTCCATTAAGCTTCTCCAAAATTCAAATAATATATACCCTAAAATTATTTTGCACATATTATGTATTGCTTCTTTCCATCTTTTATGGGTATTGGGGGCCAGGAAAAAAGAGTACCTTAAGTCAAAGAAATAAAAGAATAACACAAAAATGGGGAGAAAAGTAACCAATTTAAGTAACCTTTCTTAAAGCAAACGCTTCCTCAATTCAGGTTCACTGATTGTATTCCTTATTCACCACTCAAATACCTTGTTTTTCCAGGCAAAATGAAAGTCTTGCTTGCCTGTAATATTGTTCCAGTTCTGTGCAGCTTAGCAGATGCAGCAGGGCACAGGTCCTGCATGCACCTCCAGCCCAGCAGGCATCAGGGCCAGCCCTTCGAGGCTGTGACAGATGCACTGCATCTGAGCTCCCTTCCATGCAGGGTGCTCCAAATCACTGGATTTACATGGAAAGTTTCTCCTCTTTAGCTGTGATTTATTTTCAGGGAAATTAAACCTTATATTCAAATATTGGTTTTCATTAAATCACTTTAAATTATATTTAAATAATTCTCAATCTCCCCTTTAATTAAACATACTAAGGACCAATTTCCATCTTTTATTGAGGAAGCTTGACTTGCCAAGTTCCTAAAACCCGTGACAAGTAGGACAGAGAGTTTTGTTATTTTGATTCCTTTTCCTTGTTTTGCTTACAAGCCCTGTTTTCTGGAAAAATGAAAAATCCTACTAGGCCTCACACTTTAATCACTTCAGGTTAACATGACACGTTAAAGAGCAGTCTCCCTTTCCTTTCCATCTCACTACTTGCTCTACTTCACCTGCCAGTTCAAGGCCCTTCCAGGATCACCCATTGACCCTACGCTCACATAACCTCCACCTCTTCCTCATTTTGAAAACCAAATTAATTTTGTTAGGAAGAGAATAAAAAATTGCTGAAAACACTAAGTAGATATAATGTATTTATTGCCCATGGTGAATCTCACCCAGTTCAACCTGAAGTTTCTGAAGTTTCCATTTAATTAAGAGTAATATGCTTTTAAATACTCATTCAGTTAGTTGTGGTTTTGTTGCACTTGAATGGCAATGTTCAATAAAAGCCAAAAAGAGTCACAACATAAATGCCAGAAACATGTTTCAGTAAAAAAAAGTTCAAAAACATTGCCTAGGAACCAACAAAGCTATTAATAAAATTGAATCTGTTTAGCAAATGACTTTTTTTTTGGTCAGGTTCAGCTCTAAAGAGTAGTTTCTTAGTTTAAAAAAATTTACCTGAAGCTGAAAAGATGAAAGTTTAGAAGAGAAAAATTAAATAAAATAATCTTCAACTGTTTCATGATGAGCTGACATCACTCGCATAATTTCTATGCCTCTACTGCTTGTTTCACACAAATCCAGTGTGAAAACTGGGTTTACTGGTCAAGGGTGAATCCAACACAGCGCGCTCCCACTTTCACAGGAATCCTTTGGTTTCTCCTCTGTTCAGCTTCCGCTAATCTGATGAAATCAGAAGTGTAGCTCCATTTCCTGCTCTGTTTCTTCCTTGTTTCAGCTCCCTGCTGTTTGTTTCTAGGATATTCTCATCCCTGCTGAGTGTATATTTTACTCTCTTTTAGAAGAGCCCTGATCATGTTTCTTTTTCTCACACTATCTGTTACTGACGCCTGCTATGGGAATCGCCAGCCGGCAGCAAGACCCCAGTGCTTGGAGCATCTGGGCAGTGATGGTGAGTTAATAGAATCACTTCAGCAGCTCATGTTAACCGTGCTTAACAATTGGTTGTTTTTACTCCTTCACACTTCCTCAGATCTTAAAAGAAGAATGGCATTGAAAAGAAGTATTTTGTGCCTGTAAGACAGACTGAATTTAACAGTGGTGTAAACAAGGAGAAATCTCCTGAACTAAAAAAAGAGAAAGAAAAGAAATATCTTAAATACAGCTTTGTTTAGTGTCCAGGCTAAATGGATTGTGTTCATTTTTGTTCCCTCAGATGGGGAGCCTCATATGAACATACACCTATGAAAATCAGATTTATTTATTTTTGCAGTGATGTAAAACTGACATGATGGTGTCTCACTCTATTGACAGATCAGGAATGGACTCACCGTCTTCTCCTGCTCCTGTCAGCCAAGGAATCACAGCCTGTGGAGGCCGGTGCCTGGTACTGCTGCTCCAGGGCTTGCCCAGCTGCCGCCACACACTTCTGCAAAATAGAGGTCAAGCCTGCAACCAGCCTGACCAAGAGGAGCCTGCTAGGCTTCCAACTTAATGTATTTATTATTTATTAGATTGTAAGGATGGACAGACTAAGTCTCCAAATCTGTGAGGGCAAACAAAACCAGAAGAGATTGGTGAGACAAGAATGAAGAGTACAACAGGCCTCTGAAAACATGGGAATGATGTTTCATGCTGTCAAACAACTGCTAAGCTGCACAGCCATATGCCTCCCAGTGTAGTTATTACTAATTCCTACCTCATTAACTAATTTTCTGATCTCCACCCAGAAAAGAACTTTTTCTCCCTTGTGATCCAACACACAAGAGAGGCTGTCTCTAATTCAGCTGTTCTGCTAAGTCTTGCAAGAGTGTTGCCATAGGATCACAGGTGATGATCCAAGAGAAAAGATGCTTTAGTTAAATACGTATTGCTCCTGCCATTCTGAATCAACATCCCTTGAGGCGATAGAGGTTTTTCCTCATCCCCTTCTGCCACCTGGCTCACACCTCTGTCTCTAAGCTGTATGGCCCAGGTGGGGCAATACTTAAGGGCATGGTCACCAGCCCCTCTCCATCTCCAAACACAAGAGCGTGTCCCCAGCTGTGCCAATCCAACACTCCTGAAGCCAGCAAGGTTACTACCTGCGTGTAAGGTCTTTCTTTGCTAGGGAACGCCTAATATGCTACTTGTTCTGGAAAAACTCCCTCAGGCAGCTACATGCCTGTGAAAAAGTCGAGTTGCCTCTGGGGCAATGTGCTTCTAGGGCCTGGATCTGTCTGCAAGTGTGCTTTGGAGGCGGAAGAAAGGCTTGTCACTGATCCCAGCGCAGCTGGCAGGGCTGCAGCTGAGCTGCGAACGAGCTACAAATTAGTCCAACATTTAAATGCTCACTTCTAAAGATAAAAGCCAACTAAGCCTCACACAGTAGCTTTTCCTAGGGAATGGGAAGTGTCTCTAAGAATAACCATAGCTGCTGCAGAGCAGTCGGGGTTCATGAGAGCTGCCTGACATCACGCCAGGAAGCTTCACGCTGCAACGCGATACTTTTAGAAAAGACTTCACTGCCTTACTGGTTACCATTACCAAACATCAGGGCGTCATCCTCACAGACAGAGCCCTTTACAGCTCACATATGTGGATCTGGGTCTGCCTGCTTCCCAAAGACATTAAGATGCCACCTAAAGCTCCAGTTACATGAGCACTTTATACTTTAACCTCTGCAGAGCACCTGAAAAAGTGGGGCCATGGCGGCTGTGTCCGGATGGACGGCTCTCCCTACCCCAACACCCGTGGGCAGCATTCAGGGGCACTTGCCTTCCAGCAGAACAACACAAAATGGCCAGAAACTTTCATCAGGAAGAAACAAAATGAGAATGTAATCCACATAATCCAGTCCTCGAGTGACTGTGATTGTTAACAGCCTTTTCTAAAAGAAACTGCAACACTAAGCTTAAACAGAACATATTGATGTACTGAGTGACAGAAGTTCCTCACTGGAATGAAAACGGAATGTAGACAATCCTCCCGTACAGATGTATGCCTTCTTCCTCATACATTTTCTCCCCTATGTATTAATGTATGTGATTAATGTTTTTGTGTTTTCAGCAAAAAAAAACCCTAAATGAAACAAACAAAAAATCCTCTAGAAATGCAAAACCGAGAACAATGTTCAAGTATATGGTTTATATGCCTGAAAATGTTTGTTTTGACTTTCTCCTACTGAGACAAATGTTAAAACTTCCAAGAACATTTTATGAATTATTGCCACACTAAATAACGTGTTCCAACTCAAGATGTACCTCTAAAACAGTCTTTTCAGTATAAACAAAATGATGTCATATTGACAGAGGGAAGAGCAAAGCCTGGCTGTTTAATTTGGAAGATTGCTAAAAGCGATACATTTAACTCTTCTTGTCTAACAATGGAATGTTTTTATAGTTCACAATACCTAACACCCTTGTTCATATAAAACAAGTCGTCTTGAGTTCCTGTTGAACTAATTCACATCCTATTCTTTTTCTGTGTATATTGCAACATTAGGAAAGAAAAATAAATGTGTATCAAAATAAAATCCCATTTTCATCCAACTGCATCAAATGCATTTAACATTTTAAAGCATTTACAGAAGTAGATTAGAAATCTACTTCTAGGAGAAGGAGTTTAGAAATCTACATAACACTTAAGAATACAAACATTTCAGTTATGCTCTAGCTGTATCATGGATATCTCCAGATAATAGTTTTCAGTCCTGTGCCTTTTCCCCCCTGTTTGTGGTGCTCATGTTGCTCCTCCTATTGTTTTCATTTTGTATCGTACTTTTCTTATCCCTGTCTTCTCCTGTCCTTAATTCTCTTTTCTCCCTCTTTTGCTGCTTTTGAGTTTGGTATTGTTTTCACCCCTTAATTTTCTGGCTCTCTAATGCCATTTCTCTGCTCTACACGGCTCACCATTGTACCCAAGGATCCTTGTTTTCCCCTCCCCACCCTTTACTGACACTGCAGCCTTTTGAAGGATGAAATGTACATACAAAACCCAATTGCTGATTGGGGCTTCCATGCACAACACGCCCTCTCACCCACATATTAGAGTTCATTACATTACAAAATGTGTTGATCTTTGGAAACAAGAACACTGTTGATAAGAAAAAACATTCTTATAGCTAGTCCTCTCCAAAACATCAGATAAGCTATGAGAGCTCTCCACGTTAGCACCTCATGGTGATCAGATGTGTACCATGTATGTGGAAATGAGGAAGCAGAAGCAGAAGAACTAGGATGGAAAGCCAAGTCAATTCTTATTTTTATGCATATCTGCAAAAGCATTTGCCAGCTTCTTCAGAAAGATCTAAAATGAAAGAATAAGGACAAGTACGCAATTGAAAACACTGAAAGCCTATAGTCAAAGTTTACAATTTAAAAACATTAACTGCCTAGCCTATTAAAAGAATAATCTTCAGACAAATGTGCTTCATCAATACAGATTAATTTACACAATGCTGTCGCTTAAATCAAACCAACCCAAACCAGAATACTAGAAACTACAAGTTGTTAAAAATGTAGTTAATTCCTCTTTAACATTCTCAATTTTTAACAAACATGAGTAAATTCCACTAAATATGTCCATAGCCAGTAACAAGTATGAGAACACCAGAAGTTTAAGTTTAGTAGACTTCCTCACCATTGTACTCCATGTCTTTCTAGCCATGCCCAGAAGGATCTGTTTGAAGGAGGAAGAGTAGTTTAGTTCCTAAAGCTTATTTAATCATTTCCCTTTTCACTGCCATTGTAAACTTCAGCTTTTTCCCGAGACTGCAAACATCAACAGGAAGCTCATAGTACTCTCGGAGTAGGAAGGGCTGCAGGATAATACTGTATCTTCACTAGATACACAAAAGTCTGGTTTAAACTATGAGTTTATGCTAATCAACTAACTCTAGGATGATTAAACACTGGTGTGTTTACTAAAAAACCCTTTATTAACTAGCCTTCTGAATTTCTATTAAACCCAGAACCTTTATGAAGAAGTGATAATGACTATTTTGGCTAAAACCATACTGATCCTTTCTTCAAAAGGTTATGAAAGTAGGAACCATTGCCAATTCTCTCTTGAGGGAAATATGTTGACTTCATGTTGGACAGGCAAAATAGTATGCTGACCATGGCGTGACTTTCCTTTTATTAATACCTGCTGGGACATTAAAGACTTGAAGATAACTCATACTCTGAGAAACTAAGTGTATAGGTAGAAGATTCAGCTGCAGACCACAAATGTAAAGAGCTGCCATTTGAAGAGGTGCCAGAAGGAAATCACCATTTACAGTACAAAGGACTAATATGAGTAATTCAGCAGCACTGAGATTCTGCACAAGGCTTGTGTCACATGTTTCATTCAATAAGGCAATCAAGATGATTAGGCACTGTTGGAGAGCCTCATTAATGGCCATAGCAGACACTGAGTCAGCTCCTAATTTATAACCAATGCATCTGGACAGTTTTCATTCTTGGGGGTTTTAATTTAGAGAAGTGGAATTTATGTGGACAGAAAATACACACAACTTGTTTTTGTTTTAAAGCTGCTACCCGCTTTACTGGCTGCTGCTTCACTGGCACGAGCAAAACTTATTTTTAAAAATGGTGTTTTACAGTTCATATGCTTCCTTTAGTTAGCTCCTTTACTTCAGGTCCTTAATTACAGGGTGAGAATTTAGCTAGGGATTTTAATTTGAAGATACTGAAGAGAGCACCAAAGCTATAACTGATGACAATACTCAGGAGTATGGCTTTAGCTTCAAAGACAGAGAAATTTTGCATACTAATCACTGGCACTTTGGAAGATGCAGAGTTAGAGAAAGCAAAGATGAGAACTATGAGGGAAATACACCAAATTAGTAACAACCGTGCCTTTTAATGAGAACAAGGGATGTGATTTGGCATTCTATCCATTTTAACCAAGCAACAGTTAGCTCAGTTAACTCACAGTTATCAGTAAGTGAGGAGTTCATTTTCCTGTACCCCACAATGTATCAGCAAACTGAAAACAGAGTGTTTCTCATTTCATTATGCACAGAAATTTCACTGTGTGCACACATCCCTAACCATGCCCAAGCATTTCTTTCTGTTTCTCTGACTTTAATGCGGGCACTATAGTCTTAAACAAACAAACAGAAATGTTGCCCAATACTGGAGCCATGCCGCAGAAAAGCATAGATCAGACTTACTGTGCAAATGACATTTGTATGACCACAGAATTTCCACAGGAAGGAAATAAAAAATTTAGTTGAAATCCTGGATCCACAGAGCAAAGGTTCACCTGGCCAAGACTAAGTCTTCACTGAGTAAATAGAAAAGATTTCTCTACAAAGATTGCCCAAAACAAACCTTCACAAGCTCATAGCCACACAACACTGGAAATTTTAAGGCCTGTATTCAAATATGGCAGTCACAAAAAGTGAAAGCTAATTGAACAATAAAGGGGAAAAGTAAGAAACATCTCAAGAGAGATGCCTCCTTGACAATAAGAGTGTAATGTTCAGGTCCTCCATACTGCAAAATCAATTATTCCTGTCATTTGAACTGGGGATTTCCTGAAAAGATTTCTTCATCTGGTGCCAACTACATAGCACTTTGTTGTCTGCATGTCATAGAGGAACAGTGAAGGAAGAGCAGTATCATACCTGGAAATCAGGAAAATTCAGAGGTTATCAATGGCTGTGACATACCAATGCCATCAAATAGGGAGAGTGTGGCTGGAGGTGGGCAGGTCTCCCCATTCTGATGTCCCTCTGCACAACAAAGCTTCTCTTGAGCTCTCCAGACTGAATGGAACAGAGGATCATTCACAGACCTCTGGTTAAAGGTTGCTCACAATGGGCCAGGGTTTGAGCCATATGTCACAGGAGGAGACAATGACTGAGGGGATCCACCACCGAGCAGGGTGGGTTCTAGATCCCACTGAGGATGGAGTCTGAGCAGCAGCAGCTCATCTCATTATTGCTCAGGCCATCACAGGACCAATAGACTCTGTAATTTGTCTGAGGGAGGAAAGAGAAGTAAAGGACCATAAAGATCTGTACAGCACAAGTGGCACAGCAGTATATTACAGGAGCTCTCCCTCCCCCTGGTAGCTCAGTATCTCCTCATGGTGGAATGGGAGTGTTTTATTTTTGTTTTCCTTTCCACTAGAAGATGACCTTTGCTACAGTTAGGTTGATCTGCTGCAGAGCCAACATCCACCAGCTTCCAGGGCTTATGCTTCCCCAATAGCAGCAGATACTTTCTGCTGCTGCAGTTTCCTTATTTAATCATGAATCCATAAATCAAAAGCGACCAAAACTGTTAAAAAACATTTGGGTGAGAACTCACAGCAGCTGAAGAGAGACCAAGACTGAGTCATTGCCTGATGCAATTTCTGTAAACATAGTTGAGCTCATTGTTGTGTTAACATCACCCCCCCCCCCCCCGTGCAAAAAGACAAAAACAAAAAAACCCCACCAAAACCAAAACAAAACATAACAAAAACCCTAACAAAAAACCCAAACCAAACCAAAATATTTCATGAACATTGCTGTGAATAGGTCACTAAATGCCAAATGAAAGATGTATAGAGGACTATATTTCTCTTGGAAACTGACCAAATGAACATCTGGTGGCTGAGTCTCCTGGAAAAATCCATCAGAGGATAATGACAGCACCATTAGATGCACCACCATAATTAATACTATGTTTCGATGGGTTTAAACATGAAAAGTGCTGAATGCTGCCGTGAGATGCATTCTCAGCTCACGCCTAGTTCAGCGAAGAGTGAACCACTGATTGTTGGAAAGATATACCAAGGAAAGGATGACGCACCAGTCCTACACTGATAAGCAGCCACTGCTGG
Organism: Petroica traversi; assembly: GCA_025920805.1. NCBI lineage: Eukaryota > Metazoa > Chordata > Aves > Passeriformes > Petroicidae > Petroica > Petroica traversi. Next base: position 7,802,919 of record JAHLSL010000036.1, on the reverse strand, counting down.
CTACAGTCAGATAGCAGGACACAACAGAAGGACATCTGGTCTGACCCTGTGTGGTATTCATTACCTTTCAAAATATTTTGAAATTATCAATAAAGAACTTTAAAGCTAAACACTGAAGATTAAGATGGGAAATAATACAAATTTCAAACTGATCCTGCTGCGGAAAGGGTAGGAACCACCCTGTTGTACTTTCAGGGTTTGTTTAGTTTTGCTTAATAAGGCTCATAGGATGTCCATAATAAAAAGGGACTTTCAAGCATATATGCACAATTGGTTTTAATGGTATATTTCAACAAGAAAACAGAATTTTTAATACTTAGTGTGATCCCTATGTTGTGGGAAGAGTGATTTTTATACAATATATGGCTTTTGTATTAGATCCCCTTGGTTTATTTCACAGCTGAATTATGGCCCCAGTACAAAATCACTGAAATTCCACTGAAAAAATTCACCCACAAAGAAAACTCATCTGTAGTGAAGAATCCCACCTGAATAAATTACTTTGATACCTCTGCAGTGTAGGTACAGAATAGCACAATCATAGAAATATTAATAAAAGTGAACTTTATAGGTTCTGCTTATCCCAGATCTGCCATGAATAATAAACAGGACATGATTCTGTCTAACCAGCTCTTGATAAGTTCCAAGGGTCTCTGGCCAGCCTGTTCCATTATTACCATACCTTTGTAGGGGAAATATTTCTCCTAACATGCACTTTGAATCTTCCCAAGGCACCTCTTGTGGTTGCTCCTTGCTACGCTGACACTGAGCAGTTTGGCTCAGCTCTTTCCTAACTACCCTTCCTGTTCTTCTTCACATTGAAGAGGTAGAAATGTGAGGTATGACACAATAAAATCCTTCAAGACACCACATCACTAATCAACATTTCATCCATGATACAGTGTAAAAACTTTGAAGAAATAAAACTTTTCTACTCACCTGTGTATTCTAAACTTAATTTTTCCTATGCCAAAAGCTACCTTGAAACACATCTGAAAAGTATTCCCATAAATTATACAAATTAACCATTTGGGCAATATTAATTAAAAAAAAAAAAAAGTAATTCTATTCCCCAGGTCAACAAAAGAAACAGCACATTTAAACAGGGCTTTTAAAATATATATTTTTTCAGGAGCTATACTCAAGAATTTATTTTACAATTGCTAAAGACATGGTTTTAAACCATCAATATCAAATAAAAAACACTGTGGTCACAAGAGGAAAAGACACATTATGGAAAAATCTCACTCTGCCATCTTTAAAAAAAAAATGTGTCAGCAGCCTCAATGCCAGATTAAACAGCATTTGTCCTACCACAGCCAGCACAAACTGCTTGTTGTGAGCTAACCCCAGTATCCTTCAGCCAGATCAAATTTACCCTGAGTGCTTTGATAGCACATAGATCTGATATTAACGATGGTGAAACCACAGCCCACATTGTCAGACAACTACATAATGCAGCTGGGCGATTTTATAGATACGTGATTGTACCTGCATAAAACCTCCAACATCTGTGGAATGTGCCTTACAAATGTGCTGAATCCTGAACTCAGGTAGACACACATCTCTTTTACCATTCACTTTCAAACCAATTTTTGATAGTATCAAAGTTGTGGATAGCTCCTCATAGTGCCAAATATGTCTCAGTTAATCAAATGAAATGTTCTTAAATATTTAGCGTAGCTTATAGACTATCTTCCCACATTTAAAAATTAAAATGGCTTATTTCATTATGCAGAAATCAACTGAACATGCAGTTCTGTCACACAGCAAGTAACTCAAAAGAATTATAGCTAAGTGGTTTGCTCAGTCTATATTTAGTGATTCTTACTTCCAAATACTTAGACGCTAGATCTGTCCTTAAAGTATTCTTAAAAGGATTGGCAAGTATGTCTATGTGTAAAATATGATAATCCTATGTTAATTCTCCTCCTTACTACTCCATAGATGCCTGGGAACAAACCATTGTAAGCATTAAGCTTGCTTGAGTTTGCACTGCATTTGTATTCATTAACCAGACTATTAGTGAGAGCATTTTAGAATTCTCTGACTTTTCCAATAGCTGTGTATGTACATTCAGTGGCTGTATTATTTATCTGTGTGAGTGTACACCTACCCACCCATCCGTCTCCACTCCTGCATGCATACAGATCAATATGTGTCCCTGTATATTTATGCCTTTCACCATTCTCAAGACATTCAGTCTACTTCTCTGGCACCAGCTCTGGGAAACTACTGCTTTAGCTAATGCCCTTCTGACTGAAAACAGAGCTCCATGCATCATTGACAGGAACCAAGGCAAAAAAGTAGAACAAACAGATGGAGGTACAAGAAAGGGAAGTATTTATGCTAAATTCGAGAAAAATAAAGGGATTAAGGGGATGTCACAGACTAGATGATTTAAGAAGGGGATTTCTTCTGAAGACGGGCTATTTCTCTGTTAGAATAGAAATTTATCATGTATTCTAACCAGGGTTAATTCTAACATCTAGAACAAATCTAAACCTTAAACCCAAGATTAAGATTTGGCTTGTGGTGTCTATTGTATCTGTCAATGGCTTTAAAAACCAAGGAGAAACTATTTATGTTTGGTTTCAGCCAATACAGTAACATTATTTATAGGCTGCCTCAGGAGCAATAATAATTTTACATGTTTTTCAGTATTCAACTGAGTATTTTCAGTCATTTGAATTATTTTAACATGTTCAGATTTATTTTCCATCCTCTTTTAGAGACACTGGATTAAGGAGCCAATCTCCCTTTTTCTCCCTGTCACTCTACATTTGTAGCTGTAGACTACAACTCCAACCCTACCAGCCATGCATCTGTAGGGCTATCGCAAGCAGTGAAGCAATTATTTCTCAAAACCTTTTGAGCTAACTGCTGGAACTGGGTGATCTTTAAGGTCCCATCCAACCCAAGTTATTTTATGACTCTCTGGCATTCATGCACCAGACCTCACATCTGATCATGATGGTCTAGCACAGACCTACTGTCCCAGTGCTTTTATCTCCGAGGTGTCTGACCACTTACAAATACCTCTGCCACCCTCATTTCAAACTAAGCTAAAGTAGAAAGCAAAACAAAGAAAGCCCCATGGCCAAGAAAGCATACCTGCCTTATATTTAAATCAGTGATTGAACTCCTCTCCTACAGTGCCAAGTGTTTCCCAGAGAAAATGGCTCATGTATCCAGGGAACTTCTCCTCTGCTACTATTTTATCCCTCAGAGACAAATAGCATGGTGCTTACATGCAGACTCAAAAGTTATACCAATATCCATGCAGAAAAACCACACTGTTACATGATAGCTTTTAATCTGATCCTATGCTTCACACATCCACATAAATCCCTAGTGCTACTAGGATAAACATCTCAGAAAACAGAAGGTATTTATTTCTAAGTGAATAATTCTTTTCTTCTCCACCTGTCAGCTATAAGTGAAAGACAGAAGCTGAACCACAGGTTGAATAAGATGATTTGGGTTGCATTGTCAAACTCATCACCAACTTGTACGGCTTGGAAGAGGGCAGTCAGTTCTGAGGTGCTCCCTGTATAAAGAAATCCCCTGGATGGCATTTTAATGGGAGGAATGCTGGCTTTGCTGTAAAATTCTGCTCTGAAATTACAGAGAAAAGGTGAGATTTACTTAGGCTGTAGTTGTATTTGCTATAGGGTATTGCACATCTAATACCTGGAAGGTAAGAAAAGTAGAGAGAAGCTGTAAGACTGCAGCAAACTGAATGTAATGATAACAATTCTGGTGATGTTAGTGAGAAAGCACCAGCATTACCACCTGCACAGCACAAATGCAATAGGGGAATCCAGAGTATTTACAGATGTTCATCAAACAGTAAAGCCTCATTGCACTCCACTTGGCAGAAAAACAATTTCATTCGCATTTCTCAGGATTCTTTTATCATTGACTTGGATTTAGCAGAGTATACTAACATTTCATCCCTGATGAAGGCACAAGACTGGGAACATTGGCATATTTTGTGAGTCTAATTCATTTTTTGTTCTGGTTGGAATGCAGCGCAGTGCAACGTTACTGCTGGGTGAACACCTGTAGTTAGAAAACACTGGTTTGCTCAGAGGACCCAAAGCATGCCAAACTGTTCTCTGGAAGAGATTTGAAAAATGAGCATTTAAAAAAAAAAATCCTCCCATGCACAAAAAGAAATAGAAAAGCAGGCATGAAACTATTCTTTCAGCGCCAGATGTCAAAAAGACAAAATCAAGAATTTGAATCTCTTGGGGATGAATTTCAGCTTTGTCTGTAGGACAAACTAAGGCTTATCTCAAACATTGTAGGATCCAGTTCCTCAAAGCACCAAAATACGTACTTATCCCAGTTTCTCAAAGTTCTAAACTGCAGAAAAGTCAACAAGAGCAGTGCAAGGAAAGACATTGAAATCCTTTCCTTTGAGATAGATTAATTTCACTTTTATGGAAAAATGCCATCTAGAAATGAAAGGGTTTTATTTCAAACTGTCAAAACATTCCATTTAATTTGCAAAATATACAAATATGATTTGGCTGCAAATATTTTAGCCAGTTTTGATTTACAGAAACAGTGCACATCTTTTTAAAACAAGTTCTGAAAATTTGACTTAAAATTGCAGACAGCCTTTACCATCATGAAACTCCTATTTCAGAGAATGTCTGTTCCTTGAGCAAAAGGACTCAAGGTCTTGATTCTCATGCTAGATTATTAAATTCTGCTTTCCTAAAAAATCCCAGGCTCACAGCCACTCCTCAAAAAATATATTCTAAAAACAACACACTTCATTTTTGTCTTCTCCTGTTTTGCCCTCTACTATTGAAGCCCAACAGACACATTAATGAGATTGAAGTGAATTCAAATTAATTTTGCTCATACAATCTGCTTTACCTTGTCTTTTGTTACTGTTGATATGGTTAAACATGAACTCTGTGTTGGTGAACTGCCATTAATTTACACAAAATTTCCTTTCCTCTTTTACATAACATACAGTTTGGCAGTCTCAAACTGATGTTCTAGATGATTCCCCATCTCCTTCCACTGCTCTACCATGCAGTTTGCCCTCCAGGCATTTTATTGTTCTATCCCATTTATGCTTCTCTCCTGCATTACTTTTGACACTTCGCCCCTTCAGTGATTTCCTTCCACATCTTTTTCCAAGCTGTGATTAAACAATACCAGATATAGCAAAAAGGGTAAGAAAATATAACTTCATTTGATCACTTCCGCTTCAGCCACAAAGAAAAAAGAAAGACAATTAAGCAGTTAAACATCAAAGTCTAAGTGCAATAAAGCTGAATCACTGGTGATGCATATATTCAGAATAAGGCCCTCTATGGACTTTTACCCACCCATTAACTCAACATGTTCTTTCAGTAGATAAGTTTCCTATGGCAGGCTTACAGAAAATAGAAAATAATACTAAAAGTCAAAGTTTTGGCCAAATGTTTCATGTCCCAAAACAATGCTGCTAATTAATGCTCAAACACAAAGAAGAATCTGGAACCCTTATGTTTGCTACCAACAAATCTTAACAAAATATTCCTCCATGAAGGCTATCAAGCTCACCCATAATATTTTTACCAGTATGCATCCACATGAAATCCTTCTATTAGTCTAAAAAGAACTGCATGAGATATACTGGCTTTCATCTATTGCACCAAGGTCCTTCACCTTATTAATGCTTCAGAACACATTATAAATACTCAGTTCAGAAAAAAGTTATAAAGAATAAACCAAGTGATAATACTGTACAGGACTAGTCTAATATACATTATGATTACCTAAATGCAATGATAAAAGAGCAGATTATTTATCCTCTCATTTTTTGCAATAATCTCATGTAGTTTAAATTATCTACATCTATCAACTCCACACACTGGCCAAGGCTGAAACAGTGTTGACCAGATCCACAGAAGTCAATTAGTTATGCCAATTTGCTCCAGCTGAGAATCGATTCTTGGTTGTCTTTATGCTTCCTATAGAATATTCTGCAGGAAGCATTGCTTTAATGAAGCTTGGTCAGCATGTATGGGAAATGTCAACATGAAATTCCTTCTCACCACCTTTTGGACTTCTTAAAATACACAGTTTAAAAAAATCCAATCTACCACCTATAAAAACCATAGACTTTCATTGAAAATGCAGAGAAATTTAAAATTAACTCTAAAGGAAGGGGCCCCAACATTATAGATCTAGCAAAACTATTATCCTTCTTTTCTTTTGGTAGGTTTTCCTAAATTTGCAATTAAATCATTAAAACCATTCTTGTCCAGATGTTATTGATGGGAAACAATCACAAGAAACAGAGTAAACAAAAGAAAGATCATTAAATACATTAACTTTTACTGGCCATGCTGCCTTGCATTAGCATTTTTAATAAGGACCTCATTATCATTTAGTTTAACAAGCAAACAAGAACTGTTTATTTGATAATTTATTTATTCTAAAATAACGCAGCCTTTTTTATGTGTCCTTGTTATGAGCTCACTGATGTGAAAGGCACCGCTACAATCAGTTAAGTAATTATCATAGGATAAAAGCTTTTACCATGAAAAAGTTTTGTTTGAAAAAGCATGAACTGCGATTCTCATTGATAGCTTTCACCAAGTGCAGGATTCAGTACATTGTAGCACAAAGGCCTAGATTATCTCCCTCTGTTAAAGGCTTAAAATTCTACAACCAGACCATGCCAGTTACCAGTATCAGATTATGATAACAAGATCATGTTCAGTTATAAAAACAAGTGTCTAAACTTTTCTCATGTCACTTTCTATCTAAGTCCCATTGCAGTTGTGAAAGGACCCATCTGAATGTGTGTAGAAGCTCATTTTAAAGCTAGCTCTTTGAACTGGATTCATGGGGTATTTGCATAAGAAGATTTGGGTAAAAAGAATGGGCTGGTGCTGCATCTGCCCATTAATATGCCTGCTAATTCAGCACATTGTAAGCCTATTGATGTATCACAAAAGGCTCAAATTCAAGGACAGTTATCCTATTGCCATTGTTAGGGTTTGAATTCAAGTAATATGTTCACTATAGGAATACAGTTGTTACAATTAGATATTTTTCTATAATGGTATAAAGAACTGACGACAATCAGAATTACAATAACTCTGATAAAACTTTAGAATTCATGAATTCTATTATTTTAAAAGATGCAGGTGCTGATTAATTTTGCTTTGCATAATTCTTGGACCTTGAGTGCTGCGGCAAATTGTGGCAATATAACCTATCAAAGCCGGCAGTCTCCCTTTAATGGCAATGCACATTTATCTTGCTTATGATAGTTTTAATAAAAAATTAAAATTCTAAACTGTGTTGCAACAGAACGGAGGAGACCTACAACACAAGCACAAGAACTGGGTATTTTAATCTTGCTTATGAAAAATGCAAAAGCATCACTTGTGCTATCAGGGGATATCCCTCATGGAACATTTTTACGGTGAATACGAATTGCTTAAAAACACTGTATACTCACAAATGGAAAAAAGAGCAGAATCAGTGATTCATGCAGGAAGCACAGAGCAGCCGCTGCACCAACTCCACAGTGGATTCAGAGCAGACACTGAGGCATGCAGGGAAATAAAAAGCTTCTAGCTGAAGTGCTGAAAAGAGATTTTAAAGCACGCAGCACAAAGGAAATGCTAAAGAACAGGCTAAATGGAAACAAATGCAGAAAACAGCAAATTAAGTCTAGTTAAACTTAGTGCTTCAAGGCCCTAAGTTTGTGTGCGTAAGACCCCAGCGTGTGGCTGCTGGGGGAAAGCAGGGAAGCTGTGTGTGGTGGCAGGGATTTCCTGGGCCGGGCTCTGCCATCTCTGCTCTGGCCCAGGAGAAGCTCCCGCCGAGGCCTGCGGCGCCCCGCGCTCCCACACTGCCGCATTGTCCGGCCGCTGGGCGCGGGGGCACAGCCACATTTTTCTCACTCCGCGTCCCTCAGAGAAGACATCAAAGACTGGAGAGATGTGCTCTTTGTGTTGTTTGGTCTCTGACTCTCAACATGTGGTTTCGCAGGCCCAAACATCGGCACCTTTTAACCTATTCTGTTCAGCTTAGGCCTCAGCTCCATTTGAGCATTAGGGAAACTATAGTAACCGATAATCTGCCTGTTCCTGAATAGAAACTATGTACCTTGTCACACAAGAGCCTGAGGATCACCATTCGGGACAAGTTCCTTTACAGGCCCTCGGCTTTCTTTGCTGGGGCCCGGCCTGTCCTGCTGAAAAGGTGTCAAAACCCTTCGCCTTTCTGCGACGGGGGATCTGTGTTAATGTTAATTTATATTTAACAAATGGGATATTGTCCCTCAGAATGTATCAGTATTTGATGATCTATTACAAATGTTTTCATCAAGTCATAAATGTGGGCCCTTGACAAAAGGCGAAAGGTCTCTGGAGGGAGCAGGACGGCGGGGCAAGGCAGGGACCTGTTGCTCTGTGTCTGTGTGTGTTTTTCGGTGCGGACCCAGCCCCGTGCAGGTGGTGACAGCAGATCTTCCACCCGCCCAACACCCCGTGCTGAGCGTCCAGGCCAAGTGACGCTAAGTCCAAACTCGGCGGCAAAGTGAGCAGCAAAGCCTCATCCCAGGCCCGAGCGTGCTGAATGAAATGCTTTCTCCATCAGCAAGTCGCAGAGAGAACTTCGTTAGTTGTTGGTTTATTCATGTATGTATTTTGTAGCGATCTGATCTCCCACTTAATGAGCCTCCCCCCAGGCACAGGGAAAACCTTATCACCAGTCCCATTTTTCACTCACTCAATCTCTAATCCAGCACTGAACTGTCTTGTTATTAGCAGGAAAAACAACAACAACTATGTATATCGTGTAGATCAGAGTCAGGAAAGAAAGGAACAAATGTCAAGGATTTGAAGAAGCAATTTCAACCCAGCTTCATTTCATCTCTGTCACTCTCTCCTGACTGTAATGCAACAGCCGCCTGCCAACACATTTCCCTCCACAAAAAAAAAAAAAAACCAAAAAAACTTCTGCTTTCTTTAAAATAGTTTAATATTAATGGGGAGGGGAGCTAAATTGTTGACACTGCAACCAAAATACTGTGCTGCAAACTGAAGTATTTGGTATGAAACTCAAGACCTTCTGCATTAAGCTCTCTCACAGTGACCTGACATAAACTGGCAACTGGCAGCCGTCTGCTTTTGGCAGCTTGGCATATTTGGTCATTTACTGGGTGCATGTGAAGATCAAATGGGTTAAGATTCTTCTCCTTAAACAGCAGGGAAAAGAACATCAAAAAGGTGTAAATTTCATTTCCCCAGTTTTGATTAAGTCAAGCATGAAATGAAATGTAATACTCTCAAGTGGCAAGGGTTTATACTATTGATGTTGTTACTTCTGCTTCACAAAGCCCAATCAGCCGACAGCGAGTTGAACAAGCTAACAGAGTTTCAGGGTGGCCAGATGGAGGGTTTTTACTATGGTTGAAAAGACAGCTTAGTGCTTGCCTCTTCAAGCCAAGTCAATGCCAACTGTGTGAAATCCTGGCTATTCTATCCCTTCTTCTTTTTTTCCCCCCTCCTCTCCGTGCTGGTGGCTAGCACCATACAGACCTGATAAAAAAAAAAACAACAAACCCTTAAGGAAAACAAGGCATTGAATGAATATTTCTTTGTCAGAAGCATTGTTTATCTTCCCCCCCAAAGCGCAGACTTTTCTGAATTCCTGATGCAGACCAATCTTACCACAGTATTTAAGCAAATGGGGAAATCTAGTGCATTTAAATGTTATCTGAAAGATTTTGGTAGTTTCTCTGAGATTAGTCATAATGCTACTTGTTTTCAATAGTGTGGTGAAGCAAAAATCTATTCATGTGCTTTGAAAATAAATGAAGATTTAAACTGTACCTTGTTCATCCATTAAGTGAAACTGGAGTTAATTCAGAACACTGTGAGATGCACATTGAGAAAGTCTTTAGATCAAGATACAAAAGTAACAGGTCTTAAATTGAGTGTGGTCTTACTTCGTTAGAAAATTTGTCCTTTTTTTATAGGTGCTTTTTCAGGCCCCTTGTTCCCACTACATTCTCAAATTTAATGCTCTTGCCACTATACAGCTGGACTAGAATAGAGTGGCTTTAGTAAAGACTTAATAGAATCTTTAATGCTTCTAACAATCCACTCCCATTGAACTGCATTAAGTAGATATTATGGAAGGACAAAGAGCTAAATAGCTCAACATCAACCTCATTAGGCATGCAGGCAGGCCTTGAACCATTTTATGGGCAAGCCTATTGTGAGTACACTCACCAGGTTAGCTTTAAATTGCAAATGATACCCTGAAAAGGGAAGAGAAGTTTTGGAGAATGGCCTCACAGAAAGAAAATCATTTTAGGCTATAAGAAAATGAAAGGTATTGTTAAAATTGCTCTGACCGTAGCAAATGAAATACATCATGGACTTGAGAGGCTGAATGCTACACTTGAGAGTTTTTTGTTGGCTTTTTTTTTTTTGTCAGTTTAGGAATGTGGTGTACAGCAGAATATAAACAATATACAATATGTAAGACTTAATAAGGGTGGCTCAACATACTATCCTTTGTCTGAAGTCAAACAAATGATAAGAGCACAATAATTAAGTGGTAGGGGAAAGACAAAAACCATCCCATTTGAATAAAAGGCAAAGTATGAAGAATGTTATTTATTGAAACTTTCCAGCATTGCACTGCTTAATCAATAAGGATTCATTTAATCTTAGCACTTCTGCGTTCAAAATTTTTATATTAAAAAAAAAAAGTCTCTCAAGAATTGTTTGCAACTGCAAAGTGCTTTAACAACTGACATTATGATGCTGCAAGTCTGGGAACATATTCCCAAGCAGAGCCCTTCTCTGTCACCTTAGTGGATGAATAATTGTGCCTTTGCATATTCCTTGTCATAAATGGCAGGAATGAAGGGACCCTAAGGACCGCACTGGCAGGATTGGTGCTGTACAAGCAGAGTAAATTAAAACAAGGATTAGAGCAAGTATGATTGGGGATGACAAGCAGGGCAGTTGTCGCCACACAATGTGCCTTTTTGCCCATATGGTCTGTACCGAGCTTACACAGCACAAACCCTCTAACATGGATGCTTATTAAAGCATTCCTTCTTGATCAGGACATAAAGTCCTTAAAGCTTCGTGTCACAGGAGAAAATCAGTGTTTCTTTCACAACTCGGGCAGCAGCCAAAAGCACTATTATTTATGAAGTTCTACATGCAACTGCCCTATCTTTACTTTCCCTTTGATTAATATATAGGAAAACCCATAAATGCAAAAAATTGAGGTTACCATCTGCAGTTATAGTTATGCATTGTATAGGTTATTAAACGTGATAGTGGATTAACTGACAACCATATTTAAAATAAAAATCAGGCATATGAGCTATTCCAAAACTGCCTCCCAAAGTATGGATTTGCAGTGTACACAGATAATGGGTGATTTTTAACGCTGTTTAACTGGATAATGAAGGTACCGAAAATTCATGCTAGGAAAATATTTGAGTGATCATATATACAACATTATGAGCAAAATTGAAGAGCAGGGCAACTTTCTTACAGCTAACAAAAGCAGAATAAAGCAACTTTGTTTCTAAACTCTTGTGTTATCTCACAGGACATACCTAATTTTCTGTGTCTTAGTTCCCTCATAAGTAAAATAGAAATTATACATTATATTACATGCACAATTATTCCAAAACCATATACACCACAGTATTTATTTTTTCTGTTTATTTCCCTTTCATTCAACATCACACAGATTTACAGAAGGGTACCTATATTCCACAAATTCCCATTAATAATTTTAAGTCCCTGAGAAGAGTTCTACCTCTAACAAGATACTATTGCAATGATGCTTTCTCAGTCCTGCAATAAGGTACTCAGACAGTGGTGGGTATAACAGAGGTATAAGACATTTTATTTAAATTTTGTTCCTCTGTGGTCCATTATGCAGGTCTATCTGACCTCAACATAACATCAGATTTAAGACGTTCCTTCCAACTTGATCTTTTCTCAGCCAGAACAGACAGGTCTGCAGTAGTAACAAACTTCGAAAATCTCTTACATGGAGTAGCATGCAAAATATGACATTAAACCGGAATCAGCAAAACCACTGGCAGTCAGAACTCTACAGGCACCTTCAGGAATCATGGAGGAGTTCCTGCTAAATTAGAGAGGTTTCTTATAGAGAGCTGGAGGCCTTTTGGTGAGAGTCTCACAATTTGAAGCAGGACCTGATAAATTATCCTTGAAGATTTTAGCTTCTCCTACCCTTGAGCCACCAGCACAGAAAACATTTTTTAGAACACATGTTATTTATTGCTATCACTCCTACTTTTGGGCACTTGGGTCTACCTCTGGGATTGTTTCTCAAATCCAAGCCCTCTTTGTGCTTTGTAGATTGAATAAAACGAGTATGAAAACATTCACTGCTGTGAGTTACTTGTAAGAGCCAACATTTCCCACTTATCAGTAAGTCTTGGCTGCTGAAGAACAGCCCAAGTTCCATGGATACACTACAACTCCCTGTTGTAGCAGGTGGGCAACTCTAAACTTTCCTAAATAAATAGTCCCCAATATGCCAACTTTATTGCAACAATTCCGAAACCCTGTATTTACATACATACTTTTTCATGTAGAACTTTAAGCTGGCATAGAACAAGGTGAAAGATCTAGCTGCTAAAGCTAGCAACATTTAAGTGATGTGGGCTGCCACACGGAGTCCTTCCTATCTCTAATTTAGAAGCATCTTAGACTTCGTCGCTTCCCTAAAAGAATCCACAGATTTTTTCTTGTGTGCACAGTTTCTCTTGGTATGTTACTACTGCCACAAATGCTGAAGAGGATCCTAATAACCCGTTAACTTTACTTGGTGTTTAAAAATCATTGACAGTTGAGCTAGAAAACTCCCAAGATGAAAAGATGCTACTAAATTTACCTCATTTTTGGGTCCAAAAGTCTTTGAACTAGTACCTTTTTTATTTTCAAAGCTGTTTTACTTCGACTACTTTGCATGAATCTCACATTGAATTCAAAATTATTAGGAATTGGACTTGGCCAGCCATTATTTGGATGGATGTATTCATATTTATTAGGATAGCTAGAGGCCTCTTGTTTTATGCCTAGATTTTGTGAGACATTGACACAAATTAGAAAATAAAAGATTCATCATTTAATGGGTACAAGGGACATTTGCACCACTAACCATGAATGTATTTCATCTCTTCATTTCAGCTTCTTTGCAGTAGTGTTTGGATGTTAATCTGCAGGAGCATGGCTACAAGAAAGAGTAGCCCACTAACTAAAGCATAAAGCCTAAGATCTGGGAAACCAAATTTGAATCCCTGTTCTGGGAAAATATCATGATCATTTAGGTCAAGATACTCAAATGGGGTTAGAAAATATGCTCCTGTTAAGCTTCTAACTCTTCATGAAAATACATAAGAATTCTAATTTTTTGTAAGAAATGCATTAAGCACCTAAAAATCTTTGAGGATCAGAACTTGAAACTCCCCTTGATTGTCAAACAAAGATGACTGCATTGCCCTGCTGGGCAGAAATATTCTGTACCTGCCCTACAGTCTTGGAAATGTTCAAGTTTATAGACACAGGAACCAGAGAAGGGCAGTAAATATGTAATTTTAAAGAAACATGCTTTAGTATCATTCTATTCCTATATTAATATGGTTGAAAGGGAAATAGATTTTTTTAAAAGTTATGTTGAAGGCATTTTAATTTCATACTAGAGAGATCTGCCTTTTTGAAACTTGAATTTTTTTTTTCAAAAACTGTAAACACTGATATGATCATTATTTTAAGCATAATTTTAAAAATTCCTTCTAATATTCTTTAAAGTTCTTTTAGAAAGAAAAGGAATAAACAGATTTTAACTGGAATATTTTAGACAGCTACTCAAACTTTCAAAATGTGTACAGTTTCCTGTATATCTGTTCATAGAAGGAATTATTGACAAGCCATGAAAAGAGATTCAATGAAGTGAATGAGAACGACTTCTTATTTCACTCTTCTCACTTAAATTCTAGATTGAGGCTACAAAATTAAATCAAACTATTACACACTCGAGGATATTTTATATGAAGTTACTTCTGTTCAGTCTGATCTAATCTACACTGAAATGTAAAACAATCAGTCTCTAAGAACTTTAAAGTATCATGAGCTCCATTGACTTCATATTACTTAACACTTCAAATGTATTTGAGAATAGGCCAGGAGAAATTCTGTGAAAGGAGGACATCAGGCTTAATGGCAAGGTGATATCACATTATAAAACTTGAAAGTAATTATTACTGCTCTGATTTTAAAGGCAATTTCCCCCTGCACTCTCTCCCCCTCATCCCTCAAGATTAAATAACATTTTTCAGCAGGCTTCACACCATGTGTAATACATTTCAGACCCGTTGAGTGGATATCCTGAATTTCTTACACCTCCTGATGTCACCGTTCCTCTGAAAACGTGTGAGCTATGTGTGACTAGACATAGCACTGCCCCACTCCTGCAAAGGCTTGCCTAGATATGCAGTTAACTTGATGCACTGCAAACTGTCCCATAAATCTGAGTGTGCTCTAAGTGTTTGTGGGCTTGGAGCCTAAAGGAACATCCACTTACAACTCCATGGCATTAGGACTGAGCTGAGCTGGGTGAGGACTGCCAACTGGCTTCCACCTAGACACAGAGCACAGATCCCCAAATACCTCTTTTTCATTTAATAGTAAAGCTTTCGTGTGATATTTTGACAGAATTGTTCCACTTGTCCTAACAGTTACAAAACACATATTTCAATCACTTTGTTTTCCAGCACTTCCATCTAATTTAAAACAAACCTTGAGCAATGATAAGCCTTAAGATAAGGGAAAAGACAGAAGACATCTTGAACTCTTTTTTTTTTTTTTTTTTTTTTTGTGGAGGAAGAGATAATTAACTGCAGTGTTCAGTGATCTTTTCCAAAACTTAATAGAAATAAGATAATTAATTTTTTTACTGAAATATCTATTTACATTTTAAAGTAAAAAATATATCACATATATAAATCAGCAGGTTATTTGTTTCAGTGAGGACTGACTGAAATGGAAGTTTAGTTTTGCAGTGGAAGTGAAGGTAGCTCCTATCACTATTAAAAGATAAACATGTAGGTACTGAGAAAACTAATTAAATTTTGTTGAGCAATCAGGAAGTCCCTCATGAATATCCTCTGGGGTAGGCCCTAATGTGAAGAGATCTCAATTTTGTGGTTAAATAATGTGAAGAGATTAATTAGCAAAGAATAAGTATTAAGGACAATCATGAAAAGATAAAGGTAAATTTTCTTTCTTTCAGTTTTATAGCTCTACCTGATGAAAAAGCTTTCATTGTGTAAAGTGACTGTTAACAAGATAGTTGCCTGAACTATGTTTAAGTATTTAATTTATTAGCTACACAGTAGAAATAAAAAAACATTCCTAGATGAAAACTTAACTTTAGACCAGATTTGCATAAAGGATTAAGCTCTTTCCAGTTCAGAACTACTTTTCAATCTCAAAGTGGGAGAACTGATCTTTATCCTGAATTTCTTTTTGTTCCTTTGGAAGTTCCGTTTAATCCAGCTTTCTTAATTTTCACCTTCTCCTTAAACCTTCTAGGCTTGTTACATGATAGCTAAGGATCATTATCCACCCAAGCTGAGGGGGTTTTCCCTTCATTAATTTCTGTAAGAAGATTACCAGTGCTTGTTTGTTGTTGTTTAAGCAAATGATTTCCCTAAGCAATTTGTTTTTCCAACTGGTTTACACTTTAATGCCCTTGATTGAATTTCAAACAAGAGATCAACTTGACCAAGCAACTCTGTTGAGGGGGAGTGGAAAAAAGAAAAAAAGGGGGGAAGAACTTCATGTAAACCATTTAAGCAAGAAGAGTGCTTAAAAACGTGCTCAACCATTCAGTCAGAGATGCATCATAATTAGCAGCTCATTCAGGACTTGTTTAGTTTTTAAAGTCAAGGTGACTTTGCTTGAAGACAAAATTCTCTAATTACAACTGAAATGTGAGTGTCACACCTAATAGAGTTTTTTACTCTCTTAATCCTACATATTTCTCTCCTCTTTCCCCCTGCCCCAAACCTGTCTTCATAGGAAAGGTGTCCGAATTTTTTTGTACACTTGAAAAGAGATGGCTGAAGCAAACAACATGAAGATTGGGCCTTTACTGTTTGCAGTTTGGATAACATTCAAAAGGTTATTTTTAAATAAATGCAATCACGGTAATTGACTGTGATTTGGTTTCACTTCAGTTTTTAGGCAAGAAATGAAGTATTTAGGCACTCTGGGCTTCTCAGCGAATTTTGTATATATAAATTTGTACAAACAGACAAGCTAAGAGGTAGGAGATATCATTCTTAATTAATGTATTCCTGAGTAATTATCTTGATTTAAATGATATTGTATTATATAATTTTTACCTGAACTAAGTAGCCACGTCAATAAAAAAGAGACTACTAGTCAAATTTAACCTCACTAACAGTTTGATGATGCCTGTCCACTAGGTCAAGTTGTGAAATCCATATTCGTCTACTGAAGTATTTTTATTTGGAATGTACTTCCAAACAAAATTATCAGAACCTGACTATTTCTACAGGTGAGCACCACTCCTATACCCTGATTACAATGTGACTTGTCAACCAGTTTCTATCTCCTGTTCCCCCTGCCTAGAACTCCATTTATTCTGCTGCTGAACACCCCTGGTGCTTAGAGAGAGAGAGCTGTTTTTATACAAACTGCACAGGAAGAAAATACATAAAATGAACAACAACAATAAAAAGCCAAAAGAGCAACCAAAATGCAACAATGTGAACATCAAGAAAGGAAAAAACAAAATAGCCAATAGTCTTGATTGCACTTGTGACCTTAGAACCTTGCAGAACCCCCAACAGCAACATCTCCTCTATCCAGACAGCCCCACACTCAAAAAGGTACCAAATACTACAAGAGATGCAGCAGCAGTTTTTACCTGGTAGCACAAAGGGATCACAATGCAAAAATGCTTAGGGAAGAAATGGACGACTCTATAAATACTGGATCTTAATGGAATGTGAATTTTGCACCAGCTACAATGGTGAGATGAAAGAAAAAAAGTAAATGTGAGTACAAGTCACTGTAAAATTAGAAAAACAAGCAAACACAGGAAATTAAATTTTTATATTAATTGTAAATGTACTAAATTAACAAGTGAAACCTATTGTTAACACCCAACAAAGGAGTTCAGGGCTGTGCACCCTAAGCAAGGCTCATGGTTGCAATTCTCCTTTGTGATCACCTTACACACTGTCTGCTTTACATTCCACTAAGGTCTGTGCCAGCTAAGTGCCTTGGAAACTTTGAGATATGACCTAATATAAATTAACTGTTATGAGGTCACATTAAAATGGAGGCCCATCTATTTTAACTTCACTAGCTGCAAACAACACAAGTAAATTGGACCATGTCAGGCTATCAGCATGCCATGGAAATTGTCACTGATGTAGATGTTATATTTCATGAGATTCCCTTTCCTTGTCCATTTGGTTTTTTTTTTAAAGAAAATAGTATCACAGTATTTCTGACTTTGGTGTCAAAAGGTAGATCAATAAACAGGTAATCATTAGTTAAAACCCAGGATACTCAATCGTGTGCATTAAGTTATTGATTTGACATTTATCCTCCCACAGTGTCTTCTCGTTAAGTGTTTCAATAATCTAATTTTGAATTTTTTTTATTCTTTGAGATCCTTGGATTCTGATAGACCCCTGTATATTTTCAGGCACACTAACATAACCAGGAGATGAATGATAGCAGCTCTGATTTTGGGAACTGGAGATAAAATCATATGAGCCTATTTCTAAAGCAAATAGACTTTAGAACCAATGAATTTCTGCATATCAAAATTCAGAACTAAAATCATTAAAAGTAACAGTGTCATCCTTTCTAATAAGTGTATTCTAATTAGTCCACTTTAAAAACTGCATTAAAACCCTATATATGTATATATTTACAACTGGTATATAAACAGTGCCGATATGGTGAAAAAAATAATCTTTCTTGAGGAGCAGGATACACCAACAAATTTAATTTCATGATGACACATAGCATTCTAACAAAGGAATGTTGTCACTGAAAATAATATCCACATTTTAATATATCTTTTCCCAATCTCACCTCCTACTGTCAACACCATCAATTTTAGCAGTACTCCTTCCCCTTTTTCAACATCAAAATGCGTTCCTTCCAGTATCATTATTATCAACCTGAGCAAACTAAATGTGAAAAGGTGCCACTAATAGGACAGCTTTTGACATCACATCTTGAACCAGAATAAGAAAACAGGCAAGTCAAATCTTCAGGGTCAAGCTTTGAAGTCAATTTTCTGACCCGGGAAATCATGTTCTGTGACAGTGATGACAAACGGTGAGCACATGCCTTGTATAAATATGTCTATGAATGTTGCCTTACAAACATTCACAGTCATCATCTCACTGGAACCAACTATGAAAAGAAAAATGGGAAGTTTACACTTTGAACACCCACTGTTTGACACACTGCTTTAACAACAACGAAAAAAATCCAACTTTAAAATGGCTTTCTTAAGTAGAGTTAAAAAATGTAAAAAAAAAAAAAAAGCACACATATACACCTAATTTTCAATTAACCTTCGACATCTAAACATCCAGAGAGCAGCATAATGTATACAGTACAAATGTTTTGCTATTTGGACTCCTATGCCTAAAGCACTCTCTAGCAAAGCTTTCTAGGCACAGCACTAAAAAGTCATTGTTTATTGATTTCAAAATCTAACAGACTAATTATATATTTGTGGATGACTTGACAGATTAACAAAACTGCTATATGATTTTATAATGGAACATGCTCATGTTAATCTCCATCTATGGAGATAGCTAGAGGGGGCTGACCTTTATCTCATATTTAAAACACAAGCAATAACTGAAATTCATTTTCAATTTATTTTCCAATCATATAAAAGGAGGGGGAAAAGATTACTTTATTGAATCTTTTTCGCTGGTAAAAGGTTGGAGACACACAGTCTTGATGCCTTCCAAGGAGCTACAGGGATGGTCTATAGGGAACAGACTTAATCGAATAAACTAATCTTTGCTGTGGAGATTAAGTAGATGGCTACAGCAGTAGAGTAACAGCAGAATGCAAAGTATCAGCAGCACCATCAGCTGCTTTAAAGGTGCTGTAGGCAGTAGGAAAGCTTCCCTGTTGGGTCCACCCTACTGATCCCGCAAATTTGGTAAACTTCATGGAAATTTAATAATGCTGCTGCATTGTGTTTGCCTGCTGAGCAAACAGCCTGGTGCTGCAAGGCACATATGTGATAATTTACAAGGGGTTTTTGGAAGATACAGTAACTGCTGCTACTCAAGCCTGGGGCCTTTAAGCTGAAGAGAGCATATACAGTGTACATCCTCAAGGTAAATAGTATCTAGAGGTAAGGATGCGTTTCAAAGCAGCTCCTGACAGTTGGTAAAGTGCCTTATTTTGTAAGCACATCTTTTCAAACAGTCTTTGATTTCCTATGCCAATACACACACGAAGAACTGAATTAGTCTGGGCAAGAATCTGTCATGATATATGACTAACATATTTCTGCACTTTTATGTTAGCTTAAATAAAAATCAAGTTATTTTGTTGGGTTTCTTGTTCGCCCTATCTCTTCCATTTAGCACTCTGAGCTGGAAATCCCGACTAATTATGGACTACACATTTCTGAGGAAATGGCAGAGATGGCACCCTTTCCCTGCAGAAAGGATATTTTTATTATGGCTTAGAAGCAATCCAAAACACACATGCTGCTTCTGCGCTTTCGGCCTGGCAGTGAAAAGGTAAGCAAATCAGAGCAGGAATGATCCAGGTTTCAAGGTATACAATGAACTTATTTAATAAGAATAAAAAGAAACATTTCAAAAACAATTACTGCTGCCTTTGGATCCTGGAACTTGAAAGAAAACCGCAGCTGTGTTGCTCATTCCAGCAGCTCACAGTTCACAGGGTAAGCAGCGCTCGTCAATATGAATCAGCTGTGAAATGCAGGGCTGTGCTTGGACTTCAGTTTAAATTGGCCATCTCTGCAATATTGTTATTACAGTTAATAAAAACTGTTGCCTAACACTTTGACCACAGACCAGCGGAGCCGGGGCAGGGTGGGGCTGGGGAAAGGGTACGTGTCAGGGGGCAACGCTTAATGTGAAAAGTATTTGAGGGAAGGTGGTTCTGTGGGTTACTCCTGGACGTGACAGTCTCACTTGAATATTGATTCCCCATGTCAGAAAATGTGAAAGAGATATTAAATGAATTTCAAGTGTGCTCCAATAGCAGTTTAGCAATAATAAGCAACTAGTGAGGGAGAAGCTTTCTTCCTTTTTGTCAAAAAGACATGGGCTATCAGAGGACAAATAATTGTGCAGAAAAGCAAAAACACTCACTTTTTTTTTCTTTCCCTTTTTCATTGAGGCAAAGATCCAGCATTATTCTTATGGATCTTATGATTTCCTCTGTTTAGTTTAACTGTCTCCCATTTTAATTCTCTTTTATCGCAATCAGATTTTTTTTTTTTACTATATATAGAGGATAATAATGATGATTAGCATGATAATGTGCTACAGTAATAATACACACCAGTGTGCAGGAAGTCTGCAGTGTCCGCAGGGCAAGGATCACAGCAGGGCATTTAATACAGGTGACCAACATGCAGCAGCATCTATGTTGTGTTTCAGGCTCCCTGGGCAGTCTGAAGTGGGGCCACAGAGAATTTGGAGAGAGCCAAATGTTGCCACCAGTCTTCCCCTCTCCACTTGGTGTGCAGCCACCCAGACAAGAAGTGGAGATCATGGAGAAGACCATCAAAAAAAAAAAAAGAAAAAAAGAAAAAAAGAAAAAAAAAGACCACACAGTTTGTCCTGAAGAAACCTCCCACAGTACAGAAAAATACTGACTTTGCAAAGACTGAGCAAATCCAACTGCCTTCTGTCAACAGCGAATGGGAGCTTGAAGACAACCTCCTACCAAATGCAAACAGTGTTGATCCAATACAGCCCGAAGCACCCCCAAAGCTGTGTTTGATACTGGAAACATTTGGTAAGTCAAAGCATAAACAATTCAGAATGGAAGTTTTGCTATCAAGCTTTTTGGGCCTATAACTAATGTACCCCATGGTCTGTGCTCCTGCCTCCACAATACTAGATGGTCTCAAAAATGTCAGCAACTCATGCTCAGAGAGGAAAACAAGGAAACAAGGTATTACGAGGGGCTCAGACTATGCTTTCCAGAAGAGAGAAGCACAGAGAAAAGCTGTGAGCATGACCAAGTAGACAGCTAAAGCCCTTGCCCTAGGAAGCAGCAAACCAGACTTTGAACACAGAAAAGACAACTCCGTTAGGATCACTCTGTAGAGAGCCAGGCTGCACACCAGAAACAGAGCAGCTCAGCTCACCAAGAGTGTGTTTACAAGGCAGCCAGAGCACTAACAAGAGTTGGCAAGTTTGGCTACACCTGAGCCAGGTGCACCCTTGATGGCTCAAGGGCAGCCCATGGTGAGCAGCACACAGAACCCAGAAGAGCGCAGCACTCCAATGCTTCCTCAGGTGAGCACATTTTCTAACCCACACCTCACACCAAAATAGCTGGATTCCTACCAGTCTTTGATCTGCCCATCCAAATGTTACTCAGCCACTTCTAAAAAGGCTGCAATCACTCTTTTGTCATCATTGTGGACATAACCCTTATGGCAGAGAGCAATCAGGAAGATATGCAATAACAAATTAAAACTAAATACCAAGCTGTCTTCCATGCCACAAAACAAGCAAAAGAAGAAATGTAGAGGACAGATTCCAAAGGGCTGGCAGGTATATCTCCAGTGGGAGTGGAGCGAAAATTGTCTGCACTTCTTCCAAGAAACTCTAGCCAGGATGATTAGTTGTGTTGATTAAATAACTTCTGTTGACCAATTTCTGTTATCTCATCACTATTTTTCTTTATTAGGAAAACTAGGCTGGTTAACTGCTATCAGTAGGATTATCTATAACCTACTGAGATAATGGTGTTCTATGCTGATGCAAATGTGATCACCGTGCAAGCTAAATGACCTGTGGCCCTCACCCCCACTACTTGTGTAATGAAAGAACACATTTAAGAGACAATTATTAGGTTAATTTCCTTACTTGAATGCCGACATTGATGCTGTGCTCCTCCTACTAGACCTACCTCCAAGTACTAACAATGCAGGTGAAACAAGAAAGAAAGTAGCTGGTGGGCATTGCACTGAAAAGCTTGATGTGCTTGTTATCAAAGGTGAAAAGCCTATAAATTTAAAAAAAAAATCATTAAATAGTACAAAGATATCAAAGAAGAATCAGTGGCAGATGAATTAAAAAAAATAAATCAACAATGTGAAACTAGTGGTCATATGTGGTAAGAAAACACTGCTTCTGGAAAACATGCAGATTAAGTAGCTAATTGTTACTTAAACTGAGGCAGTCCCAGCCAAAAATTGTTCTCAGCAGAAGAGGCTTCTCCACATTAGACCAATCTTACAAACATCAAAAGCAATGCACAGAAAGAGAATTGGAGAAAGTGCAATGTTTAGTGAGGTGAGGAGATGCAAGTTTCTGATTTAGAGTGCAAAAGCAGTGACATATTTAAAAGCTCACAGGTGTGGCAAGGCACCCATAGCAAGCCCAGAAGTGCCCAAGCTCCCAGCCATGCCCACATCCCACACCACTGGCTAATGGGGCAGCAGGTGGGCTGGTGGAGAAACTCACTGCCCTTTGTGGCCTACAGCCACCAGCAGAGCAAAGCCTTCCCTCCTGCCCTGTCCTACAGCCACCAGCAGAGCAAAGCCTTTCCTCCTGCCCTGTCCTACAGCCACCACCTGAGCAAAGCCTTCCCTCCTGCCCCGATCCTTTGCACATGGCTCCCCATGCTTGAACCTCTTCACCACTAGCTGTTTGAGCACCTGGTACTGCCCCAAGCCCTGCGAGCTATGGCTCATCACATGTCCGTCCACCCAAAACCAGTGCATCCTTAAGGCACAAGAACCAGAGGATGGTCCCAGTTTGCTGCGAGAGACAGCTACCAATGGCATCACAGAACAAGCATAAGCCAAGCAAAGAAGCAGCAGACAAAAATTTTCCTGCTAGGAGAACGTCTTCACGCATCTATGCTCTTGTAGTCCCACCTTCCTGTACACAGCTTGTCCACGCCCTGTGTATACGAATAATTTTCTGTTTAAGAGCAAAAGAAATGTAACTGACTAAAACACCACATCCACTCACCCTCCCAGATCGCCATAGCACTGCCACAAGGTTTCTTGCTGCTGTCACTCTCGGTTTATTGTCAGCGAAAGAGCAATGGATTGCTCTTGCTTTCTGTTGATGGCCTGCCAGCCCCCAGGGGAGAAAGCATGGTCTAATCTGGAAGATTAGCAGGCTGTGGACCAGGCAATCACAAGCTCCCACCCTAGCTGTAGTACACTTGAACCAACAGTTTGCCCGGCAGGGAATCTGCTCCCGCACATCTTCTGTCAGACCCTGAAAAGTCGAATCCCACAGAGGCAAAGCCCTGCACTTCCATCGTGGTGACAAGCAGCATACATCTCATCCTGAGCAATCCCACACTGCTGGCGAAATTGAAACAAATTGATGCAAGGTTTCTCGAAGGGAACCCCCGCAATACCATCTCTAAGTGTGTTCCCTTCTACTCAATACAAAAGTCATAGCTGGTTCTGCAGAGCAGGGCACATCTTCCAGCGGGCACATTTCCATCTTGCTCCAAGCACTCAAGCAAAGAGAGCTGCGCTCACACAGGGAGAGCAGCTGCTCGTGAGGCCACCAGCAGCAGCCGGAGCTCCATCTCCTCCCCACAGCAGTGCCATGCTCAGAGCCTTTGGCCATAGAGAGACTTAGGAGACTCTCCTGGTAAGGGAACGCTCTGTGAACCAACAGGACACTGATTGCTCAAAACTCTTCCGCATACTGGGAAATCCAAGTTGTTTTGTGAAAGAGGATCGTGCTTTACTGGTGCAGGTGGTGGCCACTGCATTGCTCTGCACTGAGAAGATGAAACATGAACAGGCCCATTTTTACTCTGGTGCCCTGTGCTCTCAAACAGGTCTCTTTGGATGTAAAGAGGTTGGGGCCATGGACCAACTCATTACATCTGGCAGGGGGAACAAGGAAATCCCAAACCCAGAAACATTATCCTGGTGATTACCTTAGAAATATTTTTTTAAACTTAAATTGAAATATCAGCAACTGGTTTTGTATCTTTTGGATTCTCTCTGTCACCCTAGTGTTTGTTCTGCTAAGAAATTTGGAGTGCAGTCCAGACCTCATTTACAATTCTGGCAAAACTCTACCTGAAAAAAGTCCCATCATAATTTGAAATGCTCATTACCACTTCCCAAAGAGAAAGAAGAAGCCATAATAAAAACGAATCTGTGTAAATTTGAATTCTATATATAATAAACTTCACCAAAACCCATACTCCTGCTTTGCTGAGGTACCAAAATAATTTAAAATATTACTTTACAAAGGTATCTTTTACTGTTAGATTTTTTTTTGTTCTGAGCCATAAATACATTAATTTAAATATAGTAATATAAAACGCAAAATGATTTCATATCAGAATTATGTTTTTAATGTAAAAGAAAAAAAATCCCTTTAAACTTTATATTAATTTACTATATATAATATATACTTTTTGACGTACAAATTCTGAAAAGGCTAAAGCAAAATACAATGAATACTCAGAGAAAATCTGAGTTTGCACAAAGGTTTTTTTCCTTACTGTTTTAGCCCTTCAACAGGTATTAGTTTAAGTGGGTTTTACTGTCTATTTTACAGACATACCAGTAGAAAATGAAACATTTAAATATGCAAGCTTTAGCTAATCCTCCAACACACAGCCTATGGACTTGGTAGGATTATCCCTTATTATAACGCCGTTAGAACTGATACAAAATTGCAGTCTGAGATTAAATACTAGAATTTCTAAAAATGCTTCCTCTGCCTCGTCCATTTTATCCTGGAAAAATATTTAACATTCTGAAGTATTCCTTTAAGAGTCTCAAAAAATAATTGGTGCAGAATTTTAACATTTATATAATCATGAAGCATTATTTTATGCAGTAAACACTATACCTAACATTTAAAGTTAGCATTTTTCCCTCAATCTAATGCAGCATTCAAGACACTGAGGAAAACAGTGGAATATTTGAATATATTTTCCAATTTGTTGGAGGAATCATCATATGTGAAAACACTATTTCATCATATGTGAAAACAGTATTTTATTTCTTCATTTAAATATTTTAGAGCCACTATATTATTAAAAGTCATCTTCTTGTGTATCATGAGCTGCTAAATTTCTTTTTAAACATAATACTGCTAGTTAGTGATCCACTCCACTGAGGGACCCAAGTTCATTTGCATCCATTGGCTATGCTAAATGCTCAGCCTAACAGATGGGAATCTAATTGCAGACCTGTTGTCTGGACATTGTTAACAAATGCAGAAGTAGCAATATACAGGGCTTTTTGGAACTGAATTTGGTCTGGCAGCAGGGGAACTCCAGTTAATTACCAACATCTGAATTTCTTGTTTAATGCAGGCAAAGGCAAAAACAGAAGTACTCAGACTCAGGAGGACTGAAAACTGACCAGAAAAAAACAGAGACATTAGATCACCCAAAGCAGCTATTTTGGAAAACTGGGGTGAGAATTCCATGACCATACAATGCAAGACTCCATTTTTGTGAAGTGGCTTCCATGTGAGAAAAAGAGATCACTGTAAATACAATCATGTAAAGAATATTAAGCTTGCAAAGAAAGACACTGTCTCTACAGTGATACATGAACTCTAAACATAAATTGATATATTGGTATTAGACTTAAGAGAGCTCTAAAAGGCAAGATAGGGTTTATTCTGTGTCTTTGCTTTGAGTTTCAGAAATAGCAGAGAGAGAAGATTGCCTGCAGAAAACGTTCAAATTACCAATATCTGCAATTTTTTGTAATATTTTCCTTTTTTAAATGAAAAGGCATTTGCTCTTGCAGAAAATTATTTCTGCTGTTTTCACCCCAACTCTTCAAAATGCTAAAGGAGAAACCAAGACTATTGTGGTAATGTTTAAAAACCATCACACCCTCATAGCCTTTGTTGCACTGGAAATGGAGACCAGTTTCCTATGGCACTTCCCTGCTCAAATTATTCTCTTGGGAAAATATGTCTTTCCAAAATACTCAACACTGTCGTTGCTTAATAATTTTACTTTCCTGCATTTTTGCAGGGTTTTTGTTGTTGTCTGAGCTTTTTGTTTTGTTTGTGGGTGTTTTGTTTTAGCGGTTTTTGTGTGATTTTGAGTTTTTGGTGTGGTTAGTTGATTGGGTTTTTTTTTGAGTCAGGGATCTAGAAACACACCAAGGCCTATATACATCTCTCTTTCAGTGTTCATGTGTTTTTATGCAAAAGTTCTATCAGGAATCTGGAAACCTGCACGGTGTTGCAATATTCAAGTAGCACCTTTTAAAAATTGATTATTTTTACTTTGTCAGAATACATTTTGATGGGTGACAGGTCATAGAGCCTCAGAAAAAAAACCCCAAACAATACAGAGCTGGCATTTAAGAGCCAACAGCCTAGTAATGACTCCTTTTTCTCAATGACAACACTACAGAAGGAAACCAGGCTGTTTCCGTGGAATTAATAACTGGATCACAAAGATTTCACTGACTGACTTCTAGACAGCAGATGAAGGGTCTGGTTCTGACATCCACCATGGTGAACCCTCCACTTGCTACCAGTTGGCAGCAGCCGAACTCTCAAGGACTCAGAAGGCCTATGGGCTTTACATTAATTGACTTTAGATGGTATGCTTAGAAAATTTCACTGCCTTCCTCCTCTCTACTGCATTGCTTTATTCTAATCAAAGAGATTCTAAATTCTCTGTGTATTTTCTGGCTTCGTTAACTGAAAGTAATTGCTGTTCAATTTCAGCCCTTGCGATGGCACAACTTTTCAGGTATCAGAGGTATAGAAAATGCCAGACAAGATGGTTTATATGACAGGAAAGTGGTACCAAGAGGTCAGGTGGTGTTTCAGAAAATGCAGTTATTGTTCATGAATGAGTTTCAGGCTTTAATACTATTTTTAGCTGCCTGGAATGATTCTTATGAGGACTTGTGTTTGGCCAAAACCATCTGATATTTCAGACAAAACATAACAGTAGTTTGTCAAGGTTAAAAAAAAAAAAAAAGGCAGACACTAAACTTGATACAAAGCCTCCAGAGGCAATGGAGGCACTCTGTACACATTACAGTTATCAAAATCTGTTGTAAGGAACAGTTCCACAATTTCTTAGAGTGAAAGGACCATAGAAAGGCTTAGGACCTTAAAGACCATCTAGTTCCACCCTCCCACCATGCACAGGGATGTTACACACCACATTTGTAGCTCATCAACTCATTGGACCAATTTACAAGAACAGCACAGCACAAGGAGGCAAGCATCATAAAGCTAAACACAAAAAAGGGTATTATAAGCAAACACAATTTTCATTCTGTTTCCTGCTTTATTCACATTGCTTATAAACTAATTTCTTGAACATTTTATAACATTTGCTACTTAAAGGTATCAGTGGGACTCATTCCAGTTACAGCCCACAATCAGTTAAAATGATACTAAATGCATTCAAAATATTATAAAACTATGTGAATATCCACTGTAAAATACATATATTGGAGGAAGAAGGGATCACCCTGACTTGATTCTTAAATAATCATTAAGATTTGTCACTAAACACATATTTGTCTACCCAACATATTTAATTTGACTAACCCTGCTTGGTTTTAATGAGCTTTCATAAGAGCATAGGGAAATTGAACTGTCACAATTTAGAGACATTTTTATTTCTTTGCCTGTGTGGTTGAAGTCCCTATTCTCAGCAGTGCCTTTGCTCTTTTATTTTTATATTTCCTGAATACTTCATCCTTTTAAAAGTAATCCATTTCTTTATCACCCCTTTTTGAGCTCAGGCATGCTGCAGACAGTTGAGTGATGAAGATGACGTGGATTGGAGGTGTTTAGCTTTGTAATTTCATCCTTGAATTTTGTGATTACTAACAGGACAACTTTTTTAATTTGCTCTTTTGTCTCGATTCCCCTGGCTGACAATCTGCTCTGTGAGCTAGGCTTTTTAATCAATCACCTAGATAATCAAATGTCACTGGCTATCTGCTCCGTGTAATTACTTTTGCAATTAAAAATCAACCTCAAGTTGCCTCATCTAATTAGAGGGATGGGCAGATTTTCATCGAGATTGATTTTTTAATAAATATTGACTTAAAATGCCATAATCTCATCATATTCTTTCATTTTCTTTGTACCAAAAATCAAACAAATGGAAGAATTAACAAGCAGAAAGATTCATAGGACTTCAAAGGCTTTTGGTAGTTGAGACATACAAAATTGTGCTATACAGAAGCCTAGCTTATCTCAGTCTAATAACACTCAAAAGCTCCTACCTTTTATTAGAAAAAGAACAAAGCAGTTGCACCATTATGTATTTCACTTTCTGAAGTAGTCCAAATTAAATGAATAAACTCTACATTTATAATTACCTGGCATCCATATGACAAAAAATATTGCATTGGTAATTTTACTGAATTACCATATATTTCAAAAGTAATTCACTTCAAATAAATAATAATATTGAGAATTCCTGTTTCTCCAACACCTACCAAGATGTGTTTTTATTTTTTTCCCTGAAGAGAAGTTAACTTTAGGATACTTTTTATCCCTTTGTGTCAATAAGACAAGCACCACAACATCCACTATTTTACTGGTCATCAGGAAAATAAGGTTTGTGGCAAATAGCTGTGAAGAAAAGTAGAAGCAATATCCTAGAAAGATCTGAAAGATCCTACTTTTATATGAGGTAAAGGAGAATATTTTTTGATCTATTACAATATTGACAGAATAGCAAAGCAGCCTGGAAGGCATCACCAGGAATAGAGCCTACCTTCTTTTTCTTATTTCTGACATGGAGTTATTCTCTGCCTGACCTTGAACACTATGAACCCATTGAACCTCAAGAGGAGGTTTCAGTAGCAGCAATAGCAGCTGCTGGTGCTGCCAAGACCAACGCTGCACTTGGAGAAGCACAAATCCTTGTGCCTGCAGGAGCCGTGACCTCCCTGGGGCTCCTGAGCTGCTGGAGCAGCACATCTCCGTCCCTGCAGATGCACAGCCCTACCAGGCAGGAGGGAGAGCTTCCCACTTCCGTCCCACCCCCGTGGGAACTGTTAGTACATGGGGCAGACCCTTTTGTCACTGGGATGCAGAAATTTTGCCTGTCTTGTTATCACTGTGCTTGGTGCTGCTGTTTGACACTTCTCTGGAACACACCCAATCTTGTTTAAGTACACAAAGATACAGATGGCAGAACAAAACTGCACAGTGACTCATCCAGTGACACAGGAGAAAATTTGTGTCTGTCA
The DNA here is from genome assembly GCA_025920805.1 of Petroica traversi. Classification (NCBI taxonomy): domain Eukaryota; kingdom Metazoa; phylum Chordata; class Aves; order Passeriformes; family Petroicidae; genus Petroica; species Petroica traversi. The sequence continues at coordinate 7,773,381 of JAHLSL010000036.1, read as the reverse complement.
ACAGTAGATGAATGTTTCATCTTATTTGCTAAAAGAAGTTAGTTTGCTTAATAGTTGTTGATGACCCAAAGATAAGCTCTTTAATGTATATATGTACCTCAGTCATCCAGATCTCTACAAAGCAGTTATTACTGTCTCAAATCAATGAACAAACTCTGAATGTGCTATCCTATTCAGATTATAATGATGGAATAGGATACCACAATTACAGCTGCTGGAGGAGTATGCTCTGCTTTATACTGCAGACAGGTCCAGAATATGGTATTTCCACTGGAAATATTAGCAATTAAAGAGCCCTTCACAATACCTGTTGAGATATTCATTAACCTCTGATTTGCTACCAATAAGAATATATCATTTCAACAGTCGTAAAAAGTATTTTTCTCTGTTGTACAGGGGCCTTAACTACAATACTTTTCTCAAGTGAAACACTCAGCTCCTTGTTCCCTCCTGTTGAGGGTGGGCTACCCTAAACCAAGAGAACAATAACCACCAGATTCTGAAGGGGATAAAGTGGGAGGAAAGAATATAAGCCAGATCCTTTTAGATTTTACATGAAGTCCCTATTACAGCAGTGCTACCAGTCTGGTAACAATATCACAAGTGCTTTACAGTGAATAACAATGCTGTGGTTGTGTCAAGCTAAACAGCTCTGGCATCTATGCTGCCCATACATTGCCAATACATCTACTTTCATTGGCTGCAAAACAAAAATGAAAGTAATTACATCTGGGGAAAAAAAAAAACCTCTGCTCAATGTCCTTAATCATGGTATGCTGAGCATGTGTTAGCCAAACAATCTCCATGTCAGTGGTCTGGAATCTTTGCACTGGATCAGCCACCTTGACATCATTCCCAGCCCTTCTGTCCAGAGCTCAGTTTCTGTCCCTGCAGTGACCAGGGAAAAGCAGATGTACGTGGCACCTTTTGTCTTCTCACCTGTCATGGAATGTCACCCTGCAGAGACCTAAGGAAGAGGCTAGAATAGGCTGTGGACAGGGGAAGAAGAGTTTTGGGAGATCTGCAAGCCATTTGGTTTTCTGTTTATTTGGGGAAAGGAATGCAGATACTAATCAGGCTCTTGGGTTCAGCAGCAGATGTGAAAGTTGCATGCAAATATGCCTTCTCTGCCCCTTGCTAGCAGTATACATCTTCCACACAAAGGTCATCCATATTTACAAAGACTGCATTAGGCCTGGAATTTACATCCCCAGAAAGGAAGGGCTGATAAGTGCTATGCATTCTTAATGGGAGGTGCTTCAGGACAGGAGCCTCCCACAATTTCAGGTCTCAAAGCAACTGCTTTGTAACTTTTTTTTTTTTTTTAAGAGGGGAATCTTGCTAGCATCTTTCATTTCAGTTTAAAAAGAGAATCAAAGTCCAAAACAACTGCAGGGACACACATGTCTCCGGACTCGCTTGCTCTTGTAGTAGCTGTGCAGATCTGACCAAAATCATGTAAACACCTGAGGTTCAAACTGTAGGCAAAAAATGCAGGAAGGACCTGCAGAAAAGAAGAAAACGTTTTGAATCAGCCAAAACAACAAGTCTTGTAGAAATAGGATAAATGCATTTCCCTGGAAGACTTTTCAAGCACCTTTTCTTATGTATCAACATCCTGTCCTTTCACAAAAGTAATATAGAAAGTAGAGTAACATTCAGGTGCACCTGAAGCAGATCAGTTGTGTCCATTTCCTAGGGTGGTGCAGACATTTAGAATCAAGGGTTCCATTTATTTCTGAATCCCTAATTTGGAAAACATTCTGAAAATAGATCTGCTGCAGATAAGGACATCCAGCCCTGTCAGATGTGACTGAGTCAGCTTTTAAACTGAAGCTCCAGCTTCAGGTAAGAAGTTGCATCTTTAGGCAATTTTTCCAGACAGGACATAACTTCACTACAATTATACACAGCCCTATCCTGGCACAGCATTCCCACACACTGTGCAGACATGCTTTGCTCTTAGCCAGTATGCATTTGATATCCTCACCCTGAAAGTAAATTCTATGGCATCTCTTAAATGCATAGAAGCAACTCAGATGGCTCTTCTAGAATTAATTCACTCGAATTTGCCTAATGATTTGAAAAGATTCTTTAGAACAAAGATTTAAGAGTTGCCAGCATCGATTTTTATCTCTAGCAGTGAAGTCCTTGACAAGTTCTTAGTAGCATACCTTCTTCTTGGTATACTTCAGAGTCTCAATAAAATCATTATTATAATGTGTTATGTAAAGTACTTACTCTTCTTGCACTTGGCAATAATGCTATCATTTTTCTCAACGAGACAGCCTACTAATGTAATAAATTTATGGTAAAATAGAAAAGGAAGATTAAGAATTGTTTTACACTCTGTGGTATAAGATTCCTAGTTATATTAGCATTTTGAGAAGGATTTATTTGGAGATTGAGGATTAATTCCCATGAAATCATTATACAAATTTCAAAATGTCAACTACTTTGATAGAGTTTATGATTTTATCTTCTTATTTTGACAGGCAACTGTGTAAAACAACTTCTGTGTAGAAGCAGCAGAGGAATAAAGCAAGGGTAGGATAAATAAAGACAGAATGATCCTCACAGGTTTTCCGATCAGCTGTCTTTTTATTCTGATTACTTGTAGGACAGAACAGTAATAGACATTTTCCTTTGCACAAAATAATAAGAGCAGTACTTATCGCTTGTTGCCTACAGCTAGTGGCAAAAGGAAATTAGAAAAGTCCAATGAAGCTGAGTAGTAATTAATCATCATACAGTGGGGCCTGTCAAATCAGAGGGGTCTTTCCAGCTGATAATGCTCCCCAGCACAATTTAGATTGATAGAAATTAGAATTCTTTTTCCTCTGGCAAAAACCAAAAATACTAGAGTTAGCACAAATGTGGCCAACTGCTCACTTCAATGACTGCCTGACCCATTTACAGCCAATGTCTGCATTGAGTTTAGTTCAACACAAATTTGAAGGAACACCACTCATTCCTCACAGACAAAAAAAAAAAAAAAAAAAAAGAGTATCATTCACTGCTATTCTGGCTATAGTGGTTAGGTGGCTAAACAGCACTACACTGCTGGTTGTTCCTTTTTTGTTGTTTTTCTAATGCAAACATTTAAATCTTGGCTAAAAGAGAAAGGAAATCTTTTATTCAAAGTGAACTTACTGCTTTTCTCCAACAGAAAGGAAATGACAAAGCTCACACAGGCAACTCAGACTCTTTTAAGGTGAAATAAATACAAGAGTCAGGAGTGTCCCCTCCTCTCACTCACCAGTTGCCTCAGCACAGCTGGGGAGCACCACTGTCATTAGGGGGATCAGGGCTCGTTTTTGCCCAATGCCGCCAAAACAGTTTTGCTGCTGACTTTGACAGACACATTGTTAATCCTGGTGAGACGAGCCTGACCTGGAGCTGCCCAGGCATGGATCGAGCTGAGCACAGAGCCAGGAGGTGCTGCCGTGGGGCCCTGGCCCCGTGGAAGCCCACGGGAAAACAAACCTAAAGAAAGGCCTCCAGGAATGAAAGGCCAAAGAAAATGAACTAAACTCGGTCATGAAACGTTAAGACCCAAATATTTCTGCTGGGACTCTCTTAAAACCAAGCACATTAATGTTTTGAAATGAATCCAAGGCAGGGTAGACTTCTACCCAAGGAAGAGTCCACCTCTTACACTGCATATGAACATGCTGCCATAAAAATACCAGTATAGCAGAGTGACAGAAGCCAGCAGGCTTTGTTAGCTAAAACTGTGTGTTATACTGCTATAGCAAGTGCAGGCAAAAAAGTTTTGTGTATACACAAAAAAGGGCCCAATATATTAGAGTTTGCATTTGAATAATTTGGCTGTATTTCTTCCTTTTCTGCATGGAAGGAAGGGATTCCATATTGTCACAGAAAGTGTGTATGCATGGATACCTCTCTGACAAACTGGCTTTGTGAACAGAAAGGCTCTATAAATCTGATTCTCTGTATCTCAACTTTGGGGAGTAGAGGAGAGCACAGTCTGCGCAGATAACAAAATTAACATCTGAAAAACACTTTGTTTTCCTTTCATCTGAGGTATAACACAGATTCATTAGGAGATCTGCATGCTTCTGTACCTTTCCCCTTAATATTAGAATGAATGAGTGCTATTTACATATGTCATTAGTGGGAAAATCCCCCACAGAGGAGCGTACTGAATCCTAATTTGCACTGAATAAAGTGCTTTATGATGTAAGACTGTCAGGCACCCCCGGTCGGGTGCAAATGAATGTTTAATCATCACAAAGAGTTAGACATGACATAATGCAAAATACGTCAGGCAGAATCACAGCCAATATGAACTTCCAATGCTCAATGACTCTTTGATCAGCATAATCAAAATGCATCTCAGCCACTGAAATGTTGCAAAAGTAACAAAATGCTGTCTTGTGATCGTGGAAATTAAACTTCTTTCAAACACTAACACTTAGGGAGAGCATGCATGACTTGGTGAATAAATGCAACAAGTCTGGAGGCAATAATGGCAGCATTTCACATTTTCCCACCATGATTAAATGGACCGTGCCCCACCGTGTGGGTGGGGATTTATAGAGAGAGCTACAAACCTTTGAGAGACAGCACCCCCACTGCATCCTTTTCCTAGAGGTTTCCTATCACTGGAACTACAGACCTGCTGGTACAACCATGCGTTAAGTAATCGAAACAACAGCATGAGCTCAACACTCTGTTGACTAATACTCTCAGTGATAATTTTTCCCCTTGGTATTTTGCTTCTGTATACATAGAGCTATTATGGAGTCCCTCCTGTGACCCTCATCAAATTCTGTGACCTGTGTAATACAGGAAATCAGGCTACAGGGCTTACAGTTGCTGTTGACACATAAACAGCAGAATCCCCTAACATAGCAGCCATGCTATATCATCAGCAGTGGCCTTGACGTCAGATAAATCTTACACACAAACACTAATTTTCCCATGAAATATTCACTATTAAGGAAAATAAGCAGAGGAAGCGTGGTAGATCTTTTATCTTCCTTACAGAGAAAGTTTAGTGGTACCAAAGTATCATTAAAAAAATGAAAACCAAACAAACCAGAAAACCAACAAAAACTCCCGTCAACAATAACAACAAAAAACAACCAAACAGTGAAATAATTTTGTTTTGTGGATGTTCTAAAACATTTTTGTTTCCTAATTTATTTTTTCTCAATTGTCTATGATTATGCATGGCCTGAAGTGAATTGCCAAGCTCTTGTTCCACTGGTACTAGATCAAGACTTTTATTCAAAATTTACCCCTGTGAAAAAATCCAGACCCATCTGTCAGAGAGGTGGTCATTCCCATATGGCAGAGTCAGCAGCACAAGATGACCTGCATTCCCTCTGAACTCCCAGCTAGTGACTTTGTCTTTGAATAACATAACTGAAAGAATTAGTTCAGATTTCATTATTTACGTAAATGTGGGAAATAGCCACACATAGACTTTTATGTGCAAGACATTGGAACAAAATCTGTAGAAACAGATTAGTGTATTAACATAAAACACACAAAAATTCCTTAATCAATAAAAGATGAGGAAAGAATACTTCAGCCATTATTCATTAATTGCATAGATGTTAAAGAAAAATGAAAGGCAAAGCAGAATGTCTTTATGAAAGAAACAAGTGTTTCCAGAAAAGTCTTGGAAAGGAAAATAATTTAAACAGCCTAAGAATTAGAATAAGGATGTGAGAAGTTATTTAGGCCACCAGAAGATAAACTGCATATAAATCAAGCATATTCGTTCTTTTCCCTGCTCTTCCTAAATTAAGTATGCACTTAAATCCCACCAGTTCCAGGGAATGCATTTCCGAGGCAGGGTTGTATAGAAATAGGTGCCCTAGACTGATAATACAACCTACTCATAAGTTACATACTGGCTTAGCTGTGAAGCAAAGTAGACTTCATGCTGCTCTTGACCATTCTGTCACTGTAAGTATTCATGTATTTAAAATCAAGCACACACAAGTATTTTGCTGAACTGGAGCTTTACAGCAACTTAGGATCAAAGTTTGAGTGTCATGAAAGCACATGGCTTCTCTTCCAGAGGGCAGTAGCTTAAAATACTTGCAGTTTAATGCTAAGAAAATTTAATGGAATCCTGCAAGGATAAATAGATCCCCTCAGCCCTAAGAAAATGTAAGGGTTCGACTGCTTGTCCTTCACATGTCTCCAAGCTCCCTCCATTCCTTTCTTTGTAAGCTTTACTGTGGTGGGCAGGATGACACAGGCAGTGTCTCTCACACAGTGAGACACTTCACTCATAGCAAATCCATCCAGAAGAATTCCCTGTCCTTGTGGCTAAAACGTGAGAAGCTGTTATCCTTCATTACTGTCTCCTAGTCTGATGCTGCTGAACAGGGTGTTCAGGAATTGGTGCTCAAAGCACCAGCTAGGCACTGTCATTGCAAGGCACAGGCAGAAGAACTCGATGGTCTCCTGCCCAGAGTCTACCTGAGGAAACTCGCTTGTGAAGGCAGGAAAGACAGCTTTTCCCCTGCTCAAACATATCCTTCCAGCTTTGATTTCCACCCTGATTCAAGCAATGTGTTATACAGACAAGAGATCCTTATTAAACATCTGTGGAAGTCAAAACCTCAGAGATCATTAGGTGACCTGTTACTTACTGCCTTACACCCATCCTTTCCAGCTGTCACACAAAAATCAACGTCTCAAACTTCCCACTTCAATGATACTACTCCCTCCAACAGGCCTAGCTGGCTAAAACGAAAAGTGGGAGAGAGAGACAAGCTGAAAGAGGAAAGAAGGAAGTAAAACAAAACACAATTTTTTTTCTCATTAGGAAGCCATATAATGTTAAAGTAGGCAGCATCTCAAAGCATACATTTATAATGATCCAGTCTACATGAATACCATCTTTCTTTCAGGACACTGTTAGCCAGTTCTCTTGTATTCAACCCTACATTTACATATAGATTGAACCTTTCTAGAAAGCAATTTTACGCATTTTGTCTTAATATTTTTCTCATTAACAATGCACATAGATTAGGCTTCTTGAGAAGGAAGAGACATACCTGGGTATCATTGGCACAATTTCTAGGGATCATGTTTGCTTTTGAAGAAAAATATGTAATAAAAGACTAATAAACAAAAGGCTGGTCACAAGTGAATTTTCAAGAATCAGATAAAAAAAAATTACAGAAATTGCTGCAGTGCTCTTAAAACAAACACTTCCTTAATTACCTCCTCTGGTGAGAAGTAACAATAGAATAAAAACAACAGCAAAATTGCCTGTAAAACAAACTTCTCTCACAGGGCTTAGTACTTCAGCAAGGATCATTAGTCCTAATCAATCAGAGCATTTAATCATATGCTTAAGTTTAGGCTTACAGATAAGCATATGTATAGTCAGATAAGGCTAGGTATTGTGCTGAACTGGGGCTGAAGTACTCAGCATCCAGCAGGATTACCCTGCACTGCTGAAATCTAAATTTTCTTCATGTCTTATTTGCAGACTGGGTGTAGGATTCAAATTAGAGGAAGGATTAGGGAAAAAAAAAAAAGTCCTCATGATAGCAGGGCCAGGCTAAGCAAACATTTCATATACACACCAGGAGAAAGATGAAAGGAAAGCAGCTGCCCTTCCACGGTCAGAAATTCTTATCTGTTGACCGAACCTTTGTTGGTTTGAGAAAGCACAAGTGGTCTGCATTGGCGGAAGGTTCAAAGCAATTTTTTTAATAGATAATGCAATCAAAAGTCTGTCTGTCGAAATATTTAGAGGAACAAGATATCGCTTTAACCCCTCTACACCTGAGACCTTTGTCAAAGACTTCAAGAAGTGCCTTACACTTGTTTATATTTTTTATCTTTAATAGGCTTCTGCATTTTTCAAAGATTAACGTCTTGTAAGCTTCTTTGAGCAAAATATATTCTGTAACTTTTTACCAGTATTTCTCTATAGCCTTCTTCAAAGGAGTTGTATATGAAGGTACCAAATTAAAAATCAATATGCAAACCACAAGTCAGGTGTGGTTGTTGTGTAGGAACATGTGGTTCTGGTCTGCCTGTAGCTGGTGGACATTCAAAACAAAAATTTGATTAACCCAAGCACCTCAATAAATATAAGGTAAAATGTTCAACACCTTTATATGCCAATTTGAGAAAGGAAACTGTGTGCTTCTGTTCTGTCTGGTATAATTATCTTGATATTTATGTCTTCTTAGAAAGAATGGTGTAGAAGTAATCAAGAATTCCATAGAAGAATTTCCCTGTACAAATTTTAACGATTTCTAAGATGAAATCATGCAGAACAGAATCTTGCAAGTTCCCAGGATAAAACCAATGAAACAGGATGAATATCTTCTATGTAGACTTATAGCAGGGTAATTTGGGTACAGGAGAATAGTCAACTGCCATTGCTTTAGTCTTATATTTACAGTAGTGGAAGGGTTCCAGAAAAAAATGAATTCAGTTCCTGTGTTTGCCACTTCATCTCCCTAGTAACAAGCAGGGGCAGTGCTGCATGCCTTTCTTGAGAAGTGGCTCAAGTGACAGAGAGCAGTAAATGTTATTATTCTATTCCAGCTCTACCACTGCCTTTCATTCATTGACTGCTCCTGCTACTTTTTTTTTTTTCTTTTATCCAAACATAGTCCAAATACACTGATTTTTGTGTATATGAAACTTTCTGACAGGCCATGCTTTGGGTTTTGTTTCTAATTAATCACTAGACAGGTGTATTTGTTGTCACTGATCCCCTTAATACATTCAATGTAACTGCCCAAGTTTTCTAAGCTATTTGCAGCAAAAGTAACTAATCTTTTTCCATGGCTCATAATCTTTTAGAAGGAAGTGATGTCATACCAGTTATCCTTCTGCCTTTTGTAATGTCCTTGCTGGCTCAAAATATATAGCTTCTCAGTGCTTTATATCTTCACTCCTGAAGCCAAAATTTGCTCAGCTACAAGCAAGTATAGCTCCCCCGAATCCATTTATGCCAAGAGTGAGTTTAGCCCCTATGCCAATAAAATTTCCATTTGTATTAAAATTGTCTACTGCTTTGGAAAGACATGTGAGTTGGAATTACTTAGATTTCTGTGGGTATTTCTTCTCTGATTGGGCCCTCAGGCCAGATTCATTCAGACACCAATACAGTCAGGATCAAGCTGTTTGTGCATTTGCTATCTGTGGCTGCGGACTCAGCCAAAAGGACTTCAAAAGCTTCTTAGCTGCTGGAGAATGGCTGAGGCTATTTTCAGGCAACTGGTGTGGCCACATTAATGCACAAACAAGTCAGGGGTGTTCTGGCACCAAGAGCGTTTCACCCTGAGGCCCCTGGGCAGTAGCACCCTGCACAGTGCCTGTGCTTCCCTCAGAAGCCAGGCAGAGCAGGGCTGACTTTACCCCTTACACCAGATGATGACAAAAAAATCCCAAGGAAAAACACTTCATTATTTCATCAGTTTTAGTAGCCTGTTCAGTGCTAGGCAAAGTTATTTAGAAGCTGAGGAACAGCTGAACATTTTCTAAAGGCTTCTTCACACATCCCTCACTCCTGTCCCAGTATTACCCAGTCAGACCCAACACAGAGCCAGTCTGGAGGCAAGCCCTTCCAAATGAAACCTCATTTCTTGAAGGCAGATTATGTAGCACCAGAACATGCAGATGTGTCTCCGTGCATCACTAAAGCCACTCTTCATCTGTCTCACTGCAAGGACTCCTCTTAGTGGGAGGATTAATGTCAGTTAGTCCCAGAAAGAATTTTTAGTTCTAGTCATTTTATTCAAACCAAGAAGATTCCTGCTGTCCCCTGCTGCCCACTGTGGGAGTACTTTTAATACATTTACTTTTTTATAAGCTGGAGCTGGATCCTGTAGTAGCAAACAGGCCAGAACAGCGATGCTGCTGGTGATGCTACAAAGCACAAGCTGGAATTGTGGGGAAAAAAGAGGTAGAGAAGGAACAGGAAGGTGAAGTGTATAATTCAGCAGCAGCCATGGGAAAAAGTATGACAGATTTATAGATTAAATGAAAAAGAGACTATGAAACAGGAACAAAAATACAACAGAATAGACAGGTATGTAGGATTTTTTTCCTTTAGGTAGGTTTAACAAAATGCTTAGATTAACATGATTCTCTTGTTAAAGTAGATAATATTTTTGAGAAACAGCATTACAAAAGGTTAAACATAGAACAGATGTAAGTTATAAAATACAAGCTGATCAAAGCTCAGATTTTGAGACAGATATGTTAGCAAATGATGATAAATCAGTCCCACTAGAACTGTAAGAAGCAGACAAATGTAACTATGCAAGAGTGAAAGTCAAGAGTTGAAAATAGGAAAGAGAAAAAAAAGAGTGGAAACAAATATTTAAGTTAATTCTAGACAACTTGTACAGACAATCAACTGACTATTTTCTGCAAAAAGGGAATAATATCTACTGATATGCACCTAGTTTGATTTAAAAATAGGATTCAAATGCTTTAAACTTTTAATATTGGCTTAATGTATACAACATTCTATTCATTTCCTATTTAGAAGCTGCTCTTCTCAAAAGTTTTCAAATTCAAGATCTGTACTGCCATGATCAAAGCTATAAAAGAACTAAAAAATGTGATAAAAGCAGGTATGTTCTAGAAAGATGAAGCCATCTTTAGTTACCTTGCCTATATACTTATTTTTTTAAAAAATAAAACAAAAATTATTAACACATCTAAGTTAGAACAAAAAATATATAGACATACAGACATTTGAATGAAAGCTGAAGTTTCAATTTCTTTTCCTTTTGTAGGTAAATAAATAAAGCACAGTGAGAAGCACATTATTTACCAAGTCCTAAGTGAAACAGAAAACATTTGAAAGACCAAGAAAAAGGAGGTAATTGTTAGGACTGTCAGCAGGGGACCACTGTGATAATTTGATCTGAACTCTGCTAACAAATCACTGCACCATTCTTTTTACTTTAGTATCTGTTTATGCTTCTACAAATTGAAACCCCACTGGCAATGCACTGAAGAACAGAGCTCAGCACAATAACACATCAGCCTGGCGATTAGTTCAAGGTGGGGAAGGATTAGTTGACCATCCCAAACCTGCAGTCCTCCTCGATATTTTGTCTTTCCCTGCTGAGGTAAAAGGGTGCAGACATATGTAAGTAATAAACTAACAGGCTTCCATCCACTTGAGGTTGAGTGGAAGGAATGCAGAACAAAACTATAAAAAAAATAATAGACAAAGGGGCAGTGAAGAGTTGGGGGAACTCAATACCACATCTGCTAAGCTATGCTGGGATGTAGCACCAGGATGCCCATAAGTTTTAAAGCTATAACTATGCCTTTTTGTGATCTTGCAGCACACTGTTATGGCCTGAGCATGCCAACATTTAGACCTGACACAAGATCAAAAGGCTGATAAATGAGAGGAAAGGGGATGTTTGACCCACTAAACCATATTCTAAAAGAATGCAAGGCTTTTTAAAGCAATAAAAAAAGTAATACATTACTGCACTTTGAGTATATTGTGACATTCTTTTCTAAGGAAAACCCCTAATATCTGAGTTCATTATATGCTTTTACACACACATATATGCACAGACATATGTATGAATACATACTATTTAGGTGAACATATTTTACATTATAACAAGCTTCTGAAAACTAAATTTCTGATGAAAGTTATATAAAATCATTTGGAAATTAACTTAATTTGGGGAGTAGTTATTTATGGGTCCAATTTATTACTAGCAAATGTATATCAAGCAAGAAAAAAGGAGGGAAATCCAGCAGGGAATTTGTCGTTAAATAAACAAAAAGAGGTTGGCTTTTCTATTTTAGCTAGCCTGTGATATGCACTAAATTTCTGCCTATGCTGAATTCAACATGAACTTTGTGATCTGACGTGACTTTTGTTCATTTCTTACACCAGTCAGGATGCCAGAAGTGCCACCAGTCTTGCCATAGCATCAAACTTCCAGAAGAGTTTTGAATTCTAACACACAACTACAGGCTATAAGCAGCAATGGCCATTATTATACATCCAAGCTCAGTAGTTTTGAAATTTATATTTCATGAAGAATGTACTAATACTAAATGCTACACATTCAATACTTTCTTGAATATATCTCCTCAGTGTCACATTAGGGATCTGTATTTCCTATTTTTAAAGGTACTGATGCATCCTAAGCCCTAAGAATCGAGCTGTGCTATGATCTGCCATGAATATGGGATGAGAAGCCACCATGTCCTGAACGGTGTGTAGGGAAGCATGCAGTGCCATCAGTGATACCAGAGTATCCCTGCCTGAGTGACAGCCCCTCTGCACATCTCAGCATGCAAGAAATCACTCCTGTTCTATTGAAAGTCCTTACATCCCTCTTCCTCATGCCACTGAGCACTTTGGAAGGGAAACATAGAGTGGAAGTGGTTTCTTATGCCCAGCCCCTCTCAAGGACTTTGAGGGAGTGTGTACTCTCCAGAGGAGGAATTTAGTATCAGCAGTTCCTGTGCTAATCTCTTCTAAGAGCTTTAGGTGCTCAGCATTTTTGGAAATCAAGTTAATAACTATTAATGACTTAGAAGGATGTGAACTGAGTCTTCATGGTACTCCTTATTCAAGCATTTTTCACATCAAATTTGAGTGGAAATTCAGTTTTGTTAAGTGAGAGGATTTCTGAAAAGGATCCAACATAAAAAAAACCCTGAGCAATGCAGTTAAATTAAATTTGGATGTAAAAGTGATGAGATGTTCTGATTCTCCTGAGGATTCAGAAACATTCTCCTCACAAATAAGAGTTGTATAAATGTATTAGGGCATGAGGAGCAGCCTATAAAAAGGTAAAATGATACCTGAGGAGGATGGTAAGCTATTTACTTCCTAAGTCCATATGAAAGGAAGAAGCATCCAATGTCCTCAGCCTTCAAAACTCATCAATTCCATTGTCTAGTACTGGTGTACTGGCACTTTTAAAAATTAAGTAGTTCAGATAAGAGTGATTGCATTGCAGAACTCACCTCAAGCTGACCACCTCCATATTTCCTCAGCTTCCAGGCCACTGCAATTACTCTACTACTGGTGCCCAGGTATAGGAGGAAACCTCTGGGGGGTCCACTGGAATGTAGCCTCTCCATTCTGTCTCTCAGCCTTGGTTCGTAGGAGTAAAGAATCCTGCAGACAAACGGCGAGTGTTTTTTTTTCCTCCACCTTCACTCTCACTGTCTTCCTTGGACCAACTTAAAGCTGCAGAACTTAATGTCCAGTATAAGCAAGAGGACGATTGGGGATACAAACAGGTCATATGGCCAACCCAGGACAGTCTGGTTTAAAATGTAGACTGAGTGTGTGTGTGTAATCACAAGGCTGTGCCCAGCAGCCTGTAAATCAGTGTGTAAGAAATGCATTATCAGTGTGCAACACTCCATGTCTGCCATACAGCCAGGGGAATTCCCCACTTTGGAATGCTCTTTTGTACCTTGAGCTGGCTCAGTCCTACATGCCAGCCAGAGTGGGTGCTGCAGCACAAGCAAGCAGCTGGTGATGTCTGGGAGCAGTGGAGGCAGGCAGGCATGTCAAAAGACACAGTCAGGATCAATTTTTAGAAGCAGGTAAAAATAGCGGGTTTTGATTCCCTACAAAAAAGAACAGGCAGGAGAGAAGCCTCGTTGTAGACAGATCTGGGTAAATTTGCATCTTGTCAGATGCACAAAACAATTAGTTGAAAAAGCGCAGAGAACACCTACAGATTGTAGGCAATGTTATTTCTACATCTGCAGAACAAAGATCAAAGCAGTCAATAATAAACTTCAGAAGACCTGAGGAATTACTTTGCAATGATTCAACTTTTTTCATCAAACCATCCTCCAAACCATCAATAAATGTTAGGAGTCACCTGCTTATATCAAAGGAGCAGGGCCGAGCACTGAAGCCAGTATTCTACCACAATTACAAATATATCAGCTGTCAGAGTAAGTGAATCTCTAGTACAAACATAGCAGCACCTATATAAAGCTTTGTATTTTAACAAACATGAAAAGGAAATCACTGCCAGAAATGCTAATACAAGTGATTTCTGAGCAAACAGGTTATTTATTCTATTAGTACCAGAAACCTTTCTATCAAATAAGTGTATGAAATAGTTAGAGACACTCTTTCTTCTTTGGGGATATTTAATTTTGCTTATTTTTAAATGAACAGAGCAGACTTTGTTACTTTTAGTTTTAAAACTCTGATATCTGCTTTGTTTTGATGCCAGATTTTAAATTCTTGATTTTAACAAAGTTGGTTTGTTTTTTTTCATTAAGAGTACTGAGGTTTCTACACACAAATAAAATTAATCTTATTGATTACCAGATTTTTCATGGTAAAAATGCATATCTGAAAGTGATAAGATGCAGGAAAGAGAGGGACAAAACTGCTGTGGTTAGTTTGCTGCCTGCAATAAGAAAACAAAGCAGGCAAACTCTGACGACGTCCATTGTCCTCACCGTCTGGAGTACACCAGCATGATGGACAGACTGCTCACCCCAGCCACCTTTGGGGACAGATGGCTTCGTTCTGGACCCAGCAGAATGTCCATAAAATTAACATTGACTACATGTTCCATGGTAAACAAATGCGGTTTGATTGATGAAGGAAAGCTACAAGAAATCCTACGAAATACTCTTTCAAAGTCAGAAAAGCCTCTCTCCATTTTCAACTCCCTACCCACCAGCTTAGAGCAGCCAAGTGATTTAATAAATGTATTTTAATGCAATCTTAAGTAACTTGGTTACATTAAAATCCAGTTATTGCACAACAGAGTTCTTGTATTTCAAGGGAATACAGTACAGATTTTAACTGATGTGAAAACACAGATTTTGTTAATAGCCTCTTAATCCGGCCAATTTTACTAATAAGATTACTGTCTAAAAGGCAGCTAAATAAACTGTGCTGTTGACACTTTAAACAAAATACAAAACACACTCACCTACCCCCTGAAAAGCCCAATTTCTCCTGAAACATTCTTTTCCTCTATTATGGCCCCAATCCAGCAATGGGACTACTTATGTGCTTAAAGTTAATCGAGTGCTTAAGTGCTTTGCTGGACTGAAGCCTGCAATAACATAAATCTGAGTGGACAAATTGTCATTATGCATAAGAAACTTGCAACAAAATTATAATAATTAAACAACCGAAGGTGTTTGTAGAGATACTTAAGTGCTTCATGTGATGTAAAGTATGTGTGCATTTTGCACATCCCAGTTTTGCCTTTTTATTTCTGATAAACTCATGCTTCTCACTGCTTTGACTTCCCAACATCTGAACTTTCAGCTACAGGCTTAGAAGGGGAAGTGAACCCTTCTGCCAGCTCTGTATTCTGATATGTATCGAAATCTAACTGGACAGACACCAAATATTACTGGGCTAAAGGATGGGTCTGTGGGAAAATGATTTGCAACAGTAGGTTTTCCCTACTGAGTGAGTAGTATTGGAATGGTAGAAGGAAATTATGAAAGAAAGTGAAATGGGAAATTAAAATATCAAAGTTAGGGGGAAATAGGATTTAATGGAGCATTTTTTACATTTCATCTTTTGGGTATTATCTGAAAACATTTGGACTTCCTTCCCCCCATCAGCCAGGCCTCCTCTTGAGCCTTAATTTTCATTTAGTTTTTATCTCTGTCACACAGTCTGCCTTTATATAGTCTCCTTGCTTCTGCTCTAAGAACATTCAGGCTAATTTCCTTTTCCCTTAGCCATTTATCTTTCCTACACCCATTTGAATCTATGGATGCATGCATCTTGAAGGAGAAAAAAAAGCTGACTGTATATGTCACAAATGTGACCAGGAATCAAAAATAGCTTGGGGATTAAAATCCATCAAAACTGCGCAGTCCAAAGCAAAGCATCCTGGCTATCTAGACAAGTAAATGAAAAAGAAGAGCTACATTCTGCAGGAGTTTTTTTCCCCAAATCTTTGTCCTTCTGTAAAATTTCTTCTCTTTCATGAAAGCTCCACCTTCAACAGAACATTCCCTAAGACCTTTAGGCAGAATATGAGCAAGGAGGGGGCAGCACTACCAGGACCCTTCAGACTTGGGTCAGTCTGAATGGAGGATCCCAGTCCGCATGAGCACTTGACCCTCATGAGCCTATCAAATCCAATGTTCCCCAAATTCACACAACACTGTGTCAGTGCATGCACAGCAGCTATCTTGCAGCTCTTCCAGCTGGGCTGCTGGATGTTCAGAAAAATCAGCAAATTTTACTGCCAAAATGTGTCAGCTTTGGAAAGCAATGTGGAAGCAAAAATCTACATGGGGTACTCCAGCACGGAGGAATGCTAGCAACTGCTTCCAAAGCTTTCTGAGGAACTGTGCATCTTCCTAACACAGGAACTGCTTCTCCATCACTGCCCCTTCCCGTGGATCACGTCTCCACTTCAACAAGACACAAGAGCTTTTCCACTTCTGATGTCTTCCCTCACTCCCCTGTGAGGAGATAAGACAACTGGCATGCGAGGCAGCTACACCATCATCAACAGCTTCTGGCCATCAGAGTCTCCTTGACATGGGGAATGCTCCCATCCAGACCTCTGCTGGGTCTGCAAAATAAGCGTGGTGGACTGGAAAATCTGGTCATGTGTATTGATTTCTGGATTCTATTACAAACACACTCGCTGTGCCTTGTTCTGGGGCCCTGGCTTTTCTCCAGCTTGGAACTGTCAAGATTAGCTATGGAGTATTTTCATTCAACTTTCTAAACATGTAACTTTGTTGAAATAATCTTTTGTGTGTTTGTGTATGCGAGAAATGGATTTTCAAGGAGATCTATGAAAAGTGATGGTACCCTCAGTGTTAATGCATCTGAAGTTTTCAACAACTGAAAACCATTTGGTTAGAATGGACAAAAATGTCGTTTTTTTACCCCCTCAACTTGACTCTGCCATCATAAATCAGACCAAGTAGCTTTGCCTTGAAAAATTGAAGGAACTTTAAGAATAAGAATTAAAAACTGGAATAAATTCCACATAATTACCTGCACCCTAAATGAAATTCTCTGATTTTCAAGAAGAGACTCCTTTATTAGGGACAAGAAATACAACAGATATGAATTTTAGGGTGGATAAAAAATTACTCATTTAATACCAATATGGCTGCTGTGGACTCAAAAGGCTTGAGGGATCAAAACTTTGAATTATGGAGCAGGAAAAGAGGCTGAAGAGGACAAGGTGGCAGCCAAGCCACGAGCTGAGGACAGACGGAACCTATACTAAAGTGTCAGTAGAAACGGAGGGTGAAATTGTAATGGCTGGAAAAAAACCCCTCAATTGTTACTCAGTCCACGATGAACACGCAAGCCTGCAAACCCTTTCCTGGGCATAACATTTCCTTCTGCATCTTCTTTGGCAGCACAGCTGTTTTAAGTTCTTCTCTTCATTTGGCTGCTCACTCACACACATCCTCTGCAGCACTGCCTTCTCAGATGTGTTGCTGGTCTGACTGTGCTGTGCAAGATCATGGATATAATGTAGACTTAAACAAAAAAACCCTCTTCACCCCCTCCAAAACAGATACTCAGGAGAGAGCAACAGGTGAGAAATACCCAAAATGTCAAATTTTATGCTTTGAAAATTGTAAAATATCCCCAAAAGGTTTGATTTGTTAGGAAGTGCTTTTGATTAGCAGACACGATTCATTTATGTTTGACAGTGTTAACTAATTACTGCCTGCAGACTGGCAGCACAGATGCAGCTCCTGCTAAAACCAACACCACAAAGCATGTTAAGCAAGCAACAGCATAATAGAAAGCACAGCTCCATGGAAAATGTACACTGACAAACTTTCAGTGCTTTTAATTGTGCACTTTTTAATTGGTATTATTCCTAACAAGAAAAAAGGCTATCCTCTGGAGGCTGCAGAATTATATTTGCCTGAAAGCTTATTCTTTAAATAAAAATGGCTGTTCATAGAAAGTCTATTAGTTTCTTCCTTCATCCCACTGAAATATGTTCTCTCCCTTGGGAAATAAATTTTAATTTACTGTAATTTTTCTTGAGGTTTTTCACTTAGTATGTCAATGTACACTTCTCCCTCCTCCCTTTCTTTTTTTTTTTCCTTTGTGTAGAGACCAAGCTTTTAAAAAATAGACTTAAGTCTGAACAAATGAAAAGGAAATTAGTAAAAGTCTCAAAAATAACTGAAAAATTTATGGAGCCTTCTTTCCAACACTCTAAATTTAATATGTCTGTGTGTGTCTCTCCATTTTCTAAACAGCAACAAGAAGAAGAAAGCCTTCTAGTAAATAACATAAATTAAACAAGCTCTGTTAATTTTGCCTGCTGACCTCAGAAAGGCTAAAATGAGAATAGAGTCCACACTTTTTCTACTGCCAAGTTTGTGCATTGATTCACTTGATAAAAAATTAGTCATTCCAAATGGGCTGGGGCTCTGTGAGGAACATATCCAGCACAGCTTGGCACCTCCAGTTACACTTCTGGCTCTGCAAGAACGAATGACTGAAGGAAGGAGTTAATGAATGAAGACAGCTTTGGTATTTAGGACTGCTGAGCATGCACAAAGTGGAAATGCAGAGAAAGCAGGCAGCAAAGTGTGAATGTGTGAATGGAGAGGTTGTTTCTGGTGATCAATATGGCAGCCAAAGAGTACTCAGCCACAAGAGCCAAAGGGCTGTTAAAATGAGAGTGATGATAATCTGGACAAGAACTGATGTAGAGATGGCTCAGAATAAGCCATAACCAGAGCTCACTAATGTATAGTAACTCTTTTTAACACCCACAAAAGAGAAAATCATGGTTCACTTCTATAACTGAGTAGGGCTGGATACCATTCTAAAGAAAAGGGCAAACATAGTCAATACTGACAATTTGAGAGAAAATGCAAAGATGAATTGGGTGGAGGTTATAAAATACTGTGGAAGAATCACTTCCTTGAAAGCAACCTGTCCCAGCTTGGAGCAGATTGAAGCCTCCCAAGATCAAGTCAAGCTATTGGAGAGCAGGAACCCAAAACAGAAACAGTCACCTCAAGCCATATGGGGGAGAGCTTTGGTGTACGTGCAGCACAAGGCCAAATATGCCCTGCACAGTGTTATTTCCTCCCATTCCAGTCATCATATGGCTGGAGATCTTCGATCCTGGGGTGATGTTCTCCACATCCATCATTAACCTATTCGTTGCTCACCTTACAGAGCCTGCACCAATTTTCATCCTCACCAGTTTAACTCCATGCATCTCAGGGGACAATATACCATGCTTTACTGAATTATAAACAGATTAGATCTAATATATTTCCTTTGTGTACAAAAGGAAATAGAAAAAGCAGTTGCCCCACCAAAAAATCAAACAAAAAAAAAATCAGGCTAAGTTGGCTTGCTCTACTATGGGCAAACTCACACTTCCTAGTTTGTATTTAATTCAATGCCTTCAACCACGTTTCCTTCACAATTTTTTTAAACTGGTTTAATACTGAGATCTGACTCAAAACCCTGCCATTTCTCAAATCCCTTCTACTCCTCTCCTGTGTTTTTAAATACTGATGCTGTATGTCTTATTCTGGATTTACAGTAGTCCTCTCTCCACATGCTAAAATTAACAAACCTGTGTTATTAGATCAGCAGTATGATTTACCAGTTCATTCTGTGTTTTGGCATGGGATTTCTCTGGCATGCTTAATTTGATGATATTTAGCCTTCAAATTTTCCTCTTCAGATTCTGTCACTTCTGTAACTTCATTAATGTTAGCCAATCTTCCTTTATCCCATTTTTAACATGCTCATTCCCCAAAATAAAGTCTGGTCAGGTAACATTATTAAGAACTGAATGATGCTCCTAATACAAGGTGGAAAATAACATAATAAATCCACCCCATTGCTATCTTTAAAATCATAACAATGCATGTTTTTCATTAAAAATATATATTCAGTAATAACAGTATTAACCTCTTCCCTAGAATTTGCCACAAAGAATTGATCAGCAATTTGCTCGGGGGGGGGGGGGGGGAAGTAATCTCTCTTACTAAGTTCTAAGTTCTATTTCTTTTTCTCCTAACCTGTGCCTGTACATGGTAGAAAACAGTAGTTAAAATCAGGACTAGTAGCTACCATCAGTTGCTTTAGTGCATGTCATGTACTTCCTGCTGTGTTTTATTAGACAAATATAAAATTAACAACAGAACTATAATGATTCCCTAAACTGGTTCCAACACAAATTTCCAATTTGAGGTCAGATGTATTGCCTAATAAAGTTTTACAACAGCAGTCAAGTGGTGGTAGTTAGGTCCTCAGAAATACAACTCTTAATTCACCAGATTTAGTTTTAAGACTTGTTCATCACATAAAACAAAAATAAATATTATTATAGCTTTACTCAAAATGTTCAGACGATAACCTCCAGATAAGATGGCATAGGGTTACTTTAACTGCAAACAACACAATTAAAGATACTTGATATATTTACATTTGTAGCAAATATCCACTATAACATTTTGATTACTTGACCTGATGCTTGTAAACTGTCATTCTGAAGCTACTTGGCAAGTACACACTGGTAATTCTATTGCTTACAGAGCATGAAACTTTAGGTAACAGGCTGCTATGGACTGGGAAACCTTTTGTATTCTTGGAAGGAAACTGGGGCAAATAAACACTTTATTAGCATATCAATAAATTAAACCAAAGGTATAACATTCTAAAACCACAGCTAACAGCAGAATGTATTCCATAATAACAAAGAAGTTCACCTTCCACAATGGCTGTTTGACACATTTAGGAATTTAGCGTTAGTCCTTAAGATGTTTTTGGAAACCACTGGCCAAGTCCATCAGAAATTGTGTCAAGAAAAGTAGAAATTCAAGTAGAATTTCCATGGACTTGAATTTATTCTATACAAGAAATGGTTTAGCATTTAATTGTGTCTGTAAATCATTGGTTAGGACATGTCTCTTTGAAGAGTACAAATTTTAGTGAGCTGCCCATACTTGGGCAAAAACTATCCCAAAGGATGACTTGATCTAACCAGAATCTTTGTACAACAATAAAAGGAAGATCCACTTCTTTTTCCTCTGAAATTTACTGAACAAATTAAGTAGACTAAGACTTTGTTAAATAATTCACACAAAGGTCATGCTAAGGGAAGTAAACAGTGCTCTAATATACAGGATCAAAAATATACTATTCTTAGTCACATAAAATTAATATTTTTCTGCACATTAACAGTAGGATTGTGTAAGAGCATCTTTACAGCAGAGTTAATGTCCAAAACTTCCTTGGGATGAATGTAGATGAGCTACAGTGAGAATTTTCACAACTGCAAAAGAAAACCAAGGCACTGGCCTTGGAGTAAAATTTATATGCACATATATTTATAAATACCTCTTTAGAGATACTGTATTTATAAATATCTCTTTAGAAAAAAAATACTCCTTCAAATCTAACAACCCTTGAGACTGTTTTGCAGAAAAATCAGCTTAAACCATTTCATGAATACAGAGCACTATACCTGTATTGCTCAATCCATTCATTTTGTCTCAGGTTTCAAGTACAACCACCGACTTAAATATGCACATTAGCTGGGAAATGGTGAGTACACACCTTCAGATGCACCAGAGTGAATAACTGAGCAAAATGGTTCCAAATGGATACTTTGCCAGGCAAGAAAAAAGAGCAAGATCACACACAAAAACGTGCACTGTGATACGTGTAAGCTGCAATTTCTGCTGGGCTGTGTTTTTCAAAACAGTCTTCAAAAGCCCTTTTCTAGAATATGACAGCAAACACTGCTGGATCAGCACCACTGCTTTGCAGGGCAATCAAACAGGGGAATATTTCGGACATGAGCCTGACCTACACTGGAGATACAAGCATTACACAGGGCCTCAGTATGGCATAATGTTGTCTCTCTAGATCTTCAGAGTCTATCAAAATCTCATCACAAATAATTACCAAAGAGCTAACAGTTCAATTGCTTTCAGAGCACTGAAGGTGCCCAGCAACAAAGAATCACATGCTTAGTTCAAGCAGAAACTATTTATTTAATGGTTTTGTGCCTCTTGCTTTCTGGTATGTTTTTCTAAATACTGAGTCCTGTACAGTCCGGAGATAAGAAGAGGTTGCATTGTTACAGATTAGCTTTCCCTTCCTTCTTCCTCCTGTGCCCCTTCTCCCCACTTAGAAACTCTTTGGGGTTTCATTATTTAACTTTCCCCTCAGGCATGGGGATAACACCATTGGAGCCATTTTGCAGGCAGCAGGATTCTATAAATGAGGCACTTATTTAAACAGCTTCACACAGAGTCAGTGTCAAAGTTCTTGGCTGTTTACAGGTGACATCACAAGAGATGCCTTCTGAAGCACAGCCAAAACAAGTACCATGCACAGATTAATTTTTCTTGTCCAACGTACATCAGAAAACAGTCACTGCAGCCTTGCTTCACTTCACAAAACTCTTCCTTCAAGGAAATATATGACAGATCTGCACAGCAACTTCTTTCTGCCTGTTGAACAGACTAGAATTTGGTTATTGCTGAGCAAGAGAGCAGATTTGTGGGTACAACTCTCTCTCCCATCACTTTTGAACATCCTTGGTGAGAGCCTACAGGAAACAAAAAACCCCCCACTCCCAAAACAAAGAATGAGGTCTCATATCAGCTCCTGAGCAACATGGCTAAGTAATCACCATTTAATTAATCAGAATCTAATGGTGCCAGCTATAATAATAAACCAGAATGTGAATAAATTGGTTCTTACTTTATATTTCTTGGAATCCATCTGAAACACAACAAAGACCACAGATACTTTTTTTAATATAACTTTAACAGCAGATTAAATATATGCAATCTTTAAGTGGGAATTACAAAATAAAACTTTTTTCCAAGGTCAACTAATTTCATAAGAGCCCAGCTTTCCAAACTGGGGGTGGGAAGGTGCTTGTGCAGGCAGCTCCATTTTGCCAGCAGAGCTGCTCCTGTGAGGGGAGCGACTGCAGCAGCACCATTTGCAGGGCCCTAAGTTTTGAAATTTAATGTGCTGACTTCAACAATATGCACACATGCTTTGAAACACCTCTCCATTCCTCTGTCAGATATTAATTCTACACAGTAAATTTTGCCATTTATTAGCATACATTTGGAGTTTATTTTCTCAATGTTTAATCACGCATAGTAGTCATTAGCATATATGAACACTCCTTTTCTAGAGCAGTTTGTGTAGAATTCTCATTTGAGTTAATTGCTATGTAAGATAGCTAAATTCTAATTAAAATTCAATGGCACATGTAATGATAAAATTTATCAATAGTGTCTTTCTCAGCAGTTACTTTTATTAAATTACTTAGCTTCATTGTTTATTTCTTGAGATTGAGATTCTAAATTAGCCTGAAACAATTTCACTAGGCTTTAACTGCAATGTTTTTACTTTATATTTTAAGGGAGTGTCTTTCAAATTTTGTATTTAACTTGTTGCATCTTTGCTATATCTCTGAAGATCTTTATTAACTTCTGTCACCTGACACCGAAAACAAAAAAATCAGCACAATTGGTACTCTTGAAACTAATGGCAAAACATCCTTCCCATCACTGAGCTAGGAGCCATGCAGTCCACAAGTATCTTGTGCAAAATATAATATAATTAAAATGGATCAAATTTGCCATCAGATAAAAAACCCAAACCATTTTCACGGGAACATGACTATTTTTCTGCACCCTCACTAGTAATGTCAATTGCTTCAGTATCAGATATAATTACCTTTATTTAGTAAAAAACCTTCCAGAGGTCAAGGCAACAGCCTGGGCTCTTTCTTAGCTCCCTTCAATGCTGCACTTCTCAAAGTGACCGCTGTAGACATTTATGTGTATTTGCATAAGCATCTGCAAGCTGAGGAAAATACTTTGTTCATGCAAACACTATACCTTTTTGAGAAAATGTATCTATATTAGGTAAGTCTTGTGGCTTGAAAATATTAAAAATCTCTTTGGATTGGTTTCATGTGGATGGGGTGATATACGTGTAGAAAATACATGTGTCAGGTTTTAATCTGAGTCAAGCTTTGCTCCCTGCATGCAGGATGCACTGCTGGAAACTAAATGTGCTCTGAACAAAAGCAAAAGAACCTTGAGCAGCAAAAACTCCTTTCTGCTCCACCAAATGCAGAAGCCTGTTATTCTCAAACATAAAAATGACTAATCACCCTTTAATCAAGTTATGGTTAATAAAGTAGTCCAATTTTTGCTTAATCATGTTAATATTCAGACATGTTAGACACTAAATCCCTTCAGGCATGCAAGCCTGTTTGCCAAGTTTCAGCTTACAACAAGGTGTAAATCTCTGAAAACAGCCCTTTGGAAATGCTGACAAACCTTGGGCTATTGTAGTAGAAGTTGGCATCTCTGCAAAAAAAAAAAAAAAAAAAAGAGGAGAGGGCAGAGCTGTTTCTCTACAAATTTCTACCCTAAGATTTGCAGAACATAATTCCAGTGTCCTAGATTTACTCTGCGCAGAACCCCTATTGCTATACAAGCCACAGAATATTGCTGAATTAGGCAGGAGGAAGAAAAAATCACTACAACTAATTATTATTAGAAGATAATATTTATAAAAAAGATATGTCTGTACTTCCATCTAAAAGTTTAATTATAATAGATAAGATTCTCAGAGACATTTGTAATCAGGTTTATTCAGTGGTTTGTTTTTAAAGGTGCTTTATGACTTTTGAAGCAGAATAAAATGATAAATAATGCATTTTCCTCAGCGTTGGTGGGAAAACTCAGGCTATAATTAGCATAGAAAATTACATATTCTGATACTTGATGTTCAGTGATACCATTTCCGTCATATCATACAGCATAAATAAAAAGCTGGCAATCCTAATACACCCAATAACTTTATTCTTCTAAACAACCACTGCTGCTCTAACACAGCTTATCTCAAATAATTATTTAAAGTCAGAGCCCCCATATTTTCCAGCAGCTTCATTCTAACTGAAACCTGCTCTCTGTGCTGCAGCCTTGCTGAAAACACCAGATTTCTGTCTGCTCCTAAAGAGCAGCACAGGAAAAACTGTGCCACTGTGGCCAGGAAGGCCCCTTTAAAGGGGAAGCCTTGGGTGATGCTGGGCAGGGGCTCCAACAGAGGACCTTTGTGCTGCCATGCAAATGGATCCCTGCAGCAGCCTCCAGACAATGCCCAGGGAGAAGGCAGGGAGAGCCAATCCATCTGTGGAGAGTTGGGGAACTCAGCCTTCCCGACATTCTTTCTCTCACACAAAACACTCCATGTTGACAGCTGTGAATTTTAAACAACTATTCTGTGTATGTTTTTCTAATTTTGTGTATTCAAATAGTTTCCTCAGCATCAGGGGCTCAAAGCAGAGTGCTTGGATTTCATAATTTAGAGATTTCATGCTTTTCAAGGAGTCACAACAACTCCTATTGAAAAACAAAGTGGAAATTAAGTGTCTAATAGAGAGAGCACTAAATGGCAAGAAAAGTGATTACTTTAGAGGTGTTACAGAAAATAAAATTCACATTTACATAAAATATGATTACAGAGAGTCTCTGTAAGCTAAACTATGTAAATGATAAATGTATTCATAAAAAGTATGGAAACTTTGCTTGACTAAATATTCTGATTACTCAAAATCAACTCGCAATTTGTAGTGCTCCTTTTAAAATAAAACTGCAGTATTTTGAAAAAAAGGTTTGCGTTCAGTCAATTAATCAAATAAAATATTTGGATATCTGCAATTTGTCCATGTAATGAATGAATTTTTTTACTAGATCAAGAACTAACTTAAACCAGATGCCTGGGTAGAGCAACATTTCTCTGCATATTGGAAAAAATAGCAACTACCACCAAAAAGTCCCAACCACCAGTTAAAATCTTCCCTGTAAAACAGGTAAACCAAATGAGTTTTCCTTTCTCAGTTAAAAGCAAAACAAAACAACAAAAGACTAGAAAATAGCATCCCATGAGTATCCCATGGTGATCTTGTCATGAACATGGATATATCTGCAAAATGGAAATATTACTGATGGGCTGTCATTAAACAATTCCAAATGGCCAAAAATGAGGTTTGGATCTAGTCCATAGGATTCTATGTAACCAGTGCTGGTGGAGCTATCTTCACCAGTGCTCTGGGAAGGGAGCAAGCAGGAAGAAAGCAGGGAGCTGGAAGTCAGGATGAGTGGCTGCCATTCCTGGCTCTGCCACTTTGAAAACTCTAGAGGTTTCTTCCCTGGATTCCTCTTCCTAAATCTCCCATTTTAAAGTGGAGGCAGTCAGGAACCATCCCTTTTTACACAATAGTTTGAAGAGTGAAAACAGTTTCAGACACACACTAGTCTTTCCTGCAAAGCAGAGTTGTTCTCCTCTGCCAGCTCCTGCAGACCCCTGCCCATCCTCAAGGATCTACCCCTGCTGTGGGGGCACACTGAGAAAGTACCCAAAACAGAGGGCACTGTGAAAACGCAGGAGCCAGGAAGATCCTGCACTTCCCAGGAACCAGACTATTCCTGCACACCATCCTGGTGCCAGGCTCTGGGCCTTGCCACATTCAAATACTGTGCCCTTTCCTCACCAAGTATTGAAATTGGCTTCTGCTACAGTCCATCTTTGTCTCTCAAGACCAACAACCAACAGGATTTGAACTTGAACCTACTTGGGCAATTCTCTGCTCTTAGCTTGAGGCACTGACCCCTTACCTTCACAAGGTGTCTTCAGATCCCTGTAATGGTCTGTAGGAGAGCAATGCATCATTTCCCTCACTCCACCACCAGTCTCCACACTGTCAACAAGGAGCTGACAGTGTGGAGACCCACTCCTTGTTGACATTTTCTCTCCCTAATATCTGCAGGAACCAAGCAGCAACAGCAATGTGGTTTTGCTTAGAGGAGGACAGGAGGTGGGTTCTGTCTAGTCTGGAAATGTATTTTCCCTTCTTCCCAGTCATTTATTGTTCTTCTTTTGGCACAAGAAGAGCATATTTTGCACATGAATTTCTCTGTGGGTGTTACATTGAAAATTAATCTTTCTCCAAGGCATACACGGTCTGGGACATTCTAGAATACATATGAGAGGATGGGGATGGGAGGGAATGCATGGAAATGAGGCCACTTGGTGGGGCAGGCAGAGTTTTCTGGCGTGTTCCCTCTGCCCTGCCTCAGTCACACAGGCACAGCACACACCTCACCTTGCTCCTGCTGGCATGGGCAGCTGTCCTGGCCAAGGACAGGCTGCTGGCAGAAGGCTCAGGCTCGCAAGTGCAGATCTGCATGGCGTGTCACACATGTGCACTTTGTCACTTGTCCCCTCCAAGGGAGCACGAATCCACCGCCAGCAAGAAGCCACTACCCTGCCAGCACAGAAGGGACCTCTCACCAACACAAAGCTCGGGGCCTGCCACCCTTTCACAGCAAATGAGATTTCCCAGCAAATTCTTTTATTTTCCCTTTTCCCATATGAGCACTGCCCACTCCACTCCTTCCTCCTTTTGGGGTGATTTCACTCCCCTTTCGTTTGGTGGTGTGGCATATTCCATTTTTATGGAGGTACAACAAAGTACAGCTGGGTCCCAGCCCCCTGTGCTGGGAACTATGGAAAGAAGAAAAAAAGTAAAAAGAAGTTGTAGAGCTTTGATCCAAAAGGGTCAAAGAACCACAGAAAACATTAAAACTGTATACGTTGTTTTTGGGGTTTTCTTGCTTAAATAGAAAAGAATAGAAAGCAGAAACATATCAATTTTCTATAAAACAAATACTAATGAGTCATGATGAGGCATTAGAAAGGCTCATGTACATACATATTTAGACACTCCTCTGGCTCAGAATTCTGCTTTGCGCAAACAAAAGGCTTCTCTCTACAGATTTACACAATAGGTTTACACTGAGCCATTACGATCTATCATGTAACCGAGTGCTTAATGACTCTTTAATTTAAGGATTATTGACACAAAAGATGTAACAGCTGCTTAAGAGTTACTACACAGCAGCAGCTTTCCAAAGAGATATCACTTCATCATTTTTATATTTTCTAAACTACCCAAACACGCTTGCATTCATGGCAGTGCCTTGGAAAAAAAAAAAAAAAAGGGAAATAAATTAGAATATACTTGACCTCAGTGAACCAGGAAAAAAAAATTAATGTTCTCAGCTGAGAACAGATTTCTTCTTATTTATTTCTGACAATGTGAAAACGTTGAAAAACAAAACCAAACTAATTTTATCTGAAAAAAATCCTTCTAAGCTAAGACCCTGTATTTTATGTGGAAGACCAAGAATTATTTTTTTTAATGAAAGTTATAAGGCCCTTGGAAAAACCCTTACACAAAGGCAGCACCGATAGAAGTTTAAGTACAAGGGATAGTGGGTGTCACTGTAACAGCAAATGCTTGAAAATGGAAGAGCGTTTGTTAGGCTGTGTGCGTGTATACGTATATGTATTTATAACCCCCTTAACAATGAATATTCCTGCTGCCAAGCATTTGGAGACAGAGTTGATTTCCTTTCAAGTAATTGATGTAGGCTTTCTTCAGGACCCCGTCCAGACAAGTTCTCCACCGTGGAGCAGGAAATCACACCGTCAAAGGAAAGCTGAGCGCTCCTTCCACACAGCCGGGTCAGCCCCTCCAAAACACTAGATTTATACGACTGCTGCCAAAAAAACTTGCATTTCCATGCCCTCCTGTTGCTAAGATAAAGGATGTTTCCTACTGCCTCAGAATGCCGTCCTCATTTAAAACTCCAGCTATGTTCTGACAAAACACGTTGCTGTCACCCCAAATTGAGCAAATGAGCCTACGTCCTACAGTATAAAGACCAAAAGAGTTATTGAATATCACCCGGGGAGCACAAAATGAAAAGGCTCCCATTTCTTCCTGACCTTTTTGGGGCATTTTTTCCCTGAAATCGGCCGAGCCCTTCAGCCTTCATTTCTCATGCTGTCTGTGGTAGCACAGGAAGGACAGCCTGGACTTTGCAGTTTCAAACAGATCAAGTTTTGTTAAATAACTTTTTCTTTTTTTTTTTTTCTCCTTCTTCAAACCCAAAGCGGAAGGGAACACTGTGAAGAAAATGGAAACTGGCAAAGAGCTTTAACTTCAAATAGCCTTATAAGTCAGCGTTGATGTGCAAAACTAATTCTGCTTTTTTGGCATTTAAATAAAACCCGACAGTTGCAGAAGGGAGGGGTGAGGGCGGGAGAAGTGCATGGCAGATTCCCAGCCAAGTGCAAAATACAGAGACATGTAGTGCTAAAACTTCTGTTTATCAAATGAAATAAGAATTAGATTTGTTGGCACCAAGCTTTGTAGGGGAGACTACAAACTTGACGTGGAAAATTTCAGGAAAGAAACCCTAGGATGAGAAGCAGTTCCATACCGCAAGTGCCTTGGTGAAAGGCATTTCACTCATGGCAGAAGGGGATGTTTCCATAGAAGAGAATCCCAAGCAAAATAGAGATGCAAATAACTCTATTCAGTAAAAAAAAGAAAAAAAACAACAAAAACCACTGAATATAATGCATCTAAATATTTGTTCAGGGTTAAGAGGTGCTGTCTAAACAAGCAGAGAAGTCCTTTTTAAATGTAGATTGGGTCCCCCCATTAGGAGTGCCAGCCATAGATTTACTACTTGTTTATTTCTATGCTTTTCATTTCCTAGAAATCTCCTGTGTTATTTTACAGATGCATGAGGTAAGGAATATTCTGGCACTGGGTATTCATGTGGACCATACTTCATCTGCTCAGGCTTAAGCTGAGTAGCCCTTGTTACCCTTCACCATAAAGGTACTGATGGGAAAGGGCACACTTCTCATCTGGGGATGAGACATGAAACTGAACTGGAGGTGCTTGCCAGCCTGTAGGGACACCCCACGTGGAAGAGTCTGCACTTTATTGTCCCACAGTGCCCACCTTTATGGCCCAGTCTGACCCTCCTGCCTTCCCCATGGCAGCACCACAGCCTCCAGCACCTGAAATTGTGCCTGTCCTTGTGTCTGTGACTTTCACTGCTCCATGCTGCTGGCCCGAAGCACCAGCCAGAAGCAATGCACAGTTTAGAGTAAGAAATTTCTACTGCGTGAAACAGCCAGAAATGTGAGGGGTCAAAAACACTGCAGCAGCCCTAGGGCTGTGACATGGGGGAACTGAGTGCCTGACAGGATCCTGAGTGCCCTGAACACCTCACACAGAAGATGCTTGGAATCCCTCGAGCAGAAGGGGAGAGCTCCAGCAGCTTGCTCAAAGGGAAATGAGGAAATGTTGGACAGGCATCTGCAGGAGAGGCACTGCACTACTATCCTGCTGGAGAGAAAGCAGCTGTATAAAACCTGCAGGGGCTAAAGAAAGCTGCAGAGTTTGAGGGGTGGGCGTGTGTGAACAACATTTAAACAAAATGTATGAAATTTCACTAGATCCTTTTAAAGCATATTTAAAGGAGTCACTCAAAAACTACCTTAAGTGGTCATCTCAGCATCTTAACAGGAAAAACATACCCAAAAACTGATACATAGTCTCTTTTTTCACAAACAGAATGAAAAGTGTTTACACCCAGTCCTGTATCTACCAAAATCCCAGTTTATTATTGACTAGAGTAAGTAAACTGAAGTAAAAAATTAACAAACGTATATTTCAATTTAATGTCTGCCACTGTATAGTGCCATTACTCAACTGTTTCCTGTAGGGAAAAGCCATTGATGAGTCTGAGTTTTTTCTCATTGGTTGGTCACATCAAATCAAGACAGCCCATGATCACAGACAACTCTACCTGGCAAAGGACGAGCCTCTTTTGGTGGGCCCTCTCTCTCAACATCTATTTATTGTGGCTGAAATTAAATTTTCTACTGAAATTTTCTACTGGAGCCCCAAGGTAGCAAATCCCCAGAAGGGAAATATTACATTTCAGCCTTTAGGGGACCTTGCTGCTAATCATCAATAGCCACAACAAAGAAACAGACAAAACAAAATATTTGAAAAGGAAAATACAACTTTGCAAGCAGAAGCCAGCCCTTAACTCCCCCCCCCCCCCCCAAATAAGAGCTCTAGGTTTTCAGAGAAACTTCTATATAGTTTCACACACAACATTCATTTTCTTTTACTAGTCCTCTTCACCTTTACTTTCATAAACAGCTCTTCTCCTTTCTTCTGGGGAGGAAGGCAATCTACTATAACCAGGTGGATTTAATAAGGGAGGCCTAATGCAGGAGGTCAAAGAATATGAATGGATTAAAAGATTAGGGAGAAGAGAATGAAGGCTTTCACCTTTCAGGTTTCTGCTCTGAATTTGTCTGATGTCAGCAGTGACCAAGCAATGCAACCATCAAGGAGCTGTGGTTGCATGGAAATCTCACCTTCAGCTGCTAGGAGTTATACTAAGGGATCATTAAAAAAATCTGAATATTTTAAAGATATATACTGAGGCTGCCTGTCCTTATCAAATCCCATTTCTACCTTTCTGTTTCTTATATTTTTGTTGGCTATAAAGAAACCAAGATGGCTTTTCAGTTAGAAAACCCTCCTCATCCTTTTAATAATTAAATTCAATTTTTTGAGGTATATTTTGTTTTCCTGTGACTTCAAATATCCAAGATACACATCCCAATACACAACTTTTATACACCTGTCAGTCAAACAGTTGTTCTTCATGTTCCAAGTCAAACTTCCTACAAGCAATAATCTGCAGGAAAAAAGAAAATAAAAAAAAAATAAAAAAAAGGAGAGCAATCTGACTCTGTCAAGAGCTATTCTGTAGTAATGCTGAAATTCAACTTAAGCACCCCTGATTCTGGTGAAATCATGATAGAATTGATCATTATGGTATTACCAATGGCTAAAAGGGATATATGCACATAAACTTCCAATTATCTCTTACAACACAGCACACTGTTTCAGAAATTATAGAGAAGTTGTCTTATTTTTCCCAAGACAGGGGAAACACAACTGGCAAAGTGCTTGAGAAGTAAATCAGCCACACACACAGGGTCTTCTCTTGGAATGAAAGGAGTGACCTCAACAAGTAGGAGGCTGTTTCTAGATGTTAGAAATTTTTCAGAGCTAAATGACATATTAGGTGCAGGATTTAGAACCAGCCATGATTGCATCCAAAGTGCCTTCAGTTAAGAAATGCAAGTTGCACAACAGAACCATCAGCTGTGACTGAGGCTGGTTTAATAATAAACTCAAAACTACTTAAAATGAACCTCATGTTTCCATGGTGATGAATACATATCTCCCTCCACACTGTCTTGTGATGTAGAAAACATTCACCAGTAGTATTTTGGTGCAATCTTACTAATGGAAAATTCATTAGTATTGTTCAAGATGGCGATTACACTGACTTGGATTAATTTTAGACTGACCTCGGTGAATTGGCAGATGGAGATGAAAGCAGAACAGCACCCAGTGAAAAAGTAAAATTAGTGATGATACCTGATTGTGACATGTTTTTTTAATAAAGAAGACAACTGGTGGCTGTTAAAACAAGTGTGCAGGCCTATTAGTTTCCTTTACCTCTCTGACACCTGCTAATAAATCCACTTTTGCTTTAGTAAGCTCCTTCACCAGTGGGAAGATTTAAGTCTTCTCCAACAGATAGAAAATGTTATCATCTCCTTAGGTTAGCCTTGCTTAATGGCAGTGAGGCACAGCCAATTGCAGACACTCTTAACATAACATATTTGACAGGTATAGGATCAGGCATATAGAATAAGAGAGGTCCCAAAGCTTGCCTATACTCACAAGGCTGCTCTAAGGGTATGAACTGCTAAACTCTGTCATCATCCCTTAACTCACAGAGCTCCTTAATACGATATGGTGTTCTATTCAGGGAGAAAAAAAAAACCTTCTTAAGAGTACATATCTGACTTTGATCTGGTGACATGTTTCTGAAGGAAAGCATCTGACAGGACAAAGATGTACAGTGCTTCATTTAGCCTGTGTGCCATATGTGGCAGTTGGAGGATCACTGTCACAGCCCCTTCGGCTGCCATCCATGCTCGCCTGGCGTGGCACAGCACAGGGATTGCTGCTGGGCTTCAGCAGGAAAAGGCTTGTGAAGAGTTTCTCTGGGCCCTTTACAACAAATGTATTTACATGTTCCCTTCAGAAATTCAAGAATGAGACATTTTAACTTGTAATAACAAAAAAAAAAAAGACAATAACTCTTCATGTCATAGAAATTACATCAATATTTTCATTCAAAAAGCACATAAGCATGGGTGTCATTTCAAGCACGCAAACAGATGTTACTCAGCCTGCTCAAGGACTTAAAGCTACATATATGCAAAAACACTTTGCCTAGAAAAAGCCTATATGTACTACAGACATGCATAGCTTCCTTCAGTCAACACACCCAGAAATCCTGGCAACTGCAGATCTGCAGTTTTTAAAACATGATCTCTTCACAAATATGAATTTTGGGGATGTTTTAATCAGAAGCAACTACAGAGTTTCTGAAAATGCAACCAGAAATAAAACACAGCACTTTTGGTGTACAATTGTCCTTGCAAACATCTGCAAAAGTCAAAATGCTAACTATGAGTAGGTGTCTGGTATTTGTTGAGAATAAAATTCAAATTCAGAGATTCTCTGGCAATTTTCTTGAAAACCTGATTTAGATTTAATTTCTCTCTGTGTTGTCAGACAGTGCTTTGCAGGTTTCATATTCCCTATTTTTTTGTTTGTTTTATTCACTAAATCTGAAAGCCATTCAGCAGAACAGCACTGTTATGATATGTTTCTAATTTAAAATTGAGCAAAGCTGTACAGGAGGGAAAGAAAAGGTTCCCTTCAGGAAAGGCATAAGGGGGAGCCGATTAGACAAGGAAGTGTCAAAGTGGACAGTGTTTATGAAAATAAACTGCATTACATCTAAGTCTTTACTGAGATGTTACTCAGTCTAGTTTCTTGTTCCTTCAGAAAGCTGCTTGGGATTTCCAATATTAATGTCAGTTTAGCCAACTGAGGCTTCAGTAAGCATGCCTTTTTTAATTTCAGATTAAGAAAAAATGTACAGTGTTGAGAAGTAACACGAGTGATATGTTACACAGACATGCAATAAAAAGAATTCTTTTTCTCTTGTGATTTCTGGTAGTCAACACCAGCTCTCTTTTTCCTGTAATCATGAATCTAAAGGCACTGACTATGTCAGACAAAATCTCTGCATGGGTTGGAAAACGAGTTTCTTCAAGTCTCACAGCTTGGTGGCAATATTCAAACATTTATTCAATTACCGTCAGTATTCATACAAAGAAATTAGTGTCTTGAAAGAAAACTACTGAACTGAAAAAAAAAAGTTTAGGTAACAATTTTCAATTTACCAACTGACCCTAGGTCTCAGTAGAGATGCGTGTGATCTATTCCTCATATTTCCCTTCATGCAATCAGCATCCTAAATGTATTGCAATTAAACCACAGTCTAATTAAAACACAAAAGACTTTTCAGTAATGAATCTTTCTGGCAAAGAGCATCTTCAACACTTACTTCACAAACAATAGCACTTGTCAAGAGATGTTAAACAAATTTCAGAACTGAGGTTTTTCACAGCAACTTGGACTATTTGGTATTTTGGTCTTTGGTGCTCAGTGTCAGCCAGTTCCTTATGTTCCCCAAACAGACTAGTGATCTGTAGGCAAATATACACAATTTTAAAAATTCATCAGCGTGCCTGGGATTACATGTGGTTTTCCAAGGGAAGTGGCTTGGCCTATCACTTTCTGACCTATTTTCGCCTTGTTCCACTTCAGCATGTCCTCTCAGCTGAGTGCTGGAAACTGCACTCATTTAAGACGGATAAAAATAACAATAAAAACTCAGTGCCTATAGCAACCCTCAAGCTACAGAGGGTGAAAAGAATTACATTTTTAATTCACAAGGCTCTTTTTACATATAATCATTCCTTTTACGTAAAGGTCAAGTTACAAGACTTTCTGCATTATGCATAGTGATTTCCATTTTGGCTTATTATTCAGTGGTATAAAATTTATGATGTCAGATTTCATGACAGTTAAACCTGAGTTTGTTCTGTTTCAGAATGACATCTGGGTGTAGTGAATAACAAAGCTTCTATGTTAAAATAGCCCCATATTTTTAGGTTGGCTCCTATAAAAGAAATCAGACCAAGAGGTTCTTGAACACATGTTCAGAAATATATTTCATTTCAAGTGCTGACAAACTAGAATGGGAGTAGAGTTGCATAATAGGAAATTAATCATTAAAGTCAATCATGAAAAATATTCAATTGCTTGGAATCAAAGTGTTTGTCAAATATTCTTTTCTTTCTGTACTATTGCAGGGAATTTGATATTCAAACCCAAAAAACCTAAGAAACAGTCTCAGCGCTGTTGCTTAATCCCTTTATGAGAAAAAATAGGTTCTCAAAGGTAATAAATGTATAAAAGAGCATTTTATTTGTTATTGTGTGTACCAGATAATGATTTTTAGCTGCCAGTACAATTATTTATTATGACAGTGCAACACCTCTTGTGAAAATTGAGTAGTCTTAAGGTGTTCTGTGCTGTTCATTCATGCAAAGAATTCTTGTCAAATATTTTAATGAGAAGAAAAGTATGGCAGTCAAGATTAAAAGTCAAGGTGACCTTTAACTGTGGAAAACAGTATCTACATATCACCTTACATTTTTTTTTAAGGTCATCACTTCTCTCTTGAAGAGTCATTCCTTAAATGGAAGCAAGCAGTGCAATGAGAGAGCAAACTATAAAAACCATCTTTCCTTCAAAAGTAGGCTCCGCATTACACCTATTTTAAAATCACATTTCCTTTTTGGTATAAAATTCAAACCCTTGCTGTGGTGTCTTCAGCAAAGCAAGCAAAGAAATCACACGTTACAGAAAACAGGGATATACAGCTGTCCCCCAGCCCTAGGTAAGGCAACAGCGCAACAACTTTGGAATTGTCACTCTTCATTATAAAGAACAAACTCACCTGTGACCTGGCCACGGCCAGGGTGTGCTGAGTCAGCTGGAAAACTGTTCTGATGGCCTGTTGTTCTAAAGAGTCTTTGGGGACACCAAGGATGCCCCCATTGCTCAGGAATCATGACCTGTTTCCTACAGCCGTGCTTCCAGCTGCCCCAGTTAGCCAAGCAGGTACCCTGCTCATGCCACACCGTGCACAGACCCTTCTGCTGCATGAGCAAAATCAGCACAGCCAATGTGCCCTTCAGCAAGTCCAGGGGAGCCTGGAAATACTGTGCCAATTACCAGAGATGAAATACAAACAAATCACTGAATATGGAGTGTTCATGTTTTCCAGTCTACTCACAGCAGATGTGGCCAGTGGTGATTGATTACCTGCACTTCACACGCCTCTGCTAGAAATCCCGCAGAAGGTATCCAGCCTGCCCAGCTCCCAGGCAGAACCTCACATTTATAAAGTCCTGCATTTGTTCTTCCAGCCTTCTTATGGCTTCCTTTCCCCCCCCCCCCCCCCCACCTCTACAACTGCAGGGAAAGACAAACCTGGAATCAGGGAAAAGCCACCTGCAGTTCATCTGCCAGACTTTAGCTGTGTTAAAAAGAAAACTTTTTTCCATCCAATATGGCTGCAAAAAGAAACATCACACCCCAAAGACAGCTTGAGAGAGACCTCAAAGCTGGTCCTAAATAATGGCATGAACCTACTTTCTAATTAATTTACTTTATCTCTGATTTTATTCGCTTATCTGCAATCTTTACTGGCTTTCCCACACTGAATGCAGCTCAGGTATAACATGACATGAGAGTGGTGATAAGGCTTCCAGATTAGTACTGGTTTGGGTCCAGCCAGCTTGGCATGAGCTGCTCATGAGTCCAGGCAGCAAAATTAATGTTTACTTGCATCTGTCCACAAAGACACATTCTTAGTTATACATAATAAGGGGATTACTCATGGAGTATCATTAATCATTTTTATCACTACCAAACATAGTATAAAACACATAGAAAAATGTAGTTCCTAATTGCTACTATGGAGACAAAGCAGCAGAGGAACAGAAGATGAAAATAAAGTACTAGGTGTCATTTCTTCTGTGAAATTATACGTGGAATATTTTAATTAATGTGTGATATCATTTATACAAGGTTCTAAGTGAATCTCAAATAATTATAACACCCAAATACAGTAAATCAGATTTTAAAATTTCCTAAGAAAAATGTTGTGGATAAAATTGCAAAAATATGTAATAATAGAATGAATTTATTAAAATAAATAAAATAAAACACTAGCAAAGCTTAAAATCAGAGCCTGAACTTGCTGCAGATCCAGATTTAATAAGATTGGTGTTCTTCCCCACTAGAGTATCCATTTTCTTCTGAAGGCCATTTGCTACATATCGTGTAATGAAATGACTTAGACAATCCATGTATTTTTTTTGTAAAATATTAGAATCTGTTTAAATTAAGTTAGTAAAGATGCATTGTTCTTCAATTATTTCATATGGCGCACATATAATTTAAAGCAAGCTCTCACAAGTTGGGCAAGTGAACTTTCTGTGTCTATTAGGAAACCTCAGGGAGTTTTATGTATGTTAAACTTGAAAACACTACAGTACTTAAATTTTTACTTATTGGTTGGCTGCTAATGTCTGAAAAGTGGATTACATTCCTACAACTGCTGATACTATGCACTTTCTCTGTTTAACACACAACTATATTTAACACACTAGTCTGCTATTTTGGCTTTATTGAAACGTGCACAAAATTCCTTTTTTAGCCACTGAGGAGACTTGGCACAAGTTATAAAAGATTTATTGATCTAGCACTAACTAGAGTACATTACAAATAGCCAAGTGCCAAACAGTTGCTTTGCAGCAGATTGTGGTTTACAAGTGAGGAGAGGAAACTTGATTACTAATTATGTACAAAACTCTAGGCTTTAAAAAGTTGTGTACTTCTAAATTAAGGTCTTGCAAAATAAATAGTCTTTCTCTAATTAAGACAGGCTTTTATACCGAAATCTTTTCTCTAATATAGATACACACATACCTTTTGCTTTAACAGAATGTTGAGCTCAAATTTAAAGAAAATTCCTGAATTGGAAAAGTCGCCACTCTCCAAAACCACCACAACCACCACCAAGAAATAAGCAACTTCTAAATTTAAGTATTTAGAAAAACTTCAATTCATTAAAATCTTGTGCTGTATAGTTTTGATATTGCAAAGGATTTACTAAATGGTCTGTTTTGATATTCTTTTAATTTTTTCCATATTTCTTTACATTTTTCCATGAGGACAAGTGCTCGTAAGACATTTAAGAGTAGTGTAAATTAGGATTTGTCTTAGCCCTATTATGTTTTGAATAGATGCTTGGGCATCTGTCACAAAGACAGGCATCTGAACTGCAAAAGTGACTCAGAACTGGTCCAAGGATCTGTGGGACACACAATACAACCCTTAAACCTAATGAAGGCGGCTTGCATCAAATGGGATTAGTCTGGATAAACCAACAGTACCTGAGCTCAGAGGGTGACATTTGTCAGCCACCCTCTCATGCCTACAGTGAGCAGGCTCAACACGACCACAAACACTTGGGATTTCATCACTGGAACAAGTAAAGCTCCCAGAGTTTATTCTGTTAATTTACAAGGGATTTACCACAATATTGGGTGGTAACAAGGATGTCTGAGAGCAGCAAGCTTTTCCAGACACGCCTTCTGACACTTCAGCTATTTTGGGTCCAGTGTCACTGCCACCACAGAGACTGACTTCTGCCATCAGCTCACAAGATGTACAAAGCTAAATCAGACACAGAAAAGGGACATAAGAAGCCTAAGGCAAGAAGAAAGGAATATTCAAAATAGCAGGGGAAAAGCATAGCCTTTCATTTATAAAATTATTTTTTAATTATTGTATTTTAATGCAATAGAAAAAAGTTGTAATAACAGCTCACTAACAATGTACAGAGGTCCAACTCTGCAAGATACATGTCAACAGCCAAGACAAGCTTTATTTCAGCCCCTGGGCAGACTAAGTATGTAGAAAATATAAAACAAAAATAGGATGTGTAATTTAATATGTAAAGTTACTTGAGATACACCAATTATGTTAAATACATTTATAACTAGGCATACTTCTGCATTTAAAACCTTATTAAGAGCACAGGACACAGAAGAAACAGTCTGTTTGATCTATTTTGAAGCTATGGTAATAGGAAACAAGTTTTCCTGCGATGTCTCTCAGGACCATCAAACAGTCCCTTTTTTCCCAAGAATAAATACAGAGCCATATTTGAAACCCTTAACCTAATGCTCAAAAAGAAACCTCCCTTGTAGACACGGATGTTTATTAAGGCTAACCCTAGTTCATTTTCCAGTCGTATTTCAGAGATAAGCAAAAATTATAGAAATAAAATTGTCTAGCAGGTAGTTTCATTTGCCTCTTTTATTACAAATCCATATTCAGATATGTTAATATAAAGATGTACAATATTACATAAAGGGCACAAAACCTGACATCGTGACACTGGTGGCTGAATGGCTCGCTTATTGTAGTGGCTCTTATTCAGCTATTTTCTAGTGCTCTCATCAGTCTTTTGTGTGAAAGTCTTTGGTGAGAGTCAAGTCTGAACTGATAAGGCCTTGGAGACATAATCACTGGCCCTCATTTTCCATTGACAGCCCCACACAGCCAATTCACAAACATTTTCATATTAATATTGAGCAATTTCCCTACATTCTAATCCATCAAAGTAGGCTATTAATCCTTCCCCCGTGTTCTTCTCTATTCAAATGCTAACAATTTTCTTCTCACAAGCTAAAACATTTGTCCTACAGCCCCTCACACAAAGACACTGTATTGTCAGCAGTGATTGATCAGAGTATTAATATGAGGGATGCGATGTACATTGTATCAATGATACCACACGGATGTGGAGGAAAAGGTCTTTTTTAAAGGATAAACCAAATACAAAATGTAATAATTTCTCAGGAAAAACACTTTGAAGTGTTTTGCCTGGTGTATTTAATGGAAATTTATGAAAATATCTGGAGGTGTAAAATGCTTTGGAGTTTGGAATGCAAAATAAATGTCAGGGATGTCCTAGGTACTGGGACCTGGATGAGGAGCAGCCTGCAGCTGGGAATAGCTGGGGACTGAGAAGGCAAACTAAAAGCTGCTAAAAGTCACTTGCTCTCCAATACCATATTTTATAGAATTAAAGGGGGCAAGGTCACAATAAAAACAAACACTTAATAAGAAAATCAGGTGAGAATAACTCTTTAAGACAAAAGTCCTTAATCTCCTGGAATGGAAAAATTAAACAAGGCCAAAAAGGAGTTCCAACCTTTGGCCAATGGGTTCCTCTCACAGGGCCTCCTGACAATTCCTACACCTCGTGGATGGCCAAAAGCTCTCTTCAGATGACAGAAAAGGCAGAGGGCAACTGATAGACCATTTCTTGCACCCTAGTTTCAAATGACTTGGGGTTATTTATTAAAAGAAGGATGCTCAACCTTAAGGTGCTTTGTGTGTAGTCTTACTCTGCTTTAGGCCTTCCGTGTAGAAACACAACTCAACCAGCAGTTCCTACTGTAACTGCAGGAGATGAGCAGAGAAAGCAGCAGCAAAAAGGGGACAGCCTGTGAGAGATGTGGTGGTGGGAAGGTGAATGTGCTGCCTGCAACCAGAGCAGAGCCCTGGGCGCAGGGAGGTGCAGGGAGGGAGGCTGAGCATGCACAGAGCTCTGACACAGCTGATACACCCTGGCACAAAGCAGAGTAATTTCAGGGATGCTGTAATTTATGGCAGGTTACAGTGGTTCTTGGCACAGAGCTCAGTCCTCTGCACACAGGGCCCCCCCACATCTCAACACGTGTCCTCCTCCTCACAGGGTGTGGGCAGAAGAGACACGGTGCCAGGTGCTGTCAGCAAGTCAAAGCCATCAAGCTCAGCCTCAAGTCTGCCCCAGGATCACTTTGCTGGAGCTGCACGAAGCAATTTAAAAGAACATGCAGTTGGATGACAGAGAAATCCAGACCTCCTCAAACATCCAGCACCCGTTCATCCATAAAAAGGAGCAATTTGCTCACTTCCAGTAGCACACAATGTGGGGAGGAGATGTGAGTGCACATATGTGTATGGTTAAATAACCTCAAAATAAGATAAATACACACAACTGCTTAATAAGCTGATAAATTCAGCATAACAGCATTTCAGTGCAAGTAAGAGAATGTTTGAGGCTGAGGGTTTAAGAGATACAGTATATTTAAGTATGTTCAGGTGGCAGCAAACATCTAGTGAGATCACAAATCATAAACTGCAATGCATATTATTCTACTAAAATTAATTTTAATTTCCTCTTCTTATATACTCCTTCATTCTCCAAAGGAACAAAGCAAAACTAACAGATATAAACTCAACCCACGGTGCAATTAGAGTGGCAGAGCCTAGTGACCATATGAAATTTTATCACTGGATTTAACTCAGCTCAAAGGAAATCATTCCAGCTCTGAGCACCCTCTGCCATCATACTGGCACCCATGTCTGAGCACGTGTGCCTTCACTGCATCTTGGAGATGGCAAGAAGGGTCCCTGCTAATTCTTAAAATGATTGATTGATCTAAAAAGATAATTTGTTTGTGAACTTATGTAGAAAAGACAGGAAAAAAAGCCAAACCAAAACAATCTGGAGAGCTACTTTTGTATGCAGTACTTAAACTGTGATGGAGTCAGAGAGGCCTGAAAGCTACTGCTGCTTCCCAGGATGAACCTGCTCTGGGCAGAACATCCCTGTTTAAAGAGCTTGAGTATCTATGCCATGACATACTATTTCTGCACCACTTACCTTTGGTACATTATATCATTACAACGAGTAATTAAAAATATTTGTACTTCGAAGCCACTTAGGAGCTCTTCCAATTACTTATATTAGCATTCTGGCAAACACTCAAGCCTTTTTAATGTTGAGTCAGGCTCCTGAGCCTGCATCAAAAACTCTCCAAAGAGCAATTTTGATTTTCTCTACTTCCAGATAACTGGAAAGGGGTGCCACGAGCTGTTCTGCTGCCTCACAGGAATCTTTCCTGGGGAAGATGACGATCAGGGCTAAAACTACAAAATACCAGGTCCCATCTCCCGCCCATAAAAAGACCTCACCCGCAGGAGAGCGGGCGAGGGGCTGAGGGAAGAAGATGTTGTCACATCTGCCCGAGGCCAGAGGATGCTCAGGACAGGACAGGCAGAGCTGTGGCTGTTTGGCGAGGGGCCCGGGTGGCTCGG
The DNA here is from genome assembly GCA_025920805.1 of Petroica traversi. Taxonomy (NCBI): domain Eukaryota; kingdom Metazoa; phylum Chordata; class Aves; order Passeriformes; family Petroicidae; genus Petroica; species Petroica traversi. The sequence continues at coordinate 7,731,214 of JAHLSL010000036.1, read as the reverse complement.
ACAGCGCTGTGACTCGGGGCTGGCTCTGCAGAGGGTGGCTCGGTGTCCCCGGGCGCGGGGCGAGTGCGGAGCGGCTCCGCAGCTGCGGCGGCTCCGGCCACTGCGTGCTGCGATCGGCTCGCAGCAATTCCCTACAAATAAGGGTGTTAACTCCTCTTGAACTACGGCCAAGGCATCAAGGTTAAGCTTCCACTGATATAAATTAAATTGGATAAAGTATTAGTCATTTCCTGTCCCATGCTGTTATGCATTGTGATGTACATTATGAAATAGCAATTTTAAACCCAGAAATAGATTGACTTCGGTATTAATTGAAATAATCTTTATTTTGTAATTAAGCTATTATGTGCCAAGAGAGTGATTTGCTTGGGGTTCACGCATGAGCTTTACAATCTTTAAAAAATCCCAAGCTGGTTACTGTTTGCTAAGGGTGCTCTTGTGCAAAATATAAACCCCAGAACTAGATAATTATAAAAATAAATTTCCTAATATATTAAATAGAAACAGCAGAAAAACCAGATACCATCTACTGAAGGGTTTCTTTTCCAAACTAAGGCACATTCACAAATTTTGCAACTCCGACACCTTACAATTTTAATGAATTTCACCTAGAAGGCCACATGAAAATTGTGAAACCTGGGATTTAGGGATTTATATTTGAGAACTTTCCCTCTGAGCCTTCCACCTTCACCTCAGCCAGCAGGAGAGTTTTTCCCAGCTGCTCTCCCACATCCAACAGCAGGTTTCCACACCACACCTCAGTATCTCCTCTCTGCCAAGCTATTGCCCAAGGTCAGCAAGCTTCAGATCATGATACAGACATTCCCCTTAACTAAACTTACATCAAACACAGTTTCTCTTGTTCTTTGATGAAGCAAGGTTTTTTTTCAAGACAGAACTGGCTCTATTTTAAACAGTTTAATGTGTTAAAAATTGTTTTCAGCTATGTTGCAAGTGTTCTAAGCCAAAGTAAGTGGAACATACAATCATCGCTGGAGAAAGAGCTGCCATTAGGAATAAAGCGTGGGTTTATCCATTTTTCATATGTAAGTCAGATTCACTTTGTCAGTCTTGAGATTTGACAAAGTATTATTCAGAACAATTCAAGCTCACCTTCCACTGGACTGAGTAATCAGATCAGACGAGGAAACATACCAGTGGCTCCCCAGAACTCACTGCAGTACTCCTGAGGAACCTCTCAGTACATGTGCCCCTTCACTTTCCCAGTAACGCAAGGCTGTCATGTAAAATTGTGTACACAAGGACTACAATATCTCACAAATTTCCAGGAGCAGAAATTTGCAGTTAAAACTGTAGAGTTTTAATCTCGGTAATGTTTCCAAAGGCCGTGGAGTCATTGCAGAGGCTGTGGAACAGCTACCAGAGGTGTGCAGGGCTGTGTGAGAACCCCAGCACACAGACAGCAGCTGGTGTCATCTTCCTTGACCCTTCTTTTGGCAGCATTGTTCCTAAAAGACACTGCCTCTAAGGTGATGTCTCAGCATTGCATTCTTAATTAGTTGATTTTTTTGACAGTGGTGCTGCTTCTTAGATATAATACAGCAGATGAAAGACCTTTAAAGATACCGTGTGTGACACAGTTTAATTTGGCTAAAAGATAAGGGTTTTTAAAGAAAAATGACAACCATATGAATTCATTCAGTAGTATGGGAGGTAGAGTGGCAATTAAAAACAAGTCAAAAAGAAAGCAAAAGCTTTATTTTAAAGTTAAATTTCTTAGAAAAATAATGATGTTCTCTTTTCTACAAGGACATCACCATAGATTTTAGCCTAAAAATTAGCATGCAGTGATGAGAGAATATAAATGCAATTCACTGTAAATAAAAACTCATATGCTGATTTTTTTTGTCTGGATTTTTTTGTTTTGTTTTCATTTGAATTTTTCCCTATATCATGTTCAAATGTATTTTTGCATCCCACATAAAAATATGATAACCCTTCTGATAAAAAAAAGAGTATCTCGTATGTGATTTAATATAATTCTGAGAAGAATGACTTTGACCAATTGGCGTAGTGGCTCACTGCACTAGTGAACAAGGGTTTCTGCATCCACTGGTCCACAGTCAGAGTGCTCTGCAGGCTGAATAAGGAGATGAATTTAAAATGTGTAAATGACAAGTTTGAAACTTGACTGAATCAGACAAAAGATACTATATTTAACACTTTGCCCTCTAGTTTTAGACCACCTTATTTTTAGTGAGCTGAACAGAATATTCACAAGTGGCTTACAATTCTCCTTGAGATGTTCAATTTTTCCTGGGTGTAGAACTAAAAACATTAAAATCTGGGTGACGATAATTAAGGTCAAAATATATCTAAATATACTGTAGAAAGATTCTTAATTAATGACAAGATAGAAAGAGTGAAAATTAATGGGAAGAAGTTTTGAAGAACAGCATGTGAAAACACTGGTAATTTACACAATATTATAGAAAGCTAATCAAATATTACTCAATTTATCTTTGATCCTTCTGAAATATTCCTTAGGGCCTGCTCAGTACAGTACATCAGTCACCTCCTTATTTGACTAAGGGAGAGTGTGGCCTTTTATTTAATTTATATTTTAAAATATAGAAAATATCATACCCAACAAAGCAATCAACCAGCAGTCTATGTGCTCCAGTAAGTGGAAAAGATAGAAAGTCAGTGAGTAGGTAATTATTCAAGGTCAAACCTTTCTAGTGTGGTGCCAGAAAAAAGCAAACAGTGAGGGTTAGCCAATACTTCACAAACACTTGTTTAAGGATTTCCTAATTACTATAAGTGGTTCCTCTGGCCCTGGCACTTAAAAAGGCAGCTGTATATGCATGATGTCATCCCTGCTGCCCATTATCTCTGCAGTAAATTTAGAGGATTAAGAAGCAAGCAAGGCTAAATAGTCAAAATAATAATGAATTTTCATGTTTCCTGCCATTAAAAATTAATTACAGAAGAAAAGGACAAATTTAAAACTTGGATGCAATTAACTACTAAAACATATTTGAACATTTTTGCCCAAAAATCAGAAAAATGTTTAAAGATGGCATGTATGCAGCATAGCCACAGCTTCATAATTGAAATACAGCTCCTCAAATATTTTCCTTCATTTGTTTCTAGAAACACTCATCAACTTTTTTTTAGAATTTTTACTAAATTAGTTTATCAAGTACAACCATGTAGTTGATTGTCACGCAGTCACTTTCCCAGTCCCACTCTGACCTTGTGGGAAGTTCTGAGAAATTAACTTTTCTGTTGCTGTCTTATTTTCTGTTGGGGGAAGACCCTCCTCAGCACTGGTCATTTCTATGTTCACCTTCTATTTGTCCTTGAAACAGGAGCCAGTGAAAGTTGTGCTCCTGGTTTGACATTGTCAACTTGCACAGTCTTTGGTATCATTATTGTGGGGTCATTCTCTCCTTTGTTTTTTTTCCCTCCTGTTTCCCTTAATTTACAACTACATTCCAGGTTACCATTTGCCTGGTAAAATTCCTCTTCTGCTCATCTGATTGCTGCCAGGAATGCTCTGCTTTGATAACATGTTGGAAGCTCATGTCAGCACAGAAGTCAATTCCTTCTGCAGTGCTGTGTAGCTCAAGCTGGATTTGTCCCTTGGTCTGAAACTTCAGATACAGCTACCAGTCCCCAATTTACCTTCTGCAGTATACTATTTCCCTACCTAGTGAAAAAGAGCTCAATATTTTTCGTGGATCAAACTTATTTTACATCTCAAAACTAACAGTATAATTTCCCAGCCTTCCAGATCCAGGTAGCTTTTACCACCATCTTTTTCCACCATGTGGTCTCTTTTTACCATGATTCTCTCTCCTGGTGGTTGTGAAGTTGGTTGTTTTCTCCAATCACATGGAATGTCCATTGGTGGTTGTCTTGGCAATATTGGGCTAGGAAACATTACATGGTCTGGGTCTTGCATGAGAAACAGTCCATTTTTAATGCATGAGATCCTGTCAATTTGTATTTTAGTACCTTCTTCCAGCTAAGAATAATTTTGTGCTGTTCTTATACAAAGGTGAGATGTTACTGAAATCTAAAGTTTCTATTTTGTGTAAAGTCCAGATTCTGCATCCATACACCCACCTCCTCAGGAGCAGGGTGGGACATCCCCAGCTGCACCACTCACCACTTCCCTTTTCACAAGTGACAATGGGCAGTGCCTGCACACAGATACCCTCCCACCTACCCATGGAAATCTTGCGAACACTCTCCACTGCAGCATGGAGCAAAGAGACAAAGAACAGTGGCTGCACATTCACCAGACCCACTGAAGCTCCTGGAAGCTTTTCTATTGCCTTCCAGAAGTTACGGGTCAAACTAGAAATCAGTTTCCAGAAATGAACGGGATGGCTGAAGAGAAGGCTTTCAGAAATAAGCTCATCTTTATTCCCTCCTGCAGTAAAAGCCATCTTGCCTCCTCAGAGAGCAGCACACACAACTTTTGCAGAGCCCAGCCATCCTCCTGGCCGTACCATTGTGCACATGGTAACTTGGCAAAAGGGAATCACAGGGAAAGGAATGCTGCCATGTTTGAGTATGGAAACTAAATGTCTGGCACAGATGCACATGCCATAAGGGAATGTTAGACCTAGTCTGACCTTCTGCACCACAGAGACTATAAAACATCATCCAGCTTCCTCATGCCCTGCTTTGATGAGATGCATGTACAAATCCAAATGGGAAAACACTTACATATGAGTTTTAGGACATGCTGTGCACAGAATGACTTCTTCTTTTTAGGTTCTTTCAACATATAAAATTATATCTACAAGAAAAAGTCATACTTTCCAAGCTGACAGAAAGCATATTTCTAATAATAAATATTCTGCCTACAGATAAGCTGTGGGATATACGTATTTCATAGTTTCATGGCTCTAGTGCCTACCCAGTCTCTGTCTTTGATGTCATTCCGCTACTTGTCACTCTCCAGGAACATGGGCAGTACCCTTCCTGCCCTGGGCTGTGCTCCCACTCTGGTCAGGCAGCTCTGGGAGCAGCCAGTGCACTGGACAAGGATCATGAGCATTTGCCAAGAACTAAAGGTGGGCAAACCGTTGTGGCAGGGTGGTGACAAATGGAAAACCAAAGGGCTGAGAAGGAGGCAGCAAACCCAGCTGAGCTGTGCTCAGACAAGAGCTCCAGCACAGGATCCCTTTATGTAGACAATGACTGAATAGTAAATATTGATGGAAAGAACAGAAAATATGGGAACTTGGAAGCAATGGAGGCAGGAATACAAGAAGGAACAGGAGATGACACAAAGTATTGTGGAAAAGAGGAGATGAAAAGGGGCCAGAGAGCTGAAAGTTGACTGGAAAATAAGCACAGGACATGGAAACCATTCCACATTGAGCAAAAGGGACAAGGGGGAGGTGTGGTATCAATCGATATAATCTACCACTAAAAAGATATATTTAAGGGGATACTATTTGAGGCTGAGCAAAATAAGAACATTCTAGTACTGAAGAATACAGAATAAGTTGTTCCTGCCCTAAGGAAAACAGAAATTATTCAGTTCTGTTCAGCCACATCTCAGGAAGAGAAAGGATCTGTCCAAGTACTGCCCCTCCATCCTCTGCTCAATTCCTCCTTAAACAACCACAATGGTCCTGCTAATGGAGTGATACCTTGCCAAAAGCAGTAACAGGTGAAGAATAAGGGGGGAAAGAGGCATATTAACACAGAAAAATGGCATTAGGAAAAAACAGATCTTTCTCTGTCATTTGGTGTGGGTTATGCTTCAGAAAACAGAAGTTTCCCGGTAAATTCACACTGTTGATTTAGGGTGTAAGGAACTGCTTTAGCCATCACCCAGAGGTCAAGAACAGTGCAATCAAGGGCATAAACCAGCACAGCAAGGATGGCTTTTATGGTGCATAAATAGAATGAGTAAGATTCCATGCCTCCTCATGGAGAATAAGAAAAAGTAAGTTTTATGCTATAATCAGCCTTTGTAAAATGACATATTTTCAATCCAGCATCCAAAATATTTAGCTTTTCCCTTTGCCTTCTCTGACTTCGGTACCATGACTCTTTGATATCTTATTGGATGCCATTTTGGCAGAAAATAATTTACTCTGAAAAAATTCCACACCAGCATTAACTGAGCTGAAAAATAACCCCTTAAAAAACCCACATCACATGAAATAAGCAGATTTTGAAATTATACAGTTCATGCCATAAGAGTAATAAAATAGCAAAATTAAGGGGCTTTTTTATTTATAAGTAACTGCTTTCTTCTACCTTTTATAATGTCCACCTCTTAGCATAACAAAGCTTTTCATAGCTTACTAATGGCTCCCTGTCACTAGTGCTGAGAACTATTATCACTGCGCTGCCCCTTCACATGGGCCTTTCAAACATCACTGTTTCACTTAATTCTTTCACCTCCTTCAGTTCAAATGCAATAAAAACCTTTCACTGGCTGACAACTAGAAAGGCAGAACAGCCTCCAACTGCTGTATAATTCAGGAGGGCTCTTTCTCATTTTAATTGGCTGCCTAATTGGAATGTTTATGGGTTCTGCGATAGCTTGGGATGAAAAGGCAGGGTGAGCAATTATGTGCTCAGCATTCCTATCTGGCAGAGTTAATAGTTTTTTTTTAAAAAAAGCTAAAGTTCACTGGAATGCCATGTTTTTGTTCTCTAAGAAATACCTTGATTTGAAACAATGTAATCCCCAAGTCAGAAATTATGTCAAGCTGTGCTTATCCAGTAGCAAGTTTGAGCTTTTGGAAGCCTCTTTGCTCCTTTTTGATGTTAGCATAACACGAAGAACAGGAGGCTATCTGGTGGCTGTCAAGTTTTTAACTGCTTGCTCTCTCACTGGCTGGAGATAAGATGTAAGCAGAGCACTTGATGGACTTGATTAATTCTCTGGAACGAAGGTTTGTCTTTCTTGGCTCAATGAATGACTTCATTCTAGTAGATGAGGTCACCCAAGTCAAGGCAATAAAGTTTCTGATATTCACATGAAAGCCAGTTTTCAAAGCTGCCAGCCCCTAAAAAGAGAAGCAAGTGTTTTCTCATTTACCTACATTCTAGTGGCAACATCCAGCCTGCTGCCCTATCTATCCTCTCCAGCACAAGGCCTCAGCTCAAGAGCAATTCTAGCACAAGATGAGATTTAAAGGAAAGGAAACAAAAAGACACACTTTGTTTGAAGAAACAAAGATTTTTGTCAAGTGATTTGTCAAAATGCCAAAAGGAAGAGAAAAATTACTTTCCAACTTTTTAACCTGACCAGTACAGTTTCATTTTCCCCCATTCTCTCCCATGTTGTGTCTGTGCCCCTCTGGGGCCAAAGAGCAGCTTTGTGGTCCCTGTTCAGTGGGTGCAGTTGCTCTTGTATTTCAGAGTGAGAGAGCCAAGTACTGCAAACACAAGGAGCAAACATGGAAGGATGCTGTGCTCTTTGGGACACTTGTATCCTTGCATGCTTTGAGCTTTATGGACCATCCTTCACAAAGCAGACCAGTCTTTGTTTTTCCTTTCTCTCTTTTAATAAACATAATTTAATTTAAAACCAGGAAAAACTAGTGAAAAGGGCTGACTTGCTTTGTAAATTTTCAAATTATTACAACGGTTTGTGCAAAGATGTTGATTAATCTCACCCTTTTTGCTTTTCAAAACCATGCAAATGATAAGTAGTCCCTCCAGTACCCCCTACAGCCTAGCAAGTGCAGTAAACAACTCACACAACAATTGAGTCTAATATGATATACAGATTTGTTTTTTCAGATAACCTGAAAATCCTTGGTCTAGTATGAGGGACTCTAACTCACTCTATACTCCTCTTTCCCAGTTCAGTTTTGTCCTTGCCTCCAAGTAACAGAGTCCTGTGCATAGTCCTGTGCATTATTAGCATTGTTTTTCTAGTGTTTGAAGCTTCTTTCTAACCCCTACTCCTGTTCCTGTCCTGCAGTTTTCCAGCATGTGCAGCTACAGTTGGAGCACAGGGACAATGACAGGAGCATCCATCTCAGGCACAAGTGCAACCAAAATGCCAACCACGGCACATCTGCCAGATCCCTTCCAGCTGACGCTACCACACAAAAGGCCACAAGCTTCAGAGGTTTGGGGACACTGTGGGATGTTCTAGGTACATCGTAAATTAGAAGGTGTTTTAAAGGTTCCCATTAAACTATGGAGGCACAGTTTTACCCCAGGTTTTATTGCCATCTGGAGCCTGGAAAAGTATGGAAGCAGTGCCTTGTTTGGAAGGTCAGAAGCCTGTACCATATCAGAGAACCCAGCTCTGCCTAGAACATACTTAGGAAATGTTGATTTGGTGCATGCCAGGAGGGATTTCTGGCCACTCTTAATAAATTCTCTCCAAAGGACTCATTTTCAGATTCTCACACAACAGTTCAACATCCAAATAATGCAAAAATAAAATACAATAAGTCATGTCCTTGCCGCTATAGAAGTAGTTAACCTGTAAGAAGGCAGTTAAGCAATTAAATAACACTTTCAAATAAGCTGTCAGGTAAACAACACCCACTTTTAAACTAATCTTTGTCCACATTTACCTAAATATTGTGATTTGCTGATATTAAGAATTTCGGAGGAAATGTCTAATTGCTCAAGATGCCCATCTCACTTTACGGGCAAAGGCGATTCAGGAAAACCCATATGTTTGGTAAGTGTCCAAACATGTGGACCTTATGCAAACCAACAATTCTTTGAAGTATGCTGCTTTCTAAAGTCCAGGCTGAAACTTAAATTTAATAATCAACAAAACAGGCAGAGCTAAGGCAGAAACTCTCTGCTAAACTCTGCAGAACTGGGATATGAGAGGAGGCGTCTCTCTGAAGTGACATTATAGCCCCAGATGTGTTGTAAGAGAATAAGAGGCTGTCTTAAGATGGCCTGTAGACCCTGTGAACTTCCTTGTTTCGTGACTTTAAAGCAAGAAGAAAAATAAATAATGAAACATATTAAAATCATTATGGTAGCTGTATGCGCCGTCTGAAGGTTTGGGGTTTTAAAAGCTCCAATCTTTGAAAAAAGTGCTCAGTGAAATTAAAGGCAGCAAATCTACACTGAACTGTATTTTTATATACTACCAAATTTACATGTGGAACTCATTGTCACAAGATATTATTAAAGCCTACAGCTTAGCAGGATTCAAAAAGGCTTAGACATTTATGTGAATAATAAGAACATCTACAGTTAGACCAGAAAAGAAAAAGACATTTATAAGTGACACTAAAACTCAGAGTTGAGGGCATAAGCCAATTGCTAGATGCATTGGTTTAGGTAGAAAATCCCCAATTGACACTTTTTCCATAGCTGTCTGTTTCTCTGCACCTTTTTGTAATCATCTGGTGCAGACCAATGTCAGCTGGACCATCCAAATCTGAGCCAGTCCAGCAGGTGTTATGTTCAAAACATAAAACTCTTTATTATGTAAAGCTGTCATGAAATATTTTGAAAAGAGTGCATATTCCTTGCCTAATCCTATAGCATTTGGCAGCTCTTAAAAAGGGTAATGGATATTCCACAGTACTTTATGGATATATCCACAAGAAGAGGGCAATTGTTTGCATTACTTTCTTATGTCTTGTGCCAGGACCTTTTCCCCTTTATGTGGCATCAGGCTCCCTGGGTCCATATGGACATTCCACCCAAAAGAATTTTCTACAAAACCTCTGGAGTTTCACAACACCACTGAAAAGTCCCATGGTTGGGTGCATGAGATGCCCCTCCCAAATCCCAACAGAGTCCAGAAACTGGGAGTGATGAAGGAATCTGGAAGTGTAAGGAAAGCCTTACAAGTGTTCAGGATCAACTCTGCAGAAAAGGTCAAATGAATGAGCACTGTGAGACCATGAAATTACCCACTTTCATCTGTTGAACACCTGAGAGACGTTTATATCACTAATGATCTGCAAACATATATTAACACAAACAAAGTGTTTGCTACCAATAAGTGTGTGTTTGTGTCCATAGGAGGAAAATTGAGGCCTCTCTCCTTTCTTCATAAACTTTGCCTGTCTTATTCTAGCCATCATAGTTTGATCTTTGCTGATGTTTATTAAGTCTAAATATCAAATAAAGTGATTTTTCTGCTAGGAATAAAGTATCAGGAATGAGATAACATATTCAGAAGAAAAGTGAAAATGACCCTTAAATAAGGAATGCATAAACTCCTAGAATTAAATTTATGCTACTTAGCATCACATTAAAAATATTCAAAATATAAATCAAAATTCAAGGGTATAACTTATATTCAATTTCAAATTTATGGCATTTTAAAATAGGATGATTTCCTTAAATGTGCAATAAATTTGGTTTTGTGGAATTGCACATGCCACCTTATCATGACAGTTGCTTTATCTACACAGTCCACTGAAGCCTAGTCACTTTATATAATCTGAATTCACAAATCAACTGTCGTCTTCACTTCACTGATTCATTGCTGATGGGCCTTTCACAAGGTAAAAAATCCCTTCCAAGTTGACAAGAGTAATAAATGGAGAGGTGAGAGCTGCCTCTCCAAGCTGCTGTTCTATTGTGCTGCCGATAGTGACACATGGCAGAATAAGCTCATAAACCAACCTCATCTTTTGACCTCTACAGAGCAAACGGAAACAGAGGGGCATTTATGATGATGACTATATTTAAACACCAGTAATGACTAGATAAACCTCTGAAATCCAACTAGCTCAAGCAAAGCTCAGAAAAATATGATGGTTTTGTGTATTTAATATGGTGAAAAAAAAGTGCAGTGAAACTTTTGGAATAACCTAGAATACAACTCAGCTGCATCAGGTTATGAGATATTTACAAGTATCCTGTACACACAAGAGAAATCTTAAAAAGATTAATGAAATTAATTGCATTTTTAAAAAAAACTTTGTTTCAGATTAGGCAGAAACAACACACAAATCAACAACTGGACAATAACAGAATGGCATTCTAGGAACAACCAAACCTAAGTTAGAAGACTTTCTTTGACCAATACTGCTCAGGAGAGAAAGGACGGGTGAACTAAAAATGCACATGGCCTTGTACTATCCCTTGCAAGCATTGTAGTTCTAAATTTTAATTTATTAGGGATATTGTCTTTTTAGAACTAGTGATTAAACTTCAACCACCTCATAATTTGCCTTTTCTGGTGAGGTCACAAACTCCATTATCATTTGAACATGCCTGGGAATAGAGACTCACCTGGTTAAAAGTATACTCTGGCTGCCCTCCCTCCACACACCCCCACCCAAAAAAAGGGCACAACAAAATGGAATATCTGTTTGCTCAGAAACACTGATCTCAATTAATATATTATGACGGGTGATGTGCTCTAGCTCCTCACTGAGTGCATCTCAAAAGCCCCACAAACACCACTGCTTCTACTTTTATTGGTAAGGCTCTGCTGAAGCTGTGTTTGAGCTAGGTCAGGTTTTGGGTAGAGCTCAGGATTTGGGTTACAAGCAATAGCCACACTAGAGGTCATATTCCAATTAGGCAGTTCTGAAACCTCATGAACTCAGGACTGTGAATTATCAAAATAAACTGAATTGAAGGAATTTCGCCATCAGTCACTGTTCCCCTCTTATGTCTTGTTGTGGCAATTTAATTTCACCACCCAGCTCTGAGTTGTTCCTCATCAAATGCCACAATTTACCATGCCAGGCCACTCCAGAAGGTTTGTAAGGTGAAGTTCTTTGTAAGCAAAAAAACAAAGAAGTTATATTTGGGGGACTGTTTCTTTTGTTTCCTTATAACACTTGTCTTCACAGGAGTATGTAAAACTCAGTTGTTCACACTGATTATCTCAGGCAGTATCAGATGGCTTAGTTTGAAAATCAGGTGTACTGTTTCATAATTAAATTATTCAACAAAACCTTGACTATAAAGCATTCTCCTAAAACCTAATTAAGAGTATGATTTGATAAAAGCACATTCTGCAGTTTTAGTTTACATTCCCATATGAGTGGGAGTGTCATTATTTCATGCTTTACACATTTGGGGCTTCACAGGGTTGTCTGGTTTTTTGTGCGGTTGGGGTTTTTTCCACCTTTCCCAAAGGTGATTTTGAATTATATAAAGAACTGCTCCAAGTTTAGATCACATCAATTCATTAAATGTTGGCAACATTCAGTTCTGATTAAAAAAAAAACCCCAAAAAACAAACCAAACGACACACCCCTAAAAACAAACAAACAAAAATATCCACCAAAACAACTCCAAACAACAACAAAATCCCCCAAATCCACAACTCCCTAACCCCACCCAAAAATAAATCAACCCTCAACAAATGTACAAGAAAGACATCGTAAAAAGAGCACTGTTCAAAAGTTGGCCCTTGTTCAAGCTGCATATGGTCACATAATCTTTTAAAACACACGATTCAAGTCTCAATTTAATTATGTAATAGCACAAATGGAATTACACTGCAGATGAAGTGCAGTATTTCAGCTCAAACACTCACTGGAGTTGTGTGACTGACCCAAGCTTATTTCATTTGGCCATTGTATTAGAGGGCTTCATCTGAATGCAGGCACAAGTAGCAAACAATGATTTCAATGCAATACCTCCTTCCTCTTGATCCAAATTTTAATACAGGCTGGGCCAGCTTATGAAGATAATTTGTCAGGCAGCTTGCAAAGATTATGGCAATGTGATATTGACAAGTATTTTTCTTGAATTGTTTTATTTGCCATATATACTCGTGTGTCTGCTTAAAAATGCAGATTCATCTTTTTCCCATTAAGTACATGTGTGTGTGTGTTCTTTAAGTGGCAGATAGTTACAGTAATGTCTTGGGGAGCAACTGGAAAAACAAGAATTTTCTCTTTCAGCAAACTGGGAATGCAGAATCCAAAGTAGCTCATTCCTCAGGGCTTAGGTACTTTCTGTGCTGAACAATGGTCACTTTTCCCACCTGTCCATACTGGATCCTCACTTCCCCTCCAAATGGCTCCAGAGGCCTGTAAAAACTGTGGGTAGGGAGCAGAGATGGATCCATTCCCCACTCTGGGAGAAGAAAGAGGATGTGAACCCTCAGAACTCATGGACTTTGCTGAGCTGAGAGGTCTTAGGAAATAAGTGGGGATGGAAGATATGTGTACACCATGTCAGCTACATAAAACTTTATTTTGAACCAGTAAGGCTGAAACAAATTCTCTTGTTTGATTGATCTCTGGCTTCTTGGATCCTGGGGAGAAAAAGATGCAGATACTCTGGCTTTGGCCTAGCTTTTGTCTGTCCCTTCTGAAAATGCCTTGCAACATCTCAGGGAAACTATTTAGATTGAAATAAGAGAAGGTTGGTAGAGAGCTGACAAAAAATAATTTTGCTCAATTATTTCAGTAAAAACAAAAATATACGCTATGCACATAAACTTGAAGATTACTGCAAAATATTACAGACAAGAAATACATACACAAGTGAAACACATTACTTATTTGTAAAGAAGCAGCACTATGGGGAAAAAACCCAACCAAGAAAAACTGAGACTATTTTAACTGGATCAATTCTATAGAGATAGAGGAAATGCTTCCAACACTTTGTCCATTATGGCTAAAGCTTCCACTGAAATGCTGCAAGACATCATCCAGAAGAAACAAAAACCAAAATGTCAGTATAACTGTAGAAGGTTGCCTACCTAACGACAGTCCAAGGCAACATCAGCACCGTATTCTAAATTACATCTTACTTCAACAGAGAGTCTGAGAGCAAAACAAGAAGTTTTCCATACTGGGAATCAATTCCATACCTGCCATATTCTCAGAATATCCTTCTAGCACTTCAGACACTGACCAAAATTGTATGTCAAGCTATGAATTTTGAGAAAATGACTGCATTATAGAGAAAAATATCAACTTTACTTTTGTTTAGAAAGCAATTGCAGCTGCTGTATCTAATTGTTATTATAAAAAAATTAAGAACTTAGTCTCATTAGGCTTTTATGTCGTACATGTACATAATAGCTTGCATAAACATTCCTGCCAGCCACATCAAAGTGAAAGACAAAGCAGCACAAGATTTAGATTACAAACATGATTCTACACTGTACAAAGAAACATACCTCTCACAGAAACTGCACAGTACAGGTCTCAATATACAGGGCATGGCAACCTCATCATCACTGAGTCACTCAGGTGCTGCAGAGATGGGCTCCACCCAGAACAGCTGAGGAAGATCAAGAGAAAAGCCCCAAGCCAGAGAAGAACAAGGTTCTCCTGTTTTAGCCTACCTAAACAAAGCAGGATGGATAACATCTGTAAACACCAGTGGGGAGAGAGGTGTGAAAGAAATGAGGCTCTAGGGAGGAAAATGAATCACTTAATTGAAAGAACCAAGTACCAATCAGCAATTAGAAATGCCAGGAAATTGGAAATTAGAAAAAGGCCATTAACCAGCAAAGTGGTGAGATCCTGAAACAGCTGCCAGTGAAGGGGGGTGGGGCACAAGAAACCAGTCTGAGGTTCAAGTGAAACTTGAAAAATAGAGGAGGGGATTACATAATGCTATGGCTTTCAGACTCCTCATCTTGAACTTGTGAGATATGGGCTTTATTTTTTGGCTTTGTCCTTGACTTTAGGAAAAGCTCCTTTCTCTATTGTAGAAACTTTTACTTCCTTTTAATGTAATTATTCAACTGTTATAGCTAAAGCTTTTTTATATCTATTGCAATTTAGAAGCGAATCTAAGATTGAAAAGTATTCTTTTTTAAAAATTTAATATTTTTTGATTTCCTAGTAGAATGCATCTACAATGATTACTTCTGTTCCTTGCAGCCATGTCAATATATCTTCTTTTTATGTCCCTCCTGCCAGGGGTTTATGTGCAGATTAACACAGCTTGTGCTCCCCTTCTCTTCCTTTTCTCATTTCATGCCAGGTCTCTTACTCTCCTCTCTCCTTCCTAGCACCATGCATTGAAGATATACTCTCCATACATCCTCTTGCCCCACACCACTGTCCTTCATTCTCAATCCCACATTTCCTTCTGCCCTGTTTTATCTCGGTGCAACAGCTTTATTGCACCATCTGATCTGTTCTTTCCCCACCAGCAGTCATTAAGAAAGGAAGGAAGGAGGAAATCTCCCAGGATTGTGAACCTCTCTCCCCCTTAGGTTGACCAATGTGACACTTCCCTCATCCATGGTTTCAAAGCCACATTTAAATGTGTCATCCACAAATGTATTCTCATCGTACCCTCCAGATATTTAATTTCCAAATCTACAGACTTAACATTAAATACCAAAGAAAAAAAAATCCATATAATAAACCATTCATGTAGAATTCCAGTCACAGGGAAGTTAAACCTGGGCACAGTGTCCCAACTGATGCTTCACACAGCTTGGTAAAACAAATGCCACTGCAGCAAAGCAATCTAAAAATAACCTTCTCAAAAACTGCAAATGCTAACAACCTGCTCCTGTTCAGAACATCAATATAATCAAGTTCCCTTTGATTATACAGGATCCTGTAATCACAGCCCTCTGAGAATTTTTTTGGCTACTTTCAAAAATGTCTGAAATTTGCTCTGTAAAATTAATGCACAGAATCTGAAAATTCTACCTTAGCAAATACAAAAGACCATTTGATTAGCTACAAATAAAAGCCCCTTGAGCTAAAATGAATAAGGTTTAAGCTACTTCAAATTATTTTCCCGCCTGATAAAGCCATTATCACATTTAGAGCGTTTACAATGCAGAACTACATTCCTTTGATCATCTTATAAAATTAATTGATCTTGCTTATCTATTGTACTATTTTAAATCATTTTAATTGAGGACATTAGGAGAAGTAATGGTAACAACCAATGCATTTATTAGCTACTGACGTTCAAGGCAGCAATGTCATTTTCATAATCTGAATTCCTCTATAACAAAATTCCATTCTTAATGGAATTTACATATAGATCACCCCCAGCCACAAATAATTTACTGTTACTTTAAGTCCTAAAGGACAGGCAGAAAAACTGTGAAAAATCACTCCAGCCATACTTAATTTTAATTATTCTTTAAAATCAGATAGAGACCCTGAAGTTAAATTCTCATAATTAAATACAAATTAAAAGTTTCTAAAAGCCTTATTTTCAACTCCAATTTTAAATGCAAATGAACACATAAGAAACTTGTCCCATGAAGAACTGAGTAATGTTCATCTACGTGTTTTGTTCCATAGCTCCAACACTCTTCCACCACCCAGAGTCCCATGGAAGTCCTCACTTAGTTAAGGGGTACAAAAGCTGAGTGCAAGATTCTATTATTAACCAAAGTCCTGACTGTTAGTGCTGCCCCTGCCAGTGTCTGAGGAGCTGCCTTACTTTGAAAGAGTCCTAATGTTTCCATGTAGACTGTGAGTCTGTGTGATCCACTGTGCCACAGATCAACTGAACCCCTCTGAAAGAGAAAGGTGACTTTCTTTCCTAATAAAGGAAAGTTCCATTGCCCATGTGGCTGAAATCATTATTAACACAAACTGAATTTTTCCTATGCTAAAGATATCCTGGAAAATATGCTTCATCTCCAGCCTTAAGTCATCTGCCTGACCCAGTGGGTTCCAAAATTAAAGAATACATATTCATTTAATCAAGTTAAATGTGATTTTCAGCAGCACAAAAGCAAAGTTTAGATATGCTACACAATTGCACACACAAATGATTGTGCCAGCAGGCCACTGCATGCTTGGAAAATAGGCTCAATCCTGTTTGCCATGAAGCTGCTGCCCCACTCCAGGCAAATTACTCAGGTCTGGCAATTGCCATCATCCCCTTCCAGGACCACAGGCCTTCTCTGCTATCACCTCTCTGTCAGCCCGTTTGGAGACTGGACATTGCCTTCTTCAGCCCCAAAGTGTCTGCTGATCTTTAGAAGAAGACATAGTGCTTTCTTCCTTCTTGTCTCCTGCCTTGTCAGGTCAGTAATTCCTACTCCCAGCTCCTTGTCCTGCTGCAGCTCCAACTCTCTTCTCCACTGCCAAAAGAAATGATTCCAGAGGGAAGACAAGCCAACAGACAGTGGCTCAGACAATGGACACAAATCAGCAGCATAACCAGGGTGTCTGACATAAGCAAAACCTTACAATGCATGAAGAAGACTAGTTGTGTGAGTGCAGTGATGCAGGAAACTGAGGTTAGGAGAGGTGCATCATTGCTCCATTTCCAAATTATAAAATGAAGGCAATAACACTTGCTGGACTGCAAACACATTTATACCAAACTTTAAGTGCTCACTTACATTCTGATTTTGGCCATCTTTGCAAAAGTAAAGAAGGAATTATATCTAGGTGGTTTATTGTGGTAACTTCTCAAACTGAGTCCTGTGGGATAGAAGCTCCTATGTGTAGGAGCAACCTGGCAGTGGCTGTTGTGTGGCAGTGCTGAGGCTGCTATAATGAGACAGTAGCATGTGGAAGGTTTGTCTTTACCTGAGAAAGGGCTGAATGTAACAGCTGCTTATCCTGTGATGGCATTATATAATTTTTTTTAAAGAAAAAAAAAAGAAACAAAAATAATGAAAAGGTGGGTCAGGTAGCAGCAAGATGGAAATCTGCAACTAGGTTGGAATTAACAGCCCTAATTCATGCTGATAACTAGTCTGCACCAGAGGAAACCACTCAGTAGTGGGCTCAGAAGAGAAAAGGGAGGAATCAGTTACACTGAAGAAGTGGGCACTTAGGCAACTGCACTGTAATATTCACCCCTTTAGTCCTTAGCCGAGACTACAGGCAGCAAATGCTGGGCTGTCCCCACTGGGACTCATCAAAGAGCAAGGGGAGGAAAGAAAAAGAAAAAAGAAAGCTGCAATAAACATTGTAAAGAGAAACTGCCTTTACTTGTTCTGATGACCAGACTTTTTTGTTTCTCTTTACATGGCTTGTAGTGAGTACAAAGCACTGGCATTCCCCTTTATAGAATGGGAAAATGACAGTTAAAAGTAAACACTTGCATTTAGACATACACAACACCAGGACAACACCATCTTTTTGCTACAGCAGCAAGTCTTTCCTAACATTATTATTAGAGTATTGACTCTGAAATTCAGTACAGTTTGCACATTCAGTAAAGTTTGCACAGGTTTAAGGTGAAGATTTTGGTTCAGTGGGATTGGGGTTTTAAAAATCTTATTTTGTGTTTTAGCTTCATCCACAGAGGAACTCCTGAATCAACAGAGTCCCATCACAAAAGTACCAGCTCTACCTTTCCAAGCACTCCAGGGGAAAGGACCTGTTTGATTTCAGGCTACTCTGAGGTCATTTTTAATTTACACAGTCTAAGGTTCTTGGCAGGAGAGGTAAACACAAAGTAAGCCAAGTTGGAAGAAAAAAGGATAAATAAGAATATAAACTGGTTAGATGGATATATTTTGAAAAACTGAAAAGATAAGGAAGCATAGGCAGTTTTTAACATAGAAAGCAAAACCAAATTACCTTTTTTTATACTACTTTTAGCAGCTGAGCTCTTAGGCTGTGGGTTTTTCATTGTGTTAGTAACCTCCAGTGCACCTTTTTTGTCCCCTCTACAAACCCCGACCTGCATCATCCCTCTATGGCTGTGGTGCATCTGGCACACTAAATTCAGCTTCTATTACCAAAGAGCCCATTAATAACAACAGCATGAGCTTCCAGTCTGTCAGAACTGCTTTCATTTCAGATTTTTCTCTTGTTGAAACAGCAAAGACTCTAAAACCATGCAGCTATGCTTCCCTCTAGTTTATGGTGTAATAGTTTGAACAGCATGGATATGGTTAACATCTTATTACTACAACCTAAGGCTGTAGAGCTCTGTGTTCAAAATTTCCCAGAGTGTATATTATTAACAATATATTAACATATATATGTTAATATATATTATATATTAATAAAATATTCCTGATGCAGAGATTGACGAAAAGCTACTGTACTTGTTCACTTATGGAAGCTTAACATGTTTTAGGTCAGTGTAAAAAGAATAAACTGCCTCAAGATAAGCTGCCTCTATTTTATCCACCTGCTTTAGGTGAGGTCAACCACTGGTGTGAAGGGGAACCCTGATCACACTGAGGTGATATGTTTTGTGGTAAGTAGCTCAAGAATAAAATCCATTCAGAATTTCATGGCACAATAATCATCATTCCTGTGGCACCTCACTGGTGTCCTTGGGATGGCCAGGATCTCCCTGCCCCAAGCACATGGCTGCCCCTGAGTGCTCAGCAGATGACTTCTGCTCTTTGTCTCCAGCTGCCCTGCAAGGTGGCCACAAACACCATCCTCCAATGGCTCTCTCAAATGCAACATTCAAAGGTTTGTTTTAAAGACCCCGAAATCTGTTGGCATCTGTTACTCACTGTAAGTAACCCATTAACTTAATTAGCTCTATCAGCAAGCGTTCCTTTGGTTTGTTTCTTGTAGGAGCCAATCCCAGCAAAATGCATCCCAGAACATAAATCATGGGTCAATATGACCATGACAGTTAATTTTTGTAAGATTTTGAGAAAGTAACATACTTGTAAGATTTTACAAGATTTTAATCTTACCATGACAGAATCTTAGACCTTTCATATGGAAAAAATGAAAGGTGATTAAGTCAAAGACTTCATCTTTGGAGTCCTCAGGAATGAGCGAAAAAATGGTATGATGATACCCCCAAAATTTCCCTAGACTATGGCAGGAAGTTCTACTGTGACACAACTTGTCCTGATACCTGCCTGCAGTTTTGATTATCTTGCCAGAAACATGACTACTTAGGCTTTTCAATAAGGCAAATTTTCCAGCAGGCTACTGAACAGTAGGTATAAAGGGGGGTTTTTACCTGAGAAGAAACCTACAATGAAAAGACAGTTAGGGCAACTCTGATCCCAGACATGGTCCTCCAACAGACCATTCCTGAATTTGTGGCATTACTGGCTTTTAAGTGCACACAATGGAATCCCTATCACAGTCCTGGCAAACTCCTGTGGAGGAATCAACCCCAGGCTAGTAACAGTCATGGCACGCCTCCAGTGGAATGTGTCTTAACACAATCCTGACAGGTTTTCAGGCTTGCAAAGAAACAATCCTAACACAAAAAGCAGTTAGACAGCTACTACCACAAAGTTCTCTCTGACATGGCTTGACCAAGGAGTGTGGTGTCAATTGAAAGAGGTGACCACCTAAGAGGACAAAGCTGAAGTGTTTCCTTAGAACACAAATTTGTAGTGAGAAGGCTTGTTAGGAAGGATGCTAATCTGGAGCTCAGGAACAGTAATGGCAGCATTAACAGATGTTTTAGCCTTTATCTATAAACTTAAATCTTCAATGTGCACCCTTGTTACATATAACAAACATTCCATTTGCAAAGTATTTACTAGATAATAATTTCATCAAATCTATAAACCATATCTTAATTTTAATTTTTATTTCTTTTCTTGCAGAAACATCAACAGAGGCATCAGTTCAAGGCCAATCACTTGGATTTGATCTCAGTTTATTTACCAAACAGTAACCTTCAACTTAGATCAGACTAGGTTTGCATGTTTGAGTATCTCACTTCTCTTGCTCTGCCAGCCCCCATAAGGGTCTAAATCACTAATGCTAAATGTCAGGCAGTGTGGGTGACAATGCACCTGGCACCATCAGAGGAGCTGAACCATGGGGCAAGCCAAGGAAATGCTCTCTCCCTGCTGCAGCTGCACGGGGCTTTCAAATCTGTGAGGAAAAGGGTCTGAGGTGTTGGAACAGAGGCAAGGCCGGGGGAAGCACAGCTCCCACTCACAGGGAACACAGGCCCTTCCAGCACTGTGCAGCATGGCTGTGAGCTTCAGGGACAGCGTGGAGCCACTTCCCTCAGCAAACTACACCTGCCCAGCTCCTTCCATCAAGGCCTGACATCCCTGAAGTGTCAGCAGAGGCCAGCACAGGGCTCCCCATCAGAGGACAGCAGCAGATTTCGTGTCCAGGGGACGGTGGCACACCCTGAATCAAACCAGAGCCAAGCACAGCAGCTCACACCTTCAGGCATCCCTGTGCACCCTGTTAGACCTGCTGCACTACTCACACATGCTAGTGAGAAAGAGGAACACAAACAGCCTACAGGAGAAAATGCAAGTGAGAAGGACAGTGGCCCAAACAGAAGCCTGCCTATGTAAATAATCAGCCATTGAGAAAGACAAGAATAAGTCTTTCAAACAAATCTGAGCTGCCTCAAGGCTTCACACTGCCTGTGACAGTCTCTACAGATACTTCCATCCCTTTCTCAACTAACGTAAAGGTTAAAATTATCACAGTTCTAAGGGGATAATACAAAAAATCCAAGAGGAGCAGGGATGACTGAAGCTGAGCAGCAAAGCCTGAATACTCCCAAACCTGGCAGAAGGGGAGGAGGTGAAGCAGGTAGCCCTTCCAGCTCCTCCCCTGCCCACTGCAACCAACTGCCTCTGGTCATAGGACTTGGAACAGTGCATGCAAACCTCCTCTAAAAAATACCTGTGTTACAGTATAGCTCCCACCTTTTCCTTTCCATGATCTTTGGGAATGAAGGGGGGGGAAAATTGTCATATAGATAACATGACACATGCAATTCAAATAGGATCTCCTAATGAAGGAGCAGCATTGACTGATCCAAAGAGGAATGTCCCAGCAGGGAAAGCAGACTGTGAAGTTATGTAAATAAAAGGGTCCTAAGGAGAGGCCTCTCATGTACCCATATAGGAGAAACACTGCTGGGGCAAACACATTCATCTTGTTCTGTGGTGAGGAGGGGAGAAACTGCACTGCAATGTAGTTCAAATGGAGACTCACACACAATACCACTCTCCACCAATGCAACTGTGGTGTTTCTGCAATCACAACTGCAAATTTTGTAATAAAATGAGACTTAGAATCATAAATTATATGTAAATTGCTTGTGTATAATTTACGAATACCTAGGGCTAGAAATTATTATTCTCTGCATTGATAGTTTTCTGCCAAATGCTCAGATTGCTCCTTTGTAGTTTAGCATCCTCTCTTCTCCTCTGTGACCCCACAAGTGAATACACATATTGTAAAAGAACAATATTTACTTATGACCAAAGGGGGAAATATCCTTGTTATACTGAAAAGCTTATATTTACTATAGGAAATAATAATAGTAATAATAAAGTCTAAATTGCTTTCCTCATAAAAATACTAAAGCAATATGATCTCTGCTTGCCTATGATTAAGGGTGCTTTGTAAACAGATTGTTGTTCATTTTGTGATTCAGACACCTTAATACTGCAAGATCAGGGTCTGTTTCAGTGTGAAATTATTTAGCAACCCTACAAGTTAAACACGATATATATAAATAGAAATTCCTAATTAACATTTCTCTTTTGTCTGACACTTTATTTGCCTTTTTTTTTAATGGATAGCAAACACAATGACAGTGTGGTATTACTCTTGAAATAAACCTGCCAAGACAAAAGCATGTGTCTTGGATTTATTTTTAACAAAAAGAACAGAAGTAGCATCTTCTCCTTGGTTTTGCTTTTGTTCTGCCTGTAGGTTCTTCTTATAGTAGGTTGATTGGTTCAGTAAAAAACAATAAGTAGAAAATACTTTTTCTGAAGAGATATTCAGTACTTTAACCTGCCCTTTAGACCTGAGATACATGGAAGATACTTAAGGGTCATCTGTGTTATTTGACAAGTGTTACATCTGGTATGACAGGCAAAGATACAACCTTAGCACTCGTCCGATTGTGCCACTTTGAACCTAACTCTGGTGGCAAAATGTTACTTTTTTTTTTTTTAATACAAAATGTGATAGCTTAGTGCTGAAACATGGATTTCCAGACAGAAGATAATATCAAAGTGGCCATTTGTGATGCCTGAAATCTTAACCTCCATGTAGGGCTCAAAGACTCATTCCACACAAGAGATACATACATAAAACACTGCAGTCATTTATGGATGCCCTTTAGCCCAGATGTCTAAAACTATTCCAGTGAAATACAGCAACCCAAACTCAGGTTTTTGACATTTTACTGAATGATTATATAGGAAACTCAAATTAGACAGCTACATGGATGCTCCAGTCACAAGAATGGCTATTCTCAGCTGCTGGAGAGACACTTCAGTTCCACATCACTTTTGAGAAGAAAGGAATGTGGCCTCTTCAGCTTTCCTTGCCTAGGTTGATACTACCCAATTTCTCCTTCTGATCCATCTCTAAGGTACTTTCTAGACATGGAATGTAACCCAATAACTCCCCACAAAACCTTGTGTTCCAGGACTCACCTCCTGCCTCTTACCCCCAACCCACAAATGTAAGAAAAATTCTTTTTGATGTCTGGTCTGAAAAAACCCCATTGATTACTGAGGAAATATCTCTACACACATACTCCCCTTATGTATTTTAGGCAATAATTAATTTTTAAAATGTTTTCTTTTTAATAAGTCAGAGCTATAAGATTTTTTTTCACATGTTGCATAGCCACAGTAGAGTAAACATGGGGACACCCAAGGACAGCCAGGACAGAGGGAAAAAGGTGTATTGCAGCCTGTGCCTGCCTACATAGCTGCATTAAGCTAAGCCACAATCTTGCCTTTAAGCTAATTAATTAACTGCTTTCAACCATAACTGTTTCTTCACAGCTTTCTTAGTCTGGCAGTGATAAATACACAGTAATGATGTTAACAGTTTGGATTTACACAGCTGGTGTAACATACAGAATGGCATTCATATTTATGGACTTGGCAAGGTCCCGAGGCACCCTGCACTAATGTATCACCACTGAAATCACAGCAACTGGGCAGATTTACACCACTGAGTGATCCCATGACCTACTCGGCGTATCAACTCCTATGTGGGCATTAAGCCCAAAA
This sequence comes from Petroica traversi, assembly GCA_025920805.1. Classification (NCBI taxonomy): domain Eukaryota; kingdom Metazoa; phylum Chordata; class Aves; order Passeriformes; family Petroicidae; genus Petroica; species Petroica traversi. The sequence continues at coordinate 7,707,438 of JAHLSL010000036.1, read as the reverse complement.
GCAATATTTGTATATTCATAAAAGTACATACTCACCAAACAAACTAAAGGTACTATGCTGGAAATCACCTCTCTTCAATTACTGCATGTAATTTTTAATGCTGTTCAAGTTTAATTACAGTGAGGTACTTAACTGGGCTGCAGCTGATTGATCATGTTCTTGACTACTTGTCTCGTCTCCTCACAACTGCCAGATGGAGAGATCTAGATTATTTTACACCACATAATGAGAGCTTGCTGCTGAAATATGAATGAATATTGCATAGTTCAACTTGATCTGCTTTAACAAACTTTATTTAAAAAACCCTACCTCTTGCTAATCAATAATTTTTATTTGCCTTTCTCAGCTTGCCAGGAATTGCTATACATTTAGGTATTTTATTTAAAATGGAAATGAAATAATAATACATTAATTTAGTCAATAACCAAATGCATAAAACATGTCAGGTTTGGATTTTGTAGGGATTTTTAATGCGACCCTGTTTGCACATTGGTTATGTTCTTTTACTCACTTGTTTCTTTGGAGGAACTTTTGGATTCCTCAGGATTCATGCTACTAAAGAATGATGGCTGTAACTATAATATTGTTCATTTGATCCGTCTGTGAAAGAGTTCAAGACAGAAGGAGAGAAAGACCATTAAAGAGAATGTGTTTCTCTCAAGTCCTAGTTTTCATGCTATTTTAATTTTTTTTCTCCTATATCCTCTCCCTTCAAAAACAATAAGCGAACGCATCCTTAATTTACTTGCTTTAAAAAACTTGACAAAGCCCTGCCCAAAACATGATTAAAAAGAAAAAAAAGTCATCTTTTCAGCCAGAACTACAAATCAGTTGTTTGTTAGTCTTCAGCATAAATCTCAAGACAAGACCTCCTGTCCTAGCTCAAGAGGAATGGGACAAAGATGGAATAAGAGTAGGGACCCTTGTATTTCTGCTGAGATTCCAAAAGCAACCTAGAGAGTTTTGCAAGGCATAAAGTGTTAACAGCTCCTACAGCTTCAGACAAGTACCTGTCAGTTGTAACATGTTTGAGATGAATTAAAAGTTAACCTCACATCTGCAGCAGCCTAAGTGCATTACACAAGCCTACATACATGGATTTAGCTTTGGAAGGAGCTTCATAAATTCTGGATGAAGAAGCAAGAAAGAGGCCAGTTTGGAGCTTGCTGGGAAGGAGCCATGATGAAAAACATTGAATTTAACCTGTAGTGGCAGAGGCATGGCTGCAATCCACAGCAGAGGGTCACTGTGGGAAAGCAGAGCAGCTGGGATGGGTGCACACCAAGGACCCAGCAAGTTCTGTTCTGCAAGCAAAGCAAAAACAAAAAAAAAAGGGTGCCAAGGATTGTCCCACGAACACACATGTGAACAAGACCCCCCAGCTGATTTTTGACAATAGATCAACACAGCATTACAAGAAATATTTGGAGGTGTAGCTTTGGCCCTTGCTGAACACTGCCAAAGTAATTTCATTCTCTTTACTAACATGTGTACAGATTAATTACAAATGTAAAATACAGAATGCCTGAAGAAATGCAATGTGTTTCATTTGCACACCTGGTGCAACCTGGTGCACTGATCCCTCCCAGATTGTTGTGTTTTACTGCATGTAACAAAGGAGACTGTAAGCAAGATTACCATTGCAAAACCTTTCAACTGCTTGGAGAGAAGAACAGGAGAGCAGTCAGCATCAGTTTTCCCACACAGTTCAGTTGCATCAAATGATTTATTTGGAGTAACTTCAATAATTCAAAATTTTCAGGAGTATAAATGTGATTTTTAAGAAATTGCTTGGATGGATGTTTCCTCTGCAAATGTTATTGAGAATGACCAACTTGCAAAAAAGTTTATACATTTTGCTATATAAAACAATTAACTGCAGAATTCCAAAATAAGCAAAGCAGAGTTGGCATCTGCCTGAATTCCATTAAATACATGGGTAAGCAAGGCAGTCGCATATAAAGTTTTTTAAGATGTATAAAACAATAGAATACAGATAATACTAGAATGTGAGAACAAACTCTTTGAATTTTACAAGGTAGGCAAGTAATTGTTTGTATGAATGACTGTGTCTGTGTGTTAGTGTAACAACTGCCGGCAGAACACATGAAACAAGCTAATAGCAATAATTATCTGGTATTAACTATGAACATAAACATTTTGTTGCTCTCTCTAAATAAACAGCAACAGTATTCACCAATGGTGCAACCTGTACATGGCATTTACCACGATGAAAGGCAATAACCATTCTAAAGAATGCCATGGAGAAGCTAAGTCTCTCTCCATTACTAACAAATAGATAATTTTGAGCTTTAATTCCACTGCTTCTAAAGCTGCATGAAAAGACTGGATCACAGCCAAAATGCTATAATCACAATGTCTGCAAATCAAAGAAATAAGCCATCAAGAAACTCAAGTTTTTCTGTACAATGTAATTATCAAACAGTACCAATCCTTCTCACTGTCTGAACTTTGAAAAAATATACTTTAACAAGCACCAGCAAATGGACCAGTATCCTAAAATTATGAACTCTGTGTCCCACCACTGTCACACAAGACTCTGAGAATCAGTTTTACTGTGCTTACATTTGCCACCACCTTACTGAGAAAAGGGAGTCTTTAATGTGAAAAAGGATGAAATACAAGGGCTTTTGTGCCTTTATTTGCCTTAGCTCCTCCTCTGTATGGAAGTAGAGAATGGCCTGATTTGATTTTTTCTTCACTACAGCTGCTTGCAGTTTGCATACTGCTTGCCTATCTGATTGGAGATGAGCAGGTGTGTGCTGCACTCTCTTCCAATTTACATTCTGTATTTTAAAACAGACCATAACTTGCCATGGGTGTTTGGTTCCAGGACAGAATGCCAAATACAGAACAGGAAGGTTTGCTTCTTAATTGCCCAACTAAATAAAACTTTCTTGTGAAATATGTTACTATATAAAACATTGATGAAATACCACGGGGTAACTCTACGTTTTCCAATTCCCACCCTCAGAAAAATAACTACTGGATTTCCCACACTATTATAACAGCCAGAATATTTCTTCCTCTTGGTCACTTAAAAGCATCATGATGACCAGGGAGAGTTCCTGTGGGATGTCCATGTAGTTAATTTGTTTAGGGGGTGTAGAGGAACATGCAGAAATATTCTTTGATATGTCATGACACATACTGTAACAAGGAAATAAAATGATTAAATATCTTGATTATTTAGAAAATTTGTTAGTGCAGTGGGGAAACCAATACCCACGATGTACATCACAGATATACAGTGAGTAACACCCTTCACATATGCAGCATCAGTCTGAGATGTTGCTCCTAAGGTCTGGTATTGATTAGAAATTAAGGTGTGATTTGGATCCTATCTCAAGCCCATACACCTGAGGGACAGTAATAAAGACTACGTAGATTCTCAAGGCAATGACATTTTCTGGTTCTGAAAGTTAATCATTCAGCATGGCCCCAGTGCCTGAAATCAGCATGTTTTAGGAGTCATGACACTATTTACTTCACATATTAACACTCCTTCGATTCTATCCACCTTGATCTTTCGTATTAAGGAAAAGTCCATGAAATCTAAATTATGTTTATTGATATTATAGCAGAGATTAATCCTTCCACAGGACTTGAAAGGCCACAGCAAACATTCCTCATCCTGCTCTATGCCCACTGCAGGTGTCTTGGAGCACAGCATCCCAATTCCAGCAGAAATCCACAGATGTTCCAAGGGTAAAATTAGCCCAGCCCAATGAATTGTGCTATCTTCTATTAGCCTAAGACATTGCTTTTGGATGGTACAATGAGTTCCTGAAGCAATTTTCCTATATGTTTCAAAAGCATTAATCTCTCTCATCACAAATTTGGCAAATTCAAAGTTGGACACAAATCTGAGAACACAACAGCTTATCTCTGTTTATGTTCAATGTTTTTTCTTTTCCCTTTCAAAACCCATTCTTATCTATATAATTACAAAGCTTTCAAACCTGTGCTCTTATTTCTGCCATTTTCTGCAGAACAGTCTCCCTGGATTTTATTTCTGCTTTTCACAGGTCATCATAATAAACAAATCATCATTAGTTAATCCAACTATGTTGTTGTTATTACATCACGAATTGCAAATAGGATTAATCTCAGCTATGTTAATAACCTAAAATTTAAGCATGTAGCCTTACCTGTCCCTCAGACACCCAAGTCAATAAAGACAAGCACCTGTAAAATTGAACAATACAGTGTCTGAGATGGAGTATTTTGCCCTGTGGAAATGTCTTCCTACTGCTTGACTTTAAAGGAAACCTTGTATCATTGCTTACATACTCAATTTTAAAATACATAATATTGGGGAAGATAAATACTACTATTCTCATCTAATTCTTATTTAATTAATTATTTTCTTTGCACCTATACTGAAAAATTGTTTATTCCTGCACATACAGTAAATGTTAGTAGTTAGTTTCTTGAACTTCCTTGACCTGAATCAAGCTGGAAAACACTTACGTTTCTGTGGGAAGAAGTTCCCCATATTCTCATACAACTTCTTACTAACAATTATTCAAGTACCCATTAATCAAGGTCAAAACATTGCTTTACCAGGAAACAAGAATAAATTATTAAATACATCTGTAGTTAATTCAACTATAATATCTAGAGTATTGTAGAAATGGGGATAAGTTTGGCTAAAGCAATTTTCAGTTGACAGAGATCTGTCAAAGGATTTTTCACTAGAAATAAGCTGGTGGTATAAACAAACTTTTGATCTTTTTTAGGCTTTCATGTTTTTTTCATAGTCTACCCAAATAATATAGAACAGCTTGTACAAATCCTTCTGTCTTTCGCAATTTGAAATAGCACTGTTTCAAGGAAGGAAAGTTTCTGTTTAAAAAAAAAAATTCAAACTGTTCCCAAGTAAGACATTTGTGTTTTAAAGAGGCCGTTAGGAATCCCTAATACCACTGTTGCTCTGTGCAACTGTTATTTCTATCATAAATATGTCACAGGTTTTATTAACCAAGAGAAATGTCTGGTAGTTTTACCAGCTGTAGAGGATACTGAGAAACGGTTTCAATGAACCAATTAAGTCATACTTTTAAAGTCTTTTTTCCCCCATTCTAGAGGGCTTTTCATTAAAATAATTTTCACACTTATTTTTTAAAGGATAAAAAAAGAAGCATATACACCATTCAACATATTGCAGGTAGCTTTGAGTTTATATTTTCAAGATGAATTGAATGTATTTTACACTACGTTAACACGAAGGATAAGCCAGTACACAGAAAGACTGTTCTCTTTTCCTCCATATAGTAACTTGTAAAGAAATTTCTTAAGAAATGTGGGTACTTTTAAGACAACAGATGGCCTTGTCTCAGTGCAAGAAATAATAAAAGAGTGGATCGTATATCATCTGTCCCTAATAATGCCTGTGTAGCCACTTGGCTTTTAGATTACTAAAAAGACCTATCTAGGGTTCACAGAACAGCAAGCATGGAGCGAGAAGCTCAAGCACTGAAGACAATGAATAAAAACATGTTCTTGTTGGAAAGAGAAGTGCAAAAATATTTTAGAGACAGCCTTTTGAACAACCATTTTTCAAACATTTCTACCTTCAGTGCTATTCACACTGAATTGAAGATCTGAAACTGAATGATGGAATCTCAAAGTTATTTCCTCTCTGCCATACCAGACCAGGACTCGGATTCTGCAGAGGCTTTTTTTGCAGCTGTAATTTTATTTATTCAGCCTCAGAGGTGAATCTCCTCATTTTGAGCAGCTGGACTGCTCATGTGAGCCCAGTCACAGTGACATTCCTGCAAAGTCACCGCACTTTGCCTGGCAGTGCGAGCTCCTTAGGCTATCTGAAATAAAGATGACCACAGATTCTATTAGTAATCTTATCAATTTGGCATTGAAATACAAAATCCAGACTCACACAAAAGATGAAACTCTTTCTGCTTAGTTGACATTCTGACCACAGCTTTATTGTAAGCCTGATTTCTCACATGTGGAAGAATTAACCCTCAAAAACTAATTTATCTTTGATTATGCTCTGTTAAGCACTGGACTGTGTTTATAGGAAAATGTGAAGACATACCCTATATTGCTTGAATTTTGAATGGGAAAAAGAGCAATGTTCCATCGCCTTTCCTGTATTCCTTTAATGTTTGAGGCTTGTTATTTCAACATACACTCTTGGTGTTATTCCATAACTCAAAAATTCTCCAAGTTATTTTAATACATAAATTTTATTAGAAAAAGCTTCCATTTGCCCTGAAGTATGACTGAATGCTGATAAATTACTGTGGGCCTATAGCAATTTCTTCAATCAGTCTCCATGTAAGTGTAAATTTAGTCAAACAAATCAAAACGTGAGTTATGTCCAACTGAAAATAATGATATCTATTGAGTGGTCAAAAACTGTTAGTAGCTATTAATAAATAATCCTCAGCACATATGGTGATGTCAATCAGCACTATTATTTTACCCATATAACAAGAATTCAGTAAGGTAGAGCTGCACAGCGATATGCAAGTTAATCATCGTGCAGAGCACAGGATTGTCAGAGCTCAAGAATGCCTTTGATCCCTACCTCAGTTTCAGAGCATTTGGGTCACCCTTTCGCACAGCATTGAAATGTGGTGCATGAATACTTCAACACATATCCAGGATGAATGACTGAGCTGCACTAGGTCACAGTGTAATCGTGACATTATCAATTATATAAAAAAATCTCTAGGAAAACCAGCTCCCTCACATGTACACACAGCCTTTTTCAGTATTTTTCATCAAAACTTGGAGCACACAGACATATAGTGAGCACACACGTCAGTCAAGTGGATTGGAAGCACTTAGGAGGAGATGTTATGGTCTGTTGCCCCTGTGATGTAAAACGAAGAAGTTTAGATAGGCCTTTGACATAATGGACTTGACGAGAGGAAAACCTGAGCAGAGAGGGCACCTGGAGAGCCCCCAGCAGCCCTGTGACACTCCCGTACCCAGACCTGAGCAGGACTTAAGCTCTGCCTATCCCTGCTGTGAGCGTCCCCAGCACCTCTGCCAGGAAAATGTCTCTCACTTTCAAACACCTCTTATTGAAACAATGCCAGCCTGTGGGAAGCTGATGCTGCATACCAAGAGCTGCTGTTTGAAAGCATGGAAGGAAAGAGATGGGCTTATGGGGAACGACTCTCTGGGAAACGTGAGAGATCTAACAAAAACTGCCTGTGAAATTTGGGTTGAAAAAACACTAGCCTGTTGCTGAATAGATGCTCTTCAAAAAAGCAATGTGTCTAAGGATGAGGCCAGAAATTAATATCTTTCAGAAATTCACCGGTGTCAGTTCCTAGGACAGCATACAGATGTTATCCAGACTGGTATTTTCCTGCTACTGAGCAAATAACAAGTCTATTAAACCTGTATTAATCCTGTATTAATACATATTCATGAAATATATATTCACACAAAATGTGAGTATTTCTAGAAGAAACACAGTTATTTAATTTCAGAAAGGCAAAAACTTAATACAAATTATGGCACCAGCTGGGAGTACTGGGGATTTTGTGTCTGGGAGATATCAAAACAAAATAAAAAAGGGAAGAAAGGAAAAGAAAGGTCACTCTCACAGTAAGAAGGGGGAAGGTGAATCTAAAATATTCCCGTTATTATAATTGAATTGGCCACAACTTTAAGCAGCTATGTATGTTGATTTGTAAACACAAAGCCTATATTTTAATAGAACTATGCTTGCTAAGTTCTGGGATATTAAATGGTTCTAATCCTATTCTACTTTATGACTAGTTCAAGAAATGACCTCTAGCTAGATCTGGCCTTGTTCTATCATGCAACTAGATTTTTCTTACAGAAAATAAATTAAAAAGGTGTGACCTTGCTGAGGGCTTGCAGAGAAAATGAGGTACATCTTGTCACAAGCAGAAGAGCCTATTTGAAACACGGTTTGTTCAATTTGAAAGGCTGCTGCTTTCCTCAGATCAGAAGTTAAGATAAAGGCAGTTGGATGAAAGAGGAGAAACATTTCCAAGAGATGAAATTAAAGAGCTACACTGGAAACCCATTCAGTGACACAGTGCCTTTTTGTGTGAGGGTTTATCTGGGATGCATCAGCCACACCTTGTCCCTGCCAGGAGCAGGCTCTTCACCCAGCACAAAGCCTGTCGCAGGAGAGGATGAGGACTGCTCACCGATGGGAATCAGAGGACATTCTCCCCCACACAGCAGGGCACGGCAGAAATTAAATAACTCACCTAAATGTTGCACATTTTGCTTGGAAGAAAAATCTAAGCCCTGCTTCTCTTGATCTCAGCAGCAGTCTTGTGAGCTCTGTTCTTTCCCATTATCAACAAATGTGGCATCAATGACCAGTGTTCCCAGGTGACTCTGCACTGAAAATCCAAATGTTTAGGAGGTAATAAAACACTCCACCCAAAAATGGGTATTCAAACCTGTCTCACCTTTAAGACTGGTAGCTGACACTCAATTAACTTTTAATTTGACCTCCTAAAAACACACAGCAGTTTGTTTGACACCACCTCACCAGAACATGGTATATTTGGTGTCCAAGTCAAAACAGGTTCATTTCATGATTTCCCTTCTAGTATCCTAAATAATTTCCTTGCTCGTGATCTCAAAACATATCAGGTTGCAAGGCTGTGATTCCTTGGGTGCTTGTCTAAGCCAGGCAGGAACTCTGCCAGGTCAGCCCTCAGCTCACCAAAGCCCAGCAGTGTGGACAAGCAGCACACAGGTTTATTCCTCTCTGCAGCACCAGGAGCCAGGACTGCCCCTCACCAGCACAGACCAGAGCCCTTAAGGGCTCTGACTCTGCTCTACAATACTCACTTGTTCCCAGCACAGCGAGTCCCCCACAGCCACCACCCCTCAGCACTGCTGGGGACGTCGAGCAGGGAGCAGAGGGTGTCCCCAGCCACCGAGCTGCCTCAGGGCCAGCCTGGGTGTCATCACCTGCCATCCCTTTCAGACTCCAATGGATGGATCACTCCCACAGCCACAGGAGCAATCGCACAGGCTCTTTCTTGCAGTGCTTGAAATGTTTTTAATCCCAACATGACTATTAGGTACCCCTGCTTTAAGTACTGTAAAAGCAGAACCACAAACTGCATCAGATTGCCTTACAATTATCTCACAGCAGCCACCTAAATATCATCCAAGCATATGTTGTGCTAATTCTTATGACCCAATACAGTTTCATTTCACTTGTTCAGAAAAAACCCTGACTGCAAACAAAGCTTTTGGTGAAGTGACAAGTGGAATTCCAAGCAAGTAAGACAAATATTTCCTCCAGAGGCTAAACCTACTGCAAAATATTAATCTCCTCCTCTACACATCTTCACACATCTTTGGTGAAACACCTGTCTGGAATTGTTAATAACAAATATTTTTCAGGGTATATACTTCAAAGACAGTACTGCAATGTCAAGCAGTGTAAAACTTTTGAAGTAATTTTAGCTAAATACTTCTGTGACAACTGTCTGAATCAATTTGTCTTAGCTGACTACATTCTGGTATTATAAAAACCTAAGACCTGGTTATCAGCCAAAAAGGTAAAAATTTGAGTGAAGTCATAACTAAGAAGTTGCACAAATCAAACACACACACATAAAATTATAATGTTGCAGTTGATTTAGGAAATGATCAATGCCCACTGCCTTCTTAACTTCCAATGAAAATGCTATTTTTCCTTAAATGGATCAAATGAAAGAAAAAAATTTATGCACTAAAGGCCAATTCAATAAACCAACGAAACAACAATAACCCAATATTAAGGAATTACAAAATAGGAATATTATGTCCTTGCTTAGCATAGTGAAATTTTAGTCCTTAGCAAGGAAAATTATAAATATTCAAAGTAAGGTGATGCTGAGAAAGGATGGTTATTTTTAATTGCTGAAAAACCTCATATCGCAGGCAAGTAATAAAGCCAAAAGAAAGAAAAGGAAATACAAAAGAAATAGTTGTGTGCATATGTTGAGGAACAGGGGGGAGAAAATAAAGCAAACTAGGGCTGTAGACTTAGCAAAACTTCTGATAATTGCTCTCAACTGAGGTAGCAAAAAAAAATACCACCCAACAAAGAAGGTCAAGCTGACCTCAAGATTCTAAGTCAGGCTCTTGAAATCCTAAATCATACAAAGCTCCATCACTTCAAGGCATACAAACATAAGAGGATTAAGGTAAGTGTCCCACCTAAAAGCCTGAGAAAACAAAGATTAGTTTTAAGTACTGAAAAGAAACACAAATCATATGGATGCTCTGTGCACAGGAAGGAATAATTGTTAGGATGTCTTAAGAGCACAGTAAAATAAGCACTACATAACATAAGAAAAAAATCCAGGTTTGCTTGCCACCTTCTGAGTACAAATATACTCATGTCAAATTGTAACAAATATTAAAGACTTACAGAACTGACTCAAAACCTATTGAAGTCAATGGTAAGTTCTGTATTGACTTCAGTTACCCAAGACCCTTTGCTTAGAAAGATTAAACAGAAGACAAATAAAAGTATTCTTTTTAGGGGAGGGCAGTAAAACTGCTCTCAGCTCACTGTACCTACCTGGGTGACTTCAGCACCCACTTATCAACTCAGCCACACAGCAAAAAAGGCTTTCCCTATAGGTAAACACTCAGATACAGTTTATGCTAGCTGTGCTAGCTGTGCTAGCTGTGCTAGATTGGTCATATTTGCATTTTTGCTACATTTATGTTAGCAGGACAAAGTGTGGTGCCTTTTAAAGGATGACATTAGTTCTGGACGTTATTTTACAAGTTTGAACTGTTATGGTCATGTCTTGACTTTATGAGATGTCAAATGCAATTTGAGCGTGCACTCCAAATTCTGTATTCATTTTCATGTCAGGGAATATTTAAAAATAGTAATGATACAATTGTTTATGCTTCTAACTACTTGGAAAGAAAAGTAATACCCATGATTTATGAGCTGAGCAGCTTTCCACCAGGGAACACTAGTTCAAGAATTTATTATTTAATTGAAGAATTCAAGTTTGGAAAAATTCCATTCATCTTCTTATTTCGTACCTGCTGGAAGTAATCACTGACTTGTGGCATTACTGAGCACTTTTGTTATTCTGTCTCTCTATTCCAATGCAACTCAGTAAGACAGAGGCTTGGGCTAACCTACCAAACATGGAATTTTCAGATTTTTCTGTTCATTAAAATTAACTCTTGCAACTTTGTCCTGTACTAATCGAAAAGCTTCTACTGAATGCTCTCAAATACCTATTTATGTAAATGCAAAAATGAAATTAGGCTTCTGGGAGATCCCCATGCTTTTTCAAGCATTTAGTCAACTAAAATACTCCCTGACATCAAACAAGTCACTTGGCAAGTGGTCTCCTTTGAACCCAGCTGAGAAGTGGATTAGGGTTTTAGAGCTGAACCAGAGGCAAGGGCCTTGGCAGATTCCACCACATCTGAACTGTGCCCCCAGTGCTGCCTCCTCTGTGAGAACTAATAAACCACACTGTTTCAGAGGAAAAAAATACTATGACAAGCAATTAAGTGCTGTCAAGTCAATAACCTTTTTGTCACAAAGACACTTAATGGGGGAAAATTTCCCTTTTAGTTTATACTTCATTCTTTTTATAGATTGTTTGATGAAAAGTCACCTATCATATCAGAGTCATTTATGAGCAGAATTGTATTTTTTAAAGAATTAGGTAAGTCAATTTTCCACTAGGAAATCAAGACAAGCATGGTTCTACTGGCCAAGATGACCATTCACTGAAAATTATAGCAATCTGTATTTAAAAAAAATAGTTTCACCTTTAGATCCAACACACTCCAGACATTTAATTTCTCTTGTGAGTGTTTTATTCCTAGTCCTTTGAGGAAAAGAGTGAATATTCTTATCCTTCAGTATGAGAAGCAAGTAGGAAGTACATAACTTAGAGGTACTTTAAGACAAGCATCTCTCCCATTTACTTTTAGTATCCTAAACACAACCAAAAACATGTTAACACCAGACCATTTTCAACCACTTTTATAGCAACATTCTCCAGAATTTGTGTAAAATGTTTTCAAGAAGTTAAATGTTTATGTTCACCAAACACTAGGCTTCTGCTTAGAAAATACTGATAATTATTTTAAAATAATTTTGATAATGTTTTCAAATAGATGTAGAATTCCCACAAAAGACTAAGTTAACATTATCTGCAGAATATTGCTTTTATAACTCTATTGGCTAAACAAAAATAACTTTTTCATTGAATTAACCTGTCTTCTGAGCCATTCCTGCTTGTCAGATACGGACAGAATCTGCACTGTTCGAACCCATTTTGGCCAGCTGTTGCACAGAAGAGTACAAGGTACGTAAGGTAGCAGTACAAAAGGTCACAGTGCAGAGCAAGCACATATTCAGAAGGTTTTTCACTGCCATTTCCTATGAGCCTTTGGCAAAGGCAGAATTTCAATCTCATTACTAGGTCACCCACTGCTCTCACTTCCTCCGTCAAAGAACTTTCCATGGCAAAAGTGACAGCCATTCAACAGCTATATTGAGGTCTTGTTGTGTTGCGGGGAGCAGTGTAAAAACACAAGGTTGGACAAATAAATGCTTTGTTTCTTATCAGAATTGCTTCAACACCCAAGGGAAGTGCAGGCGGAGCGTGAGCAGGACACCCTCCCTTTTTCCGCTGAGAGGAATGCAGCGGCTGAGGACTTGCACATCAAATTCCTGAGATGCTGCCAAGGGAGAAACAGCAGCCTCCTCACGGACCTGTGTCCCACCAGGCATCGTAGTGAAGCTCAGCCATGCCCAGGCCCAGCCAGAGCCCTGATTGCAGGGGTGCTGTGGGGGACACAGTTCTGCTCTCCCGCCCATTACAAGGAAGCACAACTGCTGTGGTGACTCCTCTCAGGATCTGTAGCCTCGCAGGGAAACCCCTGAAGGAAGTGCAGCAGCAGAGCTATTGCCTATGGCAATGCTATGGAAAGAAGTGGTAGTGACAAGATGACATTGAGAGTCTGACACTGTAGATTACCCCAGAACCATATCAAAATGACTCGCGGTTATCAGATCTAGATGACAATGAGGCTCCGGCATCACTGTCATCTATACTGAGAAAATAAATAAATGCTACATGCTACTAGCCACAGGAATGGACAGGCATTACAGATATGCTGCAGCAATGCTGTCTTGTGGCAGGGATGGTTCAAGAGCTTTGGTAATTAACCTAAACTCAAACTTATAGAATTTTGTCTTTTTTATTAAAGGGAAAAAATATGCATGAATACTATGATTAATCTAGGGATAACTCATCTAACAATCACAGAGAAAAGTGCTGGTAATTGAACAGTATCAATTAAGTATCAATGCATATTGAATTAGTACTCATAATTCTGATGTGCAGAATGGCAAGGATGGATGCATCAGGCTCGTAAATTGGGTACCGGATGGAAAACCCTGTGCATTCCAAATGCCCTCCTGTGAGTAGCATCCAGCAATTCTATCTGTAGGCATTAGGCACAAGACACATTAGCAGTCAGCAAACTCAGGCTATGTGCAAGGGCAAGCACACAAGGGCTCCCTGCTACACACTGCGTGGTACCCCCAAATCAGTTCTCTGACAGACACCGAGCAATAAGGCAAGTGGCACTGGTGACTGTGAGCAGGCAGCAAGGTAAGAGGGACAGCTGCAATTATTAGGAACAGTCAACAACAATATCCTACAGGCAAGGAAAGAACACCCCTATGTAGGAACAGAGGAGTATAAAAACCACTTTTTCTCTCCCCTTTTTTACAATGAAAATATGTTAAATTCTAGGTTTCTTTTTCCATTAAAACACTCTTGTAACTGCTGTCCAAAAAACTAAATTTCTCTTCCTACAAAATTTTAGAAGAAAAAGCATTTAAATTTTTATTTCAAAGGAAAATGCGCTGCTTCAGACTGACCACCAAGCCATTTCTTTTATTGCCACACTTGTTTTTCTCTTCTTTTTTCCTTTTCATTAAAGTCATCGAAACTACAAGCTAATGAAACAATGATGAACATCTACTTCAATAACACTGAGAATTCTCAAATGTGCTTTGTTTGTTTTGTTTTTTCTGCAAAATTAACACATTAGAGGCTATTTACCACTTTACAAAATTCCTTTTTTTATTTATGAAAGCTACATCTTTACTATCATGATGCAAAATGAAAAGCCTCCTGTACTTGTTGCATACAATTAAGCTGCAACAAAAGCCAGCCCAAGCCATTTCACATTTCATAGGGCTGCAATTATTCTTTAACTGTTAGAATATGCTGTCCCCCAGGAGCTAATTACAGAAAAGCTCTCATCACATACAAGAAACACACAAACAAATCCTTCAAGCACAAAGCAAATGTTCAACATTAAAGAGATGCATTCAGGAAGTCACACCAATCAGTTTGGTTCAGCTAATTACTAATCTGATTTCTGGAGTAGTTGCATTAGATAATTATGATGCCCATTCACAACTTGAAAGCTAGGACTCTGACTGATTATAATAAAGATCTAGGACTCGAAATAAAAGTAAGGGCAAAGTATGAAATATACATCAGAACGGGGCTGGCGGGGTTATTTGTTTATTGCCGGCACTTCCTTTGGCTCTTCACTTTGGAAGGCCCCATCCAGAGTTTGCAGAACCCAGCAGGAAGATTCCCATTGATACCTCTGCCATTTGGATCAGGCCCAGAATAATAAGGATGGCTTTGCCTTGCAGATTCCTGAAGTGCCCAGGAAGGAGCTTTGGTTGCTTGTTTTCGGTCAGGCAGAGCTGCGTTCTGCGGAGGAGCCGCTGGCAGAGCCCATGGTGTGGCTCCCAGCCCATCCTCCAGGGCCCGGCCAGGACAGCCAGCTCTGATAGGAATGGAACTCTTCAAAGGCTCCATTGTAAACCTGCTTTAACTCACTTTTTGCTTGGTTTCAGCTTCTGCATGAATGTTATTTTCCTCTAGCAATTGCTTTGCTGGAGTTTGAGCATATATAAAGGTGCCTGACTCAGAATATGAGGTACAAAAGTTTGTGGCCCAGTTGAAGCTCTAAATTAGTCCACTGTACTTTCGAACTGAGACTGGCAAAAATTTGCTTACTGAAACACTAATAATTATGCTTTATAGGAAAACACTCTTCTAATGAAATATCTGATGAAGTAAATATACTGAGTTCAGTTATCAGTCCAGCCCTTAGCTTCAGCTGCCTTTGAAAGACTTCACCAGATGCAAGGGAAAAAAAAAGTACTTTAAAGCCCATTGACACATTTACAGGTAGCAATTCATTGCAAATACAACACCAGTAAGGCGCAAAAAATTAGGAATTAAAATTTTTCACTAAGTTACATCCTTGCACATCTTGCACCAACCAGGGTAGTACTAACAAAGCCACTGTATGCATTGAAATAAATACGAAAAATGCAGAACTTGACCTGCCATTTCCATCATCATCATCATGTGTAACACCTGAGTTTCTGATGGATGCATGGTGTCATTAAATAAGTGTGAAATTTAAACAAATGGTGAACTTTAGGCAGGTGAACCAGCTTCAGTAGAATGTACTCAGTGATCTTTGCCAAGCTGGGGAAAAAGTAGAGATTAAAACCCCATATTTTTAACTAATTGAAGAATAAATGAAAAAGTTTCAGTTGCAACTTGAGGTTCACATAAAACTCAAGAATAAAGAAAATAAGATATAAAGGCTAGAAAACTAATATCAGAAGCAAATTTTCCCATGGATCCTTGGGACTTATCAGCAACAGTTTCGCTTTGTGGGGTCACAAATCCTGTGTGTGTCTTTGAGAGGGTGCCCCTGCTCAGCTCACCCTGTAGGTACTGACCACACTGCTCTGTACACCCACATCCACAAAATCACATGGGTTGCTAAATATTTTTTTTGTTTAAACCCCCCTCAAAAATATCCAGACTGGCTTTCCTCCACCTCAGTGTCTCAAATAAGGCAGAATTTCACTATTAAATTGCTTGCACATAGTCATGCTGGACAATTTCTTGAAGCATTAAAGTGAAAGGGATTCTTTGCTGCTGCTAAACTAAATGAATGAGAGTGGCAAATCTGTATTTCAAAGTCAATAGGCTACAATATTTACAGGGCTGCCATATGTGATAACTTAAAATTCAAAACTGAAAGAAAATTGTGTGGGGTGGAAACTAATGTTATGGAATCTGAACCAAGGCTACATTTATATTTCACTTTAATGCTCTAGCTGTTTAATCAAAATATGAATAAAAGGTCTAAAAGACCAACACACAAAAATATCATAGTTCTGGAATTTAGCTTAGCTTCCTATTGTCAACCAATTACTGTGTAATTTTTTCCCTGTGACTGAATAACTAACTGTTAGCAAATAATGAAAAGGCAATTACAGCAGAGCTTTGTTCATATTACCTTCTTCATTTTATTCAGGCTATAATTATTGTCAATGCTGGAGGCTTACTGTACCATGTAAGTGGCACCAGGGAAGAAAATGGAATGGGCTGGTGCATGGAAAATTGCAAATGTCACAGCTACCTTCATCATCACCATTGGACTTCAGAGATTAAAAAAAATAAGCAGTAAAAAGCCTTCCATGTACGTTTTGCAAATTCTGAACCTCAATCTGTTGCAAAGGATGATGAACTGGTAGAAGGGAAAAAATTCAAGTACCATGTTTGTTCTTTTTTTGTTCTTAACCTCTGCTGCCCACTTCCCCCCAACATTTTTATTACTGCTTAATTCTCAAAGGACAGCTCCTTTTTGCCACTGTGTGCCTGGAAAAAAACTCATGGAAATATTCTAATAGCAGCAGTTCTCATTAAGGATGTCCATGCTGTTCCATAATACAGTGGCATATAAATGAAGTGTTTTATGGGGTTTGATCTTTTCTTTGCCACATACAGATATATCCCTAGGAAAAAAAAAAAGAACACTATGACCTGTGTGTGCAGATTTAGTGTGCCATACTTAGGGCCTGATATTTATTTTGACCATTGTTTCTCTGGGCTTCTAGTATGTATCAGAAATGAAAGATACACATCAGAAGTGTGATATTCCATTTTACCTTTTTTCTTAGAAAGAAATTACATTCTCGAGTGTCATTTGTATAGTTTTTTCTTTGCATTTTTGTTTACAAGAGATAAACTCAGTAAAACTATATTTGATGCATTTTATTCATGTGCAGTGTTGCAACTGCTTTTAAAATATGTAGATCATTATATAGCCAGTTAATTTTCCCAGTACAAAGTAAGGCTGCCATACATTAAAAGACATCATAGTTTGATGCTGACTTGTGTTTAAACTTGCTTCCGAACTGACTGGCAAATTTTGGTGTAAATTGCTTAATATAATGCATGATAATTCTTCTGATCTAGGTAAGTAAAAGAAGAAATGCATCTTTATATTTTCATAAAATTGAGCTGCTTTGTACTTTCATGGATCTTCCTGTCAGATACATGTATATTCATCATCTTTCTTTAGTATTTTAGTGCTGGCTGTTTATCTTCTACTACTGTTGCTGAAGCAGATACTTCCACAAACACTGCTTCCATAACTAACACTAATAATTGTTCCTTCTCCTTGACACAGCATTTGGCTGTTCAGTATCCCCCAGCATCTGAGCACTCTCGCAGTTAGAGGAGTGAGGTTTTGGAGACTGCTTCACCCAACAAAAACAAAGTGAATTCCAGCAGGAGACTGTAAGTCTTCCATAAAAAAATACACGGATGGAAAACAGAAGCATAATGGGAAATGGCACAGAGTCAAACCACAAAAATAGAAAAATAGAAGGTGCCTCTCTTGGGCTCCTTTGCAGCCCCAACCCACTTTCATGCTGCCCTGTTCTTCCCAGGAGATCCTGCTCACCCTAATCAATGCCTTGTCCAGGTGGTGGGAAGGAGACCCTTTGGGGTCTACTCCCCTGCCCAGATCCTGGGCCAGGGCATGGCTATGAAGGTGATTTCCCACACTGTATTTCTGTGAGCACCACCCTGCTCCTTCAGCTGGGATGACTCTGGAACTGCTGCCAGGGAAAGGCAGTGGGACTTTTGGCACCGCTTACATTTATGGACAAGACCAGCAATTAAGCCCAGAATATCAATCACTGCCTTTATGCTCCCAATGACTCAGAAACTACACTAAGATAATATGCTTGTCACTTTTATAGCTAATGTCTGCATTTTTTAATGATTTATTTAATTCGTTAAGCCTTTCTTAACTTTGATATCAGAAATTGCCACATCCTTGTGAAAATTATCAAAAGGCATCATATTAGGAAAAACATTAACCACTTTATTTTTTTTTTTGGAGGGCAGAACAAGGAGTCATAGAAAATTATTTGGAACTAGCAACTTAAAAAAAAAGTAATTCTAATCAATGTATTTTGGTAGAGACATCCAGCACTGCTTTCTTTCCCCTAGGTTTAGCCAGCAAAGACTACAGAAACTGCTTTTGTGCAAACTCCTCTTCCAGATGGGAGTATTACCATAGAATATCCATGAGCCAGAACAATTCACAGAGCAGAGGAACGAATCAGGATCACACTGTGGGTCTTAAAATGTCCAAACTTTAATCACTGTTAATTAGATAGATGGAAAAGAACTAGAAATAAACAGAGTCATCCTAGGTGAGGTACATACTGGTATGTGACACCCAGCCTAGACTTTGTCACCATGAGAAAAACACTTCAGTGTATGCAACATTGCTCTCTTTGAAGGCTCTTCATAACAGTTTCAGTATTTTGTGCTTTGCTTTGAACACCTGCTGCCAAAATCTAAAAATTCCAGCTTCCTACTGAATTTTCACCCTGCAGTTTCATGCTGGTGTCTTTACACAGTCACTCAGATTTTGTTTTATCACATGAGTGCGAGGTTAGTCTTACTATCATAAGGTGACTTCTTTCAGAAAAAGTTAACACCATGGGTATATCTTGCCTAACTTCAGTACTTTTATTTAATATCCACACTATTAGCTAAATTTCTAAGTGTTTTTCAGTCCTGTTGACTGCAAACAGACATCATCTCACACCAGCCACCCATCCATCCACCTGGTCCATGAGCCCTGAAACTAAAACTGGAGTCTTTTAACTCCACCAGCGTTCTTCTTAGTCTGAAGGAACACAACTGGCCCTGCAGCAGTGAAAGGCTGATATGCCAAAAGCCTTTCCTATAAAGTATTTTTTAAAGCACAGATCAACATGATTCATGGAATACATTCACACTTATCACAACTGGCCTTATATTTAGAAACTCTGAGAGCTTTCATGATCTGATTGCGGCGAGCAGCACTTATCAAGAATTATATCCCACACACAAAACATTGCTTGACAGTGAATTTATTCCATCTGAAATGCCCCTGGTGTGGAGGCCCAAATTTCCAGCATGGCTCTGGATTCCCTGAGATGCACTAACAACAGCAAAACTGCCTGTACTCTCACAGGCAATCTGAGCCCAGGGGGAGTGAGCTCTGGGCATTCTGCATCTGCAGGAGCCTGTATGGTACCCGTCAGAAAAGCTTTGCCTCTTGCTCTCCAACTACACAACTTCAATTGCAGTTATGTGTATGGGTAGTCAATTAAGGCCTGTAACATGCTGACACCTTAATAGAATAATAATAATTTAACAATCCTATAGAAGTTATATTCAGTTTTTACTTTAATTCATGATCTATGGGCAAATCAACAGCTTAAATAGTATGTTTTTGTTTTTCTAAGTAACAGTATATCTGGGAAAAGGGAATAAAATCAATTGCATACAGACAGCACAGTAAGGGCATTTCCCTTTTTATACATTTTCCCTGGCAATGTTTTGGGACTTTTGTGGTCTGTGGTCATTTTTCAGCTCTCTGTGTCAACAAAAACAGACTTTTCAGCTCCAAAAGAAATGCATCACACATTAAATCCTTACCAAATTTAAGCCTACTTTGTCATTTTTTAGATCCTGAATAATATCGTAAACTTTTGGGATTACAGAAATAATAATGACCAGAGCCCAGGCAATTTAAGCCTGCTGTGCTAATCGCAGAGTAGAAAGTCTTTTATAATAACATCTATATGCTAGAAAAATAAAGATTTCAAACCACCCAAAACCCTGCTCTTTCCATTCCCTGCAACAATGCAGAGGTCACTGCTGAGATAATGACGCACATCCTCCAAGCCATTCAGTTCATGTCCCAACACAGATGAAAAATAATCTGATCACTTTTTTTTATTAATAAAAAAACCAAAACCACTGTTTCTTAAAATCAAAAATTTAAAAAAAATCCCCTGATTTATTGAAAAACGTAGTATGATGTCAGTGTGAATTAATGTTTCCCATAGGCATACTAATAAGCTCCATGACATAATAACTTGTTATACTACACCAGTGGGACCTTAAAATTATTCCAAAGATAACATAACACAACACTTGAAGCAGCAGGAAACTTCCAGCATGCTTTTAGATGTTTTACAGTGTTACTAATCTTTGAATTGCTTGGAAAAACTGAAAGGAAACAGAATATTTAAAATTGGAAGCACTGCAGTTAGAAAATGACTCCATTCCAAATTCCAAATGTGCACAGGAGATTAATGTCAATGTTAAAAAAAAGGCAGCAGGAGGGGGGAAGTTATTAAATGCACTTTCTCGGTTGGACATGTGCCTTTTGGTAGTCCGGTGAAAATCTGTTTTTATTTGGCTGAGTTATGAGAGTTTAAAAGAGCAGACTTGCACACACACCAATTTTTTAATGAGAGGTAAGGTTTATTTATTTATTTATTTATTTGAAAATTGTATTTGAGGTAATGATTGCCCAGCAACCACATCAGGACATGCTTGAGAAAAGAAGCAGAGACTTTTTTTTCTGTAGCACATAAGGATACCATCTAATGTCAAAGTCTCTATGAAGTCAAAGTAGAAATTAGTGCAGTGTAAGCTAGTAACTCTGCATGGTGCAGCAATGTGCTCTCCAGGGCTAAACACTCCAAGCAGACCAAAAGAGAAAAAATAAAAATTAAGTGGTGTGGTTCAGTTCACTAAACTGTCAGAATTTGTATTTTAATCTCCATACTCAAACCATTTATTCAAACAAGTCACTTGAGATCTAAGGGAGGAACCATAGATCCCTCAAAGAAAGGCCATGAGGTGAGTGCTGGGGCAAAGATCTGAGTGTCCACTTAGCAAGGCCAAAAAGATCTTCCAGCTGTGAGAGAGTACCCCTAAAGGGGACAGGGGGACAGTGCTGAGCAAGGGCTGCCACATGGGCAGGCAGGCAGTGCCCACTGCTCCAGCTGCCCAGGATGCTCCCTGCCCACTCAGCCAGCACTTGCTCACCTTGCTGAGCTCACATGGCAGGGGCTGATGGAGGACAGAGCCCTGCCCAGGTGGAACACAAGCACAGCCCCACAGGTCTCCATCAGCCATGCTCTGGGCTGTGCAGAGCTCTGGCCTTATGGCTGGTGTGTCTTGGACAGAGACACCCTTCCCTTCTTCCAGTTATCAAATTTTCTGTACGCCTCACAACACCTTTGCTGCATCATCCCTTTGAACCAGCTTCCTTTCAGTCTGGTTTAGTTTCACCATCATTTCCACTTGGCCTAGCCAAGCCGTGTGCCACGATTCTCTGCTTGTTCATTTCTTAAATGATAAAAAAAACCCTGACCATTGCTCCCAGCTAAGCTGTACAGTGTTCAGCCAAAGCTAAAAATGAATATTCCATGCAAAAAATGTTAACCTTTGATCCAGACACATCTCTGCTATAAGTGATCCTGTTGTGCTGCAATCCTTTGATCACTCGCACAAAAATTGGAACCATTTGCAAAAGTAAAACTTGTGATTTCCACACAAACCAGACCTGATGGGATGGTTTGCAGAAGGCTGCAGCATGTTTTAGGGCTGGAATGTTTGTCCAGCCCTAACACAGTGGTCATGCACTAAAACCACTCCCATAGTGGGTCTAACATGGGTTAAACCGAAGTTTCTACTCAAAAGCCCTGCAGAAGGAAGCAGGATGGTGTGTCTAAAACAATAAATCACCCCAGACTCACTGAGCAAGTGATCTCACGTTCCCAGGTACCGGAGGCAGAGCAGCCAGAGCAGCTCTGAAAGCTAGATCAGCCATGAAAGATGTGGTTTCCTATTCATTCACTCAACTGTTTCAACATCATGGGAATCTACAACAACCGTGTGAAACCATTTTCCACAGCGAACCTAGAACACCTGGGGAGCTCTTTGTAGTCTCTGCCAAGCAGCTATCTTTAAAAGGAAGGATAAACTGCAATCTGAAAATGTCAGATACAGACCACTACTGGTACAATGGCAAGGCACAGTCAAGCAGAGGGAAGGGGTGCAGTAGGATGGATGCTTTGGACTAGATAAAGAATAAGATGGAAATAAATGTGCAGAATTACATGGAAAAGGAAGTATTTTAAGAGTATGTAAAGGCTACCAGTGGATTGAACAAACACAGCAGCAGAAATGAACAGAAAATGGTACAGGAGTCATTTTGAAATCTACTACTCCCATGATCCACAAAGAACAGGAAAAAAAAAAAGGAACTAAATTATGAGCTGGAAAAGTTCTGCCCCCTCCCCCAAAAAAAGAATACTAACATGATATACCACTATAAAAAGATTTGGAGCCATGTACTGTCACTAACTGAAAATTTTACATTAACTAAAAAAGATTCATAATCCAAGGAAAAATAAACACCTATACTGAAATACATTTTAATTTCCTATTACTTACAATGGACTGCAGTAAGGCAGTAAAAGAGAAAACTTATTTGCGGAATTCATTATGCTTATTTCATGAAAACAACACATTTACTTCACTAAAAAGCAAAACAGTGTGTCTGAGAGTTTCAGACTGAAGAGGCAGTTCCCCTTAAAATTCTGTTTAATTTCTAATATTTGGCATAACAAACAAGTTTAAACATATAGAAAAGACTCTCTTTAATAACAATTTTTTGTCCATATGAAACATCCCTATATAAGACTCCCATCTTGGTGGAGACCCTGCACAGAAAAGCTCTACAGCAATTTCTTTTCTTTTTCCTGTAAAACAGATGCACATAGAAAAAATTCAAGCTTCTGAGATTCTTTTTGCTAAACATTTTTCATCATCTGTCTTTGGAGATACTCAGATAGGTTGCCTATGCTGCTCACAGAAGGTTTTACTGACTAATATTAAAATTAAAGCTATTAACATTAAAATATGTCCCCTTTATAGTATTATAGTATATATAATAATATTATATATTATATATTATATATATATATATGTATTACTGTATAATATTTTAATTTAGAAAAAATAATTTATATGAAAATGTTTAAAGCAGATTTAATTACACTTAACATCCCAGCATGCAATTCTACATCTGCTTGGTGCATTCATCACTCACTAAAAATCTAAGCACAAACAGAACCTATTAACCGACACAGTGCAAAAATTCACTCGGGAAAATGGGTGAAATTAAAATGGTGGAGATTGCAAATGCTGTCAGTTGGTCCATTTGACCCCGCTTACAAATATTTATTTAATTTAGAAACACAGTCCATGAAAACTCACAATTGCACTTGTAGTCTGACTGAGAGGGTGGGGCTTGTTTGTCAGTCAGTAGAAGTGTTGCTGGAAACTCTTGATCTAATTGGACTTTTGAGGTTGAGTCCAACAGACCATACACTGAGACCACCAGCAGTACATTTCTATCCATGTGCATTCCCATAATTGCAGTCTTCTATCCTCATCAAAGCTTATTTTTTCATGGCAAAATGACATGACTTGGTTATTAATAGGACCAAGTAAAATGCAAGTGACAATTAAAATTTAAGTGTAAATTAATTGCTTGCCTGACTATTGTCAACTGCATTAAAAGAGTGTTGATGAACGAGGGATGATGCCATCTAATTGTGAAAAAGTTTGAAGTTATGATTTGTGTTAAATATCAAGCCTCTGTAATGCAGGTGTCTTATCTCAAAAAGCTCTTTCTGTAGGCCTGTTCCTTTTGTCAGACACAAGTATCACGTAGTTTTATAGAGAAGATGATAGGTGATCTCACAGGCTGCTTTAATTTCTCATCATTGATTTTCTGTAGGGTACACAGGAAGCATCTTCGGGATTTAGATGATTCCCATTTGCAAATATTTTTAGATAACATAGCCATATGCAATTATAGAACTAACCTCTCAGAAACAAACCCATCTTGCAGTCCAGTGAAAAAACATTCATTTTCATGATATAAAGTCATGGGTAAGAGAATAAAACATACTAGAGGGTCCCTTGGTATATCTTGTCACATTTTCAGAGACTGATGCTATAAGGGTCTCATTCAAAACTCATTGATGCTGGAGCAGTTATTCCTATGCATGTCAGCAGGTTTCAGAATGAAATAAGACCTTACAATGCAAAACTTCTGAGGAAATCTTACAGATGTGGCAATGGTGGCCTTAAAAAGGAAGTTGTTACCTGAAGCAAATTTCTGTAGTCAGCAGATTGGGACTGGGACCAGAGGAACCCACTTTTTTAGAACTACTGACACTCACAAACCACTTTCTTTTCCCCCCTCTGGATAGTCTTATCATTATTGGTACAAATATGTACTCCTCTCTCTCCATTTCCTATTTCAAATTTTCTTTACATTCCTGTTTTCTTCTTTCAGGCAAGCTGCCACGCAGTTCTTTTGTGTATGCCACAAGCAAAGTAATGAATGCCCTTTAAGCATCTCCCATGTATGGGAGAAAGGGAGAAAAGAGAGAAAGGAGAAAAGAGGGAGAGAGAAGAGAAAGGAGAAGAGAGAGAAAGGACACATAAAAAGGGCACAAGCATCTCCCTAGAAAAGCAGTAGCTAGAAAAAGGAATGTGGCCACAGGACTTTTAAGGATTTAATATGTTTCAGTAGTAGCAGCACCAAAATTTATATCCTTCCATAGCAAGCTGTTGAAAGATAGGCTGGAATGTTATACACTGCTGTATGGTAAGACAGATCCCAGATCCATGGCAGTGGATTAGCTTAAAGCCATTGCTGAGGCCAGACTCTCAGGCATTTCAACTTATTCTGTGCTCAGAACAACCTCTAAATGCAGGAAGGTTGGATGATGATAAGGGAAGGCAAATGCAGCAACCCTGAGCCCTTCGAACCTCACGAGCAGCCCCTTGTCTCTAAAGGCTTGAGATGGTTGTGTCAGTGAGCATAAGCAGTTAATGGGGCTGATAAATCTTTAAGACAGAAGCTGTCACAAATTATGTTTTGCACATTTCATTAGAACAAATCCAACTTTAATCTGAATCTATTCTACCTCAAGACACAAGCAAGTCCCTGGGAAACCATGTCAGAACAGAAAAAGAAATAATTTCAGAAACCCTGGCAGCTGCAAGGAAATTTTAATCTTAGATATATTTTTCTAGAAGAAAATGTAAGACTTATAAGCTAGAGACCATAGATTTCTCCACATACACTGCAGCAAAAAGAAGTGACTAAAGAAGATCAAGAAGAAGCTCATACTCTGAATACCTGACAAGTCAGACATCTCTGTCATGATTACATGCAATTCAAGACTGAACTAGAAAAACAAAGTTAATTGTATCTTCTCTTAATTTTATTGAACACCCCCAATTCTGAAGGGAAAAAGAATGAGAATACAGGGAAGAACCTGCAAATTACCCACATCATATCACAGAAGTGAGATGAAAGTTTTACTAAGGTTTAAATCTGCAGAAATTGCCCATGCTGCATATAATTGAAGTCTAAATGTCGTGTTAATCCCTGTATCAGTGCTCCATCTTGGAATAATTGGAGGTGTGAACTTTAAAGACCAGGCTCTCCTATGCTGTACTTTAAGAAATATCATCTTCTTTGATAAACCCAACATCTGGCCCAGCTTTCTGTATCACCCTGAGATACGAATTTTACCCTCATTCCTCACTAACAAAGTTACCACACCAATAAATCCAAAACTGCTCAGCAGAGCTCGTTGGCCTAAACCTGCCACTTATTCAACCCTTAACGAACACAGAGCTTGTTTTAGAAGTGACTTGCGCAAATTCTGTACTCATTAATAGGATATAATTTTTCTAGCAAGTAGCAGAAGTAACAGATTAATTTGCTCATGTCCTCCATCCTCATAGATTACATTTTTAAGTTACAGAAATACCTGTAGACTAAAGAATTCTAAGCTGAACTACCACTAAGCCTTAGTCATCACATATAAGAAAAAGTTTCTGCAAGTCATTTTGAGCAAGTGTCTGACCTCACATTAGTGAAAAAACAGAGCTTGAAGCACCCACCTCCCAGCCACAGAGCCTGTAAGGAGATCTGAACCCCAGTTTCACACCTCAAGCTCTGAGCAGCTACAGTCAGGGCAGAGGTGGGCCCTGCCTGGCTCACCTGGTGCTCTCAGCAGGCAGCACCAGTTGTGCAGAACAGTGCACTGCAGCCCACCTCTCACAAGCATTTCAGCTAAAATGTGAAAACAATTCTATAAATCCTGGTTATTAGTGCCACATTATTCAAGTATAGCTTGGATGTGTGGGCCAAGTCTCCAGTTGAAATAAATCCTCAGAGCTTTGCAATAGGTAATGCATAGACATTAGCATAAATTAGCTGAGGATCTGTCATGTCTGACTCCTTCTATACAACAGCCTTAACTCCATGACTATTTTGATGTTTGTCTTTTGAGGGTATTAACCCTAAAATCACTTGTTCTGACCATGTGCTAGAGAATACTTGATGCTGAAGCTGAGCAGACATAGAAGGTGAGCAGTAGAGGTGATATCACTGGAAGAGGCCAATACTTACATGAATAGTCGGAAGATGTTCTTAAAGCAGTTCCCTCAGCAGGCTCCACCAATATCCTAATGGTTACACTCCATCTCACCAGCAGATAATGTCACAGGCACACAGAAATAAAAACCCCATTTCTTCTTTCTTCTTTTAAAAAATGTCACTAGTAACACACAATGTAACATTTTAGTACCCTCAGGAAGTTTTATGCATGGATACAAACTTCTCAAATCACCAATATGCTTTAGGAGCTGACCTACGGTCTGTGTGCAGTATCACATCACAGAGTGTGTGATTCAGACCCCTTTTGGATGAAATTAAAGCAGAAAATTCCTCACAGCACCACACCCCATGTACTCCAGCCCACGGGCACTCAGTCCATTGGACAAGCGAGAACCCAGAGAAATGTACAGCATGGACTTGGTGCCCACAGCTCCAGCTGCTTTGCTCTGCAAATCCACAACCTGATTCACATTACCTGCAAGCATGTGCATAACCCCAGAAAAAGTAAATGCCAAGTTCTTGTTCAACTCAATCTGAGACACCTTTTGCAAACAAATACATAAAAAGAACAAAGTGTGTAAACTGGCTTTTGTACATATGAGAATCGTGATTTTCCTACAAATAAATTTATGTTAGTATTTGAAGCCTATTGTGTATAATTAAAAATGTCTAATTCACCCAAGACAAGATTGTCTCAGTGAAAGCCTGTCACCTTCTATATGGGAAAGACATGCATTATGTATTTTTTGCACTGACTTATCTTTGTTATGCATGAGGCATATTTTGGCAATATATAGGAAACATGGATTCAGTTTCTGTGATTTTGAGTTGCTACAATTAGCAGAAGTTAATTTTTGACAGCAATTTCCCAAAAAAAGCAACAAGGAGAATTTGAGAAGAAGCATCCTTGATCCAACAAAAACAAAGGTACTTCTTATGCTCGGCTGTTAAGAAAAAAATCTATCACAATTCCTTGCTAAAATGTGTAGGTGAAGAATTTGCATTTTTAGAATTCAAATTTGAAGGAGCAAGTAGCTTGTTAAAAATTACAGTAATTAAACATGAATTTATAAACAGCTTCCAGTTTAAAATTGGTAGTGAAGGAGACAGAAAGAGTTCATTTGATATATATAAGCACTTTCATGTTATTATTCACAACAGTGAACAAAAAGTGAAAAGGGGATCTGTATGGAAATGGACATAATATATCCATGATGCAGCACTAGGCTGAGAATCTGGTTTCATGGTGAATCTTTAGCCAGCCCTTCCATTTAATAGAGCAGGCACTGATCCACTGCACCAAGTTGCAGGTTATTTTTCTAGTTAGATGGCTATGAAGGCCCAAAAGTGACATGAGATAAGATAATCAAGTCTTTTTCCTTAAGGCACATAAAGGTCACAAAATAACATTTAATTACCCACTCTTGTAACATTTATAAAGGAGCAAATCAGACCTACTCCAGAGTGAATATCTAGGAATCAACAATGAATCAAAACATAAATGGCAATTATTTTGTGTATCTGAACAAAAAACAAAATAACTTTCTGCCAGAGGAAATCAATTCCCCTTCCACATACTCCAATTGGCCTTGGTATTTTGAAAAAATACTGCTGCAACCAGTTTGCTGCATTTTAACATGATTAAAAAAACCCACCCAAACACAACACAACAAAACAGAAACAAACACAGCAGAACAAAAAACCAAAACCCATCCAGTTTCCACTAATAAAGCAACTTTTCCCTACTTATTACTGATTTTCATGTAGGGCTTAAGTTAAATCAGGGCTGAGCATTCATTTCAATTTTATGCTTTGTGAAGTGAGAAAAAGAAGCCATGTTGGAGATTAAACCATGCCAGAAGTGTCCACTTCTCTATCTACCCCAAAGAAGTGGTTTGCACCTCTGCTAGAAGAAAAGTACTGAGGCTACCCAAAGAAAACTGAACCAAAAGCCTTATCTGATTCCAGAAAGCTGTACATTGACAGCCATTACCTTAATTCTTCTTAAATTATCACAGAATCTTATATATTTATTTAGTGGTGAGCATTTAGAACAACAGATACTGAAAACTACTTTTCCCCACATTACACAAGTGCCTTGGAAAGACCCTGAGGAATAAGGGAGGTATTGAATCAGTATAGCCAAAGCAACAAAACATTTGAGAAAAAATATCAACACAGGAGCTTCTTTTGGGATATCAAGAGAGTTTTACAAATTCTCTGTTTTCAAACCCCCATCTCCTCGTTACCATTTCCCTGTTAATTCTGATCACAATTTCTAACACACAGCCCTCATCAAAATGAAGAGTTGAGCATTCTTATCTACAGGCAGACCAGACTGTCTGGAAAATAGCCATAAGACAGGAGTGATCACTGAGTGATGACAGCTTAATTCACAGCTAAGGTGCTATTAAAATAGCTGCCAGTGTTTCCAAAGATGTTCCAAAAATCAACTGTCATAACCCTCACCATGATACCTGGTCATGACAGTAAGAGAATGACCACATAATCCCTGTACTCTTCCTTTAAACACAGAGGATTAGCAGATCATGTATTTCGGTAAATCTGCATTATACCAGACAGTTAGAAGTCATGATAAGAAAGACCCATGCTCAAAGTCATGACTAATAAAGCAGAGCTTGTCACTCCTTTTGGGGTCCCCAAAACTGGATTAAGCCATTATAGGTTCCTTTAAAAAGATACATAGGATAGATTTTTACATGTAAATGACCACTTCAGATTGTGTAAAATTAACTGAAGAGATACTGAAAATGCATTCATTATCACAATAACACTGCTGTTCTAGTATTGCTGCAATTAAAGCAAGACCCATCTCTTATAACAACACAGGAAGAAGCCTGGATTACAGGATCAAGCAGTAAAAACAGCTGACTAAATGGACTATAGACCTCCTGAAAGAAAATACAGTTGGTTTTTGCATAAATTGTTGTTTCATCATATGGCTCTGCCTGAGGGGTAGAAAGTACAAACACAAATTAATAAAACAAAAATCTCTAAGCTCATGTCTGGGCATCCCTGATGTCCAGAACAACAAACATCTGTCTGTGAAAGTTCTGAGGGACCAAGTCAAAGTGCAACTCTCAGCAGAGCTCCATTTAATTCTCATCACTTTACAAGCTCTTCCAAGTGGTGTGAGAACACCTACAAGCTACACCAAGGGAACTTATGTCTGTAAACCAGAAACACTTTCTATGAATTAGGAAAATATATTCAGATGCTTCTACAAGCCTCTGGAAGACAGAGCCCCAAGCAAATGAATCCCAGCTCCCCAGGGACATGGGTTGACTCTTGGCAAGACAGAGTCAAACAGAGCCCATGTCATCAGAAACATCTGCACAAACCCCAGTGAATGGCATCTGCTGCTGAAAGCTGAGAGTGCTCAGAGCATCTGAGCTCTTTCCTCCTCCCTAGCCATGCCAACCCAGCCAAGGAAAGCATTGCTCCACAAGCCTGTGGGTTAAACTGAGGAGCTCTCCTCAGAACTCTTGGATGAGGAGCTGGACACCTCTGCGAGCTCTCTGGAGCACCAAGAGCTGTAGTTTAATCTTCTAACATGCTCCAGGCAAGGTCATTTTTTAATCCTGAGAACAAGACATCACACAACTGATTGGAAAAACCTTTCTAGAACTGCATCAATTAAAAAAGAATTTTCCAACACTTAGCCATAGTTAAAAGAATAGTAGCTATAACTGATTTGGAGAGATTAAAAGGATAAATCACAGAGGATGTTGGGGAAGATAAAGCCAGTAAAGTGAATAAATGTTCTGGGTGTGGAAGGAGACAGGCTGGTTTTATCAGCCAACAGCATGGAGTCTCCGACCTAAGGCTATTAGGATTAATGTTGCTCTGTCCTTTAAAAACCCTCTAATGTATTCAGTGAAATGAAAGAGGAAGAATGTGCCTGAAGTGAGGGAATGTCATGACAGCCCTGGTTGGAGAGCCCTGGAAATGTTGGAATCAAATCCTCCAATTTGGCAGCACAAAAATCAGGAGGCAGAGTGACTGTAAATGGTCAGGAGAAACATTCTTGACACTGTCCTGCTTTTTAAAAGAGCTCTAGTCTGGGCATTCATCTGTTCAGGTACAGAATTATTGATTTTTGTCTCCAGAGATTAGTTTTGGCATTATCACCAAAATCAGCAGAAAATTTTATAGACAGGAATGTTGAAAGGGCTACATAAGAGAATGTAGTTGTCTGAATGTTTTTTCTTAATTATTCTTATTTTAGGACTTGCATGTATAAAATATTAAAACTCCAAATTTGTTTTATGTTTCAGTTCAATTGACAAAAGGAAATCTCTTGCTTTTCTATCTTGAATCCAGGGCAAAAATTACAGCATATAACCCTTTATGGAAAATAGCGACATTTGTAGGAGATGGAGAGCCAAGACTGGCACTTTCCTTTAGTCCTGGGAAAAATATCCTTTAAAATATAATAATTTTGAGCCTCCGTATATCTGGAAATGCACTGATCACTTCTGTGTGTGAGTAGCTCAGCATGAAAAAAATACTATTACTCCCTTCCATAGCTTTAGCAAGGCAGGTATCAGCATGGCATATTCATATATCCCTCTGTGGATTTATATGTAAATATGCAAACATCTTCTTGAAGGTCTCTTATTTTCTAAAGAACCCTTTTGGCAATTTGCTACAAAGCTGCATCCGTACATATAATATTAGGCTGCCCTTTGGTCTTCACAGAAAAAAGAGGCTGTCATAAAGCTATCTTCCTTTTTCCAGAGGCTTACACAAAGCAGCAATGCTTTCAGGGGTAACAATATTCCTTTTAAAGACTTCTACAGATAGTAGCTACTTTTTCCACAAGTAGCTTATACAGCGCTTAAAATGGGCTCTTTATGAAGAAAGATGGAGTGTAATAAAAATACCATTCCTAATCTGAAAATCTAAGAGACACTGGATGAGCCAGTTACATGTTTTGGGGTTTTGCTGCCAGGAAAAAGCACTCCCTCTCATCTCTTGGACCACTTCGGATGATTTGGAAGACTAGTCATTATTTCCTTTTGTTTTTTTCCCCTATTAGATCTAGTAGAGCTCCATCTTGGCATGTACAATTCCCCCCGGGTAAGCAGAGAAAGAAGCAATTAAGTACAAAATGCTAACAAGATGTCTGAGTGAGTCAACTGTGTTTCTAAAGTATCTGTGGGTTTTTGTACACCTAAAAATCATTTCTAGGTCAGAGAAAAATAAAAGTTAGGGTAAACCTAGAAAAAAGTGTCATATTAGGATATTTATATAAACTGTCATTCTTGTGTTTTCCCCAAACCTCATGTGCTCTAAGCTATCAATCAACAGCCTCCACAATCAGACTTTGAGTCCTGATGGAGTAGGAAGATGTCATCCAGGGAGGAAAACATGTGGAAAATCTGTTAGCCATGTGTGTCATTACTGATGTCAACATTTAAGTAAATATGCAAGAACTACCTAAGGTTCCTACAGACCTACTGCACCAGAAATAACTGAGAGAGCTTTGCCAGATTAAATGGTGTCATGTTTATTTCAATCTTTTCTCTAGTTACTGAGTTCTACATGTCTGTAGCACAGGTGTGTTTTCTAGGAGCAATTTGCAAACTGCTGTGGCAAAGAATTCCAGAGCAATTTGTTAAATTAATGGAAGTTTTCATCTTTAATTACTCCCAAAAAGACCTGAAAATAAACATGTATTCTAAGTATTTTCTGAATGTGAGCATTATATAATTCATTTCAAGTGACAAAAGCAGCATTCTGAGTCTTGAGATTCCCAATGCAGTTTCACAAAATGAGACTTACAAAATGCAGATGACATCAGCAGTGATGTGGTATTCAGATCATGGGGAGATTACAGCAATTTTACAAGGAGGAATCAGCCATCTTTCATCAAAATATTACACAAATACTGATGAAGGCATATTCTAGTAAGACTTAGGATTAAACTTGCAAAAACTCCATTCATAACCATGTACAAGACAGCAATGAATGCTATAGGATATAAATTAAAAATGAGAGATTAGAAATGCAGAAAATTTGGATTAAACAAGAACGATGTGCAAGGCACCCTACACAAAAGCTTATTGCAGGCTGCATACATCTCTGTTATGGTGAAACCCAAAAGCACTGTCTCTAAGTTTTTAAAAATCAAACACAGAGTCCTTAGCAACCTCAAATTTTAAGCCACTAAATCTCAGTAATAGTTTTTAAGGAGAGTTCAAAAGCAAAACAGAGAAGTCAAAGTCCAAAGGTATCACAATGGCAGATCAAAGTGTGAAAAGGGATTAATGGCATCTTCAGCAAATGAAGTTTAAAATTCTAGTGTATTAGGGAAGGTCTTTTTTGAAATGGTAATAGGCTATACCTGAGCTGAAAAGACAATTAAGATAGTGTTAATTTTTTTATGGTATCTGGCAGTAATATTTTTATCCTGTTAATTATACAGGAGACAGCAAATGTACATAATATGATAGCTCCATGCTGAGATGACATGCCTGCTGCCTAGTTAAGTGGCTACATTTATCCTATAATTAGCTTGCAGGAATGTGATTTGCATTGCATACCTAAGAGTATATATAATGTCAACTATGCCACAAAAGCCGAAAATGGAAACTGACACTCTCTTAGCTTTGACCTCTGGATAAAACAAGGTGATGCCTCCCATGACCTCCTGCTCTTTGTATTCAACCACACACAAGAAATGCATTGAAGTAATGCTAAATGTATGACAAATTCAAAATGTAGAGAAATTTAAAGGCAGGGCAGAAAATGAGTGCTGATGCTTCAGCCTGAACTCACCCCTTTCCAGGGAATGAGGATAATGATGGTTAAAAGGCAGCATCTGTGGCTTATTGGCATTAATTCTGAGTATGCTTTCTCTAGCAGGTAGAATTACAGGACCATTTCCTGGATAGATATTTAACTGGCAGAGGAACTACATAGCTTTTCTAGGCAATTACATATATAAAAACTTGTTATTAAAACTATGTTACTGCCTTCTGTATTTTCTGAAAATTCTGTATGGGGTTAGGCTGCACAGGATTTTGCTGCTACAGATCCTGCACAGCTGAGTAAGCAAACACCTGGAATGAAATCTTAAGTGTGTGGTTGAAGATACATCTGTCAGCATTTGCATTTCTGCTGTCATTTAGGGACAGACTCCATTATTCTCATTGCAAGCAAGCCACCAACCTACCTCAAGATATTCCACTGATTTCAAGCTGTTTGTCCTTTTGTCACAACTCTTTGCTCCTGATCTCAGAACATTCAGCACCACATTGTTCTGAGAAGAAAAGGGAAACCAAGCAGCCACAAACAACTCTGAAGCTTCACTGGGTGACTTAAAGTGTTACCCAGGCTTGGAACACCATGAATTCTAATTTGCTTTGTAGCCCTGCAGTATCATTAGCAGCTTTGGGCTCTTGGGAGCCTATTACCAGCTGTCCTTATCCGTTCCCACTGCTGGGAGAAGATAGGGAAGCAATAACACAGGTTTGGTAACCTCACCAGCCAGACTCCAGCCTCACACTAGCCATGCAGGGGAGAACTTGAGGCTCCTGCCCTTGAAACACGGCCAGGGAAAGCCACCAAATCAGAAACAGCAAAGCCAGGTGACAGACACCATCTCAGAGCAGCACAGAGAGGAAGGAAGGAGGGACACAGGGCAGGCCCAGGGACTGTGGGACTGCCTGAGGAAGAGCTCAGCATGAAAACAAAAAGCTTGGTGCTTTAGGTCTTCTCCAGTCAAGGGTAACATAGCTCCCAGGACTTGGTCTGATACAAAATTCAGGGAAGTTCTTGCTCTCCTCCTTAAAATTTTGCCTTTTGAAATAAACCTATTATTCTGCCTCTTTCTTTTTTGTCCATGATGAAATGATACTCTAAACTTCTCTGATTAAAGTACATGGCATGCTCTCAAGTATGCGTTACTACATCTGTTTGCCTTATTGAACAGCTGAAAAGCATTCAAACTATTATTCACTTTTTTATTACTATTCAGTACATTTCTGTGTATATTCTGGCCAATATTTTTTTTTAATATTAATGTTGATTGCTACAACACCACCTGGTGTTTCTGGCAACTGTGTTCTTAGGACAAATCTGGAGATAGCTGGGGTTTAATTTAAAAGCCCAGTTCCTGGAGGCATGTGATTAGATAAGAATTTTTTGTTTTGGTTTGTTTTTGAGGGGGTGGGGGGTGTTTGTTTGTTTGTTTAAAAAGGAAAAAAAAAAAGAAAAAAAAGAAAAAAAAGAAAAAAGTGTAATCTTCTGAGGAAAACCTCAATGTGACCACAGTGTATCCCCAAAAGATCAGAAGCAAAAGACTTCAGAATTTTCCTATTTTTCATTCCAGACTTGTCTATTTCAGTACATCTTTTGACATGGAACATGCATGCTTAGACATGCAGACACACAGGCTTCACACACACCTTAACAGAGCATAGAAACAGTAATTTAGCAATTGCCATCAAAAGAAAGTTTACAATATAAATCTTCCTCGCACCTCTATCCATCCAGCAGCTCCTTTGAACCAGCAATGTTTTTTAAGAGTACAGGAAAACCAAGATGCTTCTGTGAACATTTGTACTGACCCTTTACCAACCTGAGCAACTGATGCAGGAGCATGTGTGGAACCACTGCCTACACATTATCTGTTTGCAGAAGGGCAACTCTATTAGAAGTAACAGTGCCTCAAGAGTGCCTCAAGATCAAAAGGAATCAATGATGTACACAATGCTACAATTCCCCCAATGTACACAACAGGACCAGGCAATGAACTACAGCCTTGGTTCAGCACGAAACCTGCAGCAAAGTTTCCAGTGACTTCATTACATTCCATGCAAATCACATACAGAAGAACCAGTGGCTTTTCATATATTCTAGATTGTATTAAAATACAACTCTATTTCCCCACATCCACAGCAGTTTAAGATTCTAATTTTTTCCTTTAAACAATGCTCTCCAGTTAACCTGATAGGCAAAGCTATTCCAAAATCCCACAACATTGTTATCTAAGAATCAAACAGCAGGACACCAGAGGAGCTGTTTAAACAACAGCTATTTCCACCTTGAGGAGCACCTCATTTTACAATATGCTGAAACGCAATCATCTTGGTTAATCTTTAGTGGGCATCAAAGAATGTAACCCAGAATTTAATTTTCAGGATGCTGAAGTCAGTGTATCAGGGAAAAACAAAACCAGCAAAACAAATCACCCCTTTTTTTATCCCACATGTCCATCTAACCACACGAGCTTTGTTTCTTTCTGTCTTGTAGTCCGTGTTGCGATCTCATACCTACAGCCAGCCCCTAAGTGCACAGCCCCTTCTCCTCAGAGAGCTTCTGCTGGCAACAATGACACCTTCAGCCAGGAGCAATCCTCAAGTTTCATGAGTTTCTCAGTTACTCACCAATCAGCTATCAGCCCCACCTCTGTCCTAGGGAAAAAAATAAGCTTTCCATGGAATATTTCTGGTTGGCTTTACTTGATAAGCTTCTCAGTCCTCTTCTCTTCCTCAAAATCAGCATTTGGCCATTAAAATGTTTCATAATGGACAACTTTCTCTCAAAGCCAGTTTTGATATGTATAAAGAATGCTACATCTCAGTGCCAAGGTGAGGTACCTGCAAGTACAGCTTAAATGGGGATGTCATGGATAAACAGCATCAGAAAGAAACTTTCCTAGTCTGACCCTACTTGCTTGCTGCTTTCACAAGGGTCACTTTCTGTTCAACAACAGGGAGAACACAATGTCCAAAATTCAGTACAAAGACGTACAAAGTGTTATTTTGAGTCCATGGTTTATACTGATACCAGTATTTAACTGGAAATCAACCTCTCTTGATGGAGAGTGAAATATACTTTGTACAGTAGGATACTCTCCCAAGGAAGTCTGAGAAATAAACGCCATGTAATGAAAGTGTTTTGGCACAATGTGAGCACACACTGTGTGGGATGTGAGAGAGGCAGGGGCTACAGCAAGCTAGTCACAGTTTGTAAAGCACCTGTAAAAATGTTGGTTTTTGAAGATAACCCCAAGGGGAAAACTTGTGAGAAATCTCCTAAACAGTGTGAAAGAAACACAGCTTTAAGATCTGCCAGTTTAAACAAACATTTTTGTTTTGTCGTTAACTGGAGCTAATGAAGTCCCCCACTTATTCTGAATTGCTAACGGGTTAGAACTACTAATACCAACATAGCCTTAGGTAAAGAAGTGTGAGCTCAGCAACCACCTTTTAGTATTCAAGAACTGCTGCTAAACAGGCACTGAAATCCATTGAAGCTGAAGAAATAGATCCACCTTCAGTTCCACTTTGAATTTGGCCCTATTTACTGAAGAAACAGGGGAGAGTGGAAGGTGTGAATTATCCAGTCATTCAAGCAGCTGGTGCTGAGGTAAGTAAACAGTGCTTGAGATTCTGAGTCAGTGTACTTATGCATATACATTATACATTTAATAGATACATAGTACCAGTATTAAAGACTCTAACAATTTTCTAAATAATTTATCTTTTTCCATTATATGACCTGATAATATCCTGAAGAAGCACAACAAGTAAGCAGACACCCACAGAAGAAAACCCTGACTTCAAAAATCACATGCAGTCTACATTTTCCAGATGTTAGCATGTTATTCCAATATGAAGCTGAGCACTGAATAGCACTGAAAAATTGCATTTAAAGTCAGAAGCAGTTTGCCTTCCTTATACAAGAAATACCATGAAGAAAGAACAGTTCTATTTCTTTCTTCCAGAGAAAGTTTCTAGCAGTCATCTTTAGCTGATGAAAGATATTGCAGGACCAGCTTTGGTTTTTTTGTTACTCAGTGAGGGGAACCCCACTACGGAAGATATTAACATATAATTAGGTATCCACTTAACATTTTTCCCACATATACACATTCACTTCAAAGTCTAATGTAAAAAGCTGCTTTTAAAGCTTGCTGTGTAGGAAACCATGTGTGATCACTTGTTTAATCTAAAGGTATGGAGTATCCAGGGATCCTAAGTCAGTGGTCCCACTGATCCCTACACAGACTGCACATTGTTTGTGATCAGAATTAGAGTTACCAGAACAATCCCAGTGAGTTGGTTGGAGGTTTCCTCAACCTTCCTGTGTTGGGAAATGTTCTTCCTCATTGCATTTTGTTATTTGGAGCAAGAGGCGAGGAAACCCAGACTTTGCCCAGAATTACCCAGACTACACTTTAATGAACACCTTTAACTACACTTTAATGAACACCTTTCACTAGCTCAACTAAAAAATAAAAGTTATAGTTGTTCTACAACGCCATACCATCACCACAAGGAGACAGAACAGAGACAGGACCATTAATTTCTAATATCAGGATTGCAAAAGTCAGGACACCTGCAATGTGGTGGTGGAGAACTGGCAAACTGACCATGTGCTCTGCCCCAGATGAGTACAACACACGTAGTGTAGCTGAGAAAACTTCGTATGCGTTAGTAGCTGCTGCAAATAATGACCAAGAATTTACTTTTCTGATGTGTAAGAGGAGCAGTCCCCTACATCCAGCTACCCATATGAATACAACCACATCCTCAGAAATTCCTGCTGCCTCCTGGGCACAGTGGTCATAATCCCCCA
This sequence comes from Petroica traversi, assembly GCA_025920805.1. NCBI lineage: Eukaryota > Metazoa > Chordata > Aves > Passeriformes > Petroicidae > Petroica > Petroica traversi. The sequence goes on along the minus strand of JAHLSL010000036.1, from coordinate 7,669,074 downwards.
CCAAAAGCAGGCAGATTTTTTCCAAAATTAGTCCCAAAACTGTGGGTCCACTATATATCTTTTCCACATTAGAAAAAATAATTACATTGTAATTACTCATGCTCAGCAGAAGTTCAGTAGTACTCCCTGCTCCAAGCAGGGTGAGGGCACCTGAGGCTCCTGTTCCTCCTGCAGCACCCAGGAGGGAGGGCAGGCAGGGAGAGGGCACTGCTGCGGAGAAGGCACTGACAGCACCAGGCACTGCAAGAGCCTAATTCTGGGCTGGCTGTGTTTATGTCTGGGAAGTGGAGACATGCCTAAACACTGTGTTTTTTAGACTTCACCAATAGGCAGCACATAAAACGCTAGAAATGCCTTTGATCTTGGCAAAATTAGGAGATAGGACTGTATTTGGGTCAACCGCCCCTTCCTTTTGCACCCTTGTACAAGAAAAAAATTGCTGAAGGAAGAGCAGCACAACAAAGACAGAATTGCTTCTTTGAATAGAAACAATAGAGGCAAGCATCTATAAAATAAAGATATTGTGATTAGGTTATACACTCCTTATTTTTTTTTAAACCTGCATTAATTTTGATTTATATTTAAATAAAAATGATTAAATTTTATCTTCTAAGATGGAAATGTTGTGATAAATACTGGCCCATGGCCAAACTAATCTCTAAAGCCTACAGCTTACAGCCCCTGTTGTCTTGTATGGATATTTGAATGGCAATGGGTTTTATCAGTATTTCTAAAGGCACTCATTTAATTATGTGGTTGTAAGAATTTTCAAAACCCCAAAGAATTAACACTACCAATACATATTCATATTTCTCAAATTAATTCAACCTGAACATTTGAAAATATTAATTTAAAAAACACACTCATTTATTTTTATTTCTGTAAACACTCTGAGCTCTTTTCTGGTCTTGTTTATGCACTCATTTTATTTTTGCATAATTATGAAAAAATGATGTAGTGAGCTCTGTTTCTTTATGTTACATAATGCTGGCAATTGATCTATTTACAATAGGGGGCATTATCCAGGAAAAGGGAACCTGAGATGGAAGGAAGCCGGTAGCCCACAACAAAGCGCAAGTCCTGCTTGCTGAAGCCCCAGTCTGGTGTCACTGGTGTGCTCCCACTGCCTCCCATGCTGCAGGGATTTGAAAAGCTGAGCCTTGTGAAGGGCCTGAAGGTTTATACATAAATGAAACAGCTTTGTAAATGAAAAATATTCTCACCAAACAAAAAAGTTGTAGTGTTTTACTTAAAAAAAACATTAAAATGAATCACACTTAACTGAAAACTGGGGGCTTAACTTTTGCCAAATTGTTTACTCTTCATAATTAATTTTGATTTCCCATGTTCTACACACAGCCCATAGCAATATGAATGCCTAGCAGGAACCACTGCACCCTTCTTCACAGGCGCCTCTACACCACAGCCCACTTTTAGAAAGCTGATATTTTAGAAAAAACAAACTTTACTACTTGAGCAATTATCAGTCTGACATCACACTCCAGGTATGCAACGTTGTGTCATTTGACAACTGTTTGCCCACTTTGACAGGGCAAATTAGGACTCTTTCTTCTCTACAAGATCATGTACAATTATTATGGCATCATTCTAACATATTTACTACACACAGGGGAGAAAATGACATTATCGCTTTCTAGCTGTCACTTAAACTAAACAATTCACAGGTATATATGGTTATTGCTGGAAAAAGGATTACCATTTCTATTAGCAAGCAGAAAAACAGCATGAAGATTAAACATTCAGAGAAACACAAAATCTGCCCTGTTCCTTAGGCATCTACCCTATTTCAAGAGTATGTCAGATAACTAAAATTTTTTTAGGCCTCTTATAGCCCCCATACTTATAACAGTTTAACATAAGTAATAACAAAACTAAATTCCCTCTACTACCACTAAGGCTGCTTAAAGGACTTGCTTTGCTGCAGAAGCCTTAGTCCTGACATAGGGGACTGAAATCTCTAATGAAATGCTGTGTATGTTGATTTATGCAGCTTTAGTAGTACCATTAACTGAAAATTGTTCTTTTCATAGGCTTATAGAGAATCTGGTGGCTGTCATTGCTCATGATTCGGTGAGAAGACTGGGTCTAAAATTACTGCTGCATTTGGGTGGGTATGTGAAGGATGGAAGTCTGCCTTCATTTTATGTTAATATTTCATATAACAATAAGTATAAACCTTCTATATCTAACGACATACTAGATTGCATCACTAGCATAGCTGTCATGAAGTAATCTCTTTAAAAGTCTTCCTGTTTAGAAGAAAAAAACCATTTTTTCAAGTAGTAATGAAATATATTTCTGGGGGAAAAATACATACATGCGCACCCATATATATAGTCACCTATGCATATGTATATATATATATATATGTGTATGTGTGCGCGTGTGTGTGTGTATGTGTGTAAGAATAACCAGGCAGTAAGCATTTAAAATTGTATTTCAGACACTAATGCAAGCAGCTAATCCTATTTACATTCATATTAGCCCTGGGTATCTTTTTCCCTAAGATTTACACATTTGTATGCTTGCATGAGTTGAAGTGCTTTTTGCATGATATCAGTACTTTTGTAATTTAAATCTATAAAAGGCAATTTCTTTTAAATATACTTCCTAACAGTGGGTGAAAGAAGCACTAAACTTATTTGAGAGCTGTACACATCAGTAAACATGTGCAGTGAACTCCAGGCAATGTGCTGTGAGAGAATTAATCTTATACTGCATTAGCTAAACAGAAAGATTCTGGGACTCCAAGTAACAAGCATGGAAAATGTCCAAACGTTTGCTTGCTATTACCTAGAAAATGTGTATTTTTTAGGATTATGATTTTAAAAATCCAAGCATTTTTTTCAGGGCGTGGTTGATTTGATATTTCCTTACGGTACTCACTTCAAAATTTGCAACAAAGCTAGTCTATAAATAGCCCTAATGAATTTCACAGACCTCTAATTTTGACTGCCTTCCTCTCATCTATCACCTTAATTCTGAACAATAGCATGGGACTACCATTTTATTTAAAATTCTATCATCTCTTTGCACTTCCTACAAATATATAAATGCCAGAGTCAAGAATATTCTACTCAGTGAAATTATCAGGAATTAGAAGGAATTTTTTTGCTAAGAGACATGAAACTCAAGGCATTTGTATGAGTAAGTCTTCAGATGCACTTAAGTAGGACACTAATGGAATAGCAGGACTTGAAATGGATTTTGTGAAGTTAGTGCTAATTCCTTTTTTACTATTTCTTTAATTTCATAATTTAATACAGAAAACAAAATTCAAGTATGGAGGAAGAGATCAATTTTGAAAACCGTTTCTAAAGTGGTCAGCAAAATGAATTTTCAAGCCCTGTTGACATGCTCCCTGAGACTGGTGAATAACACATTTCTGCCCTTTTTTCTCTAGGTTAAGTCCACATACTGGCCTCATTCCTTTCTTCTTCCCAGACCCCAAGCTCTTCTGCCAAGCATCCATGTACTCTACCCACTTTCCTGTATTTACATGGACTTTCTGGCATGCCCTCTCTTTCCTCTGACTTTTGGGGCCTCTCTTACATGCCTCTTTCTGCCTTGCCCGTCCTGCTTGTCAATGCCATTTGGTAACAATGCCTTTAGAACTGTTACTGTGATTATTCATGCATAAAAAGATGTTTGGAACGTGTTGAAGACAAGTACTCTCAGATTCCTTATGCCTTTTCTAAAATAAACAGCCATTTGCAAAAGAAAGGAGGAAGTTGTGAGGATTTATTGCTCCTCTAGCTCTAAATTTTGCCAGCACAACCAGTGCTCAAGACAAGCCAGTGTGTATTTCTCTGACATAATCTGTTGCCACACATAGATGTGTGTGTGCATCTATTTCTGTACACTTGAAAAAAACATCACGCTGCCCAGAAGAGCACAGTTGATAAAATTTTAATAAATGAGTGAATAGTCTAAAAGTAGATGTGAATTTCACATGATAGCTCATTATCTTCAAAAGAAAGGACACACATACCATCAGTAGTGGCAAGGGCATGGCAAGCAGCTGCAAGTCTCAAAAACTGTATTTAATGCCAGCAGCACTGCCTGTCTTTTTTCTTTCATGTCCTTGTTTTGTCTCACCCCTAAAGGAGTCAAGAACATTATTTTCAAAAGGAAATCATACATTAAGGAGGGCACTGGCAGGTGGAATGGTCTCTCCCATGTGACACATCCAGAGCTGGTTTATGTGAGTTCCCTTTTGCCCACCCTTTAGAAAAGAGCTCTGCAGAGCAACCCTTTTACTTCAGCCCTGGCATTTCAGAATTGAAAACTGGATGCAAATTCTGTTTTAGTGATTCCCCAGTCACCCAATGGGATCAAACAGAATTGATCTCTGCTCTTTGAAATTAGCAGGTCTTACACAACCTTCCTTCAGTGTCAGACTTTTTCTTCTCTCTTTTGTTCCTCCTTTTTTTGGGTAGGGAGGGAGGTGAGGAGGAGTGATGAAGGGCAAACTGGCAAACAATGGGCAGCAATGGAAAGGGCCTGTATTGCTAGTGTTAGCATCTGGGTTTGCTCCAGCCTGTTTCAAGTACTGATATGGATATGGAGTCACTGGCAAACTAACATCCTCAACTTTAGTTAAAAGAACTATAAATCTGAAATGAATGTATAAATAATATGCAACTGTCTAGACAGTATAGGTCACTTGCAAAGAGACTGGGTCAGGAAAAGATTGTCCATCAGTCAGACAACCATAACTGATTCTGATGCTAAATAATGGTTTAGATATTCAGTATTCTATATATGCGAAAGGCTTCACTGAGCATTGGATCTTCCCTACTAAAGTAGCCTTCTACTTACACATATCTTTATGCAGCTGTAAGAAAATGCACTTGCTATTTAAACATTAAAATTAATGCCCAAAGAAAAAGCTATTTAGCAAGGGAATGGAACCAACCTATGTAATTGGCTTTTGGTAAAGCAAAAATAACCATCATACCCTACCTATGATAAACAACCTAATCTTATAATAGATGGAATCCTAAAAAGGGAAACAATTAAAACTTCAAACTGGCAAAGAAACTTATTTCCACTTACAGAGTCAGTTCATAGAAACATTCAGGGAATTGTGTGCTGTACAGCCCCACTTTGCTCTCTGCATTTCAGAGCACACTAACTTTCATGTATCACAAATACAACCATGCTGACCACACATGCTTTTGAAATTATTCTGTGCAATCTAGTGCCCTTCTTGCCACTATCATTGCAAAATAAGTAGCTGGTCTTCAAGGTAACAATGCTGCCATCCTAATGCTTTTCAAGATACACAAGTAAGTTTTGCAGGACTGGAGATAATAACAGAGACCGATGCAAAATATTTCATTAATTGGCAACTTATAAAGCACGTTCATATATATTTGCTGAAAAGGAAAATACATGGGAAATAAATCTGGCACACACAGCAGCTGGCACAGCTGAAAAGCAGGTGTTATAGCTGCAAGACACAACCACAGGCTGGGTGTGATTCCCAGTCCCAACCCAAACAGATTCCAGAATCAGACTCTGTGAGGCAGAGGATGCAGCAGACCTCTAACTCCTTCCAGAGGTGGTGAGATTTCAAGGAGGCTCCACATGGTTGCATCACTGAATGCCTGTGCAACACACTGCCAAGCACATCTCAGAGCCTATTTGGGAGCTCAGGAACAGACTTCCATCAAACCAAACTGCTCCATGGGCAGGGTAATAGCTCGTTACACCGGCTGTATCACAGCGTGCCTTCTAAATCCTACTGCTGCTTATTCTGAGTGGAAATACACAGGTTATATTGATAATTCCAAAACCTACTAGTGTGTAGTGACTCCATTTTTCAAGGGATGTGGCTTGATCTCCTATGTTAAAAAAAGCAAACACGTTGCTACTTTTCCGTCTACAAACGCTGTCAAACATTTCTGCACAGAAGCTGCAGATTTGGAGGCTGATCTTTTGCTATGCTGGCCTACCTTAGTTCAGCTTGAATACATCAGCCCAATTATGAATTTTAAGTGCTGCATGTGAAGAGAAAGAACAAAACCCATGAAAATGAAACACCGAGCTCCATCCTGCCAGTGGAGCTTTACATCCTGCACTACTGGCAGCCCCCAGCCTCACACACACAGAGACTGCTCTCGCTGCTTACACCAAGAGGAACCAACTCAGCACTTCCAACAACCACTCCCAAAGGCAGGACAGGAAGCCCCTCACGCACACCTTGCACTCTGACATTTTGCAGAGTGCTGAGCCCCAGCCTGCAAATCCAAAGCAAATTTCCCACATTTGAGGGTTCATATGCAGGCAGAAAATACAAAGGCAAGGAGATGCCCAAGTTTCTTCCAGGGCTTTGCTGCAAAATCTTTGCCCAGTTCCATCAAAGGAGCACCATTAGTCCTTTCTCTGTCTTAACTAAACTCTTGTGCTTCTTTTACTCGAAATCTAAAAATGCTTAGAAGTCAATATTACACAAAAGACTCGAAAATGAAAGACTTGTTTTTAATCAAGGCCAACAAAATGATGAGAACATTGAAGTTATCATTTAAGCCGTCTGGGCTAATCCTGTTCTTAATTAAAAAGACTTTCCATTTGAGGAAAAAAAATAAAATCAAGATATATACAGTTAAATTAAAGTGTTACATTTTGGGAAGTTTTTTTGCAGGTTTTGGAAGGAAGAGATTTTGTGAGAGATCCTATTAGCTGATACTATTCTTTCTTTCTCCATTAGCAGCCTACAGGCAGAGATTTCAGGCTCGGATATAAATAGATTATGCCAAAATAGCTGTTTCTGAATAACTTCACGTGTGGACACTTTTATTCTGGAATAAGAATAGAGTTTTTCAGAAATACCTAGGCCTACTTTAAATTCAGACCCTGCATTAATCCAAATTAGCTTTCAAACACAGCCATCCCTTAGGCTATTAGAAGCTTGATTGTGCCTGGTGTTACAAACTTGTATAAGAGCCCTCTCCAGCCATTCTGCCTCTAATCAAATTCATTCTGAGTTGCACTGTGGGGAAAGCAAACTGAGGCTTACATTATAAATGATTTTGAGGCTTTGAATCCATGTTCTTCTTGTACCTTTTTTATAATGATCTCTGTCAGCTGTTCAAAGTGCCTCAGTCACTACCATCAGGTATCGCTACTTCAGCTGATTGATTTCATAAACCAGGGTTCAAACATGCACTGCTGGCTTGGAATTAAATGTATTTATTTTGAGTCTGTAAGGCTCTATGAACACAGAGAATGTTTGGGGGGCAGTAGAGAGTCTTCAGTGCTGCAGTGCCAATGGAAAGGCTTTGCATCTTGGATGTGTCGCTATCATTTCACTCTTTTTAAAGTATTGTCCAGCCAGGCACAAAGACAGGATAATTTTTTGTAAAAGTCAAAGCAGAAAAAGTATGTAGTTAGGCTGCTTTGGAAAACATTGCCCGTCTCCAAGTGTGTTCTTTTCTTCCAGATGCCACAGATACTTTACAAACAGAGTTTAGCAAGCAGCTCCAAAGGCTTGTCTACACTTGAAAATTACTTTGGATCAAGACAGAATTGAGAATTTATAGTACAATATGTCTTTATAAAGTTGTTCTCTTCACATTAAGCCCTCTGGTGCTTTTTCATAAATAGATGATTTTAAAGGTCCTGTCAAGCCATTCTATGATTCTCTGATATTCCTTAATGAAAACTACCTTGTGTTACATACACAGCACATAAAACAAGGAAACAGTTAATTTTTATATCTTTTTTTCTAAACAAAGAAAACCACTGGAACCCAAGTTCCACTTGGGAAAATAAAGGGAAAAAAGGAAATAAGTCCATGTTAATTGGTGCAACATTAAAGAAGTTTTAAGTATGGTCCCACCCTCAACACTCCTTACCAATCACTACATCAGTATAAACCTTGCTCTTTACCGACAGCAACCTTAAAAAATGCTTATTTCTTAAAAAGTAACAATAAATAGCAAATGAAAATGTAACAGTCATTGTCCAGCTGGAAAAGAAAATGCTGCAATCTGTCAAAGGGAAGAAAACCCAACTATGAAATAAAGGAGGGAGATATTAGGGCTACAGGAAAGAGATTTGCCAGAATTAAAGGGCCAGATGCAGAAAGAAAAAAAAAAAAAGAGAGAGAGAGAGAAAAAAATAGCATGCTGGGAAAAAAATTACATTATCAGTGTGTCCCCAAACAAGGGAGGGAGAACACAGTCAGAAATGAGTACATTTCAGCGCAGGCCTCAAAGAGGCCTCTTCCCTTCATTGTAAATTGTTCAAATTACAGCAGTGTACCAAAATGTACAAAATCCAGATGACCAAGTGCAGAAAGAGCTATGGAGACATTTGTGAGACCATTCCCTTACTCTCCCAGTCTGAACCCTGTGTTATAACACTCTCAAAAGCACGCAGTGCCAGGCTAAGGGCATTCCTGTTCCATGGTGACCAATCCCAGCACCTTCGGAAGCCCCATGCTCAGGTAAGAAAAGTGATCATCAGCTTGTATCCTGGGCAGAAATCCAAAACCCAGCCAACCAACCAACTCTGACCTCTCAAAACACACTGCCCAGCTTCTCCAGAACAAGGATTCCTGGGCACTCCTTGCACAGAAAGCTCAGAGGTGCCCAACTTCAGGAGCCACATCAGGGCTCTGAACTCAGAAAGATGCAGAAACTTCCTTAAAAAAATGGAGTAAGAGGTCTTCTCTTGTCTTCTAGATTTTGTGCCATCAAGGTATGGGAACTTAACTTGCCTCTTTGTGCTTTACCAATTCCTTTCTTGCATGCAGACATGGCCCTGAGAGATGTGACCACTGCAGGGGCATCAGTCCCTGTGCTGAAAGGGAACCTAAGGGGATGCTGTTACTTCCAACAAATCCATTTTGAGTACCTCCTGCCTACATGACCCCGAGTTTAGTGCACTCCATGTGTGCTAAGCAGCATTGCAGGCCCTTTCCCAGAAAGCAAAGCCCCACTGGCATCAATTCACACATTTTCATATATTCTTCACTCACAAAATCCTATACTCGTGTACAGAACAACATCATTGGAACAGGCTTCCAGCATAGAATAACAGCAAATATTGGGATGTTATGAGCAACTGAAGAACTATTCATGCTCTGGCTTCAGTTTGCCATCAGCTCAGAGCTGGCTGCAGGTCCGAGCACCCGTGCCATGCTGGAGCCAGGGACAGGAATGGGGAGCTGGGAGTAGAGGAAGGCTGGGGCTGCTGTGACACCAGATGCAGGGGTTGCATCACTGCAGCTGCTGGCTCCAGAGGCAGGGGCAGCTTCCCACTTCATTTGCAGCTCTGTGTGCCCCTCATTTCCTCACAAGGCACTGCTGGGGTGCCACACTCACACAGCCAGAGCCATTCCTGCTGATGTTATTTCATCCCAGAAGACTCAAAAAGAGAGACAGGGATAAAAACTGAATCCCTGGCAGTGCTTATGTCCATTCACATTGCTGTAAACAGCTCTGCTCCTTCAGGGTGTCAGGGCAGCCACATCCGTGTTAGTACCTGTTCAAACAAGGGCAGTTATCCCAAGAGAACCAGAGGATGGAGGTTGTGGCACATCTGTTCTCTGCTTGCTTTCTGAATGACGTTGAAGCAAGCTGATTAGTTAACTCTTTATGACTTTGGCATTAAAATTTGGCAAGCGAGAAACTCTTCTTGAAAGGAAACATTAATTTAAAACAAGACTTTGAGTGAGACCAAAGCTATAAGGAAGTTGCCAACAGAGTTTGGTTGAGTTTGTGGGGGTTTTTTTCAGATACACTTACGTTTGATATACCTGGGGATCAATCTACCTCTATGATCCAGAATTAGAGTTACTTTTATCAAAGAAGAAGCAGCAACGCAACTTTAAAAAGCACCACTCTTCAATGCTTACTTAATATTCTATATTTCCTTCTAATTGAGTGAGAAGGACCTTCAGCTTTAGTATTTCTTTCTATATATTTTCTTCCTCCACATTCCTAATATTTGAGGCACATCCTACAATCCTGGGAGACGGTTGCTGATTTTGGCCAAAAAGGATAACATCTGTAACAAACTGAGTGATGGAGGAGGTGTCAGCTTTCCTGCAGGTGAAACATAAAGGCAGTGTCATCAGCTGAGCACAGAAACAGAGAAGGATTTGTAAGGGACAGAGATCCATACAACCAGAGGCCTGAGAGGAAACTCTCTGGCAAAACTGTTGAAGTTCAGTGGAATATGGAACATCCTGCTGTAGGGTCATTCAGACCATGATCTCCAAAGGCTCACTGAGGGTATTTTATGCAGAGTTCCATTGAAAGTCAATGCACGGTATGCAAAATTAAACAAGAGTAATCCTTTGCAGAACTGGGGCCATGTTTAGTTAACCTTTTGCAGAAAAAAAAAAAAAGAAATCTTAAGGTTATTTTCTAAGATTCTATTAAGTCCTGCTGTATTTTAATAGAAATGAGGATTTTGTTTCGTTTTTGCTACTCAATATTTACATGGTTGAAAGGAAAACAAAATATTAATCCAGTCTAATCTTTTTAGGATCAAAATCCCAAACAACACGTGTGAGAAATGCTAAGGAACAGATAAGCAAGAGGGAAGGTCTTTTATATACAGCCTTGCATAGAGTCAAATCCATTTTAAGAGTCTAACTTTAATGAGAGCTTTAGAGATTTAAAAAAAGAAAAAAATAGATTTTTTTGCCTGTAGAAGACTTTGAAGAACAAGTTGTCTTCAAATTTCTGTCACTGACGACAAGTCAAGGATAACATTAGGGAATCATGATCATAGAGATGCCAGAAAAATTAGTCAGAATGTATCATGCTGCCAGATCGATCTGCTTCCCCAAACCAAGAACGTGGTCTGGACAGCAGAGGAAAGGAAAAACACAGACCACATTTTTAGGACAAGGAACCAGCAAAAAAGAGGCTTGTTTTTATAAAAAAAAAAAAAAAAAAAGAAAGAAAAAAAAGCTAGCCTAGAAATAAATCGCAAAGTTAAAAAAAAAAAAGAGAAATGTGCATTTCACCTCAACTGGCTGTATTGGAGCCTTGGAGAAAAGACCTCTCTCTACAGTACCTCTGCTTTGGCCACAAAATACAGATGTGATTCCTGCCTTCTGAGTACATCATTGCAGCTGCTCCCTTCGAGAAGAGTCCCATCAGGATGCAGAGTGCATTTTCTCTTCATCATTGAATGAACTCTTGAAAACAAAGTTGGTCAAGAAACCATCCAACCCTAAAGCTACAACTAATTTTTTTTTCAACTTTTATTGAACTATAAACAGAAATGAAAAATACAAATGAAGTGGAAAGACAATGTCAGTAGCATTCCAACCATCTATGGAAATCTGTGACAGACAGACATGAGCCAAAAGAGTCCAATGAGGTCTCCAGGGAGGAATCTAATTGTGGGTAGGTGAAGGGAGACTTTAGGAGAAAACACCATCCCTTTCCAGTCTGACCATCCATTGTGTTATGTCAGTTCAGTAAAGGATGCTCAGGGTGAAAAGGTATCTAGGAAAAGAAATGTTTCCAGGAAGCCATGAAAAGTGATAACAAGCAGGAAGAATATGAAAAAAAATTGATCAATGATAGGAAATATTGATTAAACTACTTCAGACAACAGAATGGAAATGTCTTGAACTCTCACATTGACACAAAAGAACTGAAATGATCAAGACAGCAAAGGAATCCTGTCCAGGACAGCCACAGCAGCAGCAGTTCTGTCTCAGACTGATCTCAAATGATCAGCCATTCCACTTCTCCAAACCAAGGCTTTTGGGGTGAGAGATGAGGCCAAATTCCTCCCCAATTTGCTGTTCTCTAGGGCAAAGCAGGTTCAGCCCAGAGCTCCCTGGGGAGAGATTTCTCAGTGGGAAATGATGCACAATTTTGAGTCAGGCATCCCCAGAAAGTGGCAGTAAAATGGAAAGCTGCCTTGGTCCCTGCACCACGCTCCTTGTCATCCACTCTTCCTGAGAAAGTTATTCAGCAGCTTTCTGACAACGGGTTCTGAAAAGAAATGTGTGATCTAAAGCAAACCGAACGGGGTGCTGTTCTGGGCAGAAAGGGATCAAATCCCACGTCAGTCAGAGCACAGCAAACTCTCTTCCACTCTGTCAGCTATGATTTGCCATTTCCTTCCAGCTAAATGTCCTCAAAAAATAAACATCACTACACAAAAAGCCATTCAAGCTGCATCACCAAGTCAGATTTAGCTTATTCCCAGGTCACCTCTCCCACATTCACTGGGCTAGATCACTGCTTGATGGATAATATGGTACAAGAGAGCACTCACAAATATTGCACCCACACAGCCTACTGGAATGAACAAAATTATATATGGCAAGTTTTTAACTCAAGAAATTAGTTCTTTTTATCTTCTGACACAATGAGTTAGACATTGTCTCTAAATTTCCTTCTAAAATAATTAACTTTGCAAATTACATTTCTCAAGTTATCTGAACATGGTTAATTATATGTATTTCAGAAATACACACACATTGAATGGCCTTGTAGATTATATGGCATTGGTTTTGTACAAACGTCTCTCTTGATTGGAAGAAAGAAGAGGAAAAGTCATGAGACCTGCTGAAAACTCTCAGCAAGAGGGAACCAGGACCTGACAAAGACACAAAGATATGTTTAGGGCTGTTAAACCTTCTGCTCTTGGACCAGAGTGGACACACCCAACTCCTTGGGCAATTAAGTGGAATTTATACTTTAATTCCTTGTTACCTCTATGACTGCACAGTGAGTGTGTACAGACATAGCTCTGGTTGCGAGATATGATTTTTCCCTGTTTATTTAACTGCTTCCTTGCAGGGAGCGAGGTGGGAGCCGTGCAGGCTCTGACCCTTCTGTGTCACAGAGCATCCCTACAGAGTCCCAGCTACCCTCGTACCAATTGCCCAGGGCAGAGGTGTGCTTGCAATCCTGGCTGGTAGCCTTGGGAACAGAGCTCTCACATGCACACAAGCACAGCCAAAGCAGAAGCATTCTTAACTTTAGGCGAAAATCCAAGCGGAAGGCCATTTATTTGTGTAATACTCATCCCAGCATCCTATACTGCTTTTGTCTCCTCGTTTTTACCTGTAACACCACAACTCTAATCAACATCATAGAAATATGTATAAATCATGGCTAGTCTGTAGTAAACTGTCATGATAAGAACCCACATCAGAAACCACCATGCTGCTTCCATGTATCAGCAGAAGCAGGATGATCCAGTTCCTGTAACCTCCAAACACTCACAGAACAGCAGAGCTTAGGCATTGCTTTATTGGCAAGGAAAAGATGCTCCATCCACTGGATATGTTCTTCCCAAAAGTCATGGGGTTTATCCAAAGAGAGTGACTTTAGCTTATTGAATCAACATTAAAAAAAAAAATCCCTTTTAGGAAAAACCCTGAACAACTCTGGTAGTTTATGATGGGGAAAATGTTATTTCTTTGTCGTGGCTCAGAACATGTATAATTAACACACTCACACATGTGCCTCAAACAACACACATGATGAAAATGGTCTTTCTTATGAGCAAAATCATCATCCAAGCTTTTTATTCCAGTTTACATGCAAACTGACTTATGGTCAGTAAGCATATATTGTCTGAGGGATAAGCATATTGCATGGAACATGGCCCACTTTGACCTCTCCCAAAACTGAGCATTGTCAATCCATTCCAGATGGCCATGTTAATGCATATATACAAATATATATATAACCACAGTGCCAGTGCCCAAGGAGCACTCTGTTTAATCACAATCCTGTAATTCACAGCCCTATTTCATGCATCACTGTTAAATTTCAACTAGAAATACATCTTTATGCAACATACATGGTTATTAGCTGGATAAATATTAGATACTGAGAAGCTGAACTGTTTCTTTGTGGAATCTCTGCCATGCTCAAGAACTCTCTCCTGTTCCAAAGTACTGTGCCAGTACTTTGTCCATTTTCCATAGACAAATGAGCACAAATCAGAGGAGACACCTGCCTCCTTCCACCTGCCCATTTAACTGGAAAGGTTCACAAAGTCTGCAATCAATCCCTGCATTCAAATTATCACCAACACCAACAAGATGCTGAAAATTTACTTGGAGTGACCAACCCAGCTGCTCTTTTTACTTTGTCATTCTCAAATCCCTGCTCAAATGACTCACTACTTTTTCCATGATTCCCATTTGGCAGTGTTATGATGGGTACTCAATGGGAGTACACCGCTATTTTTTTGAAATGCGCACTGTTACAGCATGGTAATTTCTCATAGGTATTTGAATAAATGTTCTTTTCCCAGATATTGAATATCCTCAGCTATCTGTCTGTGAGCAAAGATAATCAAGTATCTGAGTAGGTCAGCTATTTTACTTTTCCCTGCTACATTAAGGGTGGAAAAAAAAGAAAAAAAAGAAAAAGCAACTACAACATATTAAACACTAAAGCAGACTGCAAGGAGTAAGCTCAAAAGTGAAATGTTCCCAAAATCCAGTAGGTATCTGTAACAGCAGGTTTCACTTAAAGAGGCTATCACTTTACTGGTTTTAACAAACTTCAAAGTAAGTGTCCTAATGCTACTCATTTTGTGTGCCTGTTTTACATCAGTCACAATTCTGTATCATGGTTTCACTTCTGCCTGATGCTTATAATGAATTTTTGTAACTGGAAAGCACATTTAGTGTATGGATTAAATTAAGAATGGTTTTACAAAGCAGCATGATAGCAGACATTTATGTTATTAACTCACTTTTTTACATATCTGCTGATATGTTGTTGGGGCATGTTAAAATATGGTATGGTAATCCATACCACATCCATCAGCAAGATAAATATACTTAACTGAACTAAAATCAGAGAATCAGAAATCAGCCTCATGGGGCTCTGTTTCAAGTCACTGAAATACAGGAACATTTTTCAAATGGAACTATTAATTTTTAATTCATTACACCACTTCAATTCAATGCAAAATGGCTAATTTTAATAAACCAAAGTGTCAGTGCTGATGGTGAAATCTTATCCAGATGGAAAGCTGTTCTCCTAGGAATGCAGCCTGGGAGCGATAACTTGAATACCAAAAAGGTATTCCCCAACATGGAATCTTTGTGCTATTTGCCAACACATAGAGTGTGCTGGGTGATTCCACAGCCCTTGGTCATTCCCCCTCTGAGCAGCAGGACCACGAGCTGTGGCAGGGCAGCTCAGGGGAGTCCAAGGCAGACCCCTCAATGAACCCAGGAGCACTGTGCACCTCAGTTTCTTCATTCCCTTAGGAGAAGTCAATCCCAAAAGAATTGTTGTGGGTCTACTTTCTGTAGAAGAAGGAGCTCCCGATTCTCAGTTACAGCTTATGATGCCTTAGGCTTCTCCCACTACCAATGCTGTTGTGTTCCTGCAGTGACCCTGCTGCTCTGGGATAGAGAATGGCCAGCACAAGAAGTGCAAATTGGAGTTGAGCAGGCTCATCAGAGATGAGTGAGTTGGTACTCTGGCCTACAAGGCACTTGGAGTTCAGACACAGCCCTGAAGAAGGGACAACAACATAGTGAGCAAAGGGAAAAGTCATTCCATGCGCTCTGTTAAAGGTACAAAAAGTCATCCTATTTTTTCAGTCATGTTCCTTCAGGTGCTAGCATCCCTCAGTGCATACATATCCAGTGGCAGGGGAGAACTCTGGAGGTATGTTTTACTCCATTTCCTATGCCTTCAATTCAGTCTGGATAAGGTATATTAATATTGTTCTGATTTAAAAATTCATTTCATCCCAAAACATGTTTTTTTCATGGCTAAGGAACATGTCACTCTAAGCAGTTTTAACTAGAGACCTTTTTTTCTCCCCCCATCACCTCCCAAAATGTAGACTCATTAAGAAATTGTGTAATTAAATCTATTTTTAAACCTGACACTTTACTGGAAAGACTTGATCCTGCCTGGGCCAGTTACCCTGGTTCTGACTCCTCCAGGATGTCCACACAGTGCACACTGGTCACCAAAGATCAGCAGTAGTCATTTGTTGAAGGTAAAGGAAAAGTCTTCTTGCAGATCCCAGGAGCAAATGGCCATATCAGATGCATTTCTAAGGCAAAATTAAACTATTCCTTAAGGCTGTAATAAAAACCAGCCATTGGAGCTTATTTTAGGAGCATTTCATTGATCCAACAGTATGAAAAAGAAAGGCTGAACTCCATTAGTGGGAAGAATTTTATCAGGCACACATGTTTTTGTGCTGCAGGACTGAAATTTGTATTTCCCTCTCCTCTTCTCCCTCACTACATGAGTCTTGTCCCTGGAAGCAGAGAGAAGTCTTGGAAAGGCTGAGTTCTCTCTCCAAACACAGAATTTGACCACAGGGCTGTCCTCCTCCCTCCTTCATGCCAAAATAGGTGGTGGTGGTGAAAATAGTAAAAAACAAAAACCAAAATGAAACTTCATCTTTGCAGTACAAGTGCAACAAGAGGCTTTTACCTTTGATTTCAAAAGCTAAAACATTTTCCAGGCAGCTATTGCTGCTGTTTGCCCCCACCCAGACCTTAGCTGAGGTTCCTGCTCCAGCACCAGCTGGTGGCCCAGCCCAGGAGCACAGAGAGCCATGGTGTGAATATGCAGAATGCCCAATAGCAGGAATTGTAATTATTTCCCTTTGCCCTCCTCCAGGTACATGCAAGAATGGTATTTCAAACTGTCAGACACCAGCAGTCAGGCATATCCAGACGTCATAGCTGCCACCATCCAGAAGGAATTATGATTTATTGTAATTTTGAGATTATACAACAGTTATTTAGTCATTTTAGAGTACAAACAACTACTTTAATAAGCTTACAGATAAGTTATTAGTGTGGTGGAGAACTCCTTTGAAACAGTAATTTAATTACTCCCTCCCTTGGAGGATGTACAACATCTAGCACACATAAAAGGAGGCATCTCACGTACTAACTTGTCCAACAGTTATAAAGACATAGGGAGACATGAAAAGAAGATGCTGAAATATGTACAACCACAGAGTTCAACAATAATAGGAGTTTAAATGATAAGATATCAAGGATCTTCACAGCCTTTAAATACCGCTAGAGGCCACATAAAAAAACCCACCAAAATTATTTTCAACTGACTGTAGCAGTACTTGACTTCTGTGTAATCACTGTGTTTTTTGGGGCCAGAATCATCTGTCTCAGATGCACACAGCTCCACACACCCAGATCCTAATCTGCAGCTATCAGCACACACCAAGAGCAAAAGTAGTGCTAGAGGAGGAATTTAGCAACCCCTATAAGGAACTGGTCAACAACAGCAAAGCTACCCAAACACACAATCACAGGGAAAAGAAAGGAAAGTTATCCCAAGGGAGGTATAGCAAATATTTTAATAGCATTTTTATATTTCAAGTTTATGGTGATGAAATGGAGAGCAATTCATTTGGGGTTTGGGCCTCGATTGTCCCACAGACAGGAGCTCCAGTTAGCAGTACCTTGCAAGATTAGGTACCTCCAAAGTTATTTCAAAGGAATTCTTGGCAAATGTTTTGTCAACATTTCTGAATGCAATATTCAAAATGAACCCTCTGTAGAAACAATATATAAACAAAGAAACATGGTAGGAGGAGGCAACTTAACACTTAAAAAATAATTAAATGAGGCCATAAATTTTGGACACTTTTCAAACAACCAAACATATTACAAATATTTTATGCTCCAGATGAGTTTTACTAGAATTTTTACTAATTTGTAGTTTTCAAAAGCCTGCAAAAATGAAAGACTAGTGAAAGCTGAAGATTTGATATATATTTAAGTTCCTCTTTTTTTCTTTAAACTCAAGTAGGATAGTTCACTGACTGTGTAATAGTTCCTCCCAAGGTAATTTGCTATGATGCTAAAAATGTTCCCAGAATATTAGAGGCAAGATTTTATTTTATGATAAAACTAAAAAGCGTATAAATTATGGGTTGCAAAATAACCAAGGATAACACTAATTTATGTAAATGTGTACTGTACAATACAAAGAAATATTCATTTTTGAGCAGCATATAATAAGATTAAAAAATCCTGCTGATTAAACAAATAGACTTTTTAATGCATTTTGGGTTAGATGGAGAACGTCTCCAACATGAAATAGATTTTTGCTAAACTCAAAATACAAATAAAAGAAAATTAAAGAATTAATTAGAAACAACAAGCTGTATTTCTGATCACAGCCAAGAATACAAATCAGGTAAGACAAAAGAGAATTTTATATGAAGTATTGTCTATCACCCACCTCATCTGCCTGTGTGATCACAACCTCTGGGATGCTGCTGCTGCTGTCACATTTTCATCTCCATGCCGAACTTGTTCTGTTCCTCCATGAATGAAGAGATGGGAAGAACCACAGTCTAGCACTTCACCACACACTGCTCATCTTCTGGGAAGTCAGAGCTGACTGAATTCTCAGCACCCTCCACAAAGGCTGCCAGGGCCCCTTGGTTGGCACCGTGCACACAGAGGGGTTACCTGAGCCTCGGCAGGGTCTGGTGTCTCGCCGTGACAAATTTTGTTCCCTGCTGAACAAAGAAAAGACAAGACATGAAGGCCCTTTCAATAGGACACTGACTTCTTTAGCTTTGCCATCAACTCTGTTTGATACACAGGGATCCTAAGCATGATGCCAGAGACTGTAACATTTTAAAGCCTGTGTAGTATCTTTTTCAGGGAAGGGTTCTGCAAAACAAAAATTATGACAGCAATATTCTTCTGTTTCACAGAGAAATCCTTCATTTACACAAAAAGACACCTGCACACATTGTACATCAAATAAACAAGCAAGTCTCAGCAAGTTTTTTTTTAAATGCACTCACTGCTGCCACAAGACTCAGACTACACTCCCAAGTCAGAGCACTGTGGAGATTTTTTCCCCCCTCCCAAACACCTGGTGCAGGCTACTGCTCCCAGCAGCACAGTGAGCTCTGCAGCTCTGGAGCCCATCAGGGAGCTGAGGACTCTCCAGGAGGGATGCCAGAGTGGTGTTGGCACTACAGTTAAACTCCTCTTATTAGCAATGTGTTTATATACAAAATACAATGAATTTTATTTAAGTAATTTAAGCTCAGGGTATTGTTGTTGAACTCCCTCCTTTCCCACACATGTGATATTCCATTTCTCACTAAGTTCCAAGTCTCAGCATTGGGAGGGTTCTCATCTAGAGCATGCAGTGCACATCTCCTCAGCCTGCAAG
This sequence comes from Petroica traversi, assembly GCA_025920805.1. Lineage (NCBI taxonomy): Eukaryota > Metazoa > Chordata > Aves > Passeriformes > Petroicidae > Petroica > Petroica traversi. The sequence goes on along the minus strand of JAHLSL010000036.1, from coordinate 7,649,893 downwards.
CATTTATTGCTGGGCATGTGACAATGCACAACCCCTTCTTTCCAGTGTTATGCAACCCTGCTATACAACATGGCATTATAAAGACAAATTATTTCATTTACAGTTATTATTCTAATTGTTTTTACTCTGGTCTCTGAATAAAAACAACTTGATATTACTTCCCCTCCCTGCAAAAAAATAAAATTGGCAGAGTATCACTTTCCAAATGACACATGACATAATTTACTACAAAAGAGAAATGTTCTGTGACTAAAATGACATAATGTTGATTTCCATGCAAAGCATGGTCTCAAGGATTTACAGATAAGACAAGAATGACCACATATAAGTCTAGAGTTTCACTTAATAAATCTGTGTAGCAGATTTACACCAGCCATTTATACCCCAGTGAAGCCATGATGATCCCTGCTTACTTAGAGACCAAAATTGATATCTGCATTTGGGAAAAGTTCAGGTCTTTGGAAAGCACAGTATGGCCTCAAATGCACACAAACCTCATCCTGAAGGAGCACCACCACAGCATAAGAAGTAACTATTCATAACAATAAATTCACAAGGTATATATATTTGCTCCTTTATATGTGCTGCCCAGCATGGAGGTTACTGGGCAGAAAGCAGCTGTGTTGATTAAAATCGGAACACTGGGTACCACTGAGTTACTTTACATATTTTCATGGTACAAGTCACAATTACATCACATCTTGACCCACAAATTGAGTATGAACTCAGAAACTTCATTTAGTATTTCCTGAGAATGCTGCAGATGCCCAAACACTTCCAACAGTTTCAGAAAACCAACAGACAAATTGCAGGACCAGCTCAACTTCTCAGAAGCAGGTCCAGCTCAGTTCCTGCCCTTACATCTCCATGAACAATCTCATTTTCTGTCAGTTGTGTTAAATGGGCAACTTTCTTACTAGTCAAGCAGAAAAGATGAGGTGGGGAGGGGTAATCCTGCACACCCAGTGTGACACGGCACTGGAGGAGCGAGCATTAAATTAGAGTGAGAGGTTATAAGTCTGACAGAAATCTGATCTGTATTCCCTAATTATGGAGGCTCACTTCCACAAAACTGACACAAATGTTAAGCCAAATTAAATGTTGTCTAATTAACTATCATATACAAGCCTTCAGAGTGGGATGTCTACATGTTATTTAGCGAAGTAACTGGAACACGAGGACTTGCAGATTCTCAGTCAAGGCAGAGCTGCCACCCCAGCTAACTGTTACAAGGTGAAGCCATTCCATTCCCACACATCCCTTCCACCAGTACTGCTTGTAATATTTACAGGAAAAGGCACATCAGTAAACAGAGCTGCCCAGCAAGGCGGGGGAGCTGCGGGTGCCATCCAGAGGCACCGATCTCCCCAACGAGGTGCCAGAAGCTGTTATGAAAGGCCCAGCTGATGGGCTGGTGGCAGATAAAGAGAAAAAACCACCAGTGCTGGTAATTCATAAAAAGCTACACATTGCCATGACAGTTACAAGTGCCAAGTGACAGCTGTCAAGCTAAATGGAGTTTGGGAAGCCTTTCTTAAAGGATCATCTACATGTACATGTTACTTTGGGGGAAGGGAAGAATTAAGCATGAAGATTTTCATATCTACTCCCTCCATGGGGATCCAGGTGAAAAAATGAATTTATGATGCTCTTGATTTCAGTGTAATCATTCTGGGTTTGGGCTGAAAAAGATAGAAAAGCATTTACACTTCCTTAATTTCAGATCCTGTAGAGTACTAAGCCCTTCCCATGTCATCAATACCAGGAAGAGTCTTGAGCACAGGTGAGGCTGTCTGGGTAAGGAAGAAGGTGCCAAGACTGAAGGAGCCTTGGGTGTGGGAAGGGAGAGAAGTGAAGGCAAACCAGACTCTGATGTGGTATGGGAGAGCAGCAAGAGGTGCCCTTCACATGGGCTGCATTATCTGTGAGAGAGACATCATCCAGATTAGTCTCAGTACTAAAGGGTGGTACTAATCCATAGCCTAGAACTGGGAGGAGCTGAGCAAGACAAAGCAGCATCTCAGAGAGGGTCAGCCTGCCCTGGCACAACTGGTTTCCCAGCAGAGCAGGGAAAGGCTGGGCTGCCCCTCTGCGTGGGCAGCAGGGCTCAGCCAGCATGGATCCGATCAATTTGAAGGGGTTTTGTTCATACCACAGACGGAAACAGCTGCAGCAGCCCGAGCAAATCAGCCACCATTTCCCATACAAATCACTTCTTATCCTGCCTTAGCTTCCTGAAAACATGATTTTGTTTGTTTAGGAGCAGCCACATTAAAATGCAATAGCCAAAGCACTGGAAAATTGATTTGTGAAAATTTTAGAAGATCTACATCCAGCCATGGTTTAATGGATAACACTGACCATACACAATACAAACACACAGAGCTCTACTGTTTACGTGCTCTCAGAGCATGGTAGGAAAGGCACGTCACAAAAAGAAAGGAAGATTGGGCAAGGAAAGTGTGAACAAAGCCTGCTATTAACATAATTCTCCCTAATTGTTTTACAACTGTTAAATTGACAGCATAAAAGGCTCTACTATTATTACCAGCTGTAGTCTATCTCTCTCTATCCACCCTAAGCTTCCAAACACTCTAGTTACTCAAAAACAAATGGAGCCAAACATTCAAGCTGAAGTCAAACAAAAATGAGAATCTTGGAAGTTTAACATCCACTCACACCCAAGAACAAATAAAACCTTGCTAGGGCCTATCTTTTCCTGCTATCTCCAGTAACAAATCCATCTAAACTGATTAAATTTTTCATTGAGCATCTTCTTGAACTGCTATTCCCAGGGCCTCACCCATAACAGATTGCTGCCAGTGTTTGCATGTCACTGTTTCCAAGAGATTGTGTGGTGGGAGCTCATTCTCAGTGCTGACTAACCATCCTGCAGCCCCACGAGAAACAATAGCTCACTTTAAAACCTCACTTTAAAACCAAGAACCTGGCCTTGCCCTTGGCTTCTGGACTGCACAGATCCTTACCCGCAGCTGCTTTGCCTCCCCATGAAGGCGGCCAGGGGAGCAGATCCTCACCCTGGCCCTGGGACAGGGGGTAGTGTCCAAGCTCCACTGCTGCCACATGACTGCTTCACAGAGAACTATCATATCAAATGCAGCACTAATGTTGAAGGAAAGGTGGTTGAGCAAGAACTATTACTAGAAGGGAGCCCAGCAATGAATTACATCATCACACAATGAGCTGAGTTGGAAGGGACCCACAGGGATCACTGAGTCCAGCTCCCAGCCCTGCACAGGACCATCCCCAAGATTCCACCTTGCACCTGAGGGCATTCTACAAACTTTGCTTGAACTCTGCCAGCTTGGGGCTGTGACCTCTCCCCTGGGGATCCTGTACCAGTGCAGCTGGCCTTTGGGGAAAGAACCTTTTTCTAATACTCAACCTAATTACAAAAGATAAAGCCTGTCTCCCTTTCCCATTCAAATGACTAAGGAGCCCTGTCTGAGTGGGGTGATGCTGACAGCACATGGGTGAGACTGTGGCCTGGGGAGCAGCTGAAGTGATTTCATTCTCTTATGCCTCCCAAAATAGTTATTTCCCTATTGTTGGTAACACCAGGATAAAGAAGAAGTGATGCAGGTCTGGACACTTCTATTTGTGCTTTCTATTACTCAACACATCATGCTTACCAAAAATAAATAAACTATAACCACTTTTGCTTTTAAACAGATATTCTAAACCCCAGTGTCTGACTGTGCACAGTGGAGTGAGATAGGAATAAGGAGAAGACATTTATTTAGGGAAAGAAAAAAACAATGCAGAAACAGGGTAAAATTTAAATAAGGGTTCCATTTTTCCAGTCAAGATGCACTTTGCCTCCACTCTCACAGGTCTGATCCTCCCAAGATCAACACAAGCACGCAAGCTTCTTACACCTGAGCATCAGCATACATGACCTGACTTGTTAAACAAAAGAAACATTAAAAAAATGAAAGTATTTTCAAGGGAATCAAACACGCCCTGTTTCCCCTTTCACCGCAGCCCTGTGTTCAACAACTTCAGAGCCTTGCCACAGGCACCTCTCCCTTCCTCCTCTCTGCCCTCCTTTGGCTTCCCCTCCCTGCAGTGCCCCACAGCTGAGAGCCCATCCCGGGCACACCCCCACACCCCCCCTCCCCTGACAGAAGTGGGTCTAAGCACCTTCCTCTGTTGTGGGTTCACCAGCCATGCCCATTACTTCAGCCCTGTTAAAGCAGAGAGAGCAAACAGGCTCTCCCATTGTCCTCCTCCCTGTGCTTGAAGTCCTGCATCTACATTGGACTGGATTTGCTCAGGGCAATGACAAATAATGCACAACCAACAACAGCATAACCCAATACCCAAACTGCCCTGGAACACAGACCACTGGCAGCTCTCAAAATCCTCTGGAGTCATCAAATACCTTTCCTGTTATGACTAAAAACACCATTTGCAGCCCAGTGAGACACTTCCTGACATGTGGGATTCCCTGATGGTCTTCCTTTTCCTTCACCAGAACTTTTCATCCAGGCAGAATTTCTGTGCTTTCCAGTTTTTTTCCAGAGTCCCCAGATATCCAGAATCCTGGTCTGGACCTTATCAGATCCAGATCAAACCCCCCATGTCCCCATACATTCTGGAAACACTGTGCTCACTGCTAATGTTTCTTGAAAAAAGAAATGGGTGCTTTTCTGCCTAGTATATTGCAAACAAATGTGGTGGATCTGCAGGTTATGGTTAGGAATGATGAGAATAATTTTCTTTTAATGGAGATCCCAGAAAGGTCCCTTCTTCACTTGTAGGTAGTATCTTCTGAATTATATCCCAGTTTAGAATTATCCTTTATATTTTGATTAGAGTATCAATGCAATATTAGTAACAAAGTGTTTGGAAGATATTGCACAATGATTCAAATTGTGGTATAAGAAACTCTGAGAGAGGTAAAGAATGCATTCTTATCATTATTATTAAAAAGTAGTTTTAAACAAACAAACAGAAAAACCCTTTAGAAATATATAACTGTGAGTCTCTTTACCAATGAGCATCACATAAGGGAAGGTAAACAATTCCCATGCAATTGACTATTTTATAAAAACAAAACAACCCAGTAAAATGCTGAGAGAACTTTACCAACTTACAGTTTGATGGACACATGCTTGTGAAAATCTAGCAAAAGGTACAATAGCACATACAACAAAAGTCTGATAATAGCTATTGTATTAAGGGGAATAAAAGGACTTTTCAAAGCTTTCCTGCAATGCCAAACTGCTAAGATCCCCAGCCACAGCACTCACTTTGTAGGAGATGGAGAGGAGCTTGCTGCAGCCAGGCAGCCACCAGCAATCCTTGTGTGATAACTAGAGGCTGAAATATTCCTTCTTGAAGCAAACAGCAAATAAATCATGTGTCCCTTTTATCTGCTTGTTCATAACATCATTGCCTTATATTTTGTGTTCAAGACAGTAGCACTACAGTGGGATTTCCATATCCATGGGATTGCATTACAATGGAAGCCCAAGGCCAAGGAAGGCCGTGCAGTCACCTCCTGTAAAAACATCCTTCCCAGCTTCAGCAGCTGTGCCAGGATAGCAAAATCTGTACCCTGAGAGAATATTTTCCTAGTGGCCATGTAATCACCTTCCTTTTGACCCCTTCTCTCTCTCCCTCCTCCACCTTCTCCCTTTTCTACCCAATCTAAGGTTTCTCAGTGTTCTATGTAATTTTTCCCCATCTGAATGCTGCAAGCACAAGAGTCCCAAATTATCATATTTTTCAGGATTTTTTTTATTTTAAAGAATCATACCTCAGTATTTAGAAACTAATATTTTCAAGGTATAGATAGCATTTCTACAGTTCTCTTTGGCTTGAGCTCAGAATTTCTATAGAGAATATTCGCTGTATTACACCCTTGCACAAATGATGTTCCTCTCCTTTTCCACTCCAAAAGAAATGTAATAGAAATCTCAGCCAGCCAAAGAAGTTTATAACATTTCTATTACAAACTTATTTCAACCTACAATTACCAAATTACTTAATTATCACAATTAGATATGAAGCTTTACTGTAAATTAAGATTAAACTGGGTTGCTGAAATAAATGCTAATATATTTAATTGTGGTAATTATTCTGGCTTCATTGCTATTCCTCAACAGCAAATCTTCCAAATAAGTATGACTGAATGATGTCTTTACATTGAGTTACCCAGGCTCATCATACAGCAAACAGCAGCGATTCAGTGTGTGAAGCAGAGGGCACTTTTCCCTGCCGACCTTGGCTTCTAGTGAGCAGATATTGATTTCCACGGGAAGCTAACAGCTCTTCATTTTTACTTTCAAGGTTTCAAATTAATCTGATAATGGTTGAAGCCTATTCTCTTCCAAGGCATTACTGGTAGGCATGAGGAGCTCCTCCTAGAAACGTGGATTGAAGCCAAGAGATTGGAAGAGGGCAGGTCTGCCATACTTTGTGTGGCTGAAGAGAAGTTATAGCCCAGTCAAAGCAAAAGGCAACAAGGGACTGTTATCAAATGCTCTTCTACCTCTGCCCTGTCTTGTCCAAATCTGCATCAGGCTGCCTGTTTCAGCACTTGGCTTTGAGCTAAACCAGAATTCTAATTGTGGATAATAAAGGATATTGCAAGGCACACAGGAAGAGGTAACTTTTAACTGCCGGTCCCTCATGACCTGTCCCAGCATCTGAGGCCAATCTTTGCTGCTGCAGCCACACTGTGCATGAGCCAGATCTATGCTGCTAGCTTGTTTAGGATATACTAAAGGTAGGTATGGTAAATTTGATTTGCAACACATCTCATTTATGTGATGAAGTCAGTGCAATAAAATATTTCTGACATATGAGATGGGCCTATGACATGATGCCAATGGAAAATGACGAGTCCCACCATGCTGGATATGATAACATTTATCTGAATATCTACAATGCTTTTTTTAAAATCTCTGAACAATCCTAAATTTAGCCAGAAAACATAAGAAGATAAGACATGGATTAAAAAAAATACTTCTTTTCTCAGCATCTCACTCAACTCTTCAAAATCAGCACAGAGTTCAGCAGATGGGATCAAGTCACGTTCAAAAGGAATTGTGAAGCCTTCATAGATATTTTAAAATGAACGTACACAATTAATCATAAACCAGAAACATTTCAATATTTATTTTAAATATTCTTTGGGAACTTCTTTCATGCAAGTCCTGGAATAGCACAGAGAAGATTTAGGTTCATAATAAAAATGAATTCATCAGCCACAGTCTTTACCCCAGTGTGGGGGAGCCAAGGCCAGACCTCAGAATCTGCACATGAATCAACATTAAGTCTTCACGGACATGCAGCATTTTCCTCTAAAAGACCTGAGAACACTTTATAAGCACTAATGAATTAAGTGTCCAGCACTTCTGTGAGATAGGGAAACACCATCCTTCTTGTAGGAACTGTGGGCAGAAGGAGGTTAAGTGATTTGTACAGGGTCACCAAATAAATCTGTGTAAGGCACAGCAAAACTCATGTATTCTGTGTCCAAGCCATGAGCTTTGGTGGGAGACCATTCCTCATCTCCACCTCAGTCTCACAGGGCTGGTGTTTGAGACAGAACCTCTCACACATACATTTCCCATCTCCCCCTAATCACACATATTTTAGAAATATTCACATTTTTACAAGCTTTATCCCATCACAAAGTTTTACTAGGCTTAGAAAGGTCAAAGTAATTACATGTAAATGTGTCATACATGTTATAACACCCTACAGAAACCGGTCAGGACTCCTGAAGGCCAAACTGATGAGGAGTCTGCAGGGAACTGGAAGAAGGTCTATCAGACCCTTTATAACCTGGTTGTCACCTGCAGACAATTCCCTTGGAAATCCACAGGGTTTCATACTGCAAAGAGGAACTCGAGAAAGTAGCAACCCCCTCTTCTGAAAATGAGTTTGTTTTTCTCGCCAGCTTCAGTAATGAGATTAAATTAAAGAAAATTTTAAATTGAATACCCAGGGCAAGAAACCAACTTCCTGGTACTCTGATGTATTAAGCAATGTAATCTCCCAGAGGAAGCAGCAGAGCCCAGATTGTTCAGAGTGCTTAGAGCCAGACAGGGCCAAACAATTAGTTCCCTTGTCCTGAGACAGACAATTTCTCACCTGCAAACGGGCATTTTTCCAGCAGACAAGCTCAGCCTTTAACAAGATAGGATTTCTTTCTCCTTTGTACACTTACAAAGATGAAAAGGCACAGCCAGTGGAAGGGAGGCAGAGCAGCCAACAAGGGTCCTATGAGCTTTCCCAGCACAGCCCTTCCCAGGAGCAGGTGGGTTCACACACTGGGAGGAGGGACAAATTGGTCAGAAAGAGAATTGACTGAAGAAGTACAGGAAATCCACACAACCTTAAATGAAAAAGATCATCTGTTAACAGCCTCTGTGACTGCATGCACACAGCCAAGCGAGATTATTTTACACAACTTTTATTTACTATTCTTGCCATATTTAATTAAATACGCTTTCATTCATCCTGTTTCATTAAACTATCCATTACCTAGGAAAGGCCAGTTTAGACTTACATTTCAGTTTGAAAGCACAGAAATCTATTTGTGATCTGCTAGAGCAAGCAAAGCAGCAGAAAAATTTTCAAAATCAGAAGGAAAAAGTCCCCAGTGCTGCTTATTCTCACTCCTGGCAAACCCAATGTATTTAAAACACATGCAGAAATTCAGAACTACTCACAGAGTGGGTTTGAGCTGCTGCTGGTGAATATCAAATGAACGATGAATGGTTTTGCAATATGTAAAAGACATACTGGGAGACTGGTAGGATCTGCCAAAACCAGCCTTAGTAAACTGATCTCAAGAATCTCATGGACCCAGCTGCAGCATTAAACCCCACTGAGCACTGTGGGTCCTGTTACACCCAGCTGAAAGGTTGGGGGTTCAGATGTTTGGTCTTGTACAAGGTTTTAGAAACCTGAAAGAATTTCTCAGATGCTTTTTCCAACAAAAGTTTTCCCTGGAAAGGAAAAGAAGGGAAAGCAATTTATGTGATACTACTTGGTTGTTTGTTTGAACCTAAAAACAGTCCCTGTGCATTATTTTTCATCACCTATTAATCATCAAGTTTTGTCACACCCCTTATTCCCAAGCCACATGGACTCCTGCAGCAAAGCAAGCCTTTGCTGGAGAAGCATGGATTGCCTGCACTCCCTCATGCAAGCTCCTGCAGAGGTCCTGGGGACTATAAGGAGAGGGAAGAGTGCAATAAGATCAACTGTGAGACGTAGAATAATTTTCTACCATGTTGTTCTTGGTCATATTCCACTGGTTACCTATTCAATCGTTATTTTACAAAAAAAAAAAATAAAAAAATTTAAAAGTTACTGTTGAATGGCAGAAAAGTTCAGAAACTAAAGCTCAGAATTGTAGAGCAACCTGTGCTGTTGGTGTCCAGCCCAACTGGCAGGTCTTCCTGTGTGCTGCCTGAAAATATCACCTTTTCTTCTGGCTAAATAATATTGAGTACATGAAGCCAAATTAAACATGGGACCAGGACCTGTGACTTCAGTCTGGGAAGGGCAGCCACCAGATTTGGCAACACAGGATGTAAATATGTCCTTCACATGTTGGCTGTCTAAAAATGGCAGGTTGCTGCACAGACTTAGAAGCACTGGGGACACCTAAGTGCAGCGGATTCTCAAGGGAGGTGATTCTTCCCCCTATACGTTCTCAGGAGACCCTGTCTGAAGCACTGGGTCCAGCTTTAGGACCCACAGCAAAAGAAGGACATGGACTTGTTGGAATGAGTCCAGATGAGGGTCATGAGGATGACCAGAGGGCTGGAGTACACCTAGAGCTGAGGCTTCTCAGAGTGGAGCAGAGACAGACCTGGGGAAATTTTATAACATCATCCAGTACCTAAAGGGGCTCCAAGAGAGCTGGAGAGGGACTTCAGGCAAGGACATGGAGTAATGGGACAAGAAGTGATGGCTTCAAAGTGGCAGAGGGCAGGGTTAAATTAGATAGGAGGAAAAATGTAGATAGAGATGTTTAGATTAGATATTAGAAAACATTACCATGAGGATGGTGAGTGTGGCACAGGTTGCCCAGAGAAGCTGTGGCTGCCCCATCCCTGACGTGTTCAAGGCCAGATTGGATGGGGCTCTGAGCAAACTGGAATAGTAGAAGCTGTCTCTGCCCATTGCAGGGGAGTCAGAACTAGATGGTCTTTGAGGTCTCTTCCAACCCAAACCATTCTAGGATTACTCATGAGCTGCCCAAAGCTGAACAATTAGCTGGATGATCAGCCCAAAAGGTCATATTGTCTCCTTTCCCCCATGGACACCTAAACCACTGTAAAATGCAGCACTCAGGGCTCTGAAATCCCTTCCCATACTTTCCCAGCTCACTGCCAGCAGGCTCCATCCATGATTTTGCCCAAAGGCCATGGGCAAGGAGGTGCAGCTGCTCTTGTAGCACCATCCTGCCTCAGCCATCCCCCCATGGTGGCACCTGCACCATCCCAGTGCAGGGCAGATCTGCCTGTCCAGGGGCTGAGCCTGAGGTCCTGCAGCATCAGGTTCATAAATGCAACCCAGCTGCAGGTGTCTCATCCTGATTCTGGCTTTTCTCCTCCAGAGAGCTCAGCACATGTACCCAGCTGCTCCACCCTCTCTTTGCCTTGGAGCTCACTGCAGGGTTTATACCTGTCCAACAAGCCATGGGTTAAAAAACCCCACACCTCCTTCCTTTCACCTCACCCCAAAACAAAACAACATCAGAAAGTGATTCTGCATGGCTTCAGCAGGTAATTCGGATGCAAAAGTCCAGCCGAGCCCTCCCTGCAGATTACCAAGACTTCGTTCATTTCATTGCCTTAATCCAGGCTGGTTACATGATTTCAGCTTTTTCAAAGTTCAGCAACAAATGTGTAATGTTTCTGTCTATCAAGCATACTAAGTTCCTTTGCTGTATTGTGTCTGATGGGTCAAACCCCTACTAAATCAAGCTCATCGTAAAGCAATACTACCACACATAAATTTAAGCCTTTTAGTGCAGGCCTTTCATCAAGTCATAATGCTGTCCATGCAGCAAAATCTAGACACTTCAGAAAGCCTAATTGTAAGTTCAGGCTATGAAATGCTCATTTTTCTCTCTAAACCTCTTTTTATTACCACTTCTTGTTGCCCTATGGTGTATATTGATTATATATATTATACAGCAAGAGATAATTGTGTGAAAAGAGCTGCGTGCCATTTGAGAAAAAGGAAAATAAATAAGACTATTTGGCAAGACTGAGACTCACTGGGCGAGTAGATGTCACTCTTCCTACAAAAACACACAGTGGTTGCAGGCTCTGCTGTCACCTAAATTGTAACAATTACTAAAGTAATTGTTAAATTACAAAAATACATCAAACTCACAGACCTCCCGGGGACCCCGTGCGTTTGGCCATCCCCAGCAGTAAAACGAAAGGTGGGTGTCCCCTTTGTCACTATATCATGAAAAGCAGACCAGGTGGCTAATCCTCCTCAGGGAACTTGAACCTTGGCAAAGCATCTACCAGAGGCTGAACAGATGCTTAGGCACTCATTAACCAATTCATTTCATCGTCACGCACACAAATGGGAGAACACTGAGAGCCCCAAGCTCTGCTCCCACCCCCACAAGTGAGAGCCCAAACCTGCCCCTGCCTCATTTAATATGGCCCAGGTCAGTAACACCAGTTTAACTTTTCCACCCGTCTGGGAATGGGTAAGTCAGCAGCACAACACAGCAGGAACCAAATTTCAGAGCTCTTTCAGCAGTTGGATGGAAGTTTTTGAATTATTTCAGGGACTAGTTTCTTTATTTCTAACAAAGCCCTCGGGTCCCAGCCTGCAAGCGCTGCTAGATGAGCTGCCACTGCCACAGCACCAGCAGGGTCACTGCTGCAAGCAGGACACCTGGCAGCTCCCGTGCCCATGGCACTGGCAGGATCATGGATTTTAGCAGGAAACCCAGCAGCAATCTAAGAATCGAGTCCTAAGGGCTGCAGAAAGCTTGAGGATTACTTGAAACTTCAAATTACAGTGGCAGGGCAACTCTAATACCACTAGCAACTACCTGATGATGGGATTATTAAAAAGAAAATCAACATCAGAAAAAAACAACCAAGCAAAAAGCCCAAACAATACAATAACAACAGCAAGAAACTTCCCCCATTAAAAAAAAAAAAAAAAAAAAAAAAAAAGGCAAACAAGACAAGAAAGGCACACAATTAAAGCCTTAGGAGATATTCAGAGAAGATCTAAAATACTGCAGGGATGTGTGTATAAAATATAATTTCAGTAATATAAATACAACAAGGGGATATGAGCAACAAGTCACACAAAGCAAAGCAGATTTTTCCTGAGAGTTTTAGAAGTTTAAGCCATTAAATAAGAGGCAATATCTAAGAGAGAGAAAAAAGTTAACCCTGCCTCAACCCACAGTTGTAAACAGAAACATAAAAACACTCCTGTCCAGCTACTTCCTTTTCATGCCAGGCCACAACTGACAGAAGAGCATCAGTATCAACAGAAGTAACAAAGGAGAAACAATGAGGAGGACTGCTGTTCGCAGCTGAACTTCACTTTCAGCTCATTTGCTTTCTCCTAGCTCAGCATCAACAGAGAACTCCTCCATTACCTTGGCCAAATCACCAAGCCACTGGAGAGCCATTCAGTCAGGCCTGCAGGAAAACTCACAGCAGGGGCTGGGTATTTTTGCAGGTAAATCTGATTTTTCACATTTGTTTAAACAGAAACATCCATCAGTACAATGCTGGATGTTTGATCAGTTATGTGTCCAAAACCTTGGTGATGACCAACACCACACATTTGCCTCTGGGACTTACAACTTCTTTAAAGAGGATAAGCAATGTTAGTCCGAGTTCATATTAAAAACCATACTTTGAACATTTTTATTTCCGGAAAAAATTACCTTAATTGGTCAAATGTAATAAAGTGTGCTAAAACTTAACCCTGCCTTAGGCATCAGGGGCTTTCAGAATGGTCAAGGCTGGAATGGAAGGAGGTCCCAGGGAAAACTTTTGTTTCATGTCTGCCACCTACCTTTTTCCTGCCTGCCAGAGAACTCAGAGCACACTTTCATACCCACCAGGCAGCAGCCAAGGCTATGGAAGACTTAGAAGTAACTTCAATGGCCTCTAGTGGGACAAACTTTCTCTAAACTTTGTATTTTTAGTCTATTTTTTAAGATGGAGTTGGTGATGGAGTAGCTTGTAACAAGCCTCTGAAGAGGCAATGCTGGTGGATTTTGGAGCCAAAAAGAGCATTTTATCCTCAAAGGATGAGAAACCAGCAAAGGTCTGAGACTGCCTTTGTGTGCTTTACAGCCCTGGGCACAGGGGGCACAGAGACTGGAAGAAGAGATGCCAAAGAACAAAAATAAAGCAGAAGGGAGAAACGCCTTTCCAGCTGCCAATCTCCAGGCAACTAAAGCCCAGAGCCCCCTCCCTCCCCATCCTCAGGGAAAGAGAGACCAACTGCTGCAGGACTTAGAGGAACTGATCCTGGCAATGACAGACACGGCCCAAGCCTCAAAAACCTAAGGAAAGGACAGCTCTGTAGACACACACTTTAAATAAACAAATAAATGCATAAATACCTTATCCCAGGCCAGAATAAAGACTTCTTAGAGCCCAGATCACTGACACGGCAGCCAGCACTGGTGCTGCTGTCACGTCAGTGCAGCTGTTGGCTCATCCACAGGAGAGGCTCATCACAGCTTTCATTTGCCAGGACAGAGAGCTCAGGCCAGGTGCAGCCCGTCCTGCTGCGAGTCAGGGCTGCTGGCAGGAGCCCACCTCTATTCCCAGGCCTTCTAATTGCATCCAAGGGAAGGAGAGAGGGAAAATGCCGCAATTGTATTTGCAAAAGTAAGAGCTGATGAGGATTATTTACACACAGCAGTAATTCACAATTACATCAAACCCTTGGGTACCTTAATTGTGTGCATCACACACACAAATTACCGAACACAAAGGGTTTCTAATTGCAAGTCTCTGGTAACCAGGAAAAAGCAGAGGGAGCTGGATCAAAGTAGGTGGGATGCAAGAACCCAGGGAAGCTCAGATACCCCACAAGGTTTCAGTGAGATCAAAAAACGCTCCTTCCTACACTTTGAGCCCAAAATTCATAAACCTGTTAGATGAAAGCTGATTTTCTTGGAATTTTTCACCTGCTCAGGAAACAAACAAAACTGAAGCACCTGATTATGTACAGAGTGATCTGCAGCAGAAAAAAAGTTGTTACAAAGCAGGAGAGCAGCAGCTGGGGCAGTGCTGCCAGTGCTGGATGCTGTCCCTGCTTGGTTCTCCCAAGAAAGAGGCTGTCCTGGGCTAGAGCCATCGAGACAGCACATCCTTGCTACGTGTCCAGCTCGAATGCGAGCTCTGTCCTGCAACCAGGTGCCAACTGGAACAAAAGCATCTCCAAAAACAAGTATTCCATCCCTCTGCCTGATTGTCCTGTTTCTGGGAAACAAATCAGTGCTTTGAAGGCCAAAGTGTGCCTTGTCCAAATACAGGCTTTTTTTGTCTATCCAGAAGATACACAAGTGTCTTCAAGCTTTCCTCATTCCCCCGCCATTCCAGGGGAAAATCATCCAGCAAAACAGAAGAGAAATGAAGTCAAATATGCCTTATTACTTATTAGTTGGTAATGTAATACTTGTGACAAGCTGAACAGTTGTAGCAGGCGGCTGTGGAAGTCACTACCCTGTTCAGAATGAAAACAGGAATGAGAGACAGCTCTGAAAGGGAGATTTTAAGCACAGCTCAGCCATCCTACCGTGCCCAAACCAAGTACTGTTATCCAGTTAATTTAGTGAATGAATCCCTCAGGGTCTCCAGCCATCTACCACTACAGCTCATTAGAGCCCAATATCCGACTTTTCATGTTGTATCACTGAAAGCACTTATGCTTAAAATGTAATTAAACTTAAAACAAACAAGGTCTGGTTTCCCCCCTGGGCTGCCCTGGGACATGCCCCAGCCTTGCCCGCACGGCCAAAGGCACCCACCTGTGCCATGTGATTTGGGAAAGCTCCGTGTGCTCCCCACCCCCATGGCTGACATTTGCCCGCCCGTTCATCCTGTGAGCAATTAGAAATCTAAATACTGGGTGTAATGCCTGGCTATTGGGATTTAGACTCTTACAAACGAGTAATGCAGTAAGACTTGCTGTCCAACGAGGTGTCTTATTGAAATATCCCAGGCTGGTTTGCTTGTCACAGCTGTCGTTTCAGCCATTTGCACTTACACTGTATTGCTTTCATTACAAAAATAGAAATTTGTGTCCTAAGTGCTGTTACATTACTAATGCTAAATATTTAATTCCCCGGGGTTCTAATTATGGTTGAGCACTGGCAACACTGATTCTACTTTTTAATAACAACTGTAAAAGCAATTTGAGCATTTTTCAATTAATTAAATACACAGTGTACGAGTAACCTCTTGTCATTTTGCCCTCCAGGACATGAGCTAATTTGCGTGGAATAAAATGTTTTGAAAATTAACTGATATACTGGTCTGATCATTGTTGTTCTATTAAATTATAGTCTGCCAAATGAGTGGTGTATAATAGTTACATACTGTACCGTTCCGTTATTTATGATGGTGTGGTGGTTTTGTGAAAAAAACTTCTCCAGCACATTTCTAGAGAGCTCGCTGGAGAGGCCTAATTAGCAGGCAGGAGATGGTCTGAATACCACAGGCATCAGTAGACTTACAGTGCAGGGAGACTTCAGCAATGAAAAACAAAGCCTCTCTCCATTCTGCAGACCTCATTTTCACCTTCTTTCATAGCTGAAATTAAAAGTGTTAATTAAATGACATTCTGCTGCATAAAGTCCTGTGGATTAGTTGGTAGTTTACACTTTAACACATGGGAATTGATTCACAATATTAAAACACATGAGTAGTTTAGAAATGGTTTTGTCTTCAACTTGCAGAACACAATATGAAAAGATTTGTCCATAAAATGAGTTTGTTGGACTGTACAGACAGTTAAAAATACTTAGTATGCTCGTGCAGACAATCAGGCATAAAACTAACTTCTACAGCCTAACACAATGGTAAAATAACACATAACACAATGGTAAAATTCCTCTGTAATTTCTATTTACACAGTTCTAGAAGTTTAGAACACTAACATACAACAGCACCTTATGTATCCTGGTAAGGGTAACTAACCTCTTTTCCAAGTCCAACCTTAAAGATAAAACAAAGTCAACTGGGAAGAATTTAACAAAAAACCCTAACATTTTGATAATCGTTTTTCCATATGTTTATTCATAGCTGATGAATAATGTTCTTTCAGCATGTATTTTTTTATTGTATTTTATTTTACAGTGTGCAATAATGGTAATTCAAACATATTGCTTGAAAAGTGCTTAAGGTCTAAACATTACAAAATATCCAGGTGAAAGTTTGCTAGTTTTAGCCAAGTAATTTAACAGTAAGGACAACATTCTACTCTGAAATCATACAAAATATGGATGATAGATAAGCAAGTCTATTTTTTCACAACTTGCAAAAGTATCACACATGTGGAACATTGCATTCATCATACTACTTAAAATGAAACCCAGCCTCAGTGTATGCTGAGTAAGATTCCTTGCTTGCTACCAGGACACTTACACTAAGAGCACTAAGTAGGGCTCTATTTAAGTAAAAAAATATAAAAATAAAAAATTAAAACCCCCACAGTATACTTCAGATTTCTCTTGGTACCAAGCAAATTAAGTTTCTCAGTCAGAACTAGGGCACTATTTTTTCCCAAATAAATACTAAATGGATATACAATCACTGTCAAATAAAACTTCTCAGGTCAAGCATTTGTGTGTAGGTGTATAAGTACATACATAAAACATACACACAGACAAAATATGAAGAACATGAGCAATGAATTGCAATAACAGCTCTCTTCTTAAAGACAGATTTATATAACAGCATAAAACTTGGAAGTTATCTTTACTACTATTAAAAGCTCCCCAGTATCTCTAGATGTCTGCCTTCAATAAATCCTGGAAACATTCTGCTCACATACTGAGTTTTAAGGAATGTGCAGCATATGTCAGCTTCAATAAAAGCAGCACAGTTCTTTAATTACCCAATTCACCCAGCAGCTGCTTTAACGAAGTATTTTTCTGAACATGTAAAAATGTAAAATACCCAAAAAACCAGTCATCTATGTGCAATGACTACTCAGCATCTAACAATAATGGATATACTGAAGGACAAAAACGTGAGTCATGCCAAGCCCATAATTCTCAGTGACTGACTGTAAAGCACTTAGAGTCAGCATTAAGCTTTTAAAACTCTAACCCTGAACAATCGTAAACAAAGAAATAAAATCTCACAGTTATTTTAAAAATCTTAAACACCAGCACATAACTTTAAATAATTTTTCTGCTTTTTCTGATTTGCACAGCATTCTTCCCAAGTAAAATATGAACTTCTGCATGAAAACAGGCTTGTATATACAAGCTGAAAAAAAACAACACCTATTTAAACACATGAGCAAATTATACTTGGCATTTTGGACTTTTGTGGTAATGCATTGATTGCCATAGAGCAGAACACACCCCTGTGAGCCAAAACCAAAGGTGCACAAGATTCAGAAACCTATATGGAGATAACACCTCCCCTTCTCCAAACACAAATCTTCTCATGGCACAGGACAGCAAACATCATCTTCCCAGGCTGTAGGGAACTTGGAAAAGTACAACTTGCACACATTTATTTCAACCTTGGTGACAGTATGGCAACAAAAAGCCCATTAACAAGAAAAAAGGCAGATAACTGGATACAATCAACTTGCAATCATTTCTTGTAACGTGTTAGTGAATGGGTGCCAGCTAACTAATCTTAGTATAGAACAAACTTAATTTATCCACAGCAGGACGTTGTCAGATTATTTTCAACCTAATAATTATTTCTAGCAGAAAGGCAGCATTAGACTTTGTAGAAGTAGACACTCTGTAGAAGACATTTGCTCTGGAAAAAGATGCTCATGTGCTGTTTGATAAATGTGGGTAGGAGGAGGATGGATGAACGAGAGAAACCTACCTAAGCCAACGGAACACCCTACAGAAGCAAGCAGTCAGGTGAAAGAGGATCTTTGAAAAAGGCATGGCAGTAGGAGAAAGGAACATTACCAACACCCCTCCCAATCCTTTTCTGAGTATAAGCTTAAATAACTTGGAGTAGCTTTTCAGTGGAAGCTGCTATTCCATGAAGATATTTGCTACACTGATACTTCTCACTCCCTTCCAAGCCAGAAGGCTGTCTAAGATGACCCAGTCTGACTCCAAGTGTTGCACAAGCCACAGAAGCCTGTGAAGAATTCCTCTACCACACCCAGCCATTTGTTCAATCATATACCTCCATAAAAATATTTCATCCCCATTCAAAAGATAGAAAATCTAATATTCCCTTTCTAATAATTTCCAATGATTCACCGCTCTTATTAAAAGTTTGCTCCTTAGTTTGTCATTAACTGATTTTTATCTATGTGTATTGTCAACACATATTGCCTTAAAAATGTTGTGCTATGTCTGGAGCATGCAAAGAGTCACATAAAATCAAGTGTCCCATTACAAACTTAAAGATTATTTTCAGGAATGCACCTTTTATTCAATCAAGTTAGAACTGAAATTAAAGGAGGTAAAAAGTAACAATGTAGTACCAGTTAAGAAGGTAAACTATGTTTTGTCCAACATATTTGTGGAGAACTTATATAGAAATCATGTGTTTATAATAATAAACACACCATTATGATTGGGATTCCTGATAGACTCAGACCGAATGCAGCAATCACTGAAGAGCCAGGAAGTCTACTTGAAACCAGCCTATTATTTGGAGCATTTATAAGATGAAAATCTGCCTTCCCTGAAGTTTTATTTTGTTGTCTTTTAGCACTACATAAATAGTATGGCAGTCTAAACTATAGCATTTCATAATTTTCAGTGTTGGATGTAAAATTTTACCCATCAGTTTAACATCCAGGACAGTGCTCTACGTAAGACATTATTTTGCAGTACTTGTTTAATTGTATATTACCTCTTTGGCAGGTAAAAAGATTCCTAGGCAATCATCTAACATTTCACTCTCGGTACTACAATAGCCCATTTTAAGATAAAAAGAGTTATATGAATTATGGGCTGTCTCAGGGAGCTGTGGGGGCTCATTTGCCTTAGTTCATGGTCAGGGAGATATGTGACAGTCATTTGGGGGAGGCACAGCACTCCTGAAGCCAGCACTGAGAGCTCAGCTGTGGCTCAGCACTGGGCTGTTGGAACAGGGCACAGCTCTCTCACCTGGAGCCACCCCCACCTTCACCATGGAGCTCGGAGATGGGATGGGGCAAGCTGAGCGTTTTGGAAACTATGTGGCTGGCATTCTGCCTCGTTGAACTCTGCACACACCAAGCACTCCACTGCAAGTACAGGCTAACGAGGGTAAGAAAAAGTTTGACTGAGGAGCCCAATATTTTCTTACCATATTGCAGAACAGAGCCAAGTCAGCTCCAAACTTGACAGAAAAGCAACAGCTTTCCCAGTATGACTTATCATAACTACTTTGTTTTTACACAGAATTATAAAACATTAGTGAAGTCGAAGTTCGTGTGCATTCCCAAATCTCTCTTAATCCTGGGACCCACCCTGCTTCATCCCTTCACATTTCTATTTTTCAGACCCACGGTTCAGGGAACAGCAGATGCAGGCCCTGATGTGAAGACACAGTGACAGGGTAGTGCTGCCAAGGATAAACAGCCAGGGCAAGCAATCCTGTGCCTTCAAAGCAGCACCTGCCCCTTCCTTACAGGCCTGGCATGTTGTTCTCCTCCCTTCCATATGTACACTGTGGCAACTGCATATTCCTCATCCTTTACCATAAGCCCAAATAAGAGATAATGGCACACAAGCTGAGCTAGAGGTTCAGTCCTGTCTGTGAGTGAGTTCCTGGCAGTGCCCTGAGAGGAGATGCAAGCAGTGTTGATGCTCTCAGGTTCCTGAGAGATCAGCAAGACTCTTGTTTTTTGTATGCACAAGCCAGCTACAGGAAGGCACCTACAATCCACAGCCTTTGCACAAGAAGGGTCAGTGCTGAAGGAGCTGTTTAGTGCCTTGTTTTTACTCAGCGTGTCTTAGAGTACTAAAGATTATCCATGCCATTCTAATTTTGGCACAGAGAATATCGAGACCTTGGATGCCTCACAAGACTCCAGCATCTACTGATTCAACACTGTAGAGAAGCAACAGCAGCCACTCCTGCTGGAGGGGCTCTCCCTTCTCCACTCAAGGCACAGCTCATGTGTCAAAAGAAGTTCTCCTGAGGCATGTAAGCCTCTTGGATGAGTAGAGTAAAAAGTGTGTTCTCTAGATAATGGAAACACTTGTACCATTCCCACATCTTGACCAGACACTTTTTTCTGAAATGGGTGTCTTTTATGTACACACACACACACACACACCAGTTGTCTCCCCTTATACTGGCGCACACAAGGAGTAAGTCAAAGAGCACAGATTTATTTTGCATTATCCAGGATGTCCCTGAAATGTGAATATTATGCATGAGAGATCTGCACAGCTTTCTAACACGTCCAGTTTTTACCACATACGAGAAATGTAACTGCACCTGCTGAAAAGGCAACACAGCAGGGCCAGTCCTCAGCAACCCTCTTGTCAACACACCATCCTTCCCAGACATGATGTCTGCACAGCTGGGCTGTGTATTCCCTGTCCTTTCATCAAAGTGACCCAGGGTGCTGGACAACTAATATTTGATAACACGATTAACTTTGGCTGAAGTAAGTCTGGGTGTGCCAAGGGAAAGAGTTCAGTTTGCTTCCCTAGCAGGGGCAATAACCTCTGGGAGAGAATGAGCAAGCAAGCGTGCATGAAGCCTCCTTCTTTAACCAGCACAGCTGCTGACAAAGGAGCATGTATCTCTCGCCTTCTCTGAAGTTAATCCCAGCAGTTTAAAGCAGACTTGTGAAAAAAACATGAATCTGAAGTTACTCTGAAATGCTACTCCAAGGACACATTAGTTCCACTAGAGTCAAAGTATACACCAGATGCAATAGGTCGAGTTCTAGTCGAAGAGATTGCACAGAAAGTAAGAGCTAATAATTTTTAATTTGGCATAACATGACATTCCCAACAGCTTCTCCCTCTCCTTCCAATAATTGTATCTTGGCAGTGAACATATTAAAAAATCATTGCACAAAAGATATGTGCTATTGGGAAAAAAAACCCAAAAACCAAAGCACCTTTCTTTGTGTTGTGTCATTCCAAAAACTGAAGACACTTTCACTGCAAGGCAAAATATGCTGATCGAAACACAAAGAGGACAAAACCTCATTCATTCCTTATTTGTTTAAGAATTACTAAAAAGAAACATTTTTGCAGGAGGCTAAGGCAACAGTAATTTAGACAATAATAAATTGAGCATTGTAAGAATAACTATTCAATTGAATAAAAGAACTCTGGCAAGAAACTTTTCACATGGCATTAAACAGACATTCAAATAAATGAATGAAGTATGCAATTTTAATTGCTTCAAAAATAAAGTCTTTCCAGCAGTTTACCATAATGACAACATTGTATAGAAAGATACAATAGCTCTTTGTAGCCTAAAAATTGTCAGTTTTATGTTACAAAGATGACTTCCAAAAGCATCTTGTCACGACAATCGAGTTTTGAGGAAAAAACAACCTGTCATTTGATAAAAAGATGAAATTAACCGTCATTAAAGCCACTTAAGCACTCCTCCTTCCTGTTATCCTTCTCATCTTGGCAGTAACTGATAAGATTTCAGGGAGGCTCA
The DNA here is from genome assembly GCA_025920805.1 of Petroica traversi. Taxonomy (NCBI): domain Eukaryota; kingdom Metazoa; phylum Chordata; class Aves; order Passeriformes; family Petroicidae; genus Petroica; species Petroica traversi. The sequence goes on along the minus strand of JAHLSL010000036.1, from coordinate 7,628,042 downwards.
GTCATTGGAGGCAGGATCTAGAAGAGAAACAATTTTGCATACAGTTATTCTCATTCACAATTTCTAAACATTGTGTTCCACTAACCTGCACTTAATTGGCTTCCTTCTGCCCCTGGCATGAGCACAGTTGACCATGTACTTCATACAAATCACCACTCAGTTACACCTTACACTCTGAAAATATCGAGGTGGTTGCAATCCTGAGGTGCTAATATTGCACAGGTAACAGTAACAGTCCTGGTAACAGAGCCCTGTTACCCCCAACTATGAATTGCTAATACCAGCCCGTGCTTTAGCCAGCAGGAACCACACATTACTCATTATCATGCACTTCATTACTTAGGGGACACGGTTCAACTTGAGCCTGTAACTTCTGGAAAATGCACCACTCGTCCACAGGAACACACCAACGAAATAAATGAAGGACCAGATGCAATGGTTACAGCAGAATTAGTGAAGAGGCAAAATACAACTGCATATTTCCTCCTCCTGCTCCCCCCAAAAAAACACTATCCAAGATTTTGTCTGACTAAGGAAGCAGCTTCAAGAGGAAAGGAGGACATGGAATAGGGAAAGAAAAAGCTCTGAGCCTTGCACATCCAGACTAAGTCCCGTGCAACCCCAGGAGGTTGTGTGCATGGCAACCCCATTTCCACCATACAGAGTAATTAATTGTATTCTCACATTAAAGCCACCATGGCACACCTCCACCTTGGCAGATTTCTAGCTGGCTTTAATCCTCTCCACCTTCCACATGCCAGGTTCTTCACACCAAATGGCCCTCAGTGACAGCTGAGTTTTTAATGCCATACAATACCTTGATGCAAATAGGTTTTGCCCTTTTTTCCACCTTTTGCTAGACTACACAGCCACTTAGTCACCACACTGACATAACAACTCCACCTTCTCTACTGCAGTGCAGCTGTACATCCACTGACATGACAACGGGAAGTGAGGGGCTTCATCCCTCCAGGAACAGAGCTGCCTTTCAGTTTGCAACTTGCATCATTTTCATGCCGAGGACAGAGCATATGGTCCTTCGAAGGGACATCAAAATAAATATGACAGGTCAGTGCAATCATCATACTGAATGAATTCAAATGATGCCATATCTAAAATGAAATGTGTGCACATAATAAAGATTCAAATGACAAAAAAATTCCCCTACCCTTTATCCCTCTCTGAATTATTTATGAATTCTGCAACTCCAGCTGTTGCCACCAGCCCAAGGACATTACTTCATTTTGGGAATGACACTTCATATTAAAAGATAAGTTAACAAAAGAAAACAAAAAAATAGAAAAAAGGACATTATGGGCCTTTAAAGACCACAGACAAGTACAATATATCTTTTCCCAGCTCTTACAAAGGAAAATAATCAACAATCAATTCTGTTCATGTTTCTCAACTTGTTTCCATAATTCCAGACACAGATTTCAACACTCATGCATTAAGTCAGCCATGCCTTTTTAACCATTGCAGTTTAGCAAGACTCTCAAAGTGTCTTGGATGCCTCCCTACGTTTTTATAGGGTTACCTCAGTCCTACAGTTCACCATAAACCACATGCCAACACACCAAAGACTGCAATTCTATCAGCACTACTGACAGCTTTCAGTACATAAAATGGTCATTCCAAGAGAATGGAATATTTGCATACATGGAATTGCTTTTGAGAAAAGCAATAATTTGTTCACAAATCTAAACAAAAAGAAATAACACCTTCAACGTGTAGTTTAGGCACAAAGAATTGGTTTCAAGTAATTATGACATTTAGATGAGCAAATTCTACATAATGCAATCTGCCCACTTGTAGACTGCTCTTATTGGGGTTCCACCACACATTAGTTCTTAGACTTCTAATAAGTAATTTGGCAATAGGAAGGAGGCGGCACGGAGAAGGTTCAGCTCATTTTCCATCACCTACATCAACATGCTCTCCTCTCTAACTTTAAACTATGAACTTATTTTAGTTGGCTGGGCTGTAGAGCAGATAGATAACAGAGAAGCTGAGTAAATGGGGAAAAAAAAAGGTTTAAAAATCCACTATTGGTTTTGGTCGCTACTTTACTAATAATGGGATCAAGATCTGAATTGTTACGCAAAACCACCCACTACAAGAACAGACTGATGCACTCTGTTCACATCAGGCTTGAAATTAATGGAAATGGGTCAAAATCTGCAAGCTGCCAAGGGCTGAGGGACATACAGCCCCTAAATAGTTACCCTTTATGACTGACCAATAGCCTCATCTCTGCCACAAGTGATCTTATTGTCTTCTCTACCAACGATCTTCATTTCACAATGTTTTCTACTTTTACCTAACTGAACAGTAATTTGGCTTATGTTCTGCTCCTGGGAGATCCCAAATGCCACAAGAACTTTTAACCAAATAATTATTTAGGATTGTTTTTTTGTCTGAGAATTTAATTTTCTCCTCCACAGTCACCTGAATGTGGACTAACAATTGTCACAGTTCTAACACCAAGAGAATAAACTGCAGAGCTTCCAAGGCACCATCATCAGGCATCTCCAGTATCACCCACAAATTAAAATAAAAAGCCAAGAATGCGCCATTAGCACACAGTTCAGGCCTGAGTTGGAATGTTAGATATTCAATAAACAGACTCAACTTCGGGAAAGGCAGCAAAGTCAGAGTTGCTGCCTGTCTCACAAGTGAAAAATGCCAATGGCCTGCAAGCAGAGCCCACTTCAGTTTCCCTGCCAGCAGCACCTCCAGCAGTATCTGCTGCTACTCAGTTTGGTACCATGAGCTCATGCAGCGTTATTCAGGAAAAGGAGATGTTGTTAAACAAACATTTATTTGCCCTTCAGTCTGCCCCAGAGCTGGCACCCAGCCCTGAACAGTCTCCCTCTTCCTTGCTACTGTGGGAAAGCTACCAAACAAGAATCCTCCCCTTCCACCTCCTGCTGTCGGCCAAAGAAACAAAAAGGTACAGAAACAAAGAGAACAGGCAGAGAACTTGAGGTGTGTAAAATGCCACTGAGCAGGAAGTAAAGGTTCAGCACTGTAATATTTGTAGATTTCTTGTAACATTTATAAGAGCCCCAAATTATCCTGCTATCACAGCTACATATTTCAGTTTATTACTGCCTCACCATTAACAATTCCCCAATATTTTGGAAATCTCAGGCACTATGTACAAACCCTCTCAAAACTACAATTATTTACAGTGGTAACCTACTCAAACACACAGCACATTTTTTTTTCAGAAAACTAACGAATTAAGAACAGGAACATATCTCACATTCCATGGTTGCCATTTAACTCTCAGTGCCACAGGTTCTCAAGTGCCTACTGAAATAGTTTCTAGCTGTGCTAAAGGAATGACATTTGGAAAAAATCACCTGTGTGCTGATAGGAAAACAATCTTCTGAAGATTTTCACAAGCTAGTTGGATGCAATTGAAGTTAGTCCTCAGAAAATAAGGAAAGTCATATTCATGCCCAAACATGCTCACTAAATGCTTCTGGCTATGACATTATTTCATAATTGACACATTATACACCCCAAGAAAATATCTTTTTGTCTATGTCTGGATTATACAGCTATTTATACCCAGTGCTTCTGCACAGCCTCCCCAATGTTGCACAATGCTCTTGAATACAAATGACCAATTGATCCTTTCATATGATAGGGTGGGGTGGGTTTTTTTAGCGTTCAATACTTCTAATGTTAAAAAAAATTGTACCTCAATATGGTCTTTAATCTAATCCTTACCCTGAACAATTGAAGTACATTCGTATTAATCTATTAGATGCTTTTCCACACCACACCTATGGCACTGCATAAATTACTGTAATTTAAATGAATTATTGCTTGAGAATTCTCATTTGGTAAGAAAGATGCAGTATTACATGTTAAGGAAAGAAAAATGTGCATTATGGTAACCAAGTTTTATGACATAGTATATCTAGGTGCTCATAAACAACCATTCTAAACTGTTGAAGGACAATAGTATTAGACTGATCACAGAGAACACACATCAGTATGTCAAGAAGTCAATAATATGAAATGAAATCTACAGTTTATTTAGATATATTTCCATGCCCATATTCAGAATCCACATTAAAAAATGCCATTAGGGTAGCTGAAGAATATTACTGCAAAAGGCATTTACACCAATAGTAATTCTATCTCTGCCCTGGATAACTTGTATTTTCCTATTTTAGTGTTTGATCTACTGAAACATATTGAAGAAAAAGAACTTTGAGAAAAAAAAGAGAAAAAAATAAACAGAAAAAACCCCTGAAGTCCTTTGTTATGTTACTCCACATATTACTAATGTTTAAGGATGACTTCTTTAAGACTGCACATTTCAACTACCTAACAGTAAAGAATGAAAAGCTTCTTGCTACAAGCTAAAAAGAAAGTCTTTACCATGCTCCTTGAAGAGCTCATTTTCACATTACTCAGGCTTCATTATGCTGAATCAATATTCGTTTAGTCACTGGGTTATTGACATATTTTAAAATAAAAGTATACCCTTCAGCTACTGCACTCATTACGGGTAATTTGTCTTGTCAGGGAGCAGGGAATATTATCCCAGTCTTTCAGGGGCTGACAGCCCATGGAAATACCTCCCCTTGGTTACAACTGTAAATAATTTTAAGGTAAAATATTGAAAAATCAATGACTGTTTCCTGCAATCTGTCACAAACAAATCAATCATAATCTGCACAGCCAGAGAGTATGATTTGAAGGAGATGAGAGCAGATGTAATTCTTGGCTGGAATCTCTCATTTCAAAATCACTTCACATAATGGTGTCATCATTTAAACACTTAGCAGTCACTGCAACTGCCACTCATAACATCTAGTTGGACAAAACCACAAGGAAGAGGAGGAGAAATGCCACTGCTGTTATGTAAACAAACACTTTATTTCAATGGTTGCAACATTAGCAAATTTCACAGATATAACAACAAGGCTTGCCTCTCCACAAACGTCCAAGGTGCTTTTCCCTCACAGTGGAAGGCTGCCTACAAATTAACCTCTCAAAACGTAAGGCATTTTAAATTTTAAAACTGAACTATGCATCATAAAAGGTGAGAAATAATATCTGGTACTAAGACTACTTCTAAAAATATTTTTCATTCACTCCAAACTGCTTGCAACAGAATTACGCATCAAATTCTTAAGATATTAAGAAAGGAGAATTATCTGAGGTACCTTTGTCTTTTTAAGAGCAATAAGGATTTCAATGCTTCTTTGTCCTCTACATATTACATTTCACATCTAATTTTCATTAAGCACACACTGACTCAACTTTAGGGTAGGAACTACTGCAAAGTACATGGGAAAGAAAGTCATAACCTACATAAATTAATTGCTAATATATTTTCAACTTGCATTCAAAGATTAAATATTGTATATAGAATTACATCTGTATAAAGGATCAGTTTATACATAAAGTATTAACTACTGCACTCAGAATGCTATAAACTGACCTTTGCAAATGTGAATAAATTGTGTAAAACTAATCTATTTTTATAGAGAAACACTAACGCTTAGACTAAAATTATTTGTCCCCCCACCCCAACACTACAGTGTTTAAAAGAATTCTCTGCAGATAAAACTGGATAAAACTGTTGTGCAACTGCAACCATAGGCCTAAGCCTGCATTTCTTGCACAAACAAAATTTACAAATGCTCATGGAGTCTTTCCCTCTGGAGTCTATAATTTGAGCTCTTAATCTTTAATGTGCAGAGCCCGTTATCACACACACATTTTAATCACATTAACCTTAGCAACTCCTAATTCTGAATATTTATTTTACAACTGTGAGACTAAGAAAAAAAATGCATCAAAAAGATGCATTTTCTCTTTTCTTGAAAAAAATCCCTTAATACTGTTTTTAAAAATTAAAGAATAGGGCATATTGTACATCTAAGTAAACCTCTCCAAGGTTTGCCTTCCTTTAAAGCAGGCTTTAAGTCTCTTTATCTTCTACACGGAAAACACACATCTCTAACTCTTTATTGATACACATCAAAACCACTATTGTTTGTAACAGCTGGATAGATTCCTTTCCTTAGTAAAATAAATTAAAAAAAAAGAAAAAGAGAAACTGAAGTCTTAGACCAGAAGAATCAGTTAGCACCTTAGAGGCTAAGTGTAAATATCAGCCATGAAGAGAATCAGCTTGTTGTGGGGAAAGGCCACTCCACAGCAAAAGGAAGTGGGAGGAGGCAGTGGGTGAGGAATTGCTAAAAACCAGAGCAGCTCCTGGAAATGAGCTGCAATTCCCCACTTTTTCCCTAGATGAGATCTATAATGAAGCTATCCAATAGACAGCCTCAGGCTCCTCAGTCCCTTCAAATCTCCTCCCTGGCCCAGCAACACTGACAGAGGGAAGCCCTGCTCCCCACGCTAAGCCATTGTGTGAGGGAGAAGCGCGGGGCGTACGGAACATGTCACAGCTTCCCCCAGTGCCATTCCCCTGAGCCAGGTTCTCATTTCTTCTGACAATCACCTAATTAGGTGGGTCAAGAATTGCACAAGATAGAAGACACTCATTCTTCCTACATGCCAGTTCTCCTGTTTGTAAAAATGAAGGCAGTGGCTCTTCCACACCATTGTAAGGCATTTAATAAATGTTAATAATAATTAAGTCAGCCACATCTCCCAGAAAACACTGTCAGATCTTTTTTTTTGCAGTATTTCAGAACTGTTGGGCTCAGGAGGGAACTCCCACAAGCTCCAGACAGAAAAGGACTCATGAATTCCATCCTTCAATGCAAGAGGTCACAGAGGGCTGTGCCCCAGCAGACATTTCACAAGCCCTGAGGAGCAAGAGCAGCACATGCTGCTGCACTACAGATGTTTATGGGTCAGTACCGTGAGTGCAATTTCCTGCTGGACAAAGCATTAAGATGCTTTAACAGCCAGTATGAAGTCTTTCTGGTTAAGAAGTTAAACTAGATTCAATTTCTTGAATGGAAATATATTTTTCTTCATTCCTTCTTTATCAAGAAACAAAAGAACTGTTTATGAAAAGTGCTAAAAAACGGAAAGATACTGGCTTAAAAACAACTACTAGAACTTCCTCTAGTACCCACCTTCTTCATTTACTGCTCTCACTCATAATGTTCATTTAAGTCACTGGCATATGTTCATTTATTTAACGGGGCTCCACATGATCACCAAATATAGCAATGTCATATTACATCATGCAACATTATTGATATTACACTGTTAGCAATACTCTACCTAGTGAAGTTTATAAAGTCTTCATGTTTGCATTACAGAAAGATGAAGAATCCTGCTTTGAAATAGCTCCTGCCTTCCAGTTCTGTTCTTCCCTTTTGAAAACTGCTGAGACCATCTCACTGAGCTCATCTAGAGAGGACAAAAATAGAAAGAAACTTACTACAGTTATTGTTACCTGCACTGTGTGGTTTTCTCAACAGAAATGGGAATAAAGTTGATAAATCTAGGAACATTAATTCTGCATTTTGTAAGTGACTGAACCTAGCACCACAAAGGAAAGTGCCCCTACTGTAATGCTTTGCTTAATGAATCATATCATACTCATAGCAGATTACTTACCATTAACTCTGAACAGGACTTAATATGGTTAAACAGACTGCAAGCCCAGATGCATTCTGGCTTTGCACTAGGTCTCTTCCCATAACCAGGCAGGTATAGGATAGGGTGGGCTCCTGGATTCCATTGTGACCTCACTGCTTCTCTCTTGGGTGCAATCTATAAGGATAAATAAAAGGGACATACAGAGATTGGGGGATGGAACAAAAATATAGTATTTGTCACTAATTCAGATAGGATGTTTCCCTGACAAACCAGGATTACAGACTGAGCAATGCAATGGTTTCTTCACCCATTGATCCAATATGTTTGTTAAATCCCACAGACACTATGTTAGTGCCACATCCCCCTGGATGGACTTCAATCCTGCACTTTCGAAGCGGTGCACCACAAACAGGTGCCTATGGAAATCCAAGATCTGAGGAATGTGAAAGTTTAATGGCATTTTGCTAATGAACCAGTAACAGCATTAATAACTCTTGCTCAAAAACACAACAGTCTAACAATTATACAAGCATGAACACAAATTTACTTCTGAACATTTCTGAGACAAGCAGAGTTCCTCAGCCTCAACTGAGGCTGAGGTTACATGAACAAATCAGGCTCACAGAATGTGCCAGAAATGCAAGAAAACAAATGCAGGTCTAGCCTCTTGCCTGCCACCAAGTTATCCCATCCCTTCTCAGCTAGTCTAAGAGTCTCTCACCCTTCTGCAGCCACCTCTCAAAGAACTACCTGGATAACCTCAGCTTAAGTTTTACATAGGGACACAGTAGCACAATGTATACTACAGGGAATATCAGCTGAATTTTAACTGAAGCAGTAAATTAAATACTGAAATAAACTTTTAAAAAAGGCATAAAGGAAAAAAACACCTTTAAAAATTACTTCTGAAACTTAGGCTCTGCAGAGCAGTCCTCTTCCCAAGAGACATTCATGGAACCTAATGACTACAGGAGCTGGGAGACAGCAAGGTCCTTCCTAGGTAAAAGCCAGAAAGTCAGCACAAACAAAGTAATTCTCGCACTGCCAATACCATAAAGAAGTCGAAGGCACCTTTTTATAATGACAGAGTATTCTTAATAAAAGCTTCAAGCAGGTTTTACAGCTGCATATTATCCAATGAAACCAGTAATAAACAGCACTGTAGAATTATTTAGTGCAACTCCAATACGCTGAGAGTCTCAACCTTGGTTTTATTTATCACACAGGCTAAAATGTTTGTTCTTGGCTTTACAGTAGCAGCCAAGCCTGTAGCTATCTTTTATCCCAGCACACTGCCTTTTGGATATTGATACTTTGCTATGGGATATGAAAGAAGAGGATAGCTACCTAATACAGCTTAATTGAAAACACAGGACCTACATAATATACCATGCATTATTCTACACAAAATTAAATCTGAAGGGCATGAAAATTTCTGTGGATGTCAGCAGAGAATATTTCAGAGGTAAATGCTGTGTTCTTGTTCTGTGCTAGAAATGTTAAGAAATACTGTGAAAAATATGTGCTTACGAAAAGAAAAAGCTCGTTTTCGCTCTGTTGGGAAAAAAGAAATTGCTCAGGAAGGTGCATCTCCTTCAGGAAGAGCCGGAGAGTCATCAGTCACATGTTTATTAGTACAGTAAACTCTGTTATGGTGATCCATATTCACCTTGAAAGGGCCAACTGGTTTGTTTTTTTCCCCTCAAGCAATGATTTATATAATCTAAAAAAAAAAAAAAAAAGCTGGTTCTACAAATCTAAAAATACATTCATATTTATCTATAAAATGCAGCTTCAAGAGTCATCTATATCTGCATTACCCACATTAAGGAACAGACAAAAAAAGCTCTAATATTAATAAAACCCCAGAAATTATGAACTGTTAAAAAGAACTCCTTGGGTGTAAGGCCAGAAAGGCTGCCTGGCTTTATGTTTCTCCTCAGAGGTACTGCTGAGCTCTTGCAAACACCGGTCATAAGGACTGCAAATACGTGTAAGTAAAGTAGATAAAGCACAAAATCTTTGGAACACAACACTGCTATTAAGTCACCCACCTCTAACACCCACACTGGAGGCCAGATTCCAGCTACAGGAGCTCCTACCACGCTCAGCACCTGCAGGCAGAAGGGAATTTGCCACCATGAGGGAAGCTGTGGGCTCACATGCATCCCAAAAAACAGCACAGGGAGTCACAGTCCTCCTTCCCTCTGAGCTGCTCTTCATTCTCTGTAAGAGCCAACTAGCAGTAGATGTGGCTTGCTTTAAGTGAAAAACTTGGTTTAGACATGAAAGAGAGCAGTTTTTCATTTTTCACTCACAGCCTATTTTCCACAGATGTCCACAGAACTGTAAGTAAAATAAACCCTAAAGACATTCTTAACTTAGTCCATACTATGCCAACAAATTCAAGCAAATAATGCTATTTAAGTTAATTACAGGAAACTTCAAGGAAATACAGTTTCAAGTTCTCCCATGATACTGTCAAGATCTTTGGAGTTACATGCTCAATACAATAACTAGGTGCTTGAAAGGCTTGTCAGCTGCACTTCTGTACTTTATTCCACAGACTAAAAAGGTTGCTGAAGCCATTAAAAAAAAAAAAAATACTGGAATTGATAATCAGGTTTCTTTATCAGACAAGACGTGATTTTACATAGAAAGGCTTGGAGAGAAAAACAAAACTCTAAGCCACCTTATACCCGAATGCGAGGCACAAAAGAGTTATTCTAGGTGTTCATGAGTTTACACCTCGCTCTCAGACCACAAACACAGAGAGTGCGAACAAGGAGCATCTCGGGCAAAGGAAGTGCAGGCAGGAGAAACAACAGAGCAGCTGAGGGTGTCCTGCCCAGAGAGCTCCTCCCGGGACCCTCCACCCAGGCTGAGAGCTGAAACACCGGCCCTGCCACTGCCCTGCCTGACCCCGCAGCTCCCAGCACCGCACCTGCGGGAAGCGGCAGCGGCGGCCACAGGAAAGGGCCCCGAGTTTCACTGCCAATATTTTACAGGCTTTTTTTTTTTAGCTCCCGCCCAGTTAATAACGTATTGATTTAACATAGAAAGACACAGGCCCCTCCCTTCTCTTTGCGTGCTAATTAGTTTTACTTCTATGGTAGTGCAAAGATGAAAAAGGAAATTTTCTTTTCTCTTCATGCCTCATTTAAAAAATGAATATTCACATGTATTTATTTTTCTCTGTTAGGAGGTGTTAATAGTTCTAAATATATTGTATAAAACATCTCTAATCAGATGCTTCTAGCAGCAATTTCCACTGCCATCCGAGCCTCACAGATTTGTTTGTTTTTTTTTTTAATAGGACAGGTTTAAACAAAACTGGATATTTTGTAGGGGATTACTTTTAAATTTTTCTTCTTTAAGAAGATTCCCTTTAGCACCATATACATATCTCTCAGTAATATAGTCACAAACTGAACTGGAGAAACAAATTCAATGTCTAAGGTCAGGAATTCTGATAAAGAAATATCAAAAAGGTTTTGAGAAAACAGCCTCCTTCTCATCTACTCCTGTAAAAAGAAAAAAAAAGTTGAAATGATCTCCTAATGCATCTCCCTTCATAATTCATGCCGAAAGATGACATTTTCTCAGGATCTTAATTAAGATAATGATGAACACCTGTGTCGGCATTCTTTGGCAAGACAGCATTATCCATCATAATCTTTTAAGTACTCTCAAAAAAACCCAACAAAATCGTATGACGGAACCAATCTGTTGCCTCTCCTTGCACTAAGTTTTACATCTCAGACACACAGAAGAATGATTAGATCTTTAAAGACTGCAATAAAAACAGGATCGTTAGATTTTAAAGTTTCAACAGAAAGTAGCTATTAAATTAATTAAATTAAGGTGTATCATATCCAAGATAGCCAAGTTTAACTCCATTCACTACAAGCCACCTGGAACCAAACCACTTAGAGTTAGAGCCTACCAGTAGCTGTACTTTTAAAATATAGTTTGCTGTTACTTTCAGGATCATCCCGCCTCTTTTCATTCTCCCGGAAAGAAAATATTCTCAGCTGATCCCCACTGTACATTCATGCACTAATTTATTAAGCCATTTTATGCTGTACCACGTTTGCACACCCTAAATGAAATGCAAAAGAAACCAATGCAGAAAAACAAATATGCAAATTCAAATGCTGCTGTATTTTGGGTCACGTTTTCTGCAGTCATCTCAAATCCAAGTTCCTCTCAAACAAAAAACTCTACTGGAGTCCAACTACTAAACTAACCGAAGACCCTTTTGAACAGTTTTGCAGGACCAGCCCATCAGATTGAAGGCTATAGGGATTTTAAAAACAGGGATTTTAATTATTTATTTATAGAAGCTGAATCTAAATTCACATGCCTGAGTTTAAACAAAGTGAAGAGTGCAGAGCTAGCCTGTAAATCTTTCCCATTGTTAAATAAGATTTTTAGAGCAAGTGTTTTTTCTATTGCATTAGCAATTTATCTTCCAAAAAATTATGAGAAAAATATACAAAATCCAGAATATTATAGTTTCACTGATATAGTTTCACTGGCAGCTGCAAAATACACAAACTCCTGATACCAAAACTCATTCATACCTTCAAGCACACATACCTTCAGCAAAAATGAAGAGAAGCAGCAAATGCATCCTCAAGCCCCACATTTGTTGACAAAACTGATGAACAACATAACTCTTGAAACAAACTTCTTATTTCCCTTCGATCAAATGGCTGAAAAGTCCTGCAAAGCAGATTAGTCTTAGGCTTTCACATTTTTATATGCCGCTATCAGAGGAAAAAGTTGCTGTGACTAGTCATTCAGTAGAGCTATCAATGTGCAAATAAAGCAGAAAATAGAGACATCCTTAAGAAATGAGTCTCGAATTTGATACAAAGCGAAGGTGACAACCACAGCAATAGAACTATAAACTAAATGTTTCAATATCTTGAATAATTATCTACAGTTCTTTTAAAACTGCAAAGAATATAATACTGGCATAATGTAGTGAGAATGTCAGTTTGATAGGCACTTACAATCCTGACGGAATAAGAGTCCTATCACTACCGTTTATTAATCAGCTCTGGTATTATGTTGCAAGGCATGAAAGTATGCATGAACTCACCACAGTTTCCAAAATGCATGCCTACAGAAGAAAGATTAGTGGAACATCAGAAATAAAGAGGGTAATTTTACATGACGTTAACCTTACCTCCTCTTCAAAAAAGTCAGATGCCATGGGAAGATGGTTAAAACTTCTGCGTCTTCCTACAAAGAAAGGAGCATGGGAAACCAGTTAGTTATTCTGCTCACATATAAAATGAATGTTAAATGTACAAAACTTGACCAGGTGATATCTCACTCCCCGAACAAGGGGCATTGTCAGAGGATTATGACAGAAGAGCTTTTGAGTGGAGAAAGAAATGCAGTGCTCCAGAGCGATCCCTGTAATGAAGCTGGGGACAAATACCGGTGACACCGTGCAGTTGAAAACT
>JAHLSL010000036.1:7582812-7600008 GCA_025920805.1 Petroica traversi | reverse complement strand
CTCCACCAAAATTGTTCTCCGTTACTGCCGTCTCCCCTTGCTCCTCTCCGTGTTCTACATCCGTATGCATGAGACATTAACAGACGGTTATTGATACAAACATAGTTTTTGTTGCTAAAGGCCTTCCAAAACAAATTCTCCGGCTGAATGCCAATGTATGCATGTTGGCTGGTGACAGCTGATTAGTGAAATGATTTACGGCCAAGTTAAAAAAAATGATACTGTCAAAGGCAGCAATTTGAAAAAAAGATAAGACAGTGCAGCCTCAAGGCTTCCCACTGTAAAGCCACCCAACAAATCTGAACCTACACTACAAATACCTGAAACACTCAAGGAATCAATTGGTCGCAGATTAAATACAGTCTGTATTCTGGCTCGCCCTGGTAATCTGTAACTCTCCACAGGAGCAGCCCCTCGATTTCTGCCTCCAGCCTCACCTGCAGCAGGGCCAGCTCCTGCCCGAGCTGCCCTGCCGGCCTCCCAGCATCCCTGCAATCGGAGACTTAGGCCTCCTTTTTGTTTCAAGACTTTTTCTCTCATTAATTGATTAAAAAAATCCCCCTTCCCTCATTTCTCTGTAGCTCTTCTTCATAAAGAAAGCTTTTGCTCTGCAATAAAGTAAGAGACTTTGATCCCAGATCATCCTCTTAGGCCTTCCAGCTGAAATCAGCGGAGAAACTATGTGGAGTTATTGTTCGCACTTGCTGCACTTCTGATTCAGAAAGGGCTGATTTATTAGCTTGTCAAGGGAAGCATTGTTCAGGAAGGCAATCAAAAAGCACTTACCTAGCTAAACTAAAATTACTGCCTTTTCAGTGGCTAATTTGTATAACTCCCATGGAGGAACTTGGGTAGTGTTTGATGAGGCATAAAATGATGATTAATGAATTTATTGGCCTGCTGCTCATCAAATAGGAGTAGTATATCTTTCCTCTATTGGGCGTTGGGTCTAATGCTACATGTCTGTGTAAAGCAAGTCCAATATGATCTCCTTTTTAGCCCCCTTTTAACCCCCATGACCTGAAGAATATCACCGTGTAACAGAGGCAACATCAGGGGACTGCAAAGACAAAGAGCCCGTTTGATAAAACGGTAAATGAGAAACGCGAGGAAAGTTGCTGCAGGGACAGATCTGCTCAGTTTTCGGCTTTCAATCACTTTGACTACTGAAGTGGGAAGAATGTAGAAACCAGATAAGGTGTGAGAAGCGAAAAGAAAATGACAAACCAATTTTAACTTTCATAAAGACTCCAGTCAAACAACTTCATTGCTACTTGAAAGAGCGCTTGAGAGAGGGAAGTGCTGGGATTCCTGAGCAAGCAGGCACGCTGCAGCACTGCACCACCCAGCCATGCCGGGACACACAGGGAGTATGCCCCAAACTGGCCATATCCAGGGCCAGAATATAACCTGGTTGATACTCTGATCAGATTTGGTGCAATCATTTTGAGCCCATTTTACACCCTTATTCCTCCACCAAAACTTTCTCCTCAGCTTGGTGTTTAATACTTGAATCACTCTTTAGGAGCTAAGGGCTTCTGAGAGAAATTACATACTTTCTCTCTTTTAAAAGGCCGTACTAAGTTACTTGTGATTCAGTGCCCATCTGGATACCCATGTGACCTACAGGGTATCTTATGCTCTACACAATGCTGCTTTGAACAGTTTAAGACCCCCAGAAGATCAGAAATGTTGCTGACTTTCTCAGAAACTTGTTAAAATAAGTTTGCCTGAGATTTGGAGTCTGAGATCTTCCCAGGACTGAATCAATTTAGCTCTTAGCTTCCACGCACAGTTCCCTGTTCCTGCAGCTCTGAAGCTTGTTGAGAGATCTGCAGCTTGCACGTCTCCCAGTGAAGATGCACACGCCTTATCTGGAGCCTGCTGCCAAGAAGGCAGAATGTCTCATTACCTTTATGGGTTTCACAGAAGTACCCTCAGGCCTGTGTGTCAGCAGCCCACCGCACTGAAGACTGAGAAGGTGCAAGAACATTTTGCAGAACTACTGATGTGATCAACACTTGCTAGATGATGTGATGTTTCAGGCTACAATAAAGCTCAGAGGAGCAGGAAAGGGCAATGTGGAGGTGCCTAGCAATCCCTGCAGCCTGTCTTCCCTCTCTGCAGCTTCCCTTTGTGCCTCTGCAGGCACAGCCAGAGCACGGCCTGCTCTGCACTGCCTCAGAGGGGAGTGCAGACGTGAAAGTGGGCTCTAGATGAAGTAGAGTGAAACACCTTCCTTTAGCTCTCTCGTGTTACGATGCAGTCTCTTCTGTATTTTTTTCTTTCCATGACCTGTTCTGTTCTGGACTGTATTAGATGATATCTGTTTCTGGAAAGCTGCTTGGGAATTGTCTGAGGCAAGTCCAAATCTCAGCCCAGGAAGGCAGGAGAATTGCTCTTCTTAATTTTAAGGGACTTTAGCTCATATTCTCCGAGAAATTCTCAAATTTGTCCGTTCCATATTAGATAATAAGTGTGATTTCAAACATTCTTGTTTGCAAAATACAAGGTATGTAACATATCAAGAATTGTCAATTTTTCAGATCTGCTTATAAATAGTTATAAATGGTAAAAGGAATATACTCCTGACCAATTTTTCAGTTCCTCAAAACAAAACTTTCCTGGGACAACACATTGACTTTTTTTGACAAAAGGAAAAATGTTTACAAGATCAGAAAACATTTATTTCAATTCTACCAATTGGTATTTGTCTGAGACACTTTTAGCTGAGATGATTCTCTGGAAAATAATGTTTATAAACATCCTTGAAGAAATAGCACTCTCCTGACACAAGCCTACCATCAATGTACCTCTCAACAAGTTTTATCTACAAGTCCTTGACCTGTGACTGCTTTTACAAAGGCTCTCTGTTCATTAGCAATTTAAGGTCACTTTAAGTACTTGTGTCATGAACACACAGCACAGCCATAAAATCTATGTATTAAATACCAGCTGCATTAATATAGGGGTTTCTTTTCCTCCACTTGGTTCCCCAAAGCAACATGATCTTACACATTGATGAAAAAAGACATAGTTATATTTGCATAATTACAGCAATATTGTAAGTCTTTAGTGCAATAGACCTAAGAGGCTGATTTATGATTAAATATGTATGGCTGAAAGTTACCATGCTGGGTAGTGTGAATAGCATTAGACAATGACAGTTTTGGGACATAATTGCTTTAATGTGGGCAATTAAGACTAAGTGCATGTGATTTTAGTGTCTGCCCTACATTCCTCTGAATGATTACAATGATCAATACACATGATTTGTAAGTCGCTTCCTATTGATCGAATGGTAAAATGTTTGACCTTCCTTTGAGGAAGTAATTTGCTAAATTATGACACCACATAAAGTCTTTCTTGGTTCAGAGGTGAGGGGTAATGGTGCTCAGAATTAGAAAGAAATAAAATAATTTTTCCCCCTTTTCCTGAAAGTCAGTCTCTGTAATGTCTCTGCCGATTTGCTGGCTTCACCTGTGGAGGGAGGAGTCTGGCACATTCATCTTTGAAACTAGGGAAAAAAATAGAATTGCAGACTCAGTCCATCTTTGCAAGAAATCCTCTCCGTGAACTTCATCTGTTTACTCTGTGCCAAATCAGGAGGAAGTTCTTGACCACAAGATCTCTGCTGTTTGGAAGCAGCTGGAGAAAAATGTGCAGTGACAAAGCTGGGGAAGCGGAGCACACGGTGAGCGCTGTGAGCAGCTGGGACACGTGGCAGGGCTTCCTGGGCTGCCTGCCAGGCTCAATTTAGCTTTGCATGCACACTACCAAATAGCCTTCGCGACATCACATTAGCAGGTACCAAAAGCAAACCAACAAAGTGTTCATGAAAACACATTAGCTGATGAACAGTAACTAAGTTACAACCGAGGGCCTTCCTTCCATGCTAGCCTTGCCGTCCTAAATGTACACAGTTGCAAATTAGATCAAAATTAGTAGATATCAATGCACTGAGATGTTCCAGGGGTTCACAGAACCACAGAATCAACTAGGCTGGAGCAGACCTCCTTTGAGATCATGGAGTCCAACCTATGACCCAACATCACCTTGTCAACCAGACCATGGCACTGACTGCTACATCCAGTCTTTTCTTTAATACCACAGTGACTTCTCCACCTCTCCGGGCAGCCCATTCCAATGCCCAAGCACTCATTCTGCGAAAAACTTCTTCCTAATGTCCTGCCTAAACCTTCCCTGGAGCAGCTTAGGATTTCTCTTGTCCTGTTGCTGGTTGTCTGGGAGAAGAGGCCAGCTCCCACCTGGCTACACCCTCCTGTCATGGAGTTGTAGAGAGTGATGAGGTCTCCCCTGAGCCTCCTCTTCTCCAGGATAAACATCCCCAGCTCCCTCAGCCACTTCTCACAGGACTTGTGTTCCAGACCCTTCATCACCCTTGCTGCTCTGCATGTGTTTGAGCAGCTTAATGTCCTATCTAAACTGAGGGCCCAGAACTCAAGGTGGGGCCTCACCAGTGCCAAGCACAGGGCAAGAATCACTGGCCTGGTCCTGCTGGCCACACCATTCCTGATACAGGCCAGGATGCCATTGGCCTTCTTGGCCACCACTCTGCTGGCTCATGTTCAGTCTGCTCTGTAGTTTCCATACTCATCTCAGAGACAAGACTTCCCAATGGATCCACTTTCCCTGCACTAACACTCCAGCATTAACCCACTGCCCTCACCACGGCCAGATCACTCCAGCCATCTATGCAAAGTGCAGTTGCCTGCGCAGATAAGGCTTCAAACTTCAGTTCTTCTCCACCTTACCCAGAGCTGGGGCATCCTCATCCTCCGTTGCTGTGCTCAGCCTCTCCCTTCCCCAGCTCCTGCCTTCACACCCCTCACCCCAGCCTAGGTGAGGAAAGTAGCTGGAGCACAGCAGATGCTGTGTACATGCTCATGTCCACACTGCTGGCAAAGGCAGTACAATGGACTAGAAGGACGGAGACACTTAAAAATTATGATATGGAAGACAGAAGATGAAACATACCACAAATCATGTAGCTAGCAAGAAACATCCTATTTACTGGCTGTTGTGCCAAGCACACACACTGTTACACAATGTCCCACTCTTAAATCCTTTTTGTGAGGAGAAGAGAGCATCAAAGACTTCATAAATTTCTCAAAACAGCAGTACTGAACAATGAATTAAACTACAAAGCAGTTGGAATTCCTGGTTAGAAAAAAGTTCAGTCAGACAAACGGCTGACTTACTGAGAAACTGAAGGTAAATCTGCTTGCCAGACCTAAGAGGACAGCTCCTCATGGAGATCACCAGCCACTGCTGAAGCATCTTTGGTGAAATTCCTTTTCTTTCTAGCCAGAGATGATGCTTGGACACCAGTTACAGACAGACTTTCTGGGATGAACAGGACTGCTCTGAAAGTCTGCCCTTTCCCACTCCTAACTCTACAGCAATCCTATGCCAGGAGTGAAGTGCACAGCTCCAAACCATAATCATCTTCTATCTAGACATTGAAACTTCCTTTTGGGTTTCTTCCAGGGTCTTAATGACCCTCACAGTGGCTTAAGATTCCCCAGATGTTTTATTTTTGGGAAATCTTACAGACCAAAGCTGTAACACTACGCAGCATACTACAGGCACTCTTAGCTGCAATTAAAAATCCCAAACATAAGACACAGCCATGGATAAATACTAAATAAATAATTTTACACTCAAATTTCCATTTTCTTATTCATTATATCATTTCCTTGGCCGTAATCTATTCCCAACAGCTTCCCATGCAACTAGTACACAAATATTTGGTCCCATTTCTGGATGACCTAAGTTGAGCTTGATAAGAGGACAAGAGGATGAAAAACTGGTGATGGCACTACTAATCAACTGCTAAACATGAGAAGCCCCAGGCAGGGTACCTTTGTGCTGAGAAAGCTGTTTATGCTCCATTTTGGAAATTTTCCCAGCACAATGATGTGTTTCCATTACTTCTCATTTAAACCAACTCTTCTCTGCCTACTTTTGTTTTTTTTTTTTTTTTTTTTTTTTTATGTTCATATGAGAGGATGAGTTTGGCCTAAACCTCCAGGCACTGAATATGATCCATTTATTTCATGGGCCCACTACATAGATTCCAACCCAGAGGTAGCAGCTGCAACTGAATTGGCATCTGGCAGGGATTCAGTCACCTAAAAAAGAGGCCTCTGGGACATCCAAGCTATGCTCATGGGACACAGAAAAAGGTGTGAGTGGGTGAATCTCAGCCCTAAACAATTCTATAGTCCCTAGCAAGAAAATGCACTTTACAACATTATTAATTTCCTCCCAAAATGAATGTCTTAAACAAATCAGAGTATTGACACACTGAAAATGTTGATCTTGCTCTACTGCCCCTGAAGAAAGCACAGGGGGACTAAAACAGGTGCCTGTGCTGTGGGCATTTAAAGCCAGGTGAGAGGACTTCCCCCAAAGCTACATACAGATGTGCCTCTCCCTGCTAGTTACCCATCTTCAGAATTATAAAATTGACTTCACTGATATGAATTTAACAAAACCCAGATCTATCTACTGTAAATATATACACATTAATTCTTCCCAAGTTTAGAAAAAATGCTAATGAATAATTAAAAATAATCACTTGTGAAAATCTTTGTAGTCCAACTATCTCTAAGACATAAATTTAAGTACCACTACAATTTACAATTAAATTATATAGTGGTTGCTATAATTAATGAACAAAACTCTTGCTCAAAACTCTTACTTAGTTGCAACTTTACTTGATCACTTCCCTTGCTTTTCCATTGAAGTATTTATGGACTAAAATAAAATTCCATGACCCTTACTCAGGAATGCTCACATACTTAGCTGTAAACATAGAGCCACAGAACTTGATGAGACTTCAACACACAATGAAATTGCACAGCTCAGCCAGGACAGGTTCCTCACACAGCAATTTGTGAAGGAGAATCAGGTTCAAAAATCTGTTTCTTTAAGATGTGAAATAACATCATGATTAAAATATGAATAATCAAATGACTACATTAAAACTAGTTTCTGCACAGCTAAATTACCAGATAAGATGAGAAGAAAAAAAAAAAGGAAATATTAAAATGTGTCACTATAGGATTGAAAAAGAGAAACTTTAAAAGCAAAACTAGTAGCAGGATTTGTGGTGTTCTGCAAGTTCAAAATGTAACTGACACGTTTCTTTGTTGCTGTAATTTTGTTTTGCCTTCATATTAACTGCATCTCTTTGATGAATATTTTTAAAAATAAAATAATGGTTATCACTCAGGCTGCTTTGAAGTACTTCTGAGTTGAATGACTGGTAGCATTTATTGATTTCATAGTGTGACACTAGAAGTTTTGATATGGGATTTTAAAAAATGATATTTGAAGTTAAAAGAAGACATCTTGATTAAAGCCAGAACAAATTGTTTGGCTGAGATTCAAACTCTGGTTCACATGCCTTTCCAAGTTTGTAGATTCACTTGCTTGCTAGGAAAAGCCCATATGCTTTCAATGGATGAGTTCAAAATTCACGGCATGGAAAGGCAGGAAACTGCTTCAAAGTTGGGAACCAAAAGACCAGCTTAAACCATAAGGGAAAAATATATTCATAGACATTAGATATAAGAATGAGGTAGAAAGGTCTTGTGTTTAAGGGGTTCAGTTCTGAGATACAGACAGCATGACCTTGAACCAAATCCTGAAGTCTTCTGTGCATCCGTTGCCCATATGCAAACTCCTGATAACATCGTTCTCATCCTCTCCTGGGCAGGAAGCTGTGGGGATGAATAGCAGCCTGTGCTGCTCTAAGTCAGGGCTGCCTGGAGAGATGAGCTGTTGGGTTATCACTGTAGGTCTCAGAGAGACTGCAATGAATGATACTGATCTGCTGGGTGCAAACACTGCCAGCAGCCTGGGTAATTCTGGTTCAAAAGGTACCTCAGACTCCAGCACACATGGCACTGAGTCTCTGTGCTGGCCACTTCTGCTGAGACACTTGATGTGCCTGTGGCTTCTCCAAGTGAGGAGGAACATTTAAACAAGGACTGGCCACACCTGAGGGTAGAGCCCTGCAGCTGTCTCCTCCTGCACAGTCCAGCACATTGGGTATTGTACTGTGCTGCTTAAAGAACAAAAGTGGAACTAGTTCTGCAGAATGGACCAAAAGCACTAATCCTTTACAGAGATCATAAACTCAAAAGCCACTTGGGTCCTCATTCTTTAAATAACTGACCTAAAGCACCTGCTCTAAAGCAGTTTCTGAATCTTGGGACATGATAATCAGTTTTTTTTTTCCTGACCTTCTTCCATTGTTGGTTTCATGAGGGATGAGACTGACTTTTAAAGGAAAAATTCACTAGTGACATTTGGAAGGGTCATGAAGAAAAAAAATAAGTTGTCAGTTTTGCAATGGGAACTGTAGTAAGTCACCAGCAGGCTACTGACCGAGTTGTTAAACTCAGGGGAAAAAAAACTGTTAGGTGAGCTGGTTAATATCAAGGCTCACCACTCACTTCTGCATACTACAGACCATGTCAAAAGCTTTCCAGTAATCAGTAGAGCTTAAGAAAAGTCTCTGATTAACTTTTCTTTCATCTTTCTCTTTTCCATCTGGTGTTAAAGATCAAACCTTCAGTTCCTCTACTCTTTTAAGCCTTGCCTGTTTGACAGAAAACTTCTCATCCATCTTAAATCTAGTGTGGGCTAGAATGTCTTTCAGCAGTGGCTAGGGGGTAGATATTTTATCAGATAGTAACCATAATGCTCCCTCTCCTTTTACTTTAGCTCTGTATTTGTTATTATAGGATATATCTGGGGTTTGTGAGTGTTCAGCCTCTATCCCTCTACTGCAGGATAGTGCTGTGCTACTAATGCTTTGCAAATCACTGCACTATTTCCTGCCAGTTTAAGAATGTCCTATCTGTGCTTTGCATAACTTCCAATTTTACCAGAGCACTTGTCTCCTAGGACTTCCAGCATCTGTTCTCTTAAAAGCACTATGATGTGGGAATGATGGTGACTTTGAGAGTGCCGGGGCTGGAACACTCTGATTGTGCAGCTGGGTAAAAGCAGCATCTTCCCCTTCAACAGAGACTGCAGGACAGGGATGCTCAGCCACCCCTTTGAAATCATTGCCTTCTTGGTGGGATATGGGTAAAGACTACCGGAACTGCTGGGATTGACTTACATCTGCCACGGCATCTTCCATGGCACTCTTAGAGGTGTTTCCCAGTAGCAGAAGAAAAGCAGCTCTGAGTGTTTGCTATGTCACTTACCCAAAATAGAAAAAGAGGTCACACCACACTACATTGGGGGCCATTCAGGGCCACCAGTTAATAATAGAGAGTAATAATAATAATAATACTTGGATAATGGCAAATATAGTAATTACATTTCTCATTATTTCAAAATCAGACATCTTTTCAGGAGGAGAAATTCAGTTTCCTTCCTGGCTCTACCACCTAACATAACTTGTAAGCTATGACTTCATATTCCATGTGAATTATTAAATCCACCTGAGGTATGTTTTTTAAGGCTAATTATTGTACCAGAGATTCATAAACTGTCTTAATGACTTTGCAGAGGGAGGCAAAACGCTTGAAAATGAACAACGCTAAAATGTGGGAAAAAGAGGAAAACTGCCTCAGGCAATTTACACTGGGCTGGTGATGACCACTTCATAAAACACCACATCTGTGAAGGCCAAATCATTTTTAGCGGACAGTGCAGCCAGCAGTAGCCAATCTACAGACACTTGAAGTGCACAATATAAGGGCATCTACTTCTGACTGTCTTTACTCTGGTCCTGTGAACTGAATTAAGATGTTAGGTATAGCCCAGAAGAGCATTTTCTCCTGTGGTTTAAAACACGTGTAGTTTGTGTGCTATCAGATCTCTCCATTATATAAACTACTGAATAGCAACTGGTAATAACGCAGAATTTTTCTTCAGTGGTGCCCAAGTTACTCATTTTTTGTGTCATACCTATAATAGGATTTATTTATTCAGTATCTGTGCTCCATAGACATGACCCACTATTGGGCCAAAAGCTTTTTCATGCAACCTACCCTCTCTCTCAAAGGTGTTGGCCTGCAACTCCATGCCTGCATAAATCAGAGGGATGTAAACATGTTCTGTAAGCTAGTTTCAAATCTTAAATTCACAAAAGAAGTAGCCAGACTGAACTTGCATCCTGCCTGTCTGTAAGGAAAGTTAAATGGGATCTATGGAGGGGAAATGGTATGATGCCACAAGCTTGCAGATCTTTCTGCCTTGCTTTTCTGAGCCGGGATTAAAGAATTGGGATGCTATTGCAGTGTGAGCAGCATGTTCCTGCTGGGAAAAGTATAAGAAAGAACCTTTGGAAACGATTGGTTCTGTGTCTGGACCAACACAGCAGCACTTGCCTGATGCTGATCAGTACCTAATATATCAGGAGATATGCAAAAGCACATTATTGGGCAGATGTAAGCAGCTTGCTTTCATATCCTGCTCCCCAGCAGTTAGAGACTGATTTACATCCTAGAACACGTGGTTCAATATCCTTTTCACTATGTGTTGTATTATACATAACATTCGGTATTTCTGATTTCAATCTAAACATCTAAATCTGAATCCTAAATCCTGGTCTGAACAATTTGCTGTGGCAGACGGGCCCACAGTTAAATCATGTGTTGTGTAAAGAAAGCATTTCCATTTATCAGTGCTGAATTTCATACCTTTAACTATCAATTTAAGTGACGCTGGCATTCACTTAAAACATTTCTTTCCAGTATAATAGACCCTATATGTGAAGTTCATGCAATCAATTGTATTTACAGTTATAAACACAATTACTCTGCAGTACCATGCTACAGTTCCTGCAGCTCATGTTAATGTGGATGCAAGGATTAAAATTAATGAGGACTGAGAGATGGGTGAAAATAATAATAAATGCAAACATTCTGGTTAAATAGGAGGAGGCTGCAAAACATTAAACCAGCTTTGGAAAGGAGCAACTCCTTTCAATTTTCATTGGTTCACATCATTAAATTAGGGGCATGACTCATCCATCACTACAATATGTCAGATTTAAAGAAGCACAACTTTGATTGCAGGACAGTTCTACTGACAGGAAAGCCAAAGGGATATAATTGTGGGACAGATTTCTCATTTTTAAAAATTTCTTTGTTCTATGCTACATTCAGATTACAGAAATGTTTTATGTTCCACAGTTTGCCAGACTGCATTTTATTTGCTGAAGAGAACCAACTGTGAAATTAAATGAGCTTTTCTAAAGTTGACAGTCTGCACAGGCTCCTGCATAAATGCTTGGAGAATACACTACGTTTCAATACTAATTTTAGTTCTCTAGATAATATTTGCTTGGCAAATCATGTATTTTAAATGTATATTTATCACCTCAGGAAATTTAAATGACAGCACATACCTCCTCTTTTGGCTGTAGGGTAAGTATTCATTTTGATAAATCTAAATTTCCTGTAACTGGTTAGCATCATAGCCAACATATTTGTCTCACAAAAGTGTTTTCAAGATTCATTTGTAAATAGTTTGCACTTCTGTGATGTGAGTAGTCGACATAATTATTGCAACTTATTCACACATTAGATAAAAGATTAAAATAGTCTTTCCCCATATCATACAAAACTTGAATTCTTTGGGGTTTTTTATTTTTATTTTAAAATTTCTAAACTACATTTTAAATCTAGGAAAAATCTACATCATTTCTGGCTCTCTAAAAGCATGGAAAGATGTCAAGCTTTCCAGAGCTGCTGTTGATAGCAGGAAAAGCAACACAATCTGGGCAGAATCATCATCATCATAAATAAAAGAGTAATGTTTTGATTTTGTGCTATAAATAATGAAATAAGCACCTGATTTTTATCCAAAAAATTAAGAGGCATAATTAATTCAGACACGCTTCAGGGTAATTCTAACACGCACTCTTTGTTCTGGTGTTTTATGTTCTGTTTGACCCTGTTGCTAGGATGTTTCTGCAGAATAATACACATGGAGATCAGTATTGCTGGGTGCTGCGGGTGTGACACCGAATCACTTTGTGAACTTCACTTCTCCTTCAGAACCTGAGCATTCTGCCAGGCTTGGTGGGATCCCAGCCTCCCACACATTTTATTGGGTGGATTGATTAAATGAATGATTGAATGAATGAGTGAATGGGAGACTCCTGCACACCCAGAGGGAGAGCAGAGGCACGGGACCCTCCTTACCCTGACACAGCGCACAGGCTGTGCCCAGCCCAGGACAGGGATACAGCTCTTGGGGACACCTCAGCTGCAAGCACATGGTGCCTATGCTTCTCAGAGTGAAGGAAAAGCTGCTAGAGCTGAGCTTGAAGGACCAGAGGTATTCCCCTGATACCCTGAACCTTTTGTAAAGATCTACCCTTTGGAGAAGGTGCTACGATACAGCCAAGAGCAGGAGGAGTGGCCTGGGCTGAGGAAGTCAGCTCAGTCAACTTCAGTCCTTTCTGAAATATAAATACTCCACTGGAAGAGAGCAGTTCTGCTCCAAGAACTCTGTTTCCTAAAAGCTTCATATTCCCTTCAGCATACTTTTGGTCAGTAGGAGTAGGTGAATCTCTAATTCCAGCCAACAAATTTCATTAAACTTTTTCTTTCCTGATTGCCAAGTGAAGATTAATTTTTTTATCAATTTCTACTTCCTTGCTAGAATTCATGAAGCTGATGAATCAGTTGCAATCTACTTTGACTTGTGCTTACTGGCAACTGCAGACCAAGTCCTGAGGAGCAGGATAGATATGAAGCTTCTCCACAATTATGGATCTCTCAGCTGATGAGTTAGGAGGCAAAATAATATCTGTCACACATAGGCAGTTCTTTTGTGGCTCTTACAACTAACTGTGTCAAGCCAGATTCACACAGGCAACAACAAACAATAAAAGTGGCTGATTTTAACTGTGCAGGAAGGAAACTACTCTTAATGTAATAGTCCCACTTCCAAAGCCCACATGAAGCAAAGTGCAGTGAATCTACCTAACTGATTATATTAGATGATTTATCCTAGTCTCAAAGTGCACCAGGTAGGAAACAGACACAATTCGTGTGATAAAATTATCAGCAAAATTTAATCTCTCATACACACACACACACACACACACACATGGACAGATGCATCCTAGAATCAGCCTGCACCAGAGCAGACAAAAGCAGCCAGGGACCACGGGGCAAAGCTCTGGCCATCAGCTGTAGCTGCAGCTTGTTGTGTCCACGAGAAAAAACCCAAGCCCTTAGGAGGCACCTGACCTTGCAGCTGCAAGAATAACCACTGAATACTGCAGATTAGAGCATTCCAGCTCAGTCTACATTACCTGAATTTATTATTGTGCAACACTAAAAATCAGTCATGGAGTGTCCTCCTCACTACATACCTGGTATAGCATCCCCACAAGTCCTGTCACCGGAAGAAAAAACCCTCTGATTCAATGCTCAAAATGCTGCACAGCACCCTGCTGCTCTGAGCAAGTCTCCTTATCTTACCTTTGTCTCATCATCTTTGCTTTTAGAGTAACTTTCAGAGCCAGAAAAGCTGAGAGCAGTGCCTTGCACAGATGGCCACGCTCAGATCTCTCCCGGAGCTTTGCCCCTGCAGAGCAGCTAAACTGATCAAGCAGGTCCCTCATGCACCATGTGGAACTCACCTCTGTGCAATGAGAATTAATGGTAAAGAGGCCTTATGTCAAAAATTGGATATATTTTTTCTGAGAATACCATGTCTCCATTTCTCTTTAACTTACTAAATCTCTTTTCCATACTGAGGTCAAGCCAGTTGCAAGGAGTCACATCTTAAAGTTTAACCATTCATTCCTGTGTCTGGAAATAATGCTCTTTTCCATGATTGCTCAAATTCAATCTCATCTCCCATTTATTCAGCCGAGTTTCCCCTTTGACACAGGTTTTGTCTGTCATTCCAGTTTGTCTCTGCATACAGAAAATACCCTGGCATGGAGGTTGTGCTCTTCAGGTACGTCCATGGAGGGTGTGCTGTCCTCCTGTGAGCATCACTTTGCAGCTGTGGGGAAAGGGCACAGCAAGCACAGCCTCTGCCAACACCCTGGGAGTCAATGCCCCAAAAATGTGCCAGTGACTCTCAGATTTATCTCCTGGGCATTGCCCTAAACCCAGTCTCCCAGTTTAAGGATAAAACTTCTCACTCAAAGAAATGAATCCACTACTTCAATGAAACTTTTTCTTGATTGGGTTGAAAGGTTAAGTGGAAATTGAGCAGGAGTTTAACCTGAGAGACTTACTATGTACTGAAAGGTACCTATTATATTTCATTTTAGATACCATGTAAGACAGACTCTGCATTTGCTGACGTCACCTCCTTCCTTCTCTTTGCTGTCAGCCAATAATTTGAGCAGTCCAGTAATGGTTTAGCCAAAACACAGTTTGTCAATTTCAAGACATATTTTTTTATATATGCTCTACTTTCCATTTGAAATGACAATATAAACCTCTTTCATGTAGCTGAAACATACCTTTTTGTCTCCATACTTAACTCACCCAAATTATACCTGAATGTTTGCAAAGAACTTTAGGAAGAATACTGGTCTATTCTAAGACTTGCAGGAAACAAATATTGTGAAATATGTTTTTCATTCCCTTTGTTCTGAAGTTTTATGGCTAAGTGCTGTGCTGGTAACAGAAGTTTATCAGGAATGCCTGACTTGTCCAGATCTTGAACTCTAATAAAATAATTCAACAGAGCAAGGAAAGAAAAGGGGGAAAAGGGATAGAAAAGGAAAAAAGAAGAAAAAACAAAACAGAGTAAGAAAGAGTAAGCCAACTACAGTATATGAAAAGTCTAATTGTTACTTGTAACATACAGTCAGTGTTTCCATCACAGCTGTAAAATTAAAAAAGCTGATGTTGAGCTGGTAACATCTGCTGTGTATCCCATGATTTCTATATTCCTGTTCACACTAGCTAAGGCTCTGGCCTTAATTATTTAGGCTTGGATCCTACTGGTTTTGCTTTTTTTTTCCCTCTAAAGACAGATGCTCTTATTGAAAAATACATCTTGCAGAGTTGATTGACATGGACAAACAAGGTCCCTAAAACTGCTTGGTCCTTCATTCCTCCCCTACAAAATACACTGAAAGAGGTAATTTTCGGCTGAAATTCAGTAGGTTATTTCTGATAATATGATAGTAAGTAATTAATTAGAACAGTTTGCAACAAAATCTAGAATGATGGAAGTCTAATTCTACCCGGAGTTTTATTTAAAGAACACCCTGTTAGTGGCCAAGCACGTCGAAGCCCTCCCTGCATGCTCCACTGGCAGGAGTGCTCCCAAAGGACACAGTACTCACTTCTGAAATCTCCACATAAGAGAGGCAGGAATAATTTTAAAGCAGCTCAAAAAAGAATACCGCAGGCAACTAGGCTATACATAAATAAATATTTAGCATAAGCAGGTTCAATTGCAGTAATAACAAAATTAACTAAATGGAAAAGAAACTCCCAAGATTGTATGTGTGGATAAAAAAATGCCATGCCTTGAACACGTAATGCACCTCCCTCTTTTCCTTGTTGACAGGAAGCAGCTAACAATTAGAATGTGCTCATCAAGCCTGACTGCTTACAGGCACCCTACCTGAAAAGGTGCTCGCCCCATCCTCCATCTGCTCACCACTTCCCTCTGCTGCAAGTTGCTATCCCTTCTCATCTGCTTGCTCAGCTGCTCACATAATTGCTCCTCACCTCATGTCAGCCACAAGGAACCACATTAATAAGGACCTAGTACTGGCACTGTTAAAGTAACCTGACTTGCTCCAACAGAAAGAGGTCAAGGCAGAAGACAAAATGTTAGAGGTGACAAGAACTTGGGGAGGGGGTGAGGGAGAACGCACAGGACAGCAGCTAAAGACCCTGCATGCACACACTGATTAGAAACAAAGAGATATATAGCTTTGGGTATGTAAACAAAGCTCTCCCATTGTCCTTGGCAGAGCAGAAATGAAAAAAAGTGAATAACTAGGTCACTGAACACTCATAAGACTGTTTACATATGGTAATTTGGAAAATGTGTCAAGCCTGGGTACCTATCTCAAAACGAAACAAAACAGTATCTTTGCCATCCCTAACTGATCTGTTTTTCTTATATGATGAACTGTTACTGGGACAATGTCTTTAAGTGCATCCATTCTGCAAGTAATACTGCACCCTCTGGATTTCTAAATTGGTTGAACTGAATGCCAGCAAAACACCAGCCAAGAGTGCTACACGTCATAAGGCCACTATATCATAGAAATAATATTCAGTGGGGATAGATTGTGAAACCTAAATTAGCAGCTAGGCTATGTTTTGGTTAATGTAACACTCTTAAATTTGAAAAACTGCTAAAATATAAACAACATGGATTTTATTTTTAACATTTTTTTTTTACTCCAAGTGTAAGCATTCAGTTGCTGAGGAAGCCGACCTGAACAACTCCAAGTAATAATAACATATTCTTCTGAGATGATACTGATGTATCACAAATTGGTTTAGAAACCTGCTACCTTTTATATCGTAGAAGACATCTAGGGCACTTATGAACACATCTCCAAGAAATTTGGCAGAAGCTTTGAGAAGCAAAGAGAATGTTACTTGGAAAACATTAATGACCTTTACAACATCTGGTGTTTGATCCTGAGATAAACTTCGGACAGCATTCACCCTTCAACTCTTCTAGTACTGTCAGGAGAAGACAGGAGGGTGTCTCAGGTGGGCGTGTTAGGTGGTCCAGGTGCACTCAGAGAGAAGGAGGGCTGGCCTGCACCCACCATGTACTGGCTGGTGGGACTGTGCTGTGATGGCAGCTGCACCTTCTGGGGTGTGGCCACCAATCTGACCATGTCTGACCTGGAGCAGTCCAAACTCCAGGAAAGAAATGACAGTGTCTCCTTCTTGTCCAGAGCTGAAGCTGTATTTCTTGGGACTCTACGGACCCCATTTTGCATGCTTCACAAGGCATAGGCATGGAAACAAAAACTCAGCTGTGTAGGGAAGTCTAGAGAGCCTATGGGAAAAAACCCAAAACTTGGGAGACTGCTCTGTATCTGAGACTCAGGTGTACTGGAGCCAGACCAATATTTAAAAAGAAAAAATTGACAGTAGCAGCTTCCTTATCATTTTCTGCCATCCAAAGCTCATAGAGAAACAAGAAATCTGCCATAATGAATAAATCTTAGGTGGA
>JAHLSL010000036.1:7529483-7577812 GCA_025920805.1 Petroica traversi | reverse complement strand
GTGGAATAAATAAATATATAAATAAATGAATGAATAAATTAATTAATAAATCTTAAATCCTATCTGGCTCAGGCTGGCTCATCACCCTCCTAGGCCAATGATCTGCTCTTGAGCTACACAAGTACTGTTCCAAGTCCCAAGTTCTACCATGCAATATCTCTTCCTACAGAAGAGAGGGGGTAATGCTAGGGAAATCAAGTGGAAGCCACATGTTCAATTGCTTTTTTGCAACTGCTGGCTCAAGGATCTCAGTTCCCGCAGTGAAGTGAAGGAATCTTCCCCATACAATTGGATGTACTGTTCACAATAGATAATTGACACAATTGCTCACAATGGATAATTGTCTCCTTAGCTCATTACTCAAAGGCCTGTGTGCTGTCTTATGCTTGATGCTCTCCAGCTCAGGAGCTGCCTCTTACACCATTTACTGTCTCCCACAGCTTTCAGGCAAGATGTAGTCCAGGAAAATCTACCTAAACTAACACAGCAGAAGCCACCCGAGAAATGCGCATACATTGGATTTACAAAATGATCTTTTAGAAGTGCAGAGCTGGTTTAAAGCAAACTTGTTTTGTCTCTGAAAAGCTCATCAATGGATAATAAGTCAGTGTATTTCCATTGCCACTTGGTGTCCCCAAACCTATTAGCAACTCACACAAGCTTGGCAGGACAGGTACAAGCTGGATGAATAAATGTGATCTGATGCTTAGATTTTGTTTTGCCAAAAGACTGTGCTGACACCAGCTAATCTCACAATGTGTGCCAGGCTCAGACTACACCTCCTGCAGAGGTTGCTAACTGCAAGAGTTACACACGGCCTTTGCACTGTACAGCCTGTTCCCTGGTCCACCAGGCCCCCAGAGGATGGGGAAATCCCTAAATGTCAGGAATGCCTGGGCTTTTGTGTTATTTTCCAAACAGAAAACTCAGTCTTCCAGCACTCCTTCCTCCTTGCCCATCTATGCTGCAGTTAAAGCAGTTTTGTCATCTCTGGGAGTAAACCTTAGGAGGTCTATGCATTTTATGACTGCTAATCAAAATCCCTACGTTTGCCCTTTTTTATCATTTTCCAGGATCTGCATCTGCTCTCTGCACAGCTTCAAAACACTGCAAAGTCAGTGTCCTCAGTGCTCTGAACACCAGGGAGGCGTGCAGCAGGGCCAGCGCTCCCGCACTTAACAAGCATTTGGGCTCCAAATTCCACGACAAATCTCACGTATCACACTTCCCTCAAGAATGTGAGCAGGCAAGTTGGCCAGACAGCTCTGGCATTTGGACATGGGTATGTCCTGATCAACAGCTGAGTGGAGTCAGAGAGACTCCTTCTGTTCACTACAGCCTGTTGTAGAATGGGAGCCTGTGCAGCACAGATTTAATGCCATCTTTGCAGAGATCACCCATGCTGGCGTTAGCATTCATCACCCTCAGTGATTCTGTATGCAGTCTGTAAAACCCCACTGGGTCTGCATCTCATCCTGGGGAATTACTGAAGCTCCCCTGCATTCACTGATGTTCTCTCACCCCAAAACCACCCCCAAACCAGCTGGAGCTACCTGGTGGCTGGAACAGGGAGGTATCAGCAAGCCCTTTAGGCTCTCTCTCCTCCACTGACTTTCTTAAGGGCCACACTCTGCCTTCCATTTCTCATGAGAGATGTGCACCTCTAAGTGTAAATGGATCATTAAGGAAAAGAGAGCAGGAGAGAAGATTTCCTTCTGGTGGGTTATTTTGTATAGCTGGCAGGTTCACTCTGTATTTGCAGTCTGCCTTCACTTTGGTTCTAGTACTTCTCTCTCTCTTGCTCCTCCCCTATACACAGTGACAGAAAAGCCTTAAAGAATAATTTGTGACAGTGAATGATCAGGAAGCCTACAGGTAAAATGCTTTTGTAAGTGGCTGGATTACAAGTTGACTCTGCTCTTTTAATAGAGTAAACTGCAAAATAAAATCAATGCTGTAAGAGCCTATAGATTGCTTTCTATACGGCCATATTCATATTTTATACCACTCTCACCTCTGGGAGTTTTTGGCTGACTTTTATCTTGCACAATCTGGAAGGAGTAGTTTGGCAATAAGACAGATCAGTGGGGGCAATGTGGAACAGCACTTCAGCAAGAGGTGCTGCACTCGTGATGCAAATGAGTCTCTTGACCTTGAGCTTCCCCAAGTGTGTGGTGTCACTGAGCAGGTTCATGACAGGGTAACACCACACACACAGCCAGAGCTGGGACGTGGCTCAACAGAAATAATCTTTCCTATAGATTCTTTAAGCACAGAAGCCTATCTTGTAATTGTTAAGCATATGGCATTTTTAAGGCAGCCCTGGCTCCAAAATATGTTATTCTGAGATAACACAATATGACTCAACACAGCAGCATGAGACAGAGGTGACATGTGCAGGTAAGTTGTCAAAACAGGTGACAGATGGAGTTGTGCTAAAAAACATTCAAGATATTTGCTTCTTAGCTTTTCTCCAACATGTATCTCCCACACAGTTTTAAAAATTTACCTTGAAGTGCCTCTACATAATCTAATGTGATGAAAGAGAGAGAACACGAGTGAAAGGACGAATTGCAGAGTTGTTACAGATAATATGCGACATATAGCAGATACCAGCACACAGCAAATAGCCCTGTTTGCTGACAACCTATATTGCTTTGGAATAGTTTGGCACAAATTGCCTATACATGTAGGATGTGTATTTTCTTTTTCTTACAGTTCCAGTGATTTGAAAGGCAAACTCCTCAGTGATCAAGGAAAACAAAATAAATCAGTTCATTACAACTGTATGAGATTTAGCACAAATCATCAGTACATGTTTTCTTGTAGGGCATACTGTTCTTCTGCCCTTTAAAAGGAAGCTACATGACCCCCTGTTTATCTGAGTGACATGATTTTGATATATATATGTATTTCATGAATACTGTACTACATTATTCCATTTCTAATACACACATCAAAAGGATGCTTTTCTGCATTTCTTCATATCTGGAAAAAAATACTTTGAAATGGGATGTAACATCACCCGGGTCTGTTTGCTGCTTTAACAGACCATTATTTGTTCTGCAGAAGCACCTGATATTGTAATAAAATCCACCCAGACGGGAGTACAACTGGCATCAGGAAAGCAACTACCACAGGATCAAGGCCCAGGCAGTCCAAAATACTTAGGTTAGAGAAACTTTAAAGGTTTAACTAAAGCTCTGTTTCATCATGGATTTATCTTTATTTATAACTATTACAAGAAGATACCCACCTCAGGATATTGATGCATTTCAGTACAGATTTGCACTTAATAACATCTCCTGCATTAGCAAATTTGAAACTGGGGATTGGGGAAGGTGGTATGTCCCTTTAAATAATCCAGCAGGTCTTTCCTGGTTCTTAAAATGAGCTGTATTTTGGGGATCTCAGTTACGCACCATTAGTGTGTAATGCATTAGTGGCAGCATTTATGCTATTTGAAGCCTGTTTGTATATAAAGAGAAAGCAGCAACAAAGATGACAACCTAACTTAGAGGCATGGTAAAATGGAAGGTCTATTGCCATTCAGGACATGAAACATAAAAGCTGCAAGTTTAGTGAGTGAAAGAAATTGACCTTGGAAAGAAGTGCTGCACCTCAAGAAATCTGGACATCCTTGACAATGAAAGAAACACAGAGACAAAAAAAAGGGATTTTGGTAAAGTCTGTGTTCCTCTCCTGGTAGATGTGTATCTGTTCTGCTCATCCTCATGACACCCCATTTCATATAAACACTCTGTAGCCAAGCTAATGCAAAATAGTCTAGGAGGGGTTTAGGAGCTCATGCTCAATGTTATGCTGACCATGGCTTTCTGAACAGTGCTGTGGCATCTGGCTGGCTTGGTCATGGGATACTGGAACCATCCAGTCATTCACCCTTCAGTGAGCAGTCAGAAAAGGCAAAATACTGTATGGCTTGATGAATCCTGTTTTAACCACCCCCAGAAGGAACATTAGGTGGGATTTTGTAGGTTGTGAAAAATTACCTGTTCCCATAGCCCCTGGCCATAGCTGTTGTCAATGAACTCTGTTGCCACGAAAACCAGAGGCAATGGGGACAATACTGTAATTCCTGGCATGTGGCTGACTTATGGAACATAACAAACATGGCAGAGACCTGTGAGCGTGCAATGGGCACAATGGAGCAATGCCAGGGCAATTGCTGCGGAGTTGATATGATCCTGTTCCTGCACGCTTCCATGACAGAGCCTATGACTGATGCAAATCCAGGAAGCAGGAAGGAAAAGGCCGTTTGTGCAACATCTGCCGGGCTCCCATATGGCAAGTTCCAAACTCACTATTGCCTGATGACAGCATGCAGATTAGGGCATCAGTGTGGCTTGAACTGGAACTGATCTTTCACTGACTTTTGAATAACTTCATGGCATGGATTAAGAGTGGCGTAAAATTCATCTTCACATCAGTGTTGGTCCCTTGCCCATAAAAGTTATTCCAAACTCAAGAGCATTAAGGAAGGGTATTTTGAAAACACACATAAAGAATTGAAACTATTTGGAGCTGTTATTTATACAACCCACACTCAGCATAGTGCTAGATGTATAATTCAGCTCTTTTGTAGCTATGGATTCTTTTTTTACATTACATAAAGATATGTGTCAAGCCTTGGATAAGACTACCAGTAGCATTTTTTAACCCTTGTAGCATTAAATCCTTAGCTCTCAAACAATTGTTTCCATCTGTTCAGCTCAAAGCACTCACAAGGGCAGGGAAGTGTTCACCATCTCACTTAGGGAAACTAAAGAGCAGGAAGGTGATTGGGAAACCAAGTCCACACCACATCTACAAACCCATTCTTTTTATGGACAGTCTGAGGTATTGACCCCAAACACTGATAATGTAAAAACTATTTACATCTCATGTTACATCTACACTTTCAGTACAACTGAGCAACCTGCAACACCCAGCAGGGGTGTGCAAAGCTCATCTGTCATTATGCACATTCCCCTCAATCTTTCATTTAACTTTCCCTTGCCTGGGAGCTTGATAAGTGATATTTGTGCTGCTCCCAGGGGCTGGAGTAGCACAGTGCTATGTCAGCCAGAGACAGGCAAGCTGGCTTGGCATCATTTGGTACTCAATGAAACTTTTTAACTTGGAAAGTTTCATTTGAACTAGAGCATAACTGAGTTTGTCTTCCCTTAAAAAAGGGCTGATAGAGAGAGTAAATTGAGGGAGAAGTGTGTGGGGGGGGGAAAGTCAAGAAAGAGCCCACCTAGACTGAAGACCTGATAGTCCTGTTTGGGTTTATTTTACAGGAGTCTCCTGTCAAGACTTGCTGACATATGAGCTCCGTTGAGTCTTACAGGGATGATTTAAGATGTCACTGCTTCCCTTGCTCTCCCCCCACTTCTGCTAAAGGTTATAAACCAGGATTGGCAGAAAGGACCATTTTCCTCTATCTTGTCCATTCCAATTGAAATTCTGGCATATAAGTTAAAATATTTTGATGCAAGGCAAAGAAGGACAGGTGTGGAAGAACTGTGGAGGTCACCTAGCTCATGCTTCTGCCTGTAGGTTGGATCAACTGTAGTGTCCCACATTACAGATTGGTCTCACATTGTCTCAAACACCCCCAGTGTTGGAGATTCTGCAGCCTACACCTTCCATGCAGCTACTGAAAATACTGATAAGTACAGGGCCTGCAGCAGGCTTCCACAAACACCTACTAGGGATTTTTTTTGCTAGCAGCTATAGCTTTTCAACATTTTTCAACCCATTTTCTAGATTTCAGGTGCAAATAGCATGTGGGATAATGTCAAAAGCCTTCCTAAAACACTTCAGGCCTAGTCCTCTTGTGAAAGACACCACATTTGCTATGCTGTAGCCCAGTGACACAATCTTCATTCCCAGAAGCCCTGTGACTACTCTAGTGTCTTTCAGGAATTACAAGGACATTTATTAGGCCACTAATATTCCAGTTGCATCGCATTTTCTTCATTGGTCTGTCCAACTACATCCCGTTCCACTTACAAATCATGAATATTTGATATTAAGGCTATTTTCCCTTCTTTTCCCAGTGTTCGAAGTGAAACACTTGTGATTTAGGTAAGCTGGATTTTTGCTATCTTTCCTCTCTTTTGTTTGCACAGGAAGTCTTTGCACTTGTGCTCTTAATACTGCTCTTGAAGAATCTCCTTGATCTGTTTGACTTTTTCTTTGGATTTCATGACCACACTGATGTTTACCTTCCTAAAACTTTACTCTGAGGATACATGAAGGAAAGCCATTTCCTGTTCTTTGGCTACAATAATGTATCTGTCCTATTGCATGTCCTACGCACAGAAAAATTACAGCATCTTTCAGTGCATGCCTAAACCATCTGCTTCCTTTATTTTCCAGTGATTGGCTGAGTTTTGATTCTCTGTTTCTTACAGAGCCTGTGATCTAGAGGTGTTAACTGGTTGTTCATGTAGAACCTTATATCCTGGATCTTCCTGGTTGCCGTTGCAAGCTCACATGGCAACTGCATTCAGATTATTTTTCCCCTGGTAATTTTTACAGGTCTCTCACTCTTGCTAACCTGGCCCTGAGAGCAGCTGTGCACATCCCTGAGACCCAACACATCCCCCTGGCTCCTGCCAACACGTGCTCCCTCTCTGGGTAACCTCTCTCGTGCTCGCTCTCTGAGTCACCTGGAGCAGCCACAAGCCAGTGAGGCTCACAGGATGCAGGGAAGTGAGCCAGGGGATTCACACCCCTTGCTCTGTAAAAAAGCACAGGGCTCTTTGAAATCAAATCTTCCTTGACAGAGTTTGGGCTAAATTACAGGAGTGAGATCTTGACAAGGGCCAGGCTCCCCTGCAGCACTTAGTACTAAAGCACGTGGCGAAAGCAGGGGGATGGGTGGGTGGGGACTGGCAGAGCTGGGTGTGCTCCATTCCCAGGGACACATCCCTGCTCAATCCTGGACTCAGCTCCGTCCCTTTTAGAGGTGTTTTTTTGGGGTCCCACTAAGTACCTTCCATTGCCTCCATAAGACCTTCAACAGCCACAGGAAGCATCCTCTTCTACCCGGGGTGATTTTCCACCTAATATTCAGATGTGGCAATCTCTGTTCATTTCCCAGGCTCTGGAGTTGCTCAGGTGATTCCTGGGTATTTTGTGTGCTGCCACATTGTGGGGTTTTTATTAAATGCCAAACAGAATTTGCCTTCCCTGGGAGATGAACTAAAATGATCTCTAGAAGTATTGGTATGCACAACAAAACTTTTACATCACCATTAGCAAAGCAGAATATTTCTGTTCCCATTATTTCAAGTTGAATAATTTAATGCTCACCCTTTTTAAATTTACCACTTTTAAATTAAAAACTCATTAAAATGTTTCAATAACAGTTAATATTAGCATAGCAATAAGACATACCAAGTGGGCATCACCAGGAGATAATTGACCTGATCTGTAAATTGGTGCCCTTGGCTTTACCTCTGGATGTCAATCAATTAAAGCAGTCAATCATCCCTGAGTAGTGCCTGCCTCAGCAGGTCTTATTGCTTAATCATATAACTGTTGAGCTAATACCATTCATATTTCTGGACAAAAAATTCCACTAGGAATTCCCATTCACTATCATATCAAAATTAACAAGATCTTGAAATGCATATTATATTATTCATAGCATAATACTCTGCCAAATGGAAAACATAAAAATACATTTCCCCTTCTTTTTTCCATTTTTTTTTTTAAAGCCTGACGTTGTTAATTAGCCATTCTTTAGAATGATCAAGTAATTGAGATACAGGTTTTAGATCAGGTTCCCAGGGAGTCTGTGGTCAAGTTAATGAGTCATGAAGAGACTAAAATGTCACTGTATAGAAAACTGACTTGTGCTCAGCTGATATTAATTGCAGTGGCACCGGTGAAGTCCATAGCTCTATGCCAATTTACTGCAGGTGAAGATCAGGCCTTATGTTTACAAGAGGGTGGAATTTAGTGAATGACTTTTAATCTTCTATATAATGAAATTTAGTACATGTAAATTTTTAACTCTTCAGATTCTGCCTAAAAGCCTTTGCTTGCATGAATTTTTCTACCTAAGCTAATGACTTGGCAAAATATCACATGAATAGAGAATTAAATGGATCTGCTGGTGCCAGTTAAAGCTAACAGACTCAGACCCTTTGTGAGTTGAAAGCTGAATACATATATATATATATATATATATATTAGAAAAATCCTTGTCATGCAAGCAAATGGAACAGTCTTGCACATATTTATTTGAGTATATTGTTTACTGGAAGGGGCTTATGAGTGTTGAGCTAAGTACATACACACACATTACCAGGATGAAGGCCCAGCTTCCTTTTTAAATTCAGAGATGTAAATGCATCTCATTTTGAACATTAAATAGGGTGTAAACCAAATAGGCTTGATCATTATTGAAGTGCTGAAAAGCTATCATTTTGAAAGGAAGCATCTTGCGACTTTCTCCATAATGAAGCAGCAGACACAACATTATTAATGATAACTGTGTCTGGATTGTGCATTCAACCAAGATAAGAGTCAACATGTTTGGTAACATCAAAGAAAACCTGATACCTCAAGTATAAGAAGATTAGTATTTACAGTGATCTGTAGGGTTGGCGGTTCCAAGAAGTTGAACAGACAATGCCAGGAGGGACAATTAGTAATAAATTGGCACTGGGATTCTCTCCTGTGCTTGAAATCTGGCACAGTGCATAAACACACATTTGAACGTTTTGTTTAAAACTTCCTGCTGCAGCCAGAGTGGGGCTCAGCAGAGTGAGAGTTGTTACAACACGCTGGGAAAACAGAGACAGATTCTCCCACTGGCACTGAAAGGTGTCAGGTATTTTGTACAAAGGCTTCAGGGACAACATCTCCATCACGTTCTGTGAGACTCACCCAATCCTTTTGGACATGCCACTGCAAAGCTATCATGTGAAAGTTCAGGGATCCAGAGATTATTCCACAGAACACACGGTTAGGCCATAAACAATCCTAGAATCACACTGTACATACTCTCAGAATAAAGTGCTCTTTATGTTAATCCAAATATTTTTTTTTTAGAGACACAGTAAGATAAAAATATCCATTTTATTGCATTCACATTTACTTCTAATACTTCTGCACTGGCCTCAGTATGAAAAATATGGATAGATCCCAAGTCACCCTTATGTGTAGCTGTAGTAGACGGAATTTACAGCCCTGCCTGGAGATGAGAAATTTGCTAAATACTGCACATTAGATATTTTTCGTTATTTTGATTTAAGTGGCACTAGCAATGGTGAACACATTAAAATAATTTCAAAAGTATCCAGGAAAACAGGAAAGAATGGAAAATTCCTACAACTGATGCTCACCTTACTTGTGTTTGGCATAGCTTATTGTGAATGAAGCCAAATCATCCTTACATGTTGATAAAGGAGAAACTAACCCACTGGAGATGGAAACCCAGGAATATTTCTGCTAAATTTGACATTTTCACCTCACATTATTATTGAATGCTTTTATTATTGGATTACTTTCACTGCATTCCTCACTGAAATCAATAGGAGGTATTGATGGTATCGAGCCCTGGAAATTACCTTTTAATGGAACATCTTTAGAACATGAAATGGATCTTCATGATATCTCTCTACAATAGATAAATGTCACTGGATCCAGTTACAGATGAGAAAAAAGTTTAAGTGACACGGACAAAGTACATGCTAGAGGTAACCAAATGCACATGCTAGAAAATTCTCTTTTCATTTAAGGCTAAAAGTCAATTAATTGGTAAATACATAACATTGATTCTCCTTTTCATGTCCCCTCAAATATAAAAGTCAAACTAAAATGACCAGATGTGTCTATGTGAAGGCTAGAAGCCTCTAAAAACACTGGCTGCATTATTAGCAAGCCATATTTATTTCCTAAACCCCCTTTTATTTAGGTCAACATTGTCAAAGTTTTTCAACAATAAACCCCCCTCATAATAAAGAAATTATAAAGAAGTAGTGATCGGCTCATGAAGTTAATGTGGTATGATCAGAGATCCTTGCAACAATTCTGTATTAGAGGAAGAAAGATGTATATAGTTGCTTTTAATGTAATTTGCAGATAGTAACAAGGACATTACTAGTTTGCAAAAGCATTTTAATTCAAAATTTTTCATGTAAGATAAATGTTTTTAAAATACTTCTTGAAGAGCCTATTGATGTTTCCTTTTTCACCAGCAACTGAGCATGGAGAACAGGAACAAAGTTCATTTAAACTCTGGCATAGTACTAACTTCAGAATGCTTCAAAGGTTTATATCAGGTTTCCCAGATTATATAAACTACAAAGCCACAATTACACAACTCATGGCTCTTTCCAAGATGATCCTACTTACACAGTTATTACACTTTGTTTCTTTTTGGCTGAAGCATATTAAATATTTGCCTGTGCAAAAGTGTGTTTATCTAGAAAAACGGCTACTCTCATTATTAAACAGGAGAAAAAAAAAAGAAATTAACCACTTATAATGGCACAATTCTTCACTTACAACTGAAATATAAGATTATGAGTTTACATTACCAAAAAGCATTCTGAGGAATTTATTTACTGGTATAACATATACATTTTTAGATTTGAAACTCATGTATCATGATGTGTCTTCATCACACTGTAGTGCTGAAAACTCCTGGGAAATGCAAAATTATCAGCATCAGTGCACACCATAACATTTTGGTCTAGGCATCAGAGGGGGAG
This sequence comes from Petroica traversi, assembly GCA_025920805.1. Lineage (NCBI taxonomy): Eukaryota > Metazoa > Chordata > Aves > Passeriformes > Petroicidae > Petroica > Petroica traversi. Next base: position 7,567,076 of record JAHLSL010000036.1, on the reverse strand, counting down.
CGACCTGTCAAAGCTTTGCCACACTTGAGATGTTTGGGTGAACAGCCCACAAAATCAATATGAACATTTGGGCCATATCTGAACAAATCAGCAGTAGTTCGTTTGCAAAACTCAGCTGAAGGAAATGTTAGGAGCAGCATTTCTCACATGAGGTTTCAGTAATTCTGCCTTTGTTATGGATACGTCTGTAACAGCCCTTTGGTATTTGTGCAGAAATCCAAGTAGAGTTTTCAGAAATGTGTAGCATTTAATATGAATCAAAGTACTCTGATAAAAAATTAGTTCGGTCCTTTGGTTGCTTCTTCGGTTTCCATCTATTAACTGGCCAGGTTTCTCCAGCTGCCAGCACAACTTACATTGTCTAAGTATAACAGAGCATTTCTGGGCAAATCTCGTGCTGCCTCTCTCAGCAGGTGTTAAACCTCCTTGTTAGACAGTTTAGGAGCTCATCATATTCGACCATTGCTTTCAAAAGATGGATCTAGTGTCAAAATGTGTGACTAAAAACTTCTTTAATTAATGAGATAATACAAATCCAACTCTGAACTTTACCGCTTGAACCTTTCCCCAAAGCAGGGTCAAACCAGAACTCAATTTAAACATCCTCAAATTTCAAGAATACTTGGATTCAGCTTCAATTTTGGATCTAAACTAGATGGCTTTGATCCACTTGTTATGAAGTCTGATCTCATCCTGGATAAGAAGTAGCATTACTCAATAAAGAGAGTTAATACTGGAACTGTGGCATTGGGAAAAACCTGCTTGACAAGCAAGCTTGTTTAACCAACAGAAACAGGTTGCCAAGATTACGAGCCAGGGATCAGTTTAACAAAAATCAATGAAGAAATTACAAGTGACTAATAAATTCACACAATGAGTAAAAGCAGTTGAAACTAGAAAAGAACCAGAGACAGACACTGTAAACATTTTGCACAGAGGGTGGAACCCTGCTATTGCTGCACCCGTAAAAGCACAGCCTCATCGGCTCTCTTAAAGTGATTGGGTTGCACCTGGTTAAAACCCAGGGGATTTAACAAATTCTGCAGTAGGTGATTGTTGATGGTTTAATTGCTAGTCTACTTTCCTTCACAGGCTTGATTTTAATCTGTTTATCATCACCTAAAAAGAAGTGCCTGACAGAAGGTCCCTCTTTTTAATAGCACAATTGCACCTCACGAAACCAGAGCTTGAACACAGCAAGTCACAGAACAGCAAGGAAACAGCAGTGCCCTGATCCTGAGCAGAGAGGTGACTTATTAGAAAGGTGTTGCACAGATGAAAAAAGTAAAAAGTTAATTTCTCTTTTGGGGACTCTGATGTTTTTGTCTTCCCACACCACTTATGGAAATCGATGAACAACAGCTACGGCATGAGCCAATTCATTTTGTTCTTTTGTCCTGTTGGTCAAGGTGTGAGCAGTGGTTAAGAGTGAGCATTCTTCTGTCCTACAGGTGTTACAACACAGTAAGTTTGATTTAAGGATATGCTCCTGACCCTTATGTCTCCATGCTGTAATAGAGGATGCGAGAAATTTGCCTTGATTGAAAGGATGGAGAAGGTGACCACAATGGACGATTTGCTCAGTAAAAACACAGCACTGAATACAAGATTACTTTTTAACATTGTTTTTGCATCCACTGCATGGATATATTTCACCCTACACTGAGGTTGTGCTGAGGCTGTGCTGTCTACAGTTACGTGGCCCCTCCCTTTGCGTGACCTGCCCTGTGGAAACGCCATTGTCTCACCCCACAAGGATGCAGCAGCTGAGTGGTGATCCCTGCTAACCTGTTAGGTCAGCATTATCCTACAGCAACAGCAGGGCTGGGACTCTCACGAACCTGTTACTCAGCAAGCCACACCACTACAATTAATACAGAACAAATCAGTGAATAAAATGACTGCAGGCGCTAAAACGCAGAATGAGGTTTAAAAAAAGACGGCACTCTGGCTGCAGCACACTTGAGTAAGAGAAAAATGTTTGCTCTATTTAATACATTGAAATGTGTACTGTTTATATTTCCCAGACTCTGGAAATTTGAACAAGCTGTAGGTCAGCTGTTTCCTGAAACTCTTGGTAGCGCTGGATATACCCATTGCGTGCCTTCCTTATCTGGACACTTCCATCTCACATACCCAGTGCCATCTCTGGAAGCTCTCCCCAGCTGACTGAGTAACAGTTGAAACTCGTTACCAGCCATCAGACAAGTTTGTTTGGATCATATGGCAGAGTACGGCTCAGAGCTGTCTGGAATGTGTTCAGGGATGCATGGAGCATGCAGGGCCTTCCCCAGATCCCACTGAAGGGACTGGGGACCTGTGATCAGCTCTGCCCACCTGAATCGCTCTGCCCACCTGAACAGCACCACGTATGAGCAAGATCACTTCAGATTCATAGAGTGCTACAATGAACACAGGCCATAGCCTTCTCCCCTACCTTACAAAAAAAAAGTGTTATCAAAGGTTTCCAATTCTCATCACTGCAACAGCACTAACAAAAATGTCATTTCCTTGCATTTCTCATCAAAGGCACATTTTCTAATAGAAGGGGAAATACTCTCTGCTTGGGATGTAAGAATGACAACAGCAAGCATATACACAGCTATAAATTTGACTCTGAAACATGTTGAAAGGTTAGATTTGTAAAAATGTAGGCAATTTGACACCTCTAGATCACAGCAAACACAAGGCCACAAAACTGAGCTTCCAGACTGTCAGTTAATTCCAGGCTCCTAAAAGTGTCTCTTGGAAACTATTTCCACAGGGAGCAAAATAACAAATGTAATTGGAAACACAGGAGAATCAATGGGGAATGAAAGAGGATAAAGAGAGGCGGAAAATACACACCAAGATGCACACATAGACATACAGTATAATTAGCTTCAGTCTATTGTATAACAGAGTCATAACAAATGACTCAACTCCTTAGGTGGTGTAATTAGACTTCAATGGACCAACCCCAATTTATAGCAGCTGATAATTATGATATATAATTATATGGACTGATTTTGATCTGTTTAAATTATTAGTAAACTTCAATGAGGGCAATAAGGTCAATCCAGTGAAAAATTGTGCAAGTGAGATAAAAATCAGATGCCCAATAAAATAATGAAGCATCTTATGTTCACACAGCTGCTCTTATCTCAGGTATTTTTTTTAAATGAGCTTTATATGGACAGGAATTGCTTGGGGGTCCATTCAGATGTGGTCATTTCTGTGATGTTACTCAGCAGCTCTTGCCTGCTTGCAGAAACTGCGTATGCAGGCTGGGAATGGCAGGACAGGGACATGTTACATCCATTTGGAAGTGCAGGGGAAAGACCGTCTGGGAGGAAGAAACTGGCCATGCCTGACCTAGGACGAGGTATGGCACCTGATTGCTACGTGCTTTCAAAATGTATCACCTAACAACCCGCTGGGAGCTCAGCGACTTCTGCCAACCGAAACCATCAACCCCTTAAAACATTGGACATGTGGGTAGAGTTGCCTGCAGTTCTCTTAAGATCTCCAGTATGAAATGAGTGCAGAGACACACCTTAGACCCTGTCTCCAATATTTATTGGTCTGTGAATCTTGCCTATTAGTAAAAAAAGAGAACTCCAGAATAAGCTTTGGATTTGGTATGTTGCCGGCTGTGAAAGCAAGCTGGGGTTCCTCCAAGAGCAGATAATAAGCATGTCAGGAATTGCTTCAGATGTCAAATCCATGTCCTTATAGCTGACCTCATTAAAGGCTCTATAGTGCTCTCACTGAAACCGATGGCAATGATTTCTACAGTTTGCTATGGGATGTCTAGGTACCAGTCAGCCATGAAAGTCAAAAAATGCTCAGATGTTTCTCTGTCTGCCACTTTCACCAGAATTCTTGATGTATTTTGGAGAGGGCTGAGGTCTCTGTAAGCACAGAGTAGTTTCTGGGAGTGCCCCAAGGTGTTATCAGTAAATAGGAGATGTCAAGAGGACATGCACGCTCTCTCCCTCTCCTGGAGAAGGGGTGAAAAGGGACCTGGTGTACCTTGAGCCACCACAAACACAGACCCAGGGGCTGCCCAGCTCGCATCAGAGCAGTGCTGTGGCTGCAAAAACGTTGCTTCTCTCCAGCTGAAACCCTGCATAGGAAAAGCAGCAGGTTGGGCTGCTAGGCCATTGCCTGACACCCTTACTGCTTTCAGAACAACATCCTTTCTTTTTGCACCCACTGTCTGAAATCAACATTACTCCCCACCCAAGAGTTCTGACACTAAGCTCCATCCCACTGTGGAGGTACTGCACTGAGCTGGTCCTGCCTTGGCTCTCAGCACATGGCAGCTCTGCGCTCCCTAAGGCACAGCTGCACCTCTGTCTGCTGCAAGGACTTTGTACTTGGAGTTACAACACGTGTGCCACCATCTCTCCTTCCACCTTCTTCCTCCTCCAAAAGAGGTGCCAAGACAGGTGAGAAGAGACAGCAGAGTGAAGTTTCTCACACTCGATGTGAAAGAGAGAGCTGGGAAGTCAGGGAACTAAAAAAAAGCAGAAGAGAAGTAAAGCTGCTGCATCTTCCCTCACCTCTCCTGTCCCTACCCAGGCACCATGCTGGGAAAAAACTACAGCATAAATCTCCTGATAAATCAGAGCTTCTCTAGAGGGAGAAGCAACTAAAAAGGAATGTAAATGATCTTTGACCAATGACTTTTGTCTAGTTGTGGTTTCTGGTACAGTATATGTGGTTTCTTGTTCGGAACGGTAATGAGTGTGTGTACAGCAATGTGTTCAATGTGCACAGTGCTAAGAGATTAGAGAGTGAAGGATGGCATGGGACATGTCAATATGGATCTGCAATGATCAAAGGAGGCTGTCTCTTCTGGGCACAAGTCTGGATTGGGTTACAGCAAAGGAAAAATGTGAAGTGCTTCTTAATGTGTTTTCTCTGTATTCTCTGCTCTAGGATCACCGTAAATGGAAGAACATCTTCTCCCCTAATAATCTATTTCCTGCATGTGGCTCCCCCAATAAATGTATTAAAGTTTTGTTTGAACTACACAGTTTTCTAGGAAAACAGACTTGCCATTGTTTAAAACAAAAATAATCATGAGTGCTGTTTAAAAGCTGAAGCAAGGTTATGCGCATATCTTTGCTCTGACTAGTTATCAGCCATGAATCTTGTAGTTAGGTAATTATTAGAGGTTTCTTTTTTAAAGAGATGATTTACTTACCCTGTATTCCTGCCAGATTTTCTTTCTTTTTTAATATTTGAATTTTACACATTAAGTAGGGCATGCTCATTTTTCTTCTGCTTCTGCCCTCTTTTGAGTTATGAATCCCTTCAGTGAGTAATGAGCAGTTGGCAACTTTTATGCATAAGAAAGAAGATTCAATGAATTCCAAATATGCTACACGGATGCTCCTTCTCCTACATAAAAAGTATAACATTTTTATGAATTGGACCCACGATGATCTGGCATTAAATCACTGCCCCCTTTCTTCTCTGTGCTCTATTTATGCCCAGGGGACACGCAGTCGCAACGTGTTATAAATTCAGCAGAATTACTAATTAAAAAACCTACTGTACAAAAATAGAACAAAGGGTGGAATTAGAGCCAACAGGAACTGAGCCAGTGCAGTGGTCCTGGGGAAATGGTCTGGGCTGCAAGGCAGGTGATCTGATCCTCATCTGGGATTAACTAACGTAGCTCTCTTGCTTCGGATGATTTACAGTCCTGCAAACCCAGCCCCTCTGCAGACTTTTGGCAGCGGGCGCCAGCAGGGCTCCTGGCCTCCTGTTTCCCATTCTTTCCCCAAAGGGATGAGCAGCTCCCATTGGCACCATGACAATTAGAGCCCCTAGGAAATGAGCAGCATTTCTGGTCTTGCTTGTTGGCTTGCCAGAGTTTGGAGAGACCATGGGAGGCTTCACCTGACGAAAAGGTTTCTCACCATACAATGGCCAGCAATCTGGTTTTCCAGGGAATTGTGCTGCTGGGCACTGAGCCCTCTGCAGCACTGTGAGAGCATGGCCGTTCCAGCATAGATATGGGAAAAGAGTCCAAACAAGTTCTTAGGGTCTCAGCAAGAACCGTTGCTCTTTCTCTGCTAACTTTCCTATCTATCTGCTCTAAAATGGAAGCGTTCAATATTAGGGCAAAACACTAACTCTAGAAAAGCAAAGTATGCAAGGTCTGTGGTGGATAAACTCATCCTCTTTCCCCACTTCCAAGTATAAAAGGTGTCCTACAAACAGAAACAATAAAGGCTGAAAGATGCATGGAAGTTGGTTGGCAAGTCTATCAAAACAGCACCTCCTGGATACTGCCTGTGGGCAGAAACCGAGCTGACCAGTGCATCCAAGGAAAGTATGCCTTCCTTCTGTCAAGAGTCTTCAAAAATAATTATACAGGAGTGATACTAATAAAGAAGTGTTCCTGGGATGATCTAAGCACAAATAGAACAGGAAATTCAAAGTGGGAAAAAAACCATCTTGCAACTTTCTCTGCATGGTCAAACCTCTCACTCTCAGTTTCTCTGCTGATTTTAGTGGGTTCTCTGCCCACACAGAAACCCTCCCAGTACCAGGGAAAAACAGAGAATCAAATGGCTTTCTCTCTCAGGAAAGGGAGAGAATGTAGGTTTTGTAGAGACAAATACAAATTAAAACAAGAGTCTTAATCATTGGCTCAGACTGCACAAATAAAAAGACACCTAGCAGGAGCTCTGCATGATAGGTAAGGAAGCTTTACTGTCCCATACTGTCTGTCTCACTCTTGATATAGCAGCAACCAAACCATTTCTGCATTGTGGTTCAGCTTCTGAACTAACGTGCAGGTTAACCATAAACAATTTCAGCCCACTTTAAACCTCTGTGCTGTAGGAATCAGTGGCTCAGCAGCTAATTCACAAATGGCTCAGTTGACCGTGCAGTGGGGACACTGCAGATAGCTGAGGGCAGTGACCTCGTTACTCAACCTCAGCTAATCTGTCCCCATTTGCCAGAGACAAAAAAGAAAGAAAACAAAAAAGAAAGGGCTACTGTCTGAAGTCCCTTAAAATTCAGCACCACACATGCCAAAATAAGTAGTTCTCTAGAATCAGAAAATGAGTTAAAAGTCGCAAAACTTAAAAGCATTTCTGGATTCTTAAGTAAGGCTGGTGAACCCATAGTTTTCCTTTACTGAAGTGTTTTGCTATGACTCTGAACTGAAAGCCTGCACTCTTCCTGAATTACCTGACTTGTCACATAGCTCAGCCTTTGGCAGAGGAGAGGCTGCTCAAGCCAAACAGCACAGACCATATCTGAGTGCTTACTATGAGGTTCATGGGCAACCCATTTTTCTCATTGCAAAGTTTAACTTACACTCTGAATTCATATTTGCCCATGTTTTCTATTTTTTCCACTTAAGTTCAGTCCAGAAATCTAATATATTGTAATAGAAGTGACTGGATAAAATCCTGCCAGAACTGCAACGAGAGGCACACAAGCACGGGGCTTCTGCACCCAGCAACATGCAGATCATGTGGAAGTGATGCTGCTAATCAGCACAGGGCATGGGGCAGTGAGTCCTTCCCAAATTAATTTATTAAGTACTTAATGGAGCTCTGCTAATGGGCAGAAGCTTCAGAAGGAAGGCAGCAGAGGTGATCCTGCCACCCAAGCCTGCCTCTCTGATGCCTTATGACAGTGGACAGACAAGTCTCTTCTTTATCCTACATTTATTCTCTTGGCTCAGGACCAGGTATTCCCAGGGAAGGGACTCCTGTTGTATTCAGGCAGGTGGGCCCTCTGGGCTGGCTGAAAAGGCAATGTTCTGCATAATATTATTGGTCACACCTGTGTGTACCTGGAATAGCCAAGACCAGTGGAGTTTTTTTGGGTCTCCATGATTTTGGCTGAGATCTCTTTAATCTCCACCTCTAGACATCCATGATCCAGATCTCCATCCCTAGATTTCCACGATCTGGATTCACCATTCAGTCATCCAAACTCCTCTGCTTAACTACCCTGAAACCTTCAGCTACCTCAGAGAAAGAGGTTTAACCCATGCAAGGGAATCAACTTTCTATGAAACGAATAATACTTATTCCATTAATACTACAATCTCTTTACCTCTTATATTACCATGCTGTCATCTACCTCTGTTCTTCCTTATGATGAAAAAAGTCATTTTCTGTAGTCCAGATGAGCTGCAAAAAATGACAAGCCTTTGTCATTTTGGTCTCTCCCTGCTGCATGACTCCTGGCTCACATCTCCCCAGTTCGCAGGAAAAAGCCCAGACACCAAGCAGTCACTCAAGTGCCCCTGAGCACTCTGCATTTTGGAGAATGATTCCTTTTTGAAAACCCTCTCTCCCATCAGTGTAGCTTGGAAAAGCCAGACAGCTGGACCTACTTTAGTGTAATTTAGCTGAGATGTCAGCCCTCTTAAGGAGGAAAACACTAAGTGTGAATAAAAGTGGCACCATCTGTTCCAAAGTGAAGAGACCTCTGCAGCATGGCCTGAAGGTCAAACCCTGCTGGACTCCGAATCAGAAAGTGCTGTAGCACACGGAGTTGTAAATGGAGAGTGCTCTAGCAAATCCCTCCATCGAGTGCCGTTCTAGGATCTGCAGCCAACAGCCCTAATTGAGGATTTATGTAGGCAGCAACTGGTCTTCTGCAGTGATGAGAAGGATCAGGTTTTTGAAGGAATAAGCTCTCTTTTCTCTTCTCTATTCTCCCCATCATGACCAGTAGTTTCTCAAATCTCTACCATTTATTCAAGCAACCAACCTTCACTAGCAAATGGCTTGAGTTTTGATGTTTAATGTTGCAGGGATAGCAGTAGGCAGCTTTTCTTGTTTTCAGCTCTTTTAGCACACTGTTTTGCCTAAAGCAAAATATGGTTTCAAGCAGTCTCACTCCACTGGTACTTTCTCCTTGCCTCAGCTAACAGCACTTGTGTATGTATTAAAGATGCTGCAGCAGAAGTTGATGCTACAGGGCTTGCTCATTTATTTCAGGTAGTCAGCAATCCAACTTTTTTAAAATGCACTTTTTATACAAGGAATTATTTGTTCCCTTTTTTGGTTTACAGCCCAATTTCAAAGCCTGTGAAAACTTGGGTAGGGGGAGGGAGAGTCGTGCACTTGATTGGGACATCAACATAACATGACATTTTACAAAGACTGTCAATATGCCTCCTTAAAGAGACACTGACATATTAGTTTAAGTGACTGGGTTTGCTGAGATTTCTTTAAGGTTGACTTAAATGTCAGATGCCATTAGCTCTGGAAGTTCAAACAGTCTACCACTGTGAACATCTTGTGCAGTGGAGGTTGAAAGGGTCACAGGTAAGCAAAGCCATGCTAAAACACTGCCTATTATGGCTGTGAAACATGTAGCTCCACAGTGAAACGCAGAAACCAAAGCCCTGAAGATAGAAGATTTATATTAATGTCTTCTCAAACAGACCACCAGCTCTATATTTGTATCTCTGCAGCTCCTCACTTACTAGCTGAAGTCTCACTGCTCTCCTCATCTACATGTGAGGGGGGAGGTCTGTTTGTGTTAAAACTTCAGAACACGTGTGTGTCTTTGAGGATAAGAAAAGTGAACTATTGATTAGCAATTGACAAATGCAATAGAAATTTTATATAGGCCGAGAAAGACCCATACATAATTTATGGCTGTGCCAAATATGAGTGACAGCGAACAGCGGGAGGCTTGAGCACAATATTGATTACTTTAAAAAACTGAGAAAGGCACCGTGCTGAGGACTGGGAGGATAAAGAGGAGAGGCAGCAAGCAGAGAAAACAGGAGCAAAGCCATTAAGGATGTTGTGCTACCAGACACTGCCAGACTAGGAAACTGAGGAGACAGTCAGGTGGAGAGCACTGCTCTCTCCTTTCCAATCAATAATACCATGTCAAAACATAAAATGCATGCTTTTGCTCTTAAGTAAAATGTGTCTAAGATTTTTAAAAGCATTGATTCAAGGTGGATCAATGGGAATCTAGGCGTATTTTCCTGTGCAAAAAGGGGGTAATAACACTTTGTAGATAATCACACAACAGAAGAGATTTCCAATGCTAGTTGTAAATGTCCTATTTATATTACAATCTTTTTGTCAGTTAAGGTTAAGAATAGTAGGTCAAGGAGCCATGCATTGTTGAAGAGGGGAAGGCAGGCATGTAAATGTGAGAGCATGGGATCTCTTTAAAAGATGAATGCAAGGACAAAACTGAGCTGGGCAGGAGAGGCTGTAAAACACATCCTCTTCAATTCCACTTCCAAAGTGCTTCCAGAGCCTTTTTCGCTTAACTTCTTAGCAGGTTCAAAGCCCCAGATCCAAGAGCAATGCTCAGCTGAGAGGCAATGAATGAATGTACTCTTCAAGGCCTGTTCCTGGGGGTACTGCATCTCTTCAGCTCCTGCTCAACTGCAAGGTCCTGGCAAGGCTGGGGCTAGTGTTGAAAAGGCTCTGCTGCTGTAACTATTCCAGCAAAATTTGTTCTAGCAATTTTCATCTCCCAAAAATATGTTTGGTGGTAGAGTATACAATGGTCCTCTAATTAAGGAAGTTATGTGAGGATAATTGCAGCTTCAATTAGACTTTTGCCTAACAAGGTTTTGGCCAGCATTGAGATGGCATTAAAACCAAAACAGAAAACATATTTATAACTGGCATCATCTTACCAGTATGGAGAAAAAAGGCTTTAAGAAAGAGGAAAAAATGGAAATAAACTTCTAACTGTCCAATTCTCCCCCAGGGAGAGCCCAGCTTGCATTTCCAGAGATGAGCAGCAAATTTAAGTGAACAAGATGTGCATTTCAAATGCACAGAGAGAAAGAGAAAAAAGAGAAGTGCACCTGCAGAGGGCAGCTGGGGATGTGAAAGGTACCTCAGAGATGGCTTTCACTGCCCTTGCAGCAGCCCTGGTACCTGCACAGCACAGCAGCTTCTACACAGGTACTTGAGTAAGGAATTCCCTGTGCAGACAGCTCCTGGTTCCTGTGCTGGGGTCCCTGCACTGACCTGCCCTGCCCAGTGCTGCCCTCGAGGGAAGCATTTGTGCTGCTGGTTGCAAAGCAAGGCACTGGGTTTGTGTACTTCACACAGGCTTGCTCTGGGCATTCTCTCTTTGATCCATCAGGAAACAAAATTTGGCTTTTGCTTATTAGACTGGAACATTGAAATGAGACACTGGCAAAGGAAAAGAAAGAATTCTTCACTCTTCTTTAAGAGAAAAAACTTTGGAATATTTTAGAACACCACAAATTCTGGACAGTGACTTCAGATAAATCTCATCTTTAATCACTCATTCTTCAATAGTCACTGACTCTTGTTTTTTTTTATAAAGTAGATGAAAAATCTTTTTTTTTTTTTTTTAAAAAAGCATCCCTGAGCTATAGTAGAATCACATATGAGGAAGGACAAGAAGAATTGTCCAAAACCCACTTCAGCAACAGTATGTTTCCAAATCACCCATAAAGTCACAGAAATAACTCTTACAACACTTGGATTTTTTCTCTCTCTCTTATTCAAAGGCACAATTTTTCCATAATAATGCAATGTTTCACTGTCCCAAACATTTACATGCCCCTGAAGTTCTAAATACTGATGCAATAATTCCTTGGCATCAATAAAATATATTCCCTTTGTGAACTCCCGCTGTTTCCCTCATCATTGGTAAAATCTGAAAAGCCTTACAAAAATAATTATTTTGCTGCACACTGTTTTTCATTTTTGATAGAATCTTAACTGCAGATTTCTCTGAATGTACATCTAAGAGAAACCTTGTCATTATTTCCACTGACCTGAGTAATGAAGCAGGAGCATGAGCCCCCTGTCTCCCGATTGGCAAGAGGTTTGACTGCACAAAGCACACCGAGGCCCCTCCAGCAGCCAAGCGGCACAGGCTACGGAAAGCAGAATGGGAGAGAAGCATTTGGGAAAGTCAGGGCCACAGTCTGAGTGCAGCTGGAGCACCAGGGTAGGGACAGAGCACAGGGGACTCACAATGGGGCCCCCCCGGGACAGCACAGGCTCCAGTGGGCTCAAAGTCTACCAGACTCCTCCTGTGTTCGCTGTGGTCACCTGCTGCTTGTGCTTCCTCAGCATTCCCTCCTAAAGGAGCAGTTTCCCCCACCCCAGATAGTCCCAGAAAGGCATCTGCTCCAATCTCCATGCTCCTGGATCTGACAGCTGTGAACTGTGGCAGGGAGCACATCTGGCCTCTACTGCTCTGTTTTTATGCCGGTGTTATGAAAATGACATTTACCTATTCCCTTTACAGGGCTGTGGAGGAGATTGATCAGGCAGCTTATGTATCCTGCTTTCTGTAATCTTCCAAACTAATTAGCTCCCAAAGAGATACCACGCCAGCAGGCCAGATCCCTCCAGCTTCACCAGTAAGAACAGCAGGTGGGAGAATAGCTCCACACACGTTCCCTGCTTGGCCCTTTCTAAAACTGCTTGTGACACTAATTGAACGGTGCCAGTAGTGCTGGTGGCAGAGGCGCACACAACCCACAGGGAAGCTGTTCAAAGCTGCAGTAATGAGTAACCTATTGCTGCTTGAAAGCACAACCGTGGGCTTTGAATTCTGCTATGATTACCTGGGCTAGCCAGGCCTCTGTCCCCTCACAGAGTTAGAGATGAATAATGTTTTAACCTATTTGAATTTTACGCTAATGACCTAGGGAAGAAAGAAAGAAGACAACTCGCTTCAAACTCCTTAGTGTTCAGCAATGTGACAGGGGACTTCAGAGAGAGCCCACCTGGGAGGAGGCACGGTTGAGTCAGCACACAGAGATGCTCCAGGTAGTTGCCAGTGGGGGATCTGGAAATCCTGCTCTGCTGGTAGCGTTGCTCCATGCACTAAAGGCCGTGCAGGCAGTGAGCCTTCCCAGCCCCCGGCAGCAGGGGCTGTCAGGGCATACACACAAGCTTCCGATGCTCTGGAAACATAAAACCAAAAAAAAGCAACTCCTTCGGAACCTTCTCTGAAAGCATCAGCTACAACAGCTCTGAGATTACTCCGAACTCTGCCCAGGGCTGGCTCCCAGCTGCCTCAGCATCAGGGGAGAGGAGAGAACCAGCCCCTCCTCAGAGGTTAGTGCGAATTTCCTAATCTAAGCAGTAAATTTAAAAACTGAGGAGACCAAATTACATGGAAACAGTATCAAGTGTGCAGGTCTTTTCTGGCCCCTATTGCTCATAATTTGACATTATAGCCAGACTTGACACAGCTTTCAAAAGCAATACTGGCTCTGCTGAATGATTCATGCAGCATGTGTTGCAGTAGACATTGACATTATGAAAAACTTCTCTGCAAACCAGCACAGTGATTAAAAATAGAAACAAAAATATACAACACCACAATTCAGAAATAAACCAGCTCACAAGTGTCCTAAAATACACCTGCATAACTCTGGATAGCTCCAGAAACCACTTTAAAGTATCACCATTCCAGGAATTTCAGAGGGAGAGGTCTGTGCTTCTGGGAAGCTTTGCAAGACCGTGTCATCACCAGGCAGGACAGAGGTTGTGTTGGCTGCAGGAAAACTCCAGTGTCTCAACTACAGCAATATCTTCATGCAGAAACTGTTTGCATCTTTTCTTACCCTGCTGTGGTAAAAGCTCAGCATCAAAATAAACACTGATCATAGTGGAAAAATTTCCTTGAAATGACAGAGTCTACATCGTGTACTGCATTAGTATATAGGGGCTTTACCTCAAGACTATCCTAAAATATTCCAAGATGAAATAAATTATTCAGTTCTACTAGTAGTTGATACAAAGAATTAATGCTCACTGTAATAAACAAATTGCTGTCTTGCTTCAGCCTTTGTGCACAGAGAAATACAAGGATGAGCCCTGGCCAAGTTCCTACTCTAGAGAGCATGCACACAAAGTTGGGTCCTTCATGTAGATCACTCTGAACACAGCCCATTGGGATAACAGCATGACCCGAGGCAGCTCGAGCCCTGGGGACTGCCAGGACCCAGAGAGAGGGAGTACAGAGCTGAGATATCCTACCTACACTCATTTTTTCCCAAAAATGCATTTTCTGCTCCCACCAGGGCGGGTGACACAGGTCTTCTGCTGCCCTACAGCAAACACCAATTTCTGCCTCCCAGAGGAAGCAGTTTGTAGTGAGCAGAGTTACAAGTTGTGCTAAGCAGGTAACATCTGAGCCCAGCATGGGGCCGTTTACTTCTGAATGCAGTTCAGCCCAGTGGCTTTCATCTGCAAACCCTTCCAGGTCCTCCTGGCTCTCTCAGAGTCTGATCTGCTCAATAGCTGAGATCAGTGCCTGCATCCTTGCAAAGAGCCACGATACTGCTGTTAGCAACACAGGACAGCAACCTGGGGGCGAAGGACAGGGCACAAAGCCTTGAGATTGGTTTTCTCATCACAGATTGCCTGGCCTTTGCTCTCAGACAAGTGGTCTGAGAGACTAAGCACCTTTCCCAGGATCATCTGGACAATTTAATGGGGCTTTGACCTTCTGTCTGATGTGGCTGTTGCAATGCCCTTATAGCAAGAATATTGCATATTCTTGTTAATTAATTCCTGCAAGCATTTGATATTTACTTCTTTAAAAAGCTAAAATGCTATTAGGGCCTTGAAAATGCTCTGTCAAAGTTGTGAACGTGCTATCAGATTGTAGTTGGAAACACACATTTCACATCAGCTAAACCTCTACCTCAGGATTATTTAGATGTTCTACCCATCCCTGGAATATTTAAAATGGTGACAAGACTCAAATAAGTCTTTGATTCCTGATAGGGCAGCAAAGCTTTATTTTCTTGGAGAACCACTGCATGTGTACAGAGGATGTACTGGGCAAGAATTCTGGATATTATTTTGTGTTCAGCAGATGTTTAGCTGATTGTGAAGTAGTGGGCAGTCATTTTACCAGTTAGTGCTTCAAGTTTCCTCTTTTTAAAGCACTATTAAATTAGTTTTTCTCCCTTTAAGGTTACACCTTTCAGGGCAAAGACTCTTACTCTGCACTGCAGCTCAGTTCAAGAAAGCACCAAATCCATTTGGGACCTTGCTGGACTAATGTAACACAAACCAGTCAGATTAGAAACAAAAAGCACTGAGTTCTGAAAACATATGTTTTTCAGACTGCAGAGTTTAGTCAGGCACTAAGAGGAAAGCTGTTGAATAGAGTATTTAAGACTCAGATGGAAAACAGAAACTTCCTCAACCACAAGTTGTACAAGACAATATACATAACCCATTGAATGGAAAAATAGACTGCCGTTATCGTATTAATGATGATTTATAAAAGTAGATGTTCCAAAACTCCCCAAACATTTCATTTCACTTCTATTAATTTATACTCAGCTTTAACAATGGCTTGCTATATTACTGATTATTTTTTGCCTTTACATCCACTCCTATTCCCATTACCATGTTAATCATTGTAGGCAGTTTTAGGCCTGGTATCTTCCTGTTAAATGGCTCTGGGGTTGCTTCATAGACAAGGAGGTTTAAGGAAAAAAAATCCATTCTGGAAATAGCATCACAGCAGTGCTATCTGTAAGCAACCCCAGAATTATTCTGCTGGTTATTTAATTAGCTCAGACAAAGGTTGTAGAGTGCACAGAAATCTATCAAGGGATCTGCAGTAATATTTGGAGATCATTTCTTTTACTGCTTCATCATTAATATTTTATGTACTCCTCCAATTGATAGAAGCAATAAAACATTTCTGAAAAATACAGAAAAAACAAGAAACTAATATACATGAAATAAAACCTTATCTGAAATTCCACTAGCACTGCGCCCATGGCATCATTTAACAATTTGCTAGGTCTGGTGTACTTCACTGCATAATGACAAAGTACTTAGATCTAAATACATTTCCTCTATTTATCCCTGGTGGAAAATCAAATTGCAGCTTTTTGAGTGAGAATGAATATATCACTGTTTAGTTTACAAAACTTGTATCTTCTTGCTTCTCAAGAGTTTCTCTGAACATGAACCTGGACTGCTACATAAAATAAGGAAAAATATTTCAGTAAAATACATCTCAATACAAGAAACAGTTATGGTTGTAATTATATAGAGATATATATTATTATCTGTTGAAATATTTCAGCATTACCCACAGTTCAAGTGGCCTGAACAGAAATCCTAAGTATGACAAAAAGCAAAATTTTCTGTTTCTTAACCAACACTCAAAATTCAAGTCTTTCTGCAGGATCCTTCTGCAATCCTCATAGTCAAAGAAAACAGGAAGAAGAGGCATCATTTTAATGGCATATCCTTCTCTCCAGGCTTTGTAGGAAACACCAAAGCATCTAGCACTGGGGTAGTTAAAGGGCTCATTTAATTTTAAAAGCATCTCTCCATGGACAAGGTTGGTGCTGGATGAAGGAGAAGTGAATTTGTTCAGTAGGATCTTTATTTCCAGTTTAGCACACATCGGAGAGAGCCCAGCATAATGCTTAGTTTCTAGGCTAAGCTCACAGCTAGCAAAGGCCCATCAACCTTCTATTTTAATTTGTTGTCATTAAAATATTATAAATACAGAACCCAGATTGGCCTTTTAAAGGAAACATATGTCTTGATTCGTTTTACTTTGAGAATATGGTTGAGTCATAGTACCTGCTAAGCTCAGCCTCACCAAATGATGTCCTGCTAAGTTAGTCAGGAAACTTTTACCAGCACTTACGCATAGTTTTAACATGTTTATATTCAATCAAATAACTAACATCACATACAATAGCCACAATGTACAAATGACAAAATGGACAATTTTTGTTTTCCTGGGAATGTCAAGCATATTCTACAAACACAGCAGGAAAAGCAGAAAACTTAAATCGTGCATTATGATAATTGTCAGCTAATTGTATGCATGTGAGCAGTGATGTCACAGCAGCAGTGTCATGACTTTGCAAGATGGTAGGAACAGAATGAATCTCTTGTCAGGACTCTTTAAATACATTTGACAATAATCAGTGAATTTTCAGCAGCAACAATCAGCAGCCTCAGTTTCATTCAAGATTTTCTCATGTTTATCCCAAAGCCAAGCTCCTGATGGCAACCAGTATTCCTGCTCCCAGATATAGACCAAACAAAGGCCAATATGTGCATGCAGAGTGAGCCCTTTACCCTTCCTCTGACATCAATGCTTCTTTTCTTACATATTATGCCTTTTTTTTTTTTTAAGTAGAAGCCAGCTGTTGAAATCTGGATTTGATTAATCTACAGTGTGAAAGATCATGTCAAGTACAGGCAATGACTCACACTAGGAAGAAGGAAACTTTGTGATTTCCCAACTATCTGATCAAGTAGAGTTTTAGGCAAATTACTGATGTTAGATATTGGATTATGGGTTTTTGAAAGTGTGCCATAACCAAGTGAAGCTAGAAACTAAGGACACAATTGAGTAAGGACATATGGAAAAGGTCTTTGTGCTCATTCTTTCTGAAACTATCATAGCAGAAGAACATGGAGGAGAAAGAGATGATTTTTTTTGTTTTTGTTTTTTTTTTTTCCCCCAGTGGAATCTCTTTGCATTATGTAGAAAATGGTCCACGGCATGCAGAAAGGGCCCTTATAGGTACTTTTGGTTTCTTTTTAAAAGCTGCTTCAAGGGAAGAATATGAACCATACACAGTAGAACAGAAAAAGCAGAATTCACTTTCTGGCTGTAGCTGGCACTGCTGCAGGAAAAGCCTGGTGATGGGGCCGTTAGGAGGAGACCTGGGTTATAGGGTTACATTGCTCGGCCATTACTCTTCTGCTATTACAGCACAACCTGCACTCAAGTTCTGTGCACAGCCTTAGGCAACTCCTTGTGCTCCCCTGTGCCTTTACTGCCATCTATATCTTGAGAATGATAGCACTTTGCTTTGTCACAGAGACGTCACAAACCCTTTAAAGAGAGGCATGGATTTGTTTTTGGAGCAATGGGTTTGTTGCAAGTACCTGAGGTCGACAGAGAAATTCAGTGCTCTGTGGACAATCTGCCACTGCAGTCACTTACAGTGACTCTAGGACAGAGTGACTTAATGGCTTTGTCACTGTCAGAAAGTGAGAACACAGCTGAAACCTTTTTTCTGCACTAATATCAGGGCTGTGTCGGAAAGAGAAAGCAGAGAGTCCAAAATGAAGCCATCCTGCTGCACAAGGGATGTGGCCTAAAATTCTTGCATGTTCCTTATAGAAAAATACAGAAAAGTTCACCTAATTCAAAAGGTTACAGTTACATCAAGGGCAGCACCACCATGCTGGAGAACAGTTGCCTTTGTGTTTTGATTAAATATTTTAAGTTCATTCAATTCACAGTAAAACACCTAAACTGGCTGAGTGAGCTTGAGGCACTGCAGTCATAGAATTTCCTGTTATAAATTTGCAGTGAAGATAACTTAGCCTCCCCTCGTTTACAAGTCAAAATATCCATGTCCCAAAATAAAGCAAATACAAGAAACCAACTAAAAGCCATTGGTATATACAGGCAGCAGAAGGGAGTTTACAAGTAAATCAAATAATCTTATCCCAGTCAGAGTATTTATGTGCTCATGTATCTGTGCTTTATTTATCTGTAACTCTTCACAATCAGGAAAAAGTATAGGCTTGGTCTAGTTGAAGGGACTGGTTTATCTCTGCTCCTGACCCTTTAATTTGTCATCTAGCCAGCTTCCCCTTGGTGAGAATGTTTCTGGCACTCCAAGTCTGCAGTTAACTTAATAAGGAATGTAAGCACAGTTAGATAAATTAATTTCAAGGTCAAGCACACTGACAATGGGAAATGGATGCAAGTGGCAGGTAACAGAGGAAAATTCGCATGCATACTGATACACTGTTAAAGGCAGATGTTACTAGATAATTTAATCTCAAATGTAACTGATGTTTTCAGTTGCCCTTTTCCATTAAAAGAATTGTACCAGATGCAAAAATCAAAGATTATTCAAAGAATTAAGATATGAAAAGCATGTTAGATCACTAAACTCCAATTAGTTAAATTAAATTGTATACCATTATCTACCTGTAGTTTTATTGGTAGCTAGCATTAGCACTCAGCTTGAGCAATAATAAAATTAGAGAATAACACTTTAATTGAATTGCACTTAAAAGGATCATGCTGACAAATGTGATTGTATCTGGCTGTAATGCACACCTTTTCCAACGATCATTAAATCCAATGAAATGAAAGTCACAGGATGTTGACAGCTCTCTGAAATAATCTGTGAACCATGCTGTATCTCGCAGTTCCTAATCAATTTAGAGAAGCCTCATTAAGGCTTTGCAGCTAAAGAACACTTAGAAATCAAAACAAATTACAACATGTTATAGATAACTAGATAATCATATCGATACAACAAGAATGTATTGTATTGCAACAATTCATTTCCATTGTAAGAAGAGTTTGCCATGGATGATTTAAGAATTGGTATTCATAACTGCAATCAGCCAGCCCTAATGTCAAGTTTTTTCATCTTTGCTCGTAATAAACATTTCTTATGCTGTGTTTTCACTGTATTCTAGATCTAATACTGGACTCTATGATCCTGTGCCTGTTAATTATTTGTGTGTCTCTGTGTATATTTGTTTTTCTCCTGTGCTGTTTTTGCCTCTCTCTGGAGTGTGCAGAAACAGTGATGTGTGATTCTGGGAACAAATTAGACATTATCAGATACTCCTGTGAATATTTCTCGGCAATTTTTGTTCCCCATAAGTAAGTACTTTGTTGCTGGATTATTTAACAGCCAATAACTCACCCTCACTCTCTCTTACCTTCGGTGGCTGTTTCCTTTTTATATGGCAGCTAATACAAAATAGTGTACCTTGATGTAACACTTACACATAAGCAATTTGAGCTGGGTAATTTAGCAGATTAATGAGACCAGCCAACAGGCATTTAAACCTGCGACATATCTGTGGCACTCTTTCTTGATCTACTTAGTCAACATAGACTTGGCCAGTCACCTTTCTCAGTGGACTCTTCTCAGTCACATGATAAATCATTCTTACTCAAATATTTCTTTTTAAAGATTCCCCCTCAGCCTTAGTTGATAAAAGTCCCAGGCATCAGATGGATTGCATGGAACCAGATACAAACTCCTTTCCTCCAACATGGACATTAAATTTAGTCACTTACTCTTGCTGTTGATTAATGTTCCTTTAGCTTAGAGCATTTGAGGGATTGTTATAGTGTGACTTCTGCTCTCAACAAAGCATAAAATTGGATATAACACTGAAGAGACACTACATAATACTATCCTGTTCTCTCTCCATTGGACTGATTTGCATGGACCACTCCAGACTGACATGGGAACAGACTTTAAAATGCAACAGTAGATTAAGACAGAATATGATACTGATGTTAAATACAATTTATAAAACAGAGGTTAAGCTCTCTGAAGAAATATGGCATTAATAAATACATGCTGTTTCTTCTGTTCTCTTTCTGCACGAAAAGCAAAGCAGGATTTCAGACAACATATGGATTTCCACATAGTATTTAAAACAGTTTTTCATGTTTGCCCAAGGAATACAAAGTGGCTATCACACACACAGTATACTGCTCAGCAAAGGCAACAGTGAGTCCATAAACATCAGAGAGGGAGTCAGAGATTTAAACATAAAGACAACAGCGCCAATAATTGACCAGAGATTTAACACCAGTTAAATTTAATATTATTGGCATTATGGGAGTGCCTAGAAATCCAGTCACATCAGAACCCTTTTGCAAACAATGAAAAGCAAAAACAAAAGACAGCCCAAACATCTCCTGACCTTCTTCTCCAGGAGTGTAAGGAGGGTTTGGGTCATGAAAAAAACAAGCACCCTTAATCCTAAGGATCTGACCCAGCTCTGATCAACTCCCACTGCTGTCACCCTCTTCCACAGAGGGATACACATTTCCATCCCTGCAGTTTGGAGAGGATGAGCTCCTTCAATATGTTAGCTCAGCAAGTGATGGTGAGTCCACCTTAGAAACCATTTTCTTGATGCCCTACCCCTGTTGTTCCCATGATGAACCTGCTTTGACTATTTTCACTGCCTGACCTCCTCCAGCATAAAACACTACACACATATTTCCGTAAGCTGGCAGATCCAGGGCTTCATCCTGCAGTTACTCTTATATCTGACAGCCAGGATAAACACCACTACCTGAGCTAAAGTCATGACATGGAGACCAGAATGTTTTGGAAGCTCAGCTGGGTAGCCAGTGCACAAGAAGCTGTGTCCTTCCACCTGGGACTGTCACCTCTACCCCTGCAGAAACTGCTTTAAAAGAGGGATAATTTCTTCTAGTGCATAGACTCACACTTTTGCTTTTCCAGGTGTAAGTAGCACTGGATGCTAAATGGATGCAGGACTGGAAGCACACTACTTGGTAGAGTATGGGTTCTTCTACCAAAAGAAGAAACCCTAAAGACAAAAACAGATTGTGGGAGGATAAACAGTTGTGTATAAACAGCCGCCACCAATAGGTCTCTCTCACATTATTTCCAGAGAAGGCTCCAAGCTTGTCCTCCAGTGAGGTCTTGAAGGGCTCATGTTGTGGAAATCAGTGTCTGTTTACAAACATCTGCACTCTAAAGAAATACAACCATCTACTGCAACCAGGGCTCAGAGGGACAAGAACAGTTACTTGAGATTGGGAGAAAAATGTGGAAAGGTCAGCAGGGTAAGGGAAGGAATCTGACTGCTGGAGGAATTAAGCATCCCATTCCACTTCACTACATGGAGCACTCTTTACATAACCAGCAATTAATTAGAAACAACACACATTTGTGATTCCCCTTGAGGCAATGAAAACTAACTAATGTACATGTGCAATGGCTTTCTTTTTAGCAAGAAATTTCATCAGGCTATTTCTGTTTTGAACCAAAACCCAGCGTGTGCATCAGATGGCAACAGATCTGAACGTGGTGAGTCCAGACCCAGGAGCAAATAAAAGTATGATAAAAGTATTACGTTAACCACCAAGTCTTCACAGATTTCCACTAAGATCACCACAGCTGGAAATGCTGAACAATTCTAGTGCTGCAATATAAGCTAGGTCTTAGCTCCAGGCTTGCCTCTGGCTGACCTGGTACATTTATATCTCAAAAAAGCCAGGCTAATATGGGCCATGCATTTAATGAGACGGGCTGTGTGCTCTCCGCACCCCACAGTGTGGGACATAGATGGTGCTAAAGGTCATTTTAACCTCAAATCCATTTTTAACACCCATAACTTAGCACTGTACTGTTACAACTTTTCTCTGAGAAAAGCCTTCCCTTACAAAGGGGTTAAAAACATGTCTGTGAAATATAATATACATATTTTTCATTTTGGACAATTTCCTTCTCTCTCTCCTCCAACTCATTTTCAACTTATTCCATCACATATCCATTCTCAGCGCCCAATTACCATTCTTCTGAAGTTATTTGCTTGCTTAAATGATGCTGGAATAATATTAACAAGACTTTATTTTTTTGATTGTCAGGTTACAGTTCAGATGTGAATCAAAATTGCATTAAGGTTCTGATCCTGCAACCCTTGAAATCAACTGTGGTTCTGTTCAATGAAACCAAAAGGTCTTGCTCGTAGATTGCCATAACTCCAGGACTAGTGACCATTTATTATTCATAATACAGGCAGATAAATGACCCTTAACCATCCTGCTCTGTTTCTAAAAGGGAAGGAACCAGAATGGACTAATTAATGACTTCAGCAGCCCCAAATCTTGCTAACCTTTCCTTTGCAGGGATATGCCTGATGGATATAATATTTATATAACAAAGCAATTATCTCTGTAATATGGATTGTTTCAGGATGCATCCAGTCCAGCTCAATGTAGTGGGAATGTGGAAGATGTTATCTGACACAGCATGTAAAATTGATAGATGGAGGTTTGTACTGCCCACAAAATACAGAAGAGATTATCTGCATGACAAACTGTGCAAGCCAGGGTACAGGCAGCCTTTGTCACAGAGGGCTGGGCCCAGAGAGAATTAATATTCCTTTGATCTAAGAAGGGCTTGTGTTAAAGCAGCATTAGAAATGGTGGGATTGCTGTCCAGGATGCCAGAGACCTGCTTAAAACTTACAAAGAGGTAAATAGCCTGAAATAACTTGACCATCCATACCTTAGTCAATAAAAGCTTGAATCCAGAGGATGCCTCTCTGTCTGGTTGGCCTACGAAACATCCTAAATGAGGTTGAAAGAATCCAATAAAGTCTCAAAATTACTGGTGAGAGGGTGTAACTCAAAAAGCCATGAATATAGAAGTCAATGACTAAGAGAAGACTCCAGGGACTCAAATGAGCTGCAAAGAAGCAATTACTAAATTCAGTAAACAAGGGGGAAAGCAAAGAGAAAGAAGCTCTGCTCTGTAGAGGACAGTAAAACACTACTCTTAGGAGGCTGCAAAGAGCAAAGACAGCACTGAACAAAAGCAGAAACTGTAACAGCCCATGAGATGCTTGGCTGCAAGAGAAAAGCCATTATACCTTGGCAATATCTGGGAAGTGCTACTGGCAGCAGCAGCTCCCAGCACAGGTGGGTTGGTGTTCCAGCAAAGCTCAGCTGGGTGGCCACTGCCCTGCCTCCTGCCATGGGCTGAGGGGTGGGGGCTGCTGCAAGGGGGACCTTCCCTCTATAAACTTCTCTGTTTTTTCTGTCTGTTACCTGAAAAGCTTTCAATTGGCTCTGAAAGGCGAAGATGGTGCCTTTTGTTACAGGATGTTGTCTCTGTGGGAGTGGGGAATGGCTGGTCCATTTGCATATGGAGTTTGTGGCCCAGCTGCCTTTCCACGTGTCCATTCCTCACACCACTCAGCCAGTGAGAATGGAGCAGATAACAGTGGTGGCCCATTGCCAGTCATCTTCTATTAGGAAGCTATCTCATCTCTCCAGAAGCCCATTTCAATCTCAGAAATGCAAACAAAGCAGAAACAGAAGACGCAAAATAGCGGGCAGGTCCTTCTGAAGGGCTGTGGGTGCTCAGTGCACCTGAGGGAACTGGGCCCATTAAAGATGAAGAACATGGGACACTAATTTCACAGACTGTGTTGGGAAATCCTGCATCAAGAAACTGCATCTCCTCCTGCAGACACAAAGAGCATTTCATCATTTATTGAGCTCCACACTGGACTGACATCTGACACATCAGAAGCTGCAGTAAAGCAGGTCATTTCAGGATTGCAGCAATCCTGATCAATATAGTTCTGGATTTATGGCAGATTTAGTGAGAGTAAACCAAAGAGATGAGGTAGAATGATAAAAACAGAACATTCAGGAAAAAAACCAAGCACACTTTTAAGTGATCTCAGTTGTAGCGACTAACACATACCAGCTGTTACAAGGTGCAAAGGGAAAGTCTTGGGCAGACCAACAACTTGACCAGTTGTATTCAGCTATGAACGAGTTGCACCTAAGTTGTGTGCCAGTAGATGGTGTGTTTATTTTAACCAAATAGTTACCTGAACACAATTAGAGCTCTCTTCAGCACTGCTGCTTTGTTTTGAGCCCCTATTGATTCAGTTTTACCCTCTGAAGTTTCCCTCTCCTATTTCATCCCTTGTGAAATGTCACAAAGAGGATCACTGTGGCCAATGTGATAGGAACGTTGGGATTGTTGAGTGTAATACGCTATTCAATTTGCACTTCAAAGCATTGTGATTTTGCAGTTAAATATAATCCCGTGCCATCTTTTATAAGAAATGCCAGGATCTTTCCTCATATCCTGGCACAATACCTTGGCTCCAGGTTTACCTCTCCTGGCTTATCCAGGTCCTGATTTATCTTAACAAATGTCCTTGCCCCTAAGACCAAGTGAAAGCAGCAGGAAGCCAATGGATTTCAATGTCCTCTTGATATGCAGCACTGCTTCAGAGACAACTTGGCTCAGGCTCCAGATCTTGTTTTCACAAGAGGTTTCAAGAATTTGTGAGACATCTTTTCATTTGCTTTCATCTTATGATAGCTTGTTCAGCCCCCTTCACAATTAGACTCTGACATTTTTATGGCTCAGAGTGGCTGCATTTTTTTTTTAAGTAGGTCGTGTGAAACATGAATGCATTGCATCAACATGTCGAGAAGGCTTGGTGTATCCCAGGTGCTCAGCATCTGAGACCACTACTCTGCATGTTACCCAGCCATCACCCCCTCTGGGTGCCCCTAGATCACCCCACACTTCTTTGGAGACAGATGGAGGGAAAAGAATTCTTTCTCAGAATAATTGGCAGCTTAGAGGAAGGGGCAACAAAGATGAGCCAAGAATCGGGAACTCTAGATCTACTCATCCATGACTGCTGCTTGTCAAAACATGACACATCTCCCACCTGACAGCCACAATAGGTCCAAAACATTTCTTCTGACAGCCAAGATACCAAATGATGAAACTACTGACAACATATTTATTTTCTTCTCCTCTACCACAAAAGAACAGCCTACTTACTTCTTTACATCAAGCAATAATATGACTAGTGCACATTTTAAACCCCAGATTTGAAGCTGATTGGTGACCCATAGGAAGGTATGTGATTAATTCTGTAAGAAAGTTCATCAACCAATTCCTGAGAAGTACCAGCACAAAACTTGAAAGCTAAGGGACATGCTCCTGCAACACACATTCAGAACTTCAAAACACATGTACTTGTTGGACTTAGAGGACCAACAACAAAATTATATGCCAAAGCACCAAACTACTTGACTCACAAACAATTAAAGCATTCTTTCAGCATACATTATATTTCGTAGGGTTAGTTTTCTCAGGCATTATATACAACAAAGTGGATATGCTCACAGGAGTTGTATCCAGTTCTTAGATTTCTTTTCCTGTAAGTTTTGATCAGACTCATTCTCGTGAACTTAAGGAATTGTGGGCTGGACCCCTAAACTGAACTGAACTAAATCTCCCAAACTGATCCTGGAGACATTCTCTAGAGCAGCAGGGGACTTAATCTCTTAAAAAGTTGCATTGGATTTGATGTGTTTGGTTTTCCTAGATTTAGCATATGGTAATTCCCATCCCTACTATCTTGTATTAAAAGAAAGTATGTCTATGGATAACAAACCTCTTGTATTTCAGACCTACTCCTCTTCTAGCCCTGTTGCACTCATATATTAAAAGGTTGGTGTCATTCAGCTTTTGAATCAGTTGGCAAGTCCTATGCCTAAGAGGCAATAAGTCTGTTGAGAATTTATAGCTAAATGATCATACTCTCAAATGGAACAGCACTCAAGATTTAGTATTAAGATTTAGTACTAACAGCTTCATGACTTCTCCTTTGCTTCTAAATGCACAAACCATTTTTTTTAACACGATGTCTGACACAATTCTTACACTTGTAACTCTCAGTACCAGAAAGTCAGGACAGACTCTCTCACTCAATTTTCTCATCCCCTGCATAGTATTAGGGATTGACTTTTACCTGAAACACATGAAATCAACAATTCTGTGTCTGCTCCATGGAGTAATAGTTCCAGTGTGAGCAGAGACATGAGATCACACCACCAGTGCATCCTCTTCCAGCTGGTTTCAGTCCCAAAGGCAGCACAAATGGAAGGAGTTTGTTCACATCTGGTTACAAAAGTTCTTACAAACACACCTGATGTGACTCAAGGTTAAAAGGGTATCAATCCTAGATCTGAGAGTTCTTTACAAGTAGGTTTCTCATTTTGTTTACTCTCAAGCAACAATTTTAATTAGGTGTAGCAACAAGTAGAATAGAATAGCCTCAGGTTCTAGCCCTTAACGCCCAGTTAGCACACATTGGCTCTCAACTGTAATTATTTGCCTTTCCTAACTTGAGATACAAAATGCTCTGTCTGCCAAGAACAGCCAAGCACAGTTATGCCTGTCTTTGCTTGATGCAGACTGATTTTCCACTGTAGATTCATTATGTCATTGATTCAGTCACGGGAATATTAACATTTTCACACATGTGGGAACTCATCTTGTGAATGCAAAGCTCATTTATTACAGTGATTTCTTCAGAGGCTGTCGTATGCTCATTTTATAATGATGCTTGTAATAAAGACAGATTCTGAAACAGTGAAAGCATGCAAATTTACCTGAAATATGAAGTTTAAAGCCAAGACTGTTTATTGCTGGTAATTAGTGGGGGGGAATCCCCCTTAATTTTTTTTGGTGTCTTGAATAATTTAAAATATAAAGTAATAAGGGAAGCCTAGGGACTTTGTAGCAGAGTGGCTTTTGATTGCTTACTCTGAACTCAGTAATAACTCTGATAAAACTGAGCAATTTAAAGAGAAGGGTCATCTCCAAAGCTACACTTCATGATGTATTAACACCCTCGAATGATGCTTGGACTATTACACTGAAGCCTGAGAAAAGTACTGGCTACACTCTCCCTGTCTAGCAGAAAGAGCATAATTTAGACATAAATGCTTATTTAATAGTGCCATGCATTTATTGCAGCATCATAATTAAACCACATTTTTATTTTGGAACATAATATTAGTATGCTTAGAAAAAGCAAACCCTTCATGTTTGAAATGCTCACCCAGTTAATGCTGTTAACTCTAATTCTGAGCACTGAAACATATAAGCAGTTTTGGTAAGATATCCACAAATCCATGCACCAAGAAAAATAACTGAAAATAAACCAGCTGCAATTCTGAACACATATTTGTAAACTTATTCCTTGAAAAATCAACAACTAATTATCTGGGTCAGCAGAAGAGGGAGCTGCATTTTTATTAAGAAGTTTAATAACACAGAAGTTCCTTTCACAGATGTCATATGGGTGGTATTGAAATAAATAATAATAAAAAAGAACTCTTGTTTTAGTGAATTAGGAAGAGATGGTCTCTTGGGTGGTTTAAAAGAGAAAGTCCAGTAAAATGTTAGTATAGAGTTTCCTGTAAATGTGATGAAATTAAAGTTTCAAATAAAGAAAATGTACCAATTCAAATAAATGGATCTGTCTTTTTTTTTTTCCTACATGAAAGTAGATATTAAAGTTATAATTCTCTTGAGTTTTATACCTTTGCTGTCATTGATACGACTAGAAAGATGTTGCAATTTGGCTTAACTCTTCTACACAAAAAAATCAAACCCAATGCATATCTGAGTATATGCTTAATTAAGCTTATTTTAAACATTGTAATGTCAGTCTTATTTGCAAGAAAAAAGCATCTAGTTATATCTTTTAAAGCACATTTTAAGGCTGTAGGACCAGGTTTGCTGTCAAATTGTGCCCTGTCCCAAAGCAGACATATGCTGGATTAGGAATGAAGTTGAGCACCTGGGGCAGAAAAGATGGACTGCTCAAAACCAGTTTCATGTGCACGGTACCTGCATCCTGATGCTAATAAAGGCACAGAAGTGCTTAAAGAGTGGCAGGAAAAAAATCACAGACAAAAAATCAGCTTGCAGTAGGAACATGTGAACAGGTTCTTCAAGCTCTTGAAATCATAATAAAGGAAAAGCTCATCTACAGTTTACCCTCCAAATATGTGTCAAGGACATGCAACAAGACAAAACTGAGTGCTGAAGAGTTAATTTAGCCCTAAAAATCATGTATCCCTCACGTCTGTGCATGCAGTGAATGAAATTCAACACGCACTAGACCCGGGATCTAGGCACAAGGGTCATATTTTCTTGTAAACTCCAGCTGATGAGTGGACACATCTGCAGAGGGCTCTGCCAGTGAGCAAACCATTTACCCAGCCTACAGCCAGATCCACAGATAAGGGATAAACAATGTCCAGTCAGAATGCCTGACCTCTGGAGAAAAAGCATGATTTTATTATTTTCACCGTACAGTCACCAGCATGTGATCAGCACATTCTCCATGGGCAGACAATGTGGTGTGCAGGCAGCACAAGTAGAGGCACCCCGAGCTGCTGAGTGCAAACCTACCGGGCCTGGAGGCGGGGGCTGCCCGGGGCCCCACTCGCCTCTGCCAGATCCAGCTTTGGGTGCAACCCCTGGGATGCTTCCATCCCCACTTCCAAGGGGTTTTTATGCACAGACACCGCACTGCCCACAGGCACTCCAGCTCCAGGCCGGACTGGGGCATGCCTGAGGCTGTGTCCCAGATAAGAGCCCTTCTGCAAACAGCTGCAGCAGGGAGACAGGCAAAAAACAGCTGTATCAGTGTTACCAGGGACTTTCCATTATCTGCAGTGTTCCAGCTCTGCTTTACCTCATGAAACAAAGCTGGCTGTGTTGCTAACCCTCAGCATTGAAAAACCATAAAACAGGAGTCGCACACATAAATCACACCTAAATGCCTTCTGCGGGATAAGCCTTTAAAGTTCCTCTTTCAGGCTCTTCTCCATAACCATAAGAACGAATACTTCTCTTTCTACATGAAAATTGAGATACTTTTCTCACCATTGGAATCCACAAGCTAGAACTTTTAGCAAATAATGAAGGACTGGAGATGAGCTCTTGAAGGCTGATGACACTGCGCTGATTGTGCAGTGGTTTCTGGCAGTCTGTGGGAGAGACCAGGTGTGAAGCCCTGTGATGTCCTTTGGGGAGCAGACCTGAAGGCCCCTTTATGCTGGGGTTTGTGTGCACCACCAAAAGTATGAGTCTGAACTTTGCATCTCCACATGACACCAGCATAAGCCCAGAGCCTCTAGTCTGGAGGTCAGCCAGGCTTTGACACAGATCCCTTTGTGAAGCATATCGTGGTTTTTTTGCCTACCCTACCTTCATCTTGTTCTCATGCGATTGAGAAAAACCCTCCCACTATACTGATTTTAAAATGGCTCTGTAATGGAGCCTGTAATTTATCAAAGGGTCCAATTAAGAACTCCTTTTTGTTGTCCTGTGAAACCACCCCTTCAGAAAGTCAAGAAAGATATCCCACAATGTGTGAGGCTCTAACACTTGTAAGCAAATGGTCGTCTTTTGGGTATGCATCTGGGTCATTACATAAACAAAGCACAAGCAGCCCAATGGGGCCAATGCCTTATTGTCTATAGGATACTTTTAGGCAAATATTTCAGCTGCAGATGGTAAATACAGCTTCAAAGCATAATGATATCTAACTGTGAAATAGCTGAGTCAGGTGCATTTACTGAAGCGGGGTGAGCCAAACACTAATTACAGTGCGGTTGCACCAGGATTAGTGTTACATCTGACATATTTTAAAAGTAGGCATAAACCAGTGCCAAATGAATTTGATGAACTTCCATGAGCTTCATCCATAGGCATTTTATTGTGGCTAAAGAAGAAAGTTGCAAGAGATACAGAACATATTAGAAGATACGCTTCTCATTTCTGAGAATCAGCACCAGGTTTTCCTGGAGCTCTTACTAAGTGGCTGAAAGGTTTAGTCACTCACAGGTGTTTTGCTGCCATCTGTCAACAGCTGATTATTGGAAACCTGTTTACTCAGACTAGTGCTGTGAAAGAGAACGCGCTATCTTTGCTCAATCTCTTTATACAGCTCCTGAGCATCTTCCCCCAGAACCAAACTGCCCCAGGGCTTTGGGAAATTGCAATCCACATCCTCAGATGAGCTTCACAGCTGGCCCCTACCTCTATGAAGTTCCCAAACTTCAATTCTGGCTCAGAGTCCTGAATTTGGAGATTTAATTATAGCACTGTCATACAGAGGGAAGTCTTCACAGGCTGGGGTATTGCCATTACTTGCCAGATGCATCCACACCCTGGTACAGATTACATACATTACTGACCTCAGCTGAACCATGAGAACAATGAGGCTGGCCCTGGTCAGGAATCTTCTGACAAAACTTGGTTTCACTAGAAGAGGCAGATGAGAATCTAACGTGTTTCACAGACATTTGCTGCACGCAGAGCTCCAGACCATCGCCAGCAGGCTCTGGTTGCTCCAGCCAGCCTGGCAGGGCCCCCTGCCCACCCCCTGGCAACTCTCAGGGAATCACCAAGGCACCCACGTGTCCAAAGTCCGTCAGCCTATGGACAAAGCCATGGCAGGACCAAGACATAAGCTGATTTCTGTCAATTGGAAGAGAACTTCAGCTCATGTCAAGGAGTTTTGGAGGACACAGGAGCAAGTCCAGAGCTGTAGGGTTTGCAGCAGAATGCAGGTCACTGCATGGCTTCTTGCTGCCACGGGTGGAGTTGGACACTAAATGTTTTTACTTACACTTGTAGATACAGAACACTTGAAAACCTTCCCTAGCAGATTGCTAACCTGGCCATAAAAATGCAGCCTTCTGTGTCTGACCATTAGAACTGGATTATTCTAATCTGGGTAGGATTTTATTAAACGCATAGGTTTCTTTTTGTAAATATTTATCAATATAAATTGTTGTAAAGGAGCACCTCTAACTATTAATAGCATCTTTTTATCTACAACCTTCATAGAGGGCATTCAGCCTTTTCCTCTTAAGTACAGGCACCACAACGCTTGTTTCAATCTGATTATGTCACTTTAGGTAGAGAAATTCTAATCTTGCTCAAGCATTTTGCAGAGTGAAAGGGGTGATATGCTGGCCTTCAGTTCTGCCAGAGGATATACATGCTAAATCTAGAAGTTCAGAGGCTTTTGGTCTCTGCCTCCCCGAATCACTTTCCTCATCAACAGCATTAGAGTAAGTTAGCCATGAATGAACAAAAAACAGGAAAATGCTTGACATAAAATCATCTCAGTGTTAGAAACCAAGGTTCAGCATCACTGCACCTTCCCATACAGCACTATCCCATTAGGAATACTTTCATTTGATTAGACTGATCCATTGGCTCCTAGTCCATATTACTTAACCCTCAAACCATTATGCCCTATTGAAAATAATTGGTAATGACAGTTTCAGGTTTAATATTTAATATAGTGGTTAAATGGAGTCGTACTGTTTGTGGTTATAGTTTCCATTGACTAATAAGCAAGTTAGAGAGCAAAATGCATTTTTCTTCAGCTGTTACATTAGCAGAAAGCTAAACACCACGTTACTCATAATAACCCTAAACATTTTCAGAGAAATAGCTCCCAAAGCCAAGTCAAATATTACACTGATTTGTGGTTTACTTGTTTTCGTTTTTATTACTGGAGGACAGTCTTTTTGGGAGCTTTAAGGACTGCTGCAAGGTGGATAGATGCACTGAAAGTCATTTCTTTACATGTCAGGCCAACTTTCAAACCCCTCTTCCCTCCGTGCCTTGTGTACAGGCTCCTCCTGCCTGCCCAGGGAGCAGAGTCCTCTCTCTCATCCCCACAGCATCTCCTCTGCCCTCAGCCCTGCCGCACTACCCTCCGTGGGCTTTGCTGAGTGCCAGTGACCTGGGCTGAGTTAGAAAAACCTGCACAGAAAACAAGATGGGACCTTCCTCACCCAACCAACTCCACTATTTCAGAGGAGAAGCCTTCTGCAGTTTGCTCTCTTTTCTGCACAACAGAGGAGGAAGGTTCTGGGAGAGCAGGGCTTGAGCAGCTGTGAGATATCTAAAAGTAATGACAAACATATGGAAGTTTGTCCTGCAAGGACTCACCCACCTGTACAAATTTTGGGTCAGGTTACCTGGTGTCTCGCCAGTAGCTTCAAAAGAGCTTTATTTATTTACTCTAGCCAAGAATTTGGCGCTCTATTTTTTAATCTGCCCACATCTTTCACCTCCTCCTGTAGCGCTTGTTCTCCCAGGGCTTTTTTTTTTGCCATTAACACTCCCAGTTCTGGATGATTATTACATTAACAGGGATTCCAGCTGAGGGTGGGGCTCACTCCCAGCAAATTAGTCAGTGTGGATCTCCACTCCTCCATGGCTTGGTTCCCGCCAGCATCTGAGCAGGCTTGTACATATTGCAATTGTTGCACTGATTTACTGGAAAGAGACCCCTTATGTGTCATTCATGAGCTGAGTGGATGAGAAGTGACACCCAAATACCTGAATTACAGAAAGAAAACCAACATTCCCTAACCTGGTTCTGTATTTTACCAATGCCAAATGTTGGTTTTGGAAATACTCCTGCTTGCTCCAACGAGCTGAGCTTTTGTGTATTACCTTGAGTGTAGGAGACTCAAAAGACTCTAGATACAATCAGAAGGACATTCCAAGAACCAGATCCTTCAAAGAGCTGTGTACCTTCCCAGGTGTGCTAGCTGCCCATCTATAATTTTATTTGGGACCTATAAAGCACTGCGCTTTGGACTCTGAATTCTTAGAAAAGGATTTGCCAGCAGCAAATAATTAGTATTGCAATTTTGTCTTAAAAATTCTTCACCACACTGAGACATTATTTGAGACAGTCCATAGCATCATGATTTGAGAATGAATGCCCATGCATCTTTTCAGAGATGAGACCCTTAATTTCTGAAGCCCAGATATATTGAGACATAACTCACCCTGCTAACAACAAAACTCATCCAACCCCTACCATAAGAGTACACACAGATGAACTTCCTGAACTAGATGGTCAAGCCAGGTTAGCTTCACAAATCCTAAGGTGGGAGAGAAAGTGATTTACTGTCATTGAAACTTCTGAGGTCACACATTATAACAGAAAGATAATTTACCAAAAAGGGAAATAAGATTACTGGGTGGACTCATTGCTTAAAATGGACTTAGCATTGCTTTTGAACTTATTTAGATGCATGACGGAGAAACACAGCTTTGTTTCCATTTATAAATGTCCAAAATGACAACCTGAATTTAGACAAGTGCCTGACTTGAGTAGTGCCAGGCTGACCTAATTGGTAACAGAAGGACCATATTCTTAGCTGAAATGTACAGAGAGCATGGGCAGCTGTCAGGCAATCTGCCTCAACTGACCACAGTGCTGGGTGGACAAAGCCAAGATGGACAAATGCCTTATTAAGTCCCTCTGGTGTTCATTTGGGGCATGATTCTCCCATAAATACCTGTGCCTAACCAGTGATGTCCACAGACTCATATCAGGCTAGCATTTAGAATTTATTTTTCCCTGATATCAAACATGAATAGCCCTACCTAGACTTCTCAAGAAGGAAAATAAGAGACTATAGATTGAGACTATTCCTGCAGTACAAAGCACACTTACTGCAGACTGAGATACTTCCAATAAATTTCTTCTACTTTTCTTCCAGTTGGACATAGAGCAGTGTAATTCAATAGCAGGGGTGGAAAGGAAAAAGGCAGTGTGAGAAGCCACCAACATTTCTCTTTGAGGAGTGTTCAGAAATCAGTTGCTGTTGCTTCCCTGAATTTTGCCAGAAATCGAAGTTTTTGTCAACTGGCCCGGGGTGTGTCACCCCCAAGGAAGCCAAGTGAGGCATGAGGGGTGAAGGCTGCACTCCCCTGGACAAGCTGGATGGGATCAGTGCTCTCGGTGGCACGTCCTCCTCCTGCTGCTCTGTTTGCTATCAGCACCCGTGATAACGCGAGTGCTTCGTGGCACAAAGCACAGCAGCAGCAGCAGCAGGGGTGACCAGCTCCTCTTCAGGCCAGCCCAGTTTCCCCAGGCTTGATGGGGAGCTTCTGAAAGCTGTATATAGTTAGTGCCTTGTTTTTTAAAAATTCCCCCAGCACAAAGCCATGTAAAGTAGATTCAGCTAAGAACTGAAATAATTACTAAGTATAAATTATTTTATCTTTCATTTTTGCCTATTCACAGAGGGAAATGCACCTTGTGCTCTGTACAAATCCAATTTAAGCTCTGAGAATAGGGTCTAAGTAGGACTTAAGTAGCATAGAGGCCGTTAGGCTGACCCTCTACACTGGGGTTAATTTCATCCAAAAGCTTTTCCAAGAGATAAGGAAACAATCTTTCATGTACAAAGTGCTTGAGGAAACCAAGAAACAGTAAAAGAATCTGCCTGCTTTGAAAGCTTTGTATCTCACCTCAACACTCAATAGAGAGATGTGTTGTGTTGATGTACTGTAGATTATACCTTACCCAAACGGTGAAGTTAAAAGAAAACAGGATCCCTTGACACTGTCTTAGACAACCCATAATACAGCACTATCATTAAACGAAGTTTACAAAAGGCTTCTATTTACATGTCTGCAGAAAATAGACCAGGACACAGGATGCTGACTGCAGTGTAAATGTTAACTGAGGGACTGCACGGCACCCTCTGCGCTGCGGAAAGCTGAGCGCAAACAGAGGGAGGAGAAAACAGCCCCGCTGCCCAAAGCAGCCCTGCCTCCCAACAGCAGGCAGGCTTCCAGTGGAAAATAACCCCACCATGCTACAGGAATGGACAGCAAGAGCAGGATACATGGGATGTGTCTGGCAATTTAAAAGATGGCTGTGAAAAAGTATCTCAATGCTGAAAGAACAAGAGACAGGACTAAACATAAATTGGCCTCTCTGCTGCCAACCTCCAGGAAAAGTCTCTAGAATTGGTGGTCAGAAGCTAAAAGAGATCACAAGGCACAACTGTACCTTGGGAATGAAATGTTTTCATGGCAAAACCTCACTGTTGTAAACACCTGGGCCAACCACTACATGTGTAATCTATAGCATTCATGTTGAAAAGGTGGGGCTTCTCTATGGGCAACTGAATCCACATCTGTTTTGCTTCTGGAGATGTTTGGAATTGGGAAGGGAGAAGGAAATACCAGTTCTAAACAACTGTATGGATAAAGAAGAAGAAAATATCTTTCAGCAGGAAATAGATGATTCAGGTGTATATTAATTGCTTTTCATTTCAATAACAAAAAAATGCAAAAGAAAAAATATCTCAGAATATTGGTGAGCAGAATATGACGAGCAAGGATCAAGACACCAAGCTTAGATTATTTACAGACCCAAGTTATTTTGGGAAGTGCTGTGTCCTTATTTTCTCTTGCTTCCAAAAACATTTCCAACAAGGCTCTGCACAAGGACCCCTGTCGAGGTGAATGCTATTTGGGACTTCACTGTTTGTAGCCAACTGTTTTTACCCACACACTCAAACAACCCTAAAATGACCTCTATTCATGACTAATCTAGGGCTGAATTGAAAGGACTGCCCTTGAGAAAAACCTCTGCATCTCACAGCAACAGGCAGTGCCAGCCTGTGCTTCCCCCAGTCGGGATGGCTGGGCCACTCACAGCCACTGCAGCTCTTGCCTCCATGCACTGTGTGGAAGTTTGTAATGCCCAAGTTTGTCCTACACACTAGATTCATCATAATTTGACCTATTTGGAAGTTAAGACATCACTGTGAGAGGTCACATTCAACTTTCAATTCTACTATGTAGCTTTTAAGACACAGCCCTGCAAAGATGTGCTGTGAACAGCTTCCCTCAGAGGAGCACTTCCCTGCAAGGCCTTTGCATCCTAGACTTGCTGTGTCACACAAGCTCCAGTATCATGTGTAGCCACACATTGTCATTAACCACCCTTTAGCAGGTAATAGGGTGAAACATATCAGTGAACCATAAACCCAGACTGATTTAGAAGATAAATTGTAATGGCCCAGAAGTAGCTGTTACAGCCTTTCCTGTCAATACTTCACCTTTAAAAAAATTCCCTAAATACTTACTAATACTACCAGATGTAATGGCTGTCAATAACATTTACTTTAAATAGTCCCCAAACACATTACATAACCTGCATTTAAAAAGTCCATCTCGCCAATACTTGAAGAAGTGC
Organism: Petroica traversi; assembly: GCA_025920805.1. Taxonomy (NCBI): domain Eukaryota; kingdom Metazoa; phylum Chordata; class Aves; order Passeriformes; family Petroicidae; genus Petroica; species Petroica traversi. The sequence continues at coordinate 7,530,636 of JAHLSL010000036.1, read as the reverse complement.
AGCAAGCTACCCTGTCACCTCTGGTGAGCTCCTGGGAGCAATGCTGCTCTTTGCTTTTCCACATTAACCCTTCACTTCCTGACCTGCCTCCTCCTGAAAGGTAAGGTGATGAGAGACAGAGCTTGGGGTGTAGCTGCAAGATGTGCCAGGTTCAGTGGCAGAGCTGGTGTCTGCTGTTCCTGCTCCCTCCTCTTCAAACAAGGGCAATTATCAAGCTGCATTGTGACGATGGAGGCTGCAGTGTGGGCACACTGATGGCAACGAAACAGGAAAGTGGGGTGGCCATGAATGGGAAGGAGCAGCCCAGTGGGCTAGAGACCCCTCATGGGTTTCCTGGCTCAGCAATGTTACACTGCTGCATCTGCAGGACAGCAGCAAACCTGCATGGAGGCTCTGCCCTTGCTTTGACCCATCTCTCAGACCATGGCTTTAAGTACCAACACTGCAGTGCTAGCACACAGGAGCAGTATGCTGGCAGCTGGCTGATCTGAGCATGGATGCAGCCCTGTGTACATCACTGCTGAAGGTTACTGTTGGTTAGGAGAGCAAATGAGTGGCACATACTGCGATTACATAAAGTAGGGATCAGGATAATTACTGGATTGCTTCAAGAGGGAGGCATGAGGAATCATTTGTCACATCACAAGCATTAACTGTCAGTGTTAATTACAGGTATTTATGTCTGCCACTTCTGGGATTAGCCAGGTAAGCACGGTATGGTGAAGAAGGGCATTGCTGACGGAAGTGGATTCATGTTCCTTGGGGCAACGGCAGAGCCATGGGATAAACACAAGTGTCTTCCAGGTGTCATCCACCTCCTGTGCCTCTCTGGCAAAGCAACACTTTGCAGTTCTTTATGTCAACAGCACTGAGCAGAAAATAACTTGTCTGAGACATCTGCAATTTTTAGATTTCACTCAAGCAAGGTCAATGCTCCACAGTCTCCAAAGAAAGGGATGTTACTAGATCTTTGAAAAAAGCTTGCCAATGTGTAAATAGTCTAGATTCAAAAGAAGTCATATGTCTAATTCTTCTGTTGGGAGCCAAGACCTAGACTTCTACAGTGTTTAAAAGCCTGGGACCAACAGTGTCATATAAAGAGTGAAGTCCTCTAAGTTTTTAGTGCAGTTGTTTCAAACTCATCCAGATCTGG
>JAHLSL010000036.1:7475612-7529473 GCA_025920805.1 Petroica traversi | reverse complement strand
TCCCGGTATGGGATGTTACAATAGGAATAAAATCACACTCATGCCTGGATCTGCCAGCATACAGAAACATCACTCTTTACTAGGGCCATTTCTAAAGGAATCAATAAGAGAACTAATTCAGAAGTCAGCATTTCCAAAACCTAACAAGGAGCAATGGCATTGGGACAAGTTAAAGAAGAATGTGAAAGTGATTTGTTACAGGCCAGAAGCAGGAGATACCAAAGTACTTTGAGGAAAGGTGGGGAGAGTGAGGGGCAGAGAACAGGAGCTGCACTCCAGGGATGGGCACTCCTGGATGCCTGAGCTCTCAGCCGGGCTCTGGCACACTCCTCAGTCCTAAATCCAGGAGAAGAATTTTCTGAGTTACTAATCCCCACACAGAGCTGAAGGTGTGCACAACTAACTGCATTCACACACATTTACAGATCAAGGCCTATATGTACTCCTTTCCCGCAGGCTAAGTAAACTAAAAAAGACTCTTAGGGGTGCTCTGTACCCTACAAATTTCCACTTGAGGTGACAAAATATAGATGGAAGTCCTGAGGGTGCAACTTCACTTGTGGTATGTCTCTAGGTCATTCAAATGTTCAGAAATGGCTCTACAATTATTGTAAAAAGAAGAGAAAGAACAACACTAAGAACTGTCATAACCGAAAAACAATTCAACAGTAAAGGGTTTTTTGCTGGCACACGTAAATGTTCTATTTCATCTTCCTAGCATCCTTTAGGTAAGAGCAGGGATGCACATTGTCCCACCTCTGTAGTAAATGCCCCAAACCAGTGGTAGATCTAGAATAAAGACCGAGCATACAAGACTGTTATTGTTTTGGAAGATCTTTTCCACTCACGTTTTTGAAATGGGAATATTTCAAATTGTATTTTAAGAGATTCAAGTCTTCCTGGGAAAGCATAGTTTGTAGGCAGACTTGCTGCCTTTCATTGCACTGTCTGACACAATCTAAAAGGATTTAGGGCACTACAGGGATCTTGGTGAGAGAAGACCTTTCCATGGATGAGAATAGTACAGGACTATTAATTTGCACTGCATCTGTAGGAATATGATAAAACTCTGTCTCTTCCAGTGCAGCACTGGTGACTGTCTACACTGGAAGAGGTACAGTTTGAAAGATGCCTGTTAGCATATTTCTGGAAGAGTATTAGTTTGAAAAGCTCATTAACTGTAAACTTTCAGTATAACAAAGGTGGTACTGAGAAAGCCTAGATGAAAATTCCTCCCTAATCCTTAATCTACATGTGAAAATTCTCTGTTACTTCAATGAGCTAATTAATCACATCTTATTCTGAGACTCCTCTTTTTTCTTATAAATCTTGAAAATTATGAATATAGTGTGAACCAATCATTTGCAAATTTATTGTCTGAACTAGCATTTCAATGCCTTCTAGTATCAAGGCACTGCTGGAAATAAATACGCACTCCTGAAAGAGTTAAATAAAGCAGGGTCAATTATCACTGGAATGCTAACCAGAACTCTCCAGGGCAGGATAAATCAATAGTAAATACCATCTTACTAGGAAAGTGTGTGTCATTTTCAGTTCAGTGTACTGGAGAGCGCACTGCTCTGTTAAATTAAGTAAGAATTGTAATAATATCTTGGCATGTAGTAGAAATAGTAGTAGGTGAAGTTTCCTCCATGAAGCCAAGAAGTGATGCAATGGCAGCTTGTATGGCTATAATTGTATATTTTGCTAGAATCAAAAATAAGGGTTTTAATGTATTATTAAATTCTTTGCTTGGAGGCAGGCACCCACACACCTACAATTATTTTAATTGCATGTTCCAGATTTTTTTGTTTTTCAGAATTTTATGACAGAAGTTGAAGTTAAAATTAATACCTCTCAATATACTTTTCTGAGTTTCAGTAATAAGTTCTTCTCTTTGGGTAATGGAGCAGTTTATTCAGTGTGTTATATTTTTAGTTTTATGGAAAGATTTTGGAAAAAATTGTGCCAAACAAAATACGCGTGGTAACCTGTATTCAAACCGTAAGTTAAATAAGTCTGGAGAGCAGAAAAGAACAAGTTTGGAAGCTGCAGACATCACTACAGACCAGGAAGAGGTGACAGTGGATTCACATGTTGCAGCTTCTGGAGTCCTTGTGGAATTGTGTCTCTAAAGACACAGGGAAGAAGATGCTCTTGTGGCCAGACTGTAAGAAAGGGGTTGGCTCTGCTCACAGCAGGGCAATATCTGGGTTTGCCACACGTTCCTACTCTGCACTAATGTTTCATATACACCCTTAGTAAGCAGGATGTAGTTTATCTCACTGTCACAACTGAGTGGACAAGGACAAAATCCTGTCAGCTCTCTCTGCTTAACATGAAGTATCTGACACTACACACATCCCACCTGAGCTCCTGGGAAGGTCTGGTGAAACCTTTCACAACACTTAGCCTCTGTTCCTGATTCTGCTGTGAATTCCATGATCTTGAGAATACCAAGCTGCCTTCCCTCCCCAAAATCTGCGGCTGGATCCTTCAGATTGACATTTTCCCAGACCTCACCAACAGATATCTTTCATCTCCCCTGCATCAGCAGATCACAAGAACTATCAGGACCTGTTCAATTTCACTGACACCAGTGGTATTTCTCCTGATTTATAGCAAACTAAGTGGAATGGGAATTGGGGCTGAGCTCTGAGGAGGTCACACATTGCCATTTGCCACCCTTTCCCACTGGGGCAGGAGGCTGGATAGCAAGTGCTCATATTCTCATGGCAAGGGCACTTCCTCTTAGGAAAAATATTCATATATACCCAAATCTTGACTTTCATTAAGCTTAATGCATTTGCAGCCAATTGCATTTGATAGAAAGCCTTTCCCAGGTAGTATTTAAGCTCATCAAGAACACTAATCAATGGCTGGTAGTTAAATGCATTCTTAACTTTTTATGTGCATTGTCCTTGAGCCATGTGATGTGATGTCTTTATAACAAGATCATTAGGGAAAATCACAAAGATTAATAAAAATACAATGAGAATTGGACGCAAGGGGTTCCATTAAATAGAGCAGAATTAAAGACAAATGAGGCTCTGTGGTATTGTGAGTTGTAAGATTTTAAGTGGGTTTTTGGTATACCCTATTGTCTTTTTCTTACTTCTTACTTTACAGCTGTACTGAGCTCATGTAAAATAGGCTGTTCCCAGGGCAAAACTAGACTTGGGAGGAGAAAAAAAAGCTTATGTTCCCAAACTGTTGTGTTTCTATCCTCCCTCCTTGAAAGAATATGAAACCAGGACTTAAAATAAAGGGCAGAAATTCCAAACAACCTCTTTAACTGCTTTTATCCAAAGACAGAATTTCAAGCTGAAAAATTGCATTGATCTACCAATATGTTGCTTAGAAAAGAGTGAGGGAGGAGGCTGCATTTATTTCAGGAAGATAAGCTCTATTTAAAAACAAAGTATTGAGCTTGAGGCTGAGCTTCACACAGACCCTGCCAATTACAGGAGGTAAAAGCTCAGCCACACAAGCGGTTGCGCCCCAGACACTCTTCCAACATGAGGAGCAGCAACTCTTGGAGAATGGAGCCTTTTTGGGACATCTTCCTGTGCCTCAGTTTCTCAATGTGAAATAAGGAATCATGGGTTCTTCTTCTTATTTTTATACCCTTTTGTCTCTATTCAAAATGCTACAACATGTTATGTCACTTGCCACATGTTATACACAGTACTTAATAAATACAGGGAGGCCAGAACTAATTCTGGAGCCTGTAAATATCAATGTAAACACGCTATTAATAACTTTGCACAAGAGGCCAAGCAATAAGGACAGTCTGGGAATCTAGAAGTGACTTGTACCTTGGTTTGGGGTGAAGATTCAAGAATTAACTCATTCAGCATTATAATAAACTTGATGGGTTTATTTTTCTCTATTTTTTACAGAAAATCATCTACACAATTTCTTTGTTTTAGTGAAGCCTCAGCTAGTCTGTGCCAGCTCTGCTGACCTGGGAACAAGCTTCAGCAGTCTTTAAGGCACCCAATATTAACATGAAAGTCTGTAATCACATCTTCCAAGCTGTTAGAGCCCACAGTGTCACTGGGAGTTTGCATGGCTAAAACAGAATTTGCTGTATAATCCATGTGCCGTGCTGTTCATGCATGGTAATTATGTATAACAAAATCCATAAGAAAGGAAGCAGCTACATATAGTCTGCTTTAAAGTATGAAGGGAAGGGCTTATTTTTACTAGCCAAAGAAATAAGCCAAAAAGAAAATTGTTCCATACTTTTTTTCATGATTAGCAACCACTAAACCATCAGTGACCCCAAATTTCACAAGGCAATTTCTCAGTACTCTTCCTATCTCAGATGGTCAACTATTAATCTCTTCCAGCCAGCAGATACAAAGTTCTGGGTTACAGCTTTTGCCTTTAGAGAGCAAATCTTTTCCTGTATTCATAATGCAACTAACAGGCCCACATGCTGGGAAGAAGATGGTATAGAGATGCCAGAGTACAGAATGACCTCAATTTCTGACTGGCAGCATCCTGCCACTACTGCACATCCGCCCCTGTGTGATCTGTGGCCCACAGAAGATCCTGTTTCCATGCAGAGACAGATAAATAACCAGCTCTCCTATTTGACATAACTCATGAAATACTTCTTCATGGAAAATTTAGACAAAACAAAACAAAACTGTTATATTTCCTACTGTCTTACCTCTGCCTTTTTAGTAGCTCATGGAAGTTGTAATTTGGGAGCCTAATTTAATTCTGTGGTCAGCATCCCTTAGAGAGTATTACTTCAGAGACATTGAAAGCTGTGACAAAAAAGTCCTGTCATGGTAGAGGCAACCTGAGCACAGCCCCAAAATGCAGCAGATATTCTTATGTATATAAGAATTAAGTGAAGCAGAGTTTCCACTAGGCCCTGAGAGTAGGCTTAAAAAGCAAAAAGAGAATTGGGAAGAAAATTGAGTTTCTGGGGCAAAATTTTGTGTCCCTAACCTAAAAAACCCCCACAAGCCCCCCCCCCCCCCAAAAAAAACAACTCACAAAACCACCCTCAAAACCCCACCAAAAACCCAGGTTTCAGAGGAAAAGTGTCACAAGTATTTTTTGTATCACTACCAAGTTGTGATATATCACAATCTAGTTGAATAGCAGAAAAAATAATTTAGGCAGCCAAGTTTGGAGTAGCTCTGCTACAAAAAAACCTATGACTAAATGTAGGCCTGATGCGTGGAAAACCAGACGTTCTTAGGAGCTGCTTTACTTTTAGGCCTCATAAAGACTAATTCAATATCTCAGCTGCCTTTTCCCAGCTCCCCAAAGCCTCAACTCCCCACTCCTGTCTTTGGAGCAGAAAGGGGCGAGGAAAAGAAACAGCCTTCAGCAGAGAAATGGAGCATTCAGCAGGCGACAGCCCAGTGCTCATGCTTTTGAGGCTGCTCCTGGGACTCTAGCATTGCCCAACAGGAATATTTCTGCTTTGTTTAACACAGTGAAAAAAACATCAATCGACACTGTAATGTTAAGAGTGGTGGATGCAAGTACGACCGATAAACAAACACGTCTTTGTTTTAATAGTGGGGAGTGACTTATCATAGTTAATTATAGGAATTTACAGCTATTTATGTGAACTCAAGAAAGCAGAAAACATTCATTTGTTGGTACTGTAACTGCTGGGTGGAGGCAGCCCAGATGCATGGAGATGAATGCTAGACTGTATCTTGTTTGCCTTGTTATGCACAACTTTACTATGTAAATTTGAACTTCAGTGAGTAGCTACTTGGCACATTAGAATATATAATTACAGACACACAGAAAACCCATGGAAAGTGACATTTAAACATTGTTTCTTTGTCACATATCAGTTAAATATAGAAAAAACCCCATATTTACTTTAATCCGCAGTAGACACTTGGTCTCGCACCTGCTGCTCACACGCACAATATGTCATTATCACTCAGTGTCCATCCTCTTACACAGAGAAAACAAAGTCACTTTGGTTCAGTTTTGTCTCACTTCAAGCCTCAGAGGAGATGCACTTACAGTGGAATGTTAAGCAGAAAACAAAACCAAAATAGTGCAACATCAACCACAGTTCATTTGCAGGGGAAAAAAAAAAAGGCTGCTCTTGTGCACATTCAATAATTATCCCAAACCAATTATGATATGATGGAAGGAACTCCAGAATAAACATTTCTCCCACTTTTCAAAGACATGGCAGTGCTATTGATACTCCGCTGTCACCATTAGCAGTCACACCAGTGCTCCAGAAAGGGCTTGGCCAGCAGCATGGGGCTGGCAGGGCCAAGGACTGTGTGCTCCCCTGCCCACTGATGCCAGACAAGGCTGCTTATATCCCACATATTTCTTCTGCACAGGAATCACTGTGAACAATTATCTAAAACACATAAACCACCAGTTTCTGAGGAAGACCAGATCTTCTGCTAGGAAGGACTGAAAAGCGTTCCTGGCTCCGTAAGGACAAGTTTCAGTGAGCAATCACCTACATCTAAGACCCAAAGACATATAAATAATTCCCCAGTATTGCAGTGCCTACCTGCACCTGTCAATGCATTTATCCAGACCTCCTGGAAGAAGCAAAATTTATTATTTTACCGAGGGAAGACCAAAGCAGAGAGACATTAAGGACAGAGTAGATTGTTTGAAGCAGCACAAGGTCAGACTCCCCAAGCTGACACTGACCTAACCTCATCCTCTGTGGCAACACGCAGCTGAGACAGCTCATGCTCCCAGATGCAAGCCTGGCTGGGCTCAAGGTGGGCTCTTTATGAAATCAGACTCTCAGCAAGGCTTGACTACATGCTGAGGAGCAGTGCAAGGGACAGCTCCATCCCCACTGTGGGCACAGACATGCCCACTGTGACTTGCCCAGGATTACACCCAGGGATGCTGTGCAAGGAGAAGAGGTGGACCAGAATTTTCAGGGATGCATTGGATCACCTTTCTTCCCATAAAAATAGCATTCATATTTGGCAAGAGCAAATTTTCTATTCTCCTAAGTAAGGCCAAGGAGTTCAGGGATAGATGCAGGATGTTGCAACCTGGATGCAACAATCTGACATAATTTTGATTTAAAAATTCAAATAACTGCTCCCAAGCCCATGTTTCTCCCAGCAAATAACTAACCCATCTCGATATCTCATTCACTTTTCTGTTTCCAAATCATGCCTTGCTCACCAATACCTGCAATTACTCAACTGCCTAAGAACAAGTTTTACATGTAATCCCCTCAGAATATGGGACATGTCTATTAATTCCTCAAATTCTTCATATGGGATGCAGCCATCTCTGGGGTGGAACAAACTGCACAATTTCTGCAAAGCAACAGCATTGAGAAGAAAACCCCTGTGTTTAGTCCAAACTATAGCAGGGGATTTAGAGAGCACTGCCTTAGCAGTGAGGATTCCTGCAAGCCAACCGGCTTCCCATGGCTACCTATACCTTTTTCTTATTCTTTTCTTTTAAAGAACTAAAAACATGAAGCTAATTTGCTCCCAATCAGTCCTTGCCTAATGGTACTCTGTCGTGTTTTCTTGCTAAAATCCTTTCAGCCATTTATATATTGCACCTACAGCCTGGCCATCATGCATTTCAGAAGGAAAAGTGAGCAGCATCTTCTGGGCCACGTTCCCACAGTTTTGATCCACTATTTGTTTTGCAGCTCTAATGATTATTTGTAGTTAAGAGATCAATGGAAGCTCTAAACATATTCCTGTGACATCCGGCATACAGCTTGCGTTCAGTCACAAATGAAAATAACCACACTGTGCGTGGGTGTCTGAATAGGCAATGCAAACACCCAAAGCATAAGAGGCCTGAGGACATACCGCAGAGAATATAAATTCAGACTCAAAATGTCATATGGCATCATTACACTACGCCTAACAAAAATAAGGGAGCAGAATGGAAAGGTTGCGAAACTGCTAGTAAACAATACTGCCAGGTGGGATGTTAATGCAGCCTCCTGAAATGGCAAGTGGAGCAAACTCTGTAACCCTCAATTAATGTGTCTAAATCCAGGCTCTTCCCCCTAAGAAAGCATCATTCAGTTGTAAGGAAAGAGAAGAGGAAAGAGAAGGGAAGGCAGATGGAGAAAATATATATTTTCTTAGAGATTCTATGGTTGGACATATTATAAAACACCAAAGACATCTACAAAGTTGGCTTCATTCTGCAGTAGTCAGATATGTCATACAGGGTGCTTAAAACTTTGTGCTGTTTTTGTATTTCTCCACATGCTTAGTTTTTATCCATTAATTTGTTTTAAGCCATTTCTATGCACATCTACTTAAACAAACTTTTACAAAACTGAACTGTTTCTTGGGTCACACTTCAATTTGAAGAAAAAGATACCGTATCTGATTTTTTTAGATCTTTCCTTAATAAAATAATGCTTATTCCAAAAGGCTTTCTACTGATCTCAATATTTTTTTTTTTCTCTCTTGGTTTCCCAGGGCAAAAATTCTAATTCATGCTGCTGCTATTGAGCTCCTCTTTAGCAAGTGCTAAAGAATTGAAAATATAGCAGCTACTGGCTAAACTTCAAAATCCTGGAGTGTAGTCCCAGCATGGAGGATGCACATACATGTCAGAGAGAGCTGGATGCATACATTTGTCTGACTTGAGTATTCACTGCTGAGGAAATCAGTTGGTTGGTTCTGGCTTTTTTGTGAACTCTGACATATCCTCACCCACATTTTTCATCTTAGTAATTTTATTCCAGCCATAAAAGCTACTTTATGTCCACTCCTTACCTGCTCACTGGAGGCAGGAGACTAATTTATTAGGGAAAGAAGTAGGCATTAATCAAGTTATTCATATGACAGAGACTGGGCAGTGTCTATCTGGTATGTCATAGGTTGGCCTATACCCGTGTTTCAACTCAAATATATCCAGGGTTCAAATGCAGGTACAGCCTGACCTTCAAATATAAAGGAAAAGCACAAGAAAGCTTCACCTGTCTTTACCTCTCAGCCCTGGCCAAAAGCAAGCCTATGTGCAACACTAATGGGTCAGACTGGTTCAAGGCTCCAGACAGACACTGCTGTCACCTCTTAGTTGCCTACTGCTCCACGCTGCCTTCAGCATGTCAACTGTGAGCACACACAGATGAGAGATTTCCCCTGTTTTCTCACCTGCCTACCCTTCTGCAGAAGCAGGGGCTCAAGTGAAGCTCTGTAGGCCCAGAAGACTGGGCTCCCCTAGCACACACAACTTTTCCACTGCCAAAGGTCAGTGTTTTCCTGCACAGAACAACTTGCCAGAATCACAGGGCACCTTTCACATCTCCTTGATAGGCATGCACAAATCTGAAACTTCCTTTCTGTGAACAGGCTGTTTGAGTTGCTTGTTTTTACAGTGTTACCCTGCCTGTGTCAGTGCATGACATTACAAGAGGTGAAAATACCCTTTAGTTTACCCCTGTGCCTGACTGTGATTCTTTTTCTCTCAATGTAACTTTTTTCTCAATGTTGTCGCAATGGGACAATGTGTCCTGCTCATTTTCTGATTGTGTCCAGATTGCTTTTCTCCCAAGAAAGGGGTGGTTCATGATTTCTGACACTGAGTCAGAAGCAACTAAAGCACTCGACAGTTTGCCTTTGAACAGCGGGGACGGGAATTGATTAGGGCTAAGCAAAGCTGTCAGACTACAATTTACTAAGACAAAGTCATCTACATCACCTAGCTCCTTATAGTGTTTTGATATTTTCAGACATGTTAGTAGTGAGCATGTATCGATTACCATTCCTTGAACGTGGCAGAGCATTTCCCTACTGAGTGGCTAAATGATGTGTATGTTGGAACATTTAATTGAATGTAAGTATGTTATTGGTAATTTTATTCAGGATTCCCACATGAGACAAATCACACCCATTACTGAGAAGTCCAGCTCCTGGAAAGGGGCCCAAATGTGTATCTGAAGTCAAAGGCACTGGAAAAATACAGGGTGAGAGGGTGGAAGGAAAATTTAATTGCTCAAGTATTGCAGGGACATAAGAAATGGATTTTTCTTATATTACTTACACCACTTAAAAATTGTGTGCCTAGACTCCTTTCCAAATACCGATAGAAAGCTGTTTTAGTTAACTATATGAAGATGGAATGAAGTGCCAAGTGAAGGCAAAGATAAAGGAAAAATCAGAATAAATCTCTAAATCTCTTAACAATGACTCTACTCTGTAGTCTACCCTGAGATATTTCTTACTTTACTTTCCCCTTGCAAAATATTTCAGAAGAATAGCAAAACAGGTACAGAGCCACAGGGGTAGAAATTAGGTATTTGATGTATGCAGGTATGGTCTGTAATACTACAGTTTGGGTGTTTTGATAATACATATACAGCAGTCTAAAACATGAATATTTACACAGCAACAGTTCCTAATTTTGCAAACACCTCTGAGAGTGTGAAAAATACTACACAAAGCTTGTGTGAAGACAGTTAAATCTAGAAGACAAGAAATACAATCTACCCTTCACTCAGCATGCAAATGATGTCCTTTCTGGAGTTAACAAAAATTGCACACCTGCATTTACAAGACAGTGTAGTTTGAAATGCCTACAAATCAATATTGGGGCTGAAAATATTCCAAACAAATACACAAGCTATTAATTCGAATCCTGATTCAGCTGACAGCCACTGAATTTTGAGTTGTTGAAATGCCATGTTCAACATGCAAGAGAGAGGAGAGATGCACGTTGTGGAACTGCATTTATGGCCAAAGCAAATCCTCTGACTGCTTACCAGTGGAGTAAAGCAGCGTGCAGGGCTCTCCAGCTTCCCTCTGTGCAGAGTAATATCACATGACAGAACCTCTACTGCACGAAATGGCAAGCTGGGAAAAATAGATAAGGAAAGCATTGGTATTGAAATACACAAAGAACAGCAGATACTCTTTATTGTGTAACGCATTAAATTATAGTGGATGGTGTAAGTAATTCGTAAGCATCACTCAAGTGTAAAAAAAGCACTTAAAGGAAAAAGTTTGCAAAATTCATGAAACTTTTCTTCCCCAGTCCTCTGAATCCCCCCCTTTTGAAATATCCTCAGGGTACAGATGGGAACATGCAGATTTTTAAGTTGGACTATGTACATTCCATGAGCCCAGTAAAATCACACAGCATGCTAGGAAATCCAACAGAAAAATGGCAGGAAACAAAGATAGGATTCAAACTGTCACTGAAGATGAAGCTCAATTTTTTTTCCCCAGTCCACCAAAGGAGAAGTCCCTTTGCTACATGGAGAGGAGAATGACACCTGGATTCACATTTCTGCACCTGTTCTCTTGTGCTGAGTGCAAGCTTGCTCATGCTGGTCCAGCACCAACTTGTTGCATGACTCAGCTTCACAGAGGCTTCAGAAAACATCCTGCACTGGACTTCTGCAAGTTCTGTCAAACAGACTTTCTCAAGTACCAGTGGCTGAAACTTATTAACACAAGTTATGGGTAGATATCCTTTCCTGTTCCTTTACTGGATGGCAGATGTCCATACCTGATTTCCTCAAAAAACTAAGAAATTCTCCATAACAATATGACTCATACTGAATTGCCTAATTGCCCAAGGTCACTACACGCAAAGAAATTAACTTTTTATTTCCCATAAGCTACATGTATTTTGGTTTCCAAACTACTGCTAGTCCAATAGATTATTCACCTTTTCATTCACCTTCAAAGTTGGAGATAATACATCCCAGAAGGGTTGTTTTGTAGTTCAATGCAGACATGTCCATTCAGTGAGGGCATATCAACAGGTATTTTCAGCTTGCAGATAACAATCTCTACAATTTAAGTCTAAAACATTTGCCACACTGTGTGAAATGATAACACAATCTCAGCTTGCCTGCACTTGCCAAAGTCGTAGCAACCAACCCCACTGAAAGCCCAGCTCTTGTACCTTTCCTTCTTTACTTGAAGAAAGTAACTTTTCTAGCAACCTTTCCTCAGCACCTTCTTTTCAATAAGTTACTGAAACCTGAGCCATTACACGTGACAACTTGGAATACAGGTCTTGAACAAAGAATCAGATGCTCAGGAACAGGACCTGCTAAGCCTCCACAAATGTTTGCGTTTGGTCCTTACACAGATGCTCAGCAGAGATTTCCATGCTTTGCCCTATGAGCTTCAGGAATGTGGTCAGTACCTGCTGGCACTCACAGCTGGCTCAGGGTGAGGGGTCATTAGCCATGCCCTAAGCAGGAGCTGGTTTTGAAAGCATTCAGCCCCCGTAAACAGCTTCACATAATCGGCCCCAAATACCCAGCCAGAGGGAGCTGCCCTGTCACCCAACACACACTGAGTATGTTCAGACACAGCAGCCAACTTCTGCCAAAATCCCTGGCTCGGCATGGCTGCAGCACAGCTCAGACCTGGCAGGTTCCTCGCATCTCAGTACCCAACATCTCAGCCATTTTGAAAACTTGGATGTTTGAACATTAATTTTGTATTGAAAGAGGAGCCCATATATCACCCACCAGCTGAACACTCCTGAAGTACATGCTGCGATCTCCTGATGACGCTGGGGAGTTTAGTCCAATTTAAAACAACAGTAGAGCTGACTCCAGAAAGCTGGTGAGCTCCTAATCCTGCTCCCCACAGACTTCACTGTGTCAAGCTCAGAGTCCCAAGGTATGTAAGCTGACAGAGCCCACAGACAGTTCTCATCTGCTTGGCCAGTGTGAGGCTTTAGCTTTCACTGACCTGGACAGCAATACACAGAAGCTACCTCCACATGAATGAACTACTCCTGAATAATTTCACCAAATATTTTAAGACCCAAATTGCTTGCTTTGAAATGCTTACCTTTACCCATCCTCCTTTTATCTCACAAGCCAGGAAGAGGAATGCTGCCAAGGCAGGAATCTGGCTGGCGATGAGCTCCTTGATAGGCTCCTCATAACATTTCAGTGCACCGCAGGCCTCTCACTAATCATTGAGGTGAACGAGCTTGAGTGGCTGCCTGGAGTGAGCTTTAGGAGGACTTGAACCCTCCAGAGGACAAAATTATAAAAAGAACACAGGCACCTAGGGCCAGATCACTTCAGCATGAGGGAGAAGCATTTTATTTTGTTTCATTGGGTTTCTTTTGAAGTTATAACCTCTCAAAAGTGAAGACTAAAAGCCATATATTTCATGTTTTTTGCATTTCTCCCCATATCATTCTGTCTAATTACTACCTTTATATCTCTTTTAACTGTCCTGGATGCATTTGATTTCCACACACAGATTTTTTTTTCTGAACTTAGTATCAGATTTTTTTCCCTTCTCCAGCTAACAAAACACTTTTATTTTGCTCACAACTGCTACTGCTTTTCTTCTCAGATTTTACATACAGTTTGACTCTCCTGAATGAGCACAGCAATAAACCTCTTCCCTTGGAGTCTAGATTCATAATCTAACATAAAATTCTCAATGCTACAATTGTTTGCCTATTTTTCATGGCATGTTTATTACCATAACTCTGACAAAATGAACATAAATCTCAAAAAAATAGGTTTACTTTCATAGTGCCACCCATTTGCATGAGTTTTGGCACCCTTCTTGTGAACAGCCCAGAAAGCAAAGCAGCTGACCCTCTCTGTAGAGGACAAACCCCAAGGATGCAAAGGTACCCACTCCCAGCTGGTGCCATGGGATGCCAACCTAACTTAAACCTGCTCACATTGCCAGCTGGGTGTAAAAAACCACCTGCTTTTGAATGGGCCATAGGAAGAGAGGAAGGTGGACAAATTTAATTAAGTAGCCTGTTCTGCCAGTCAGTCAGCACATTATTGTTCCTGGTTTTGATGTTAGTAGGATCATTCTCAGCTTTTCACCATCCTTCTCACTACAGAAGAAAAAGAAATACAACCCCTTTGAAACAAACAGAAAGCAGAAATTGTCATTTCCTCTGGTGATCCTCAGCAATCTGTGAAGACAGATTGTCCAACACTACACAGTAAAACAGCAAGTAAACATCAAACTGGACCAAACTTGTATCATCAGTGACTCTCTCAGTCCCAAGACTGGTTCAGAGCCTGGAAGACTGTGAGATGGGCTCAATAGATGATATCCTAAGCATCCAGTAGTGGGAACAGTCATTCCTTTTACTACTTTGCACCTTCATTCTCCAACCTCTTTGTTTCTGCCTGCCTTTGGCATGCATGCAACAAGGACAGGTTCCCAAAGGAACAAAAATTCTCCTTGATTAATAGTTGGGTTAGCGTAGATGGAGCTGAAATCAGGCTCCAAATAGTTTGTTTAGAGTTTTTCTCTCTGTTTTATTAAGCCCACGCTACAAGCAAGTTTGGCATGTGCATCTGAGTCCCTGCTGCAAACACAGCAGAGCAGAGGGATGTGGTGGCTGCCCCACTGAGCTTCACACACGTGTAAATGAGAGTGGTACAGTGGCTTACAGAAGACAGAACTCGTAAATATGCTGTAGCCCAGTGGTTGGGAGAGGCAATTAGATGTCTGCTTTGAACATAAAATATTATTAATTCTGTTTTCAGAGCCTGCCATATGGTTCCCTAGAGAAAACAAGACACTAGAGGAAAGTTAAAACTTTTCACACTTTCACAGATGCCCAAACCCCATTATTTTCCTCAGCCTGAGCTGTTGCTCGCAGCCTTTCCTGGTAGTTGCTCTCACCCACTCTGTGCCCATTCTTAGTCAGTCATCTAAGAAAGCCCAATCCCACAGCAGCTGACAGACAGTGCAAATAGCCAAGCCTATTAGGAGGAATTTCACCAGAAATTGCTGTTGTTTTGGTTGCATGGACTGAGTCACATTACAAACTTCCCAATCAGATTTCAAATAAACTGGAATTCATGGCAGTCTGAGTCAAGAGCTTTCATTCTTTCTGCTCAAAAGACATGGCTGATTTACCAGCAACCAGACTGCAGTCCCAGCACATGCAAGCACTTGTTGAACAGCTCTCCAATTAGAAAGGAGTCTGGTCCCATTAAGACTAATCACACAACCCTTACCCTATGAATTTGAGTTCAAAACTTGACCCAGCGTCTGTATCTCACACAGCTGATGCCAAGTATCTTCAATCTTCCATTTAGGGTCTAGAATGTTTAAAATAACTTTTGCTTAATGGATAGAAAAGACTAAAATCTGGTGTACAAATGCTTCTGACTACAAAGCCACTGAATATTTCAGACTTCCAAGGATAAGATTTGACAGAAGTTGGAAACCTGAAACCTTGGAAACTGTATGGAAATCCCCCTTGGTCTAAGTGCACTAATGGTAATTTCTCCTTTTTTACCTACAATAGTGATATGCAAACTCATAAACAATGCTTTTCCAGGCCATCAGAAAAGCAGTATCTGGAGAAGTATCTGAAATCCTATATTTCTTTTATGCAAATTCTCCAGACAACTTTAAACACTTATGAGGCAAACCTTGCTCTCAGAAACACCTCTGATTTCCTTTTCGCAGTATTTTCATTTAATGAAAGTTAAGAGAGATTCAAATATTATTTTTTAGCTACAGGCATTGTATTGCATTTAAAAAATCAGGAATAAAAAGTATAAACTTTAAAAAAAATATTATAATTAAAGCAGTTCCTAAGGTCCTTTTATTACAGTAGCTCCACCTGACCAAATCTCACTTGACATCTGTTCACTTAACAACCTTTTGAACAAAAGATATTCTTATTCCAGAGCATTCAGAGACAGCTACTGCATTTTAATTTCACACCTTGCCTTAATAACAAATTAACTTGAAAGCATAGATAACCCTTTGTTAAATACAGGCTGCTCTGGGCCTGCAATCTTTATTTCCAATGAAATATTGTAGAGCCAGGTTTGCACTGTATCTATAAGCAAACAGTAAAATGTAGGAACAAATTCAGGGGAACTGTTTTATTCTGGTGAACACCAACATGATCAGCTCTTACTCATACTGTCTGAAACAAAGGCCAACAAAAAGGGCCCTGGATCAGGCTCACAAATATTTGCAGTAAGACAATGTGAACTCTCCCAATGGATAGGAAATGTGCCAAGGTGTAGTTAAAATGCTTCTCTCTGCAATGCAAAGAGTGGTCACTTTCCCTGAGGCCCAAAAGTTGCTCTACCTGAGGACCTACACATGCTCACGTGCCCAGCAGATTCTCCCACAGCTCCACAGCTGTGACCTGCTCTCCTCTTAGATGTGGAAATCATCAGTCAAAGGCAATAAATATGTTGACGCATGACTTGGGACACCTCCAGTTTGTGACTTAGACGCTCCCGTACAGCTCTCGAGGTGACCACATGAGGAAGACTCAGCTTGTTCTGCTGCTAAAACCCCATGGAAGGAGAGAGGCACAAAGGCACCATCAGAGCCTACTTGAGTCCCCACCTAAATGTAAAATAAGTGACAAAAGTAAGTTCCAAAGATGCTGTTCCCTTGCTGTTTGCTGCAACTCTGATGGGCTGCGGTTAGGCTGTGGCCAAGGACTCCTGAAAATGCCCTTCTCACAGCCCAGCTGTGCCTATTCATCATCATCTGCTTCATGGGTATTTTAATCGGACGGGCGGGGGGACCTAGACTTTCATGAGTACTAGGAATGTTATGTAAAGAGAAATCTCACTGTTTTCACTGTGAAATTTTGCCTCAGGCAACTTATGAATGTTCCAGGGAAGATATTCACCATTTTCAGCAAACAGCTGACAGATCCATCTGCTGCTCTTGGTGATATTGGGTGCAATTTTCAAGTGTTTCAGTAACACACACTCCTACAGTCCCAGTGAGAAGCCAAGTTCCTCCTGCATGACAATTGCAAGGGAGGGGAGACAACAAACTTTTGCTCTAAATTTTTGAATCTTTTTAAGGGTGACTTGTTTTCGAAGTATCTCAACACTGATGACTATGAAGTTTGGAGGAACTGGTTTTATACAGTTACAATGAGCTTCCCAAGAATATAGATGCTCAAGAGGGAAATTTCAAGGTTTTTTAGTCTTATTCTTTCATTTTAGAAAGCTTACCTTATTTTATCCAGAAAAAATATTCATGGAATTTTAGTTGCCTTACTATTATAATATGGAAACCTGCTTATCTCACACTTTTTAAGCAGCAAAAATGTTGCTTTCTATCTATTGTAATATTCTTTGATAGCCAGGTGGATAATATTTTTCACTTGGTTGTTTTTAATGCAAAAGTAAAAATGCTTTGATATTAAAAAATGAAACATATAAATTTGAAATTTATTTTCACTGTAAAAAAAACAAGTTTCAAGATGAAGTGCTTAATTTGAGTTTAAATTACATGGTTTAGCTGAATTCATATATATTACTTATTTAAGACTTTGATTAGCCTAACAAGCAAATTTTTCTTGCTTTGAGACCTTTTCCCCCTAATTTTTCAGCATGATTCTGAATTAAAAGTGAATCATTCACACAGATGTCACCACAAATTTATGGGTCAGGGAATTTTGAGTTTTCTCTGCCACAAATGTGTGAAACAGAAGGATTTGAATCCTGCTCTATGGAAAAGTTCACCATAAATTTGCCTGCACCAGAACTGCACAGGCACCTACAGCAGCCATAGGCACACTCGTGCCCATGGTGTCAGCTGCCAGCAACCTCAGCTGCCAAACATCCTGCGGATGTGGCATCAGGGACACAGCCTATATTTAACCCACAGGGAAACACATCACCGTGTCTGTAAGGGAGCCCCAAGGCTGGCAGCCTTTCTCTATGCCTTGTGGCAGGTTAATAAAACAAATAAAAATGTAATTTGTATCACCTTGGTCACTACCGCTTTGGTCCTCTTGACCCACGTCAGCAAGCAGGGACTAGGAATTTGCTGCATCTGATGGTCTCCTCACCTTGTGGATAAAGGAGAACAGAATAAAAAAATAGCCCACTGAAACTCACGTTTGGCAGCTGGCAACCTCTCCTGAACTGCTATGGGGGGCTTTCATCTTTCTATAAACACTGCACGACTGCTGGGGGAAGAGATGGCGATGGAGCAACAACAAAAAAAATTACACACAACTGTGTTCATCAGTGCCAAATCTCACTCTCCCAGTGCTGGTGAAAAAGGCAAAGTTTCTCAGGCTTCCCTGTAAGGTCACAGCTGGTACTTCTATGAATCTTCTTATTACATGGGAACGAGGCAGAGGTTCATAGAGAGAGACAGATGGTGAGGAGCAATGTTACTTATCCTAATGTGCATGTGAGACAAAGAGCTGCTTGGCATACCTCTCGCTCCCAGTCCTCGCCGGGCCATGGCGGGCAGCCGACCCCCGCCAAGTGTTTGTTCCCCTCCACTTTTTATTCCTCCCCTCACTGAGTCTGATCCTACTCGTCTTTGGTGTTTACATGAATCATGCTAGATGTTTTCCAGAGATTTGGGCTCTAATGAGCAAGGCCAGCAAAAAAAGCAGCAACAAACAAACAAGCCGGCCCAAGCCAAGCTTGCCCACCGCTGTGAATTTGCATTCACGTAGGCCACCCCCTCCGCCTGCCCCGCCTGCCAAACCCTGACAGTGGTGGCAAGAGTGGGAATGAGCAGCCCCAGGATGAAGCTACAGGATTTGGGTTGTAGATGTACATATTAATCACACTGAAAACATAAACTGTGCCTGGAATTTTCATGTGGGAAGAGCAGGAGGGAAGAAAGATTTGTGTTGGAGGGAAGAGGGATTTTAAATGTGGCTCAAGTCAGGACTTCAACTGTGGGAATTAGGAGCAGGAAAGGAGAAGGTAAAAATGCAGTTTGCATATTCATTGAAGTATATCTTAGAATATGAGGGAAGAAGGGCAGACTTTGATCTCTGTGGTATAAGGCTATCGCTGAAAGAACCTCACTCATTCCAGCTGAATTATTCCTGTTTTTCAGCAGCAACAGAGAGGAGAATCTGCTCTCCTGGGCCCAACTTCCTTCTTCAGCTGCAAATGGAAAAATTCACATAGCATTTCCACTGCCATCACAGTGAAAATGCATCTGGAATTAAAGCTGAAATCACATGAGCAGGATCTTCCAGGAAAGACCTTGCAGATCCAGAGGCAGCACTTCTGAGAGAAGATAAGATATGGCTCCATCACATGGCAATCGCCCTTTCAGACCACCAGCCAAGGATGCAATTCTTCATTTAGGCAAGTAACTATTTATAACCAGGCTGGCTATGGAGAAACCCATCCTACCTCCTGAAAACATGATAGCCAAAAATGCAAAGATTGCCCCTCGAATTGGCACTCAGAGGAAGAAGGAGGAGCTGGACTCGGAATTGGCAAGTTGCAGCAAGAAGATGAAGGGAATTGCTCATCCAGGGTATTTTTATCTTATAGTTCTGTAGGCAGCAAGATAAATGGAAAGGCAGAACACGATTTGCAGCTTATACAGGACTTTGAGTAGCTCCTAACTAGCACGCCATCGTGGAGGAATAGAAGGCAAGATGAAAGCACAGCTCTTTTTTCTTTGCTTTTTTTTTTTAACTATTATTAAACCAGTTTAATCCCTCAGCTGAGCAGATGATATCACATTCACTTTAATACCAATTACATTTAACTAGGTTTTACTTAGAAGTAACTAGAGAACTTTCTTTCAAACAAACCAAACAAGATGAAATATATTGGAAATGTGACACATTGACAGCACAGGAACTTAAAAGTCTACAGCAAAATTGCTCATGATCCACCGTGTACTTGCTCTACTGATTCACACACATTTACCTATACACTGAGAACCCCATATTTTAGTCTAAATTTTTGTAGCTTCAGCAAAAGGTTGATCTCAGGCTCTATGTCATGTCAGCCTCTGCCACCATTCTGCCTGCTATCTTGTGCACAGGCTTGGTACTGCCACTAGCTCTTCCTGAAAAGAACTAGGTGCCTCCTTCTGAGAAGAGCTATCAAGCTCAGTTTCAGTGATGATGACTCCCTGACTAGGTTTACACAGATTCACAATCATTGATGAGCTACTACAAATCTAGAGACGGCAATTACTTGATATTAATAAGCATCATTTCACTCAGGAATAGCTACATGGTTACTCCCCCAGGCATCAGTGCTCCTGTGACTTGCAATTAAAATAATATGAAGCAGCACATGTTTAAAATAAATACCAAAAATGTTTGCCGAACTTTTGTGCTTACTATTTACTTGTGATTTTTGCAAAAAACACCAAGGAGGAGGAAAATAAAATTTCATTTGGCATCATTTTGGTTTCCTTCATGTTTGTTAAGCAACTCCCACTGTCTCCACTACAAAAGGCAGCACCGCTTCTTCTGGATGTCCCACAACACAGCAGGGCGAGTTTCCAGCTCCCACTACAACACGTGGGAGTTTCCCTATTGGTTTCAGTGGGACATATGAGCAATCAGCACCTCAGAAAATTAATTAACTTCCATGACTCATCTGTGCTTCAGCCTAAGCCGACTTGTCAACGTCAGGGGCAGAAGTCTGCTGGCACCGACTTGAAAATTCAAAGCACCATTTCTACCTCTGATATAATTTCAACTAAGAGCTACTGCAGCCAAGTGCTCCAGGATTTGAGAGTCTCTGAGTTTGAAGGGCTGTTAACATTTTACAAGTTAATGTTTCTTGCTGGAATGGGGTATCAGGTTCTGCTGCAGTAAAGCAGGGTACTGGATTCATGCTAAAACACCTTCCCTGCCAACTTACCCAAACCAACTGTGAGACAGGCCTTTGGCAAAGAAGCATAAATGCAGCAATCTGGGCTCCCATATACCCGACGTCCCCGAACACATCTACACCGTGGGGTGGGATCCAAAGGCGCAGACTGCCCATGCCCATAATGGTGAGGTTGCAGCCCTGGATGCTGCCAGGATCCTGGCAGAGCAACTCTGCAGCCTCATTTCAGCTCCACTGCCCACAGGAGCAGGTGGATGAGCTGGTTGTGCTGCCTACCAGAGGCACGGCCAGAGCACATTCACCTTCACCAGCACTGGGTGCCTCGTGGGGCTGACACCAACCATGCCTCATGCGCTGCCATGAGCAAAGTGGGGAGCAAAACTCAGTGAATGGGTTAAATATTGTCCAACTGAGACAAAAGTAAAGAGACTATTGTAAAATATCCTGATTTGGAAGGGTCCCACGAGGACCATCAAGTCCAGCTCCTGGCCATGCACAGGACAGCCCCAAGAATACCACCATGCTTGGAAAAGGTGCCTTATTTTGCTCCTCCCATCAGTGCAATATTCATATTTGTACACCTAATTCAGAGAACGTTTTCAGCAGATAATTATAAGAAAGGCTTTATTTAGAGGTTAAGTATATAAAGTACTCCAATATGTCTCATATTTCTCCCAAGCATCCATTTCCTAAGCTGCACTGAACACAGAGCCTGCATTTCTCTACAAGTATTCAAACTTGCACCTTGATTTCTGCACTTCTTTTATCACTGCAAATAGTTATAATAAAATCACTACTAGCAACAACACTATATTAATATACTCCAAACTAAATAAGAAAAACCCTACAGTGAGTTGAATTTGCATTCATTATTCCAGTTGTTTCATATCTTTAAATGATTCTGGTAAATCGATAAAGCTCAGCAAAGTGGCTGTTGTCTGCTGATTTCTAACTCTAGTCAGTGGCATCCACTCTTTAGTGCACCACACACTTGCTGTGTAGCCATTAGATGAAAGCACTATCACCTGTCAAACAAACTGCTAGAACTGTGATAAATTAATGATCAAATAGTACAGTCTGATGTACAGTAGCAGTGCCGAGGCTAGTTACAACCAGGCCTCATGCTTTAAAAATGTAGCTGACATTAAAAAAAAATCAGCCATTAAAGAAAAATGTCACACAGCTTTTCAAAAAAATATCTATTTAAAAAATGACCACATACTGATACTCCGGGATTTGTGGTTTTACTAAAAAAAAAAATGTTGTGAATGTTACAGTAAAACCTTTCTGTATACTCTGAATTTTCTAGGCAAGCAACAACACACAGCTAAGCTTAGAGGATGTTTGTATTTTTTGGTAAGTAGTGCAGTGTACAAATCTGTACCTTGGAGGAATCCTCTGGTGTGTCACGGACAAAACTCCTGTTTGCAAGGGAAATGTCCCAAGTTCTTCTTTTCCCCCTAATGCTTTTGATTTTTGACATCATGGGTAAAATATTTCAAGGGAGCTCCATATCACTTCTAAATATAAACAATACAAAATAAGCCTTTGCTTTTGAAGCACTTGACATCCTTTGAGCTTTGAATTTCAACTCCTAATAACTCTTGATGCTCACTGCATTAATGTATAAAGTCCTTTTTGTGAGCTAGAAATGGTTCCTCATGTCCCTCCTGCCATTGGCTTTATGAGCTTAATTTATTCTTTTTAATATAAAATCTCATTACCTGAACATGACACCACCACTTCCATTTTATCTTTGATATAAGAACAGAGAGAAACCAAAATCAAAACCTTAAATAAAGTCTGTAATCATCCCTCACTTTCTCTTGCTTTTCAAATTTCTAAACAAAATTAAGTAAAAATACCTTCCAGGGCACACTAAGAAATGTAAAGAGTGGGGGGAAAAAAGAAGAAAATTACTTTATAGTGAACTAACAAGGGACATAATTACTTACACAAGCAGCGTATCTTTTTCTTGATGATATTCCTTCATGTTTATTTTGCTGTGTTTGTAAAAGATGGGGAGTGCCTAGGAAGAATGGGTATGTTGGAAAGCTTGATCTTCTGAATTAAGGTCTGAACAAAGAGTTACTTAACCTTAGGCAAAAAAATCTTTTCCTAAACTTTACTTTAGCATAAAACACTTAAGAGACTGTAAAATATGTATTAATGGATTTTTTAAAATCTTTAAGAAATAGAAACAGCTAAGGAAAAGCCACCTCTGAGAGAATTCATTGAGATGGAGGATTTAGTTAGGACTTCTTGAGTCCTGATTTTAACTGAAAATTGGAGTGATCAGGGTATTAGCACATGAAAGCATCACTTTCATGCACTAATGGCAGTTCCTTTATGTTGTTGTTGTTGTTGTTGTTAGAGATGTGATTTAAGCATTGACTTTAAATTATGAATTTGGCAGGGATCAAACTCCATGATCTAATTATGTCTTAGGGCTTTCACTGAGTCTTTTGAGGTAGCTGGTTGCAAAGATAAGGACTTTTCCACAAGGAACATGTTTTTCATCCAAATTCACATCCCAGATCCTTCAGAATATTTATGTTCTGTCCACTTATATGGAAGCCTTCAACAAATAAAGGCTTGGATCCTTGAAAAACTATATTTTAACAGTGAAAAGTCAACTACTCCGTCAGACAGTAAAAGACCTGTGAATTTTTTTAACTCCTGTGTTGTGCCTTTTCCTCTGATACTAACAATAACTGGGACTGTGTTCATCTGAGGTTACCATGCTGCATCTATTGCTGTGAACATCAATTAGAATGAGGGAGAAAACTAAATCAGGCGCTTTCTGTAGCTGAAGCTTAATTTCAGGTAGCCTATGACAATCCCATTTCCCACTCAAGAATCATTCAATGCTTTAGGATTAGAGTATGTTTTAAAACCATGACAACTTCAAAAATTTTATATACCTTGCCAATAGGAAGCTGGATTTTATCTTCACACTGAGGGAAGAATAGATGAATCCCCCTGAAAATTTGTGCAAATGGATATGCGGGAATTAGGCTCTATGAACCTGCTACCAAATTGCACTGGGAAAAGAAGAAAGCTTGCTAATCGGGATGAGAAACTGATATGTTGTTGAATATAGATTGGATACATTGATTCTGATGTACAAACACATTCTGCAATAATTATACGGAAGGGTACAACGCTTGTAAATTAAACTGTCTTAGCTGACGTGAGCTCATTTTGTCATTTATCCTTTGTTTACCTTCCACTATTACTAAGTACTCTTCATTTAATTAAACATAGTTGCAACATTCCTTCAATTAGATAAATAATGCAGCTGCTTCCTCCATCACATAAGGATGGGAAAGCAAGATAATGCAATATTTATTTTTATTCTAGTTCTCTCTCTGTCAGACACTTTACAATCAAACCCATGCTGTTTCAAGGTCTATCAGTGTTATTTCAATCCATATACATATTAAAAGAAGTAAATATCTCATTATCTACTTAACTATCATAATCTGTTAAAAATTTTGGCAGACCAAGTAAAGGAAAATTGAAAGTAGCTTTATAAAAACAACTTATTAACAGACTCTTCAGTGATAAAAGGCTTCAAGATAAATACCACAGATTGTAAAATCTGGCTTAAACCACTGATTTGAAACTCTTACAGAAGGTTGATGGTTTCTAAATAAGTAGCAATTAGTCTGAAGTAATCCATTTATCTCTCTTGCAAGTGACTGAAATAAAGAGAAATTAGATAAAACTACATGCAGAGAAACAACTAAGTGATAACAGAAATGCAATCAGATGGAACTGAACAAAAATTATAAAGGCAGGGCAATAATATATGGTTAATTTGCTTATTGGAGGCTTTGATTCATTCCCTGTGGTAATTGTAAAATTTAATAATATCTGTATACTTACAGTGTTCTGAAAAAAGCACCACCATTACACATTGTTATCCCTGTAGGTTGGATGACAAACGCCTGGGGCAATACTACCATCAAAGCATGTGACATACCCAACATGGATCTTCTAATCTTCATAGGGACGACAACTGTCATTTTTAAAGTGCATGGCAAATGAAGAGGGTGTTAGAAAGGAAACTTCTTATTTTTGGGGGGGCTGCTGATGGTAGGGGCTGTTTAAGCCTTCACTGTGATTTAAAACTGCAGCAGCAAACCCCGAGTAATTCACTTGAACAGTTATATAGATTTCTTAATGCTTAAAAAGTGCTGTCCAGGCTGGGAATAACCATCTGTTCCTTCGAGAACTCATATTCTCCTAGCTAATATATACAGCTAATACACTGTATAGCTTATATGTCAAAAATAGATCAATGCCTGCCAAAGGAAGATATGCACTCTTCCTGCAAACAGCTCTGCTTAAAACTTTGTGCTTTTTTTCTATTTATCCAGTGATAAGTAATATTTTTTAAGCTATCCAAATAAAATAAAAGAATCTCCAGTCTGTTGATTTCTATTTACATTTTTTGCTCATGTAATTTTAAGTACTAGCCCTTGTCTGCTTCTCTTCATTTCCCTGTGCTACAAAACGTGGCACAGACGGTGCAAATCACCAACCTGATAGTTGGAATAGGATTGTCACTTTAATGTTCAATGTGTTTTCTTCTTAACATTTTTTTTCGCATTATAACAAGACTGTACTGTGAGACACCTTTTGTTATGTATATATGAACAAAAGCAGTCAGAACAAATTTAGTAAACTGAGCAAGGGAACTAAAAGTTGACAACAGCTAATAGACAAGGTACTCTATACTAGATTTAATCTGCTCTTAAATTTGCCTTCCTGAGACTGCATAATACATTGGTCAGACAGTTGAGTGTCGTACACTTTCAGATGGAAAAAGTTAATGCAGGATCTAGATTAAAAAAACAAACAAAAGCCCCATAACCCCCCCAAACCATGAGTTCAAGATTTGTTTTATTCTAGGAGCTCCCAAAGTAATCATCTGGCATTTTCCTGTGGCAGCTCTAATAGTGTAAATACAGATTTCACACACTCTATAAGTAATTTCTTTCTGTGACTAGTGCAGTGAAACTGTGGTCTGGGAAAAAGGATCACAGACTGATGAAATGAGAGCACCCAAAACCACTGACCATTTTAGTTCCATTAAGTGGCACTAGAATCACCACTCAAATCCACGCATCCAGCAGCCTTTCCCTATACCCTGCACTAAAAATAGTGGCTTGTTACACCCCCTTAGATTCTTTGCACAGGTTTCAGTATCATGGTGACCACACCAACTGTCAGCAGGTTGCTGCAAGTACTCGATGAAGTTAAACATGAAACATCTTTGTTCAATCAGTACAAAATAAAAGTGATAAAAGAAACCATCTTTCACAGGAAGTTCTTTCTGTTGCTGAAGTACAAGATTTATTCTCTTTAGGAAAAAAACCCCCAGAATTGTAGAGATGACAGAGCCATTCTCATTTCTGAAAAAGCCCTGAGATTCTCAAGGAGTATGGGCTGGAAATTTCTTTCAGTGGAGTACAGTACTAAGAAAAGGAACAGAGACTTAGGTCTGTGCTCAGATGCAGGGATGTGAAAATCTTAGAAATTTCACTAGGATAAGGACAGCTTTTTTTGTGCCTGTTCATTGCTACTTGCACAATGGCCTCCCATTCCCAAGCAGAGCCTCCAAGATCTGCAGCAATAAAAAAAATACTAACAAACAACAAAAAACAAGTATGCTTATATTGAACTTTAAAATATAGGAGTGGAATTTAATGCAGTCTGCATTTCATTAGTTTTAACCTATATTGGATTAACTTGAATAAAATGAGTATATATGACCATTTTAGAATGAAATGCCTGAGAAACAAGAATGTTAGATGAAAATTTCCTCCAAACTCTCTCTTATCATAAAAAAAAAAAAAAAAATCATGCTTTTAATCTGATCTATCATTTCAAAAAAGAATTTCATGGGAAGATGCTGATGGTATCTGATGTGGAGGTTTGAGATATTGTTCAGGAGTAAGATAATGCAGCAGTGATGTACTTAACTCAGGAACTCTGAATGAGGCTGGCCTTGATGAACAGCCAGATCTCCACCAGCCAGCACTCACCAAGCTGGCATAATTCAAATTCCCACTGCAGAGGGAATGAACAGGCTTTTCCAATCAGCTGAGAGCAGACGAAGCAAATATTCTTGGGGAACACTGCAGTCCAGGGACTGTGATTTGCCAGGCAGAGAATCAGCAGCCAGTGCTTCTCAGAGCCCCAGGGTCAGAGGATTCCCACACTCTGAATTCTCCCAGCAGGGCAGCACAGGTACCAGTGGTTGCTGCCAATGACAAATGGGGTAGAAAGCAGATTTCTTCCTCATCCTACAAAGCATGCTGGAGTTGGGCTTCTTGTTGTCTGACGCACAATTTATGTATGGGAGAATGTACAATATGTCTAATACATATATATTCATTAATGATACCTCACCATGCATTTTACAGAAACAATGCTAATTTTTAGGTTCAATTGACCAAACTCTGCAGACCCCTCTGCCAAGGACTTTATCAGCCCCGGAAGCAAGTTCCAAGCACACCTGGACCTGAGCCTGTTACCGTGCTTGGATTCAACTTTGCATGACCAAGTTCATGTTAAAATGAAAAACTCTTGTTCTGCTAGAGATCATCGATTCCACTCGCTGTAACTAAGATGGAAGACTTGCACTAGACCCAGTGTTTCCAATTGTCAAAATTTTGTTCCAACTCTTACAACACTGAATGCTTTTATTTAGCCCCCAACTCCTCACATGTTTGAGATCTGAGGAGAAACTCTGTTTTCATTTTGGTTTCTAGCCTTACAATTATGTAAAAGCATCAAAAATGACCAAAATACATCCCAAAGTGTCAAAAAGCCAAAATGTAGGTTAAAGTCAATTCAACCTTAATAAAAACAATTAAGAATGTTATGGAAAGCTGCCCAGAAAGAAACACTTGTTAATATATTTTTGCAGGGATTTGCAAATTGATTTTGTATTACAGTGAAATAACTAATCTTTTTCGAAATACAAACTTTTCAGAGTTTAAAAAAATAAACCTGTATTTCTCTTTTTGAATCAGTCAGCCCATGTTCAATTCTAGAAATATATTGTCAGAACACTGTAAGAAGATTTTCCACACTGAGGAAAGATGCATGTTTTTAAGCATATCAAGTCAGTCCTTTCTGTGCTGCAGTTCCTAAGTTATGGAAGTGAAATAAGAGAAATAAGGGAAATAAGGGAAATAAGGGAAATGTTCACATTTTTAGTTCACACCAAAAAGACAAATAATTCTTTTTTGTTTTAACTTGATTTCTCAGGATCAAGCAGCCAGGAGGTAGACTTCCCGCTATTTAAATATTTTTTTAAATACTCATAAAATGAACTCAACATTCTTAC
Organism: Petroica traversi; assembly: GCA_025920805.1. NCBI lineage: Eukaryota > Metazoa > Chordata > Aves > Passeriformes > Petroicidae > Petroica > Petroica traversi. Next base: position 7,501,553 of record JAHLSL010000036.1, on the reverse strand, counting down.
AATTGAGTTGATAATTCTGTAGCCGCCTATATACTTCTCATTCCCTCATAGACTATTTGATTGAGCCACCTGAAGATTTAGCCCTAAACTCTGACCAGGCTAAAACAAAACCCATTGAGAACTATGACAGAGTATTTGATTTGGTGTGTTAAGAACTCACATGCGAACAGTAGCCTTTGACAACCCCACATTACAAAGATCTCAATGATTTATGCTTGCACTTTTGCAGGCATGATTTATGCAGTGTGATGCTCTCTCAGCTATGAACATCCCCTGTTACTGTGAACTTACTTTCCATGTCCCAGTTTACCAGTTACCAAGAACCCGGTGCACAGAGACAATGGCACCTTATTGTTCACTTCCTAAATCTCCAGTACAGTGTTCTGCCCAGATGTAAAAAGGTAACTTGATCCCAATTAATGAAAGTGACTGGGTCAGCCTGTCACCTCCCATGCTCTTTATGTGCTGCTCAGACATCTATACGCTTATTAAAACCTCAGGCACTCTACATAAGCTCTGCCTTGAAACCAGTTGCCAGAGGCATCACTGCTCAGAACCTGTCTACAGGTTCCTTGGTTTCAGATCTGACATCACATAAACCTCTCTTATCCGCCTTGGCAGCACAGATCAGATGAAAAGCGGCCCTGTCCTCACAGAATAATACTCACAAAAAGGATGGAGGCACACAATAATAAACACTTCACTGCTTCTGTTCCTCACAAATGTACCTTACTGCTAACATGCTCCAAGGTTAGAAAATGCCTACAACACTTGCCAAACCTCCCTTATTTTTTAAATCAGATTCAATGTGTGGAAATTTTTTCTGAAAGCTCATTTTTCCCAGCTAATTGTCTGTACTGTTTAAGGAAAACCTGGAGCATAAGCAGTGTCAACAAATGATTTCTAGAAACATTTTTGCTTTTTAATAATTTCTGTCCTTAGACTGTTTGTTGGTTACTGTCCAAGTTCCCTTCCTTGAGTCTGACTGACCACCAGTCACACAGTATCATTTTTACTCCTAACAGGATGGGTATCTTTCATCTTGAGACAATATTGCCAGTTAAAACCTAAACCTGAAATTCCAGTAAGAGTGAGGTGATAGAAAGAAGAAAGGAGTCTGAGATACCTGCCTTACATTTGGACTCTGAGCTACCTAATGTCCAAATAAACACACATGACAGCACAAGCCTCCTTGTCTCTGCCAGCAGCCCAGAGTCGCTGCTGTCCTGCAAGAAGCTGTTCCATGGCTCTGTGGCTGCTCAGTGCAATAAAATCCTTCTATTTCAGACAGCAGCTTCCTAAAAATGCAGTTGCAACCCACGTCTGCTTCTCCCAAACTGGTGACCTAGAGCAACAGCAAGTCCATCTTCAAGAGATTAAGGTCTTTTTATTTAAATGGAACACAATGTAATATTCAGGTTAGGCACATAAGAAGAACAAATGGTCTCTTAAAAAGGCTTTGAACTTTATTTCTTCTTCAAAGAAGTTTGGCTCTTGGAGGAAGTGGTTTAATAACTGAACTTGCCAGCACAGGCAGGAAATAGTATTTCCTATATACATCCTGGCACCAAAACTAGATTGTAGTAGGAAAGGTTTCTGATTTCCTTTTAAAAATGCAGTGGGATGGAAAGAGCAAAGCATTGCCTTGGAAAGGAAACTTGGAAAATTTGCAAATTTTTGCAATTTTTTGCAAAAATTCACTAATTTGAATTTTCAATTGCTGATTCAGAGAAAGGGTTTGGATCTGGTCTGTGGTAGAAATCAAAGGGACAAGAGCCCTTACCAGCACTGAGTGATAGGGATGGCTGGAGTTTTCCTGCTTTAACAAGAACCCATGTTTATTATTATCAGAATTTCCTCTTCTTTTGCAGGCTCATTCACAGACTGGCTAATGGGTTTCCATAAACACTAACAAGTGCTGCCTTAAGGCTTTGTTGAACTGCACAACATTAAGCAACAACAATAGGGAACAGCTGCTCCCAAATAGCTTTGCAGTTAATTACACCATATACCTACAGAATGCCCTACATCAAGAGAACTATTGCACATGTACTGTCCAAATAATGATGGAAGATATTCAAGACAGTCCTACACATTCCAAGCAAAATAAATGGGAACCAGACTCAAATACTCACACTGCCCTTGCTGCAGGAGACATGAAAAGCAAAACAAATTAACATTACAGCAATAACATTATCATTGCAACAGAAGAAGTTTATGTGTATTTTTTCATTTGTATCTCTATCTTTAAAATAAGTATTAGATGGCCTACATCTGGTTTGTCAAAGAAGTTTGTCAGGTATTTCACAGATGTGTAATACTTTTATTTTTACAATCTGGAATAATCACAGTCTGGCATACAAAGAAATAACTTTTATAATCGTGTTCCTCACCCAAAATACATCCCCATCTCCAAGACATGCACATGAAACATTTAAATTAAGAAATAACTCTAGGATGATAAAACCTATACTTATAAGTGGTTTATATTACAATTTATAACAGCCGCATTTGCTCAGATCTTGGCTTTCTTTAATAACTTTTCAATTCTTAGGCCCAGCTGGAAGCCTAAAAATAGGCAATAGAAAATTGGCATTTGTTTTGTTCAAGGTATTTGAAAGAATACCATATTAATCTTACCAGGGCCAGGTTAAAGGAGTTCTACAGTCTCCAGAAGAAAAAACAAATTTACAACATACATTCTGGCAACAAATGCAGCCATTTAGTGTGGGATTTAAAACTGTGAATTCAGCTCAAACCTATTCTGTTCTCAAGCTTGACCAAGATCACCAACATTTCTCTCGAACGTGCTTCAATCTCAGCCTGTTCTCTGACTCTGATGTGGTTTTGTTACTGTCCCTCCGGAAGCAGATCTTATAACACACTAAACCTGAGGCATCCAAAGGTTACAGCAGCAGTTATCTGGAGAAGGAATAATGGCAGCCCCTGGCAAAAGGTTAGCTCTGCCCAGAATTTTGTTCAGCAAGATCTTTTTCAGCAGTGCACTGTGCAAAGTTAGGAAAATAATTTCACCTCCATGGGCCTCACTTTCTACACATCTACTTTGATGCGGGTAATACTGGCCTTCGAAAAGGCCTTTGTAAAGGGATGTCGTGTAACCTCTGTAGAAGAGTAGTGGTTATAATACTCCCCTTCTTTTTTAGCATACAATGGTGCCATAGTTCAGGAGAATAAAGAAAAGTTAAATTAAAAGGCCATAGTCTATTTAAAAGGAAAGTACAACTAGATTCTGTCTCTAGGTAAAACAAAACATAGAATCATAAATAGGCTGAGTTGGGTATCCTCTGGGTGGTGAATAGTGATCTGAAGCAACCTTTAAGAAATATTTACATACAGATGTAGAAAATCATAGGTCCCTTATTTATCCCATGAAAAAATTGCCCTGGGACCCTAGAGGTTGGGAGAAGCTACGTGCCTCTAACTGGGCTACAGTAATGGCATCACAGGAAGCTGCAATACACACTGCTCAGGAAGGAACTGCTACTAATAAGCCACAATTTAAAATACTTTAAATTACAAAGTACTCTTTTGAGTAAAACATGCCATCTCTGCCAGGGTGAGGGTGCCTGGCCCTAGACACTACATGCCAAGGATACGTGTGAGATGAAGCTCCATTACAAGAAGCCTGTGATTGTGGTTATGCTGAAGGTCCTGCTGAGCCACACCACGCTGACAGAGCTCAGGAGAGTTGAATCAGCTGCTGCTTGTGTTTGTTGCACCAGCTGGGGTTCATGAACTTTCCCCTGACCTCTCTTCTAATTCAAGACTTTGTGGTTTTTCAATGATTTAAAATTTTAGATTAAATGTGTATATATACGTACATGTCTGTGTCTATATGTATATATAATCTCCACCGTGCTAAAATTAGGTTCTCCACAGCTAAAAGGACCAAGGGACAAAAGTAGCTCACATTTTAGTCACTGCTAGGGGCCAAAAAAGCCATCTTCTTCCTGCTCAGCATTACTAAAAGCAGCTTCATGTCAAAATGACAGATCTCGAGGCATCACTGTCTCAGTGTGTCTGCATTGCTCAACTTTTAATGTGAACCTGTAACTTCTGGTCAGTGCAACACCTGATTCAGATCTGGCACTGGTACCTCCACAAGGCTCTGTCCGTGCTGGGTAAGGCTTGTAACCAGTGTACAGCCCACCCCCACACCCCCCAGCCCCAGCCACATTCTTGGTTGTAGATGGGAGCATGGAAAGAGAGGGGATAAATCCCTCTTGACCAGCATTTAGATGCCTCTGACTCAGCTGGATTTCCCTCTGCTTGGGAAACCCAAATTTTCTCTGTCTACAAGATCTGCACTGCACCTATATAGGCACAGAGCGCCTGGTACTCAGTACCAGTGCTGAAATCCTAAATCAGAGTTTCTCCTTGGAATAGTACTGATATGTCCCCCACCACTCTGGGATAAAATGGTGCTCAGATGCAGGAGTTACAATCCCCGTACAGGTTCATAGTGATAAATGAGAGACACTAAATGAAAAACCTATAGACAGAAATCTGAACCCTTTCTATAATAAAATAAGGAAAAAGACTCCCTAGATAACAGATCCAGGTGCCACCGGACTTTGTTATGAAGTAGCACTTGGAGCTATAACAAAAATCTCTCTCACTCTCTGCAGCTTGGCTAGTGGTCAAACAGCATGAAGAAACAGGACTATCCATAACCCTAGACACAGAATGGAACAAGGAATCTTTTTCCTGGTTCACTGGGATAGTCTGAGGGAGTCACAAATGATACATGAAACAGTACATTTGGAAAGAAAGCTGGAGTAGTTAAAAATGGATGTTTGTTCATCATCTCTCTACAAGAGCAGCCAAGCACCTCACAATATTTACTCTGTCTGATGCCAGCATGTTGGCAAACATGGAAGCAAAAAAAACCACGCAGTATTCCCCACCTATATGGCACAATTTCCCCCTGTGTAGACAGGAGGAACACTAATCACAAAAATTTTCCCACTGAGCCTGGTGATTGAACTGTTTTGATACATAAAAAAGTCCACGTTAGAAAATGTATGTCCTCTGAGACTGTATATTTCCAACTCAGGGTTTCTTAGTATTACACCTCATTATTTGCTCAGGGTCACAATTCCAAATATGCCTCATTTCTTTTATTAGGTTCCAGTCCTCCAGTTACAAAGATGAATCACACCGTCACTCTCCCAGAGACAGGCTGGACCTCTTCACATACCTCTTCACAGTTCAAACACTGCACCACACACAATTAGCATGCAAGACTTGTTGCCTGAGGATATTGCAGAGGCCAGGAGTATTAACAGGTTCAAAGTAGGATTAGACAAATCCATGCAGGATAAAGGTCCATCAGCGGATGATCACTAACCACTATTATCTGAAACCCACAGAACACGCCAGGAGAAGCTCTGCTCTGTCTGTGTCCTACATCTCAGCCTCTTCCTGGGGATCGACTGCTGTACAAGGCTGAAAACAGATACTGCTCTGGGCAATCTGACAGACCTTATAGGAAGGAGGAACAACAACTTGACCATAAAACTGTGAACCAAAAGTCAATAGTGACAGCAATGAAGGCAAAGAAGCAAAAAAATATCTGTTTTTAAAGGGAACCTTAATTATTGAAGACAGAACACAGACTGTAAACCCATTCCATCCCTCTCCTTCCCCTTCTTTATTCCCTTTGGTCCTTGCTCCAAAGATGAACAGGCTGGACCCAGTTTTCATACCATGGTTAGTGACATTTGCATCTCTGCTCAGGAGTCAGCTATGGGACAGCCATGATGGATTTGAGTTTGAAGAAAGCCTTCACGAACCCTTGCCTCCTTCAAAGCACCTGAAGCTGACCCCTCTGATCCCCCTCCAGCCCACAGCCCTCTGCCACTTGCATTTTTACACATTCAAAACTCAGCTGACTTTCACAGCAAATAATGAGTCTAACAGAATGAGGTTTTCTGGGTTATTTTCTCATTAGCTCTTTTAATAGTCCTTCATTTTGAGAAAATTTTCTTTAGTGGATGAAAATGTGCTTTTCAAGTATTTCTGCTTGGAAACATTTTCATAAGATAAAAAATACTTCAAGAGTGATTTTGTACCAATGGAACAGTTTCATTTAAAGCAGACAAACAACAAAGTGGCTTAATGTTTGTTTGTGCCTTAGTTAGAGGCAACAATTTCCTGAAAAAAAAAAAAATCCTGCCTAGGTACTTAAATAAATATGCAAAAAAAAATTATTTTCTGGCTAAATTCAGAGTAAGATATTTAAAGCTACATGTGCTTCTTCCTGGTGCCTAAAAAGTCTGAAATATAACTATGCTGTGGTGCTACTGATGCAGTTTCAAGGGTACTAAATTTGGGGAATCAAACTGACACACTACTGATCAGGGCCAAAGATGTACCAGTTATGCCAGTCCTTAGGCAGAGAAGAATCAAAAAGCCTTCTGCTTCTATTTGAATAAAAAATGAAGCATTTGCAGTAAAAATACAAATATTTTTGAAACACTGAAATATTTCATCTGCTGCCTTAATTATATATATAATAAATGAGTACTTACATCTGTAAAACAACGGTATCTTTAAAAATATTTTAGGTGGCAATAATGTTAAAATGAAAATGAAAAAAATACATTTAATTATTTAATTCTGAAGAAATCATAATATTTCATTTGGAATGGTGGAAGTGGAGCTCAATTTTAATTCCTCTGAAAATTTTTACTAAAATTGAGATAATTCAAAAAAGTTTCAGTGATCTGAACAGAATTACTCTGGGAAGGGAAGATAGAAGTACCAATTGAAATACTGATTTCAATTCTGTATGCTTCTAAGACTTGCATTCTGATAATTTTAATTTATATCTCATATTTTTAAATTGCTCTTTAAATCATGCAGCTTGAATGCCTGGCTTGTATTCTTCTCCAGCTACTCGTGATGCAAAATTAGACATATCCTTCTGTACACATCCCTTGAGGGGTTGTGGGTGGATCTTGCCACTGGACACTACAAAATATCCTCAAATCAAGAGCTTTCTGTGTTAAACAATTCAAATCCCAGGAGCCCATCCAGCCAATTTACCAAGTATAAATATAGTCCCTCTGCCATTCACACTGAGCACAGTGAATTCTATACAAAATCCCTGGGGAACTAAAAGAAATATTTTAATGTTCAGCAGTAGTCTTTAATTGTGCACTCAAATTATGGCACTGAACACTTTTCTCTTTCCTCTTGAGGCAAGTGTCTTCCTCAGAAGGCAAGTTTTAGGAGAAATACCTCACAGTCCTTTTCCTAAACACACTGGTTGACCTTAGGGCTGCCTTGCTCATTGGTTTAACATGGGATGGTGGATTCTCTGCTAACACATAACCAGTTACATGAACAGCAACACACCTATGGATAGGGTGTGTCCCTGAGGGAAGCAGGGCTTTATGTCTACAGTTAAGGTTACTCAGCATTCCCCAGTATAAGATCTTATTTCTAGTTCCTTACAGTTTTGCTAAATAAACTGGCCTGAAGTCTTCCATAATGAGGCTCTGCCTCAGGCTGTGTGTTTTGGAGAACTGCTCGTGTTACTAATAAGGCAATAATCCATACTGCAGCTCGATTAGTAGTCAAAATGGTTGACAAAATCTGTAATTATAAAAGGAAAAGTTCCTTGTGCTGACATATCAAAACAGACCTCTCAGACCGCAATAGGGAGCAGCCACGATAAAAGATTCTCTGCTCCATTAGCTCTAAGGAGAGTGGGTAGGAGTTGGGCCTGAATAAAACATACTGTAGAAGGAAGAAATATTAGAATCAAATGCTCATATAAAAGCTTTGCTGCAACATCAATAATCTTCAAAGTACTTAACTGGGGAGGTAGGCATTGCAAGGCCTCTCTGACAGATGGGAAGATGGAGGCACAAAGAAGCAGCGTGGCTCCTTGCAGGCCCACAGAAGGCAGCAGTGTGAGCCTCAGAGAGCATCTTGGGCTGCAAAAAAAAGGTTCCCCCACAAAAAAGGTGCCTAGAAAGAGATACTAAAAATCCCCCCCTTAATTCTGAGATTTATTTTACTACCACTGCAGTCAGAAACAAGTTGTACAAGGTCTCCCTAGAATTGAAATTGCTTTCTTACAGGGAGCCCAGAAAATTTCTCACCAGGAATAGCAACAATTGTTATCTCTAGGATGTACAATTTTCATAAAGTGAGCAAATAAACTGAATTATGAGAATCAAAAGGTATTAGACCAAACAAATTTTTTTTTTGCAGGGAAGAAATACTAAAAACTAGCACAGAAATTATACCAATGATGTTATTGAGAGCACATTACCATAAAAACAGCACCTCTTACTAGAAAGGATTTAACTAGGGACTCTACAAGCCTTTGGTATTGGTAATTCCCATCTCTGCCCTGGGGGAGAGATGAGTACCCTGAAGGGCTGAGACATGTGTGAAGACTGGGATGAGTCCTGGAGGGCAGCCTGGGCCTGGCTGGGCTTCCCACTGGGAACAAGGGTGGCCTCTCCAGCAGCCCAGCACAAAGCTGAGATGAATCCTGCAGTAAATTAATTTAGAAAAGCAAGCAGACACACAGGCGGGGTCTGTGCGGGGCTGGCACACACAGCTATTTCTGAGCAGACGGTCACTTCCTCCTCCTGCCTGAAATGAGCCTCGTCCCACGCAAAGTTTCCAAGCCTTTCATTAGTGGTTGTGTTAGTGTATAATAGCTATAATGAGAAGGCCATAAAAATCCAAAGTTAGCTGAGGGTCCTTAACCATTATGTGGCTCTCTTTCCAGATTTTTATTTAAACTTTAATGACTGCCACATAAGATCAGGCAACAACAAACAACATTTGTATTACAGCTGTAGTATTTAATTCCCATTAGCTGAAAATGCCATGCTACTGGCCAGTAGCTCAGGAAAAGAAGCGGTGACAGGTGGAAGAAAAATACCCTTCCTGTACCTCTTCAAGCCACTTTAAAGCCTGAGGCTCTGAAATGTCATTTACACCTAATGAAACCTAATGTCAGACCACACTATTTAGCCAAATGTTATCCTTTCGGGAAAAAAATGGACCTTGCTACTTTTAAGGACACGGTGCTATTTCTGCTCATAATTTCTACTGTCTAATTAAACCATGATAGAACTGATCCCTTTAGATTTGCTATTAACTTATTTATTTCTGCTTTTGAAGGTGCACTTAACACCACCTTATATATTGGGAGATCTAGGTGCTGAAAGCTGTAATTTACCCTCTGGTTTAATTAGATCAATGACTTTATTGGACAGCCTAAAATGTCTGAAGTAATAATCACAGTCCAAACTTCTCATTCTGCATCAAGCACAAAAGGAGGAGTGCATACTTCTCTTCAGTAAAGAGTGAAGTATTTTAAAGGGCTGCTTTCATCTCTAATGGCTGCACTATCATTTTGCAGTTCATTGTGAAATGTTTTGGATTAACCCACTAACACAGCAAATGTAGAGCAACAACAGAGACTCAATGTTTTCCATCATGTTCTTACAGTTTTCAAGACAAGTCCAGGAAGCAAAATTAGCAGAGTGCAAATTCATATTGATCTGCCTGGCTTCTGGAAAAATAAATTTTCTTTCAATGCCAATTACAGTTAACAAAGTGAGATTTCAATCAGGTTACTTAAGTAAAAGGTCACAAGAATGGGTTAAGAGAAGATAAATCGCATACACACAAATATTACTTTATCAGAGAAACATACTATGAGTACAAAGAAAAGCAGTATATAAATTTTAGAAGATGAGATGTAATCAAGTTTCATCAAGCTCCTTCAACTTCAGTAATTTTCTTATTTGCTACATTCATTGCTTATTCATTAAGCAAGTCCAATGTTTTAGAAAAAGACAAAAAAAAAAAAAAGATAAAGAAAGAAAGAAATCAATCCCCTTTAGGATTTGCAATACAGATATCTGGGGATTTTGCAATCCAGAACTTTGTGCCAAAAATAGTCCTATTGATTACAAGGGATTAAAATTACTTCTTAACACAGAAGCAGTGGAATCTGGCCTTAAGCAAAATCACTCTAAAAACTCAGAATATAAATTAGAAAAAACAGTCAATGAACTGAATATTCATGCTCTATAACAAAATCAAATAAATTTTGGGTGGAGGGGACCTCTGGAGGTCTCGAGTCCAATCTCCCACTCTACCAAGTTGGCCATAGCTTTTCCCCACTCTGGTACTACCCTCCTGGAGAAATTTGTTTCCTAATTTCCAGCCAGAACATCCTGTTTTCTGCTGTTTCAACTACTACCACTTGTAAGGCTTGTGCCAGCACTGAGGAGACACTGTCTCTGTTATCCTTGTAAGCACCCTTCAGGTCAGGTAACTGCAAGTTGCTACTGGAAATCCTTTAGCCTCTTACCTAGGACTAAACAAGACCAGCTTCCTCTGACCTTTCTTGCAGGTCAGGTATTCCAGGCCTGGACTCAGTCCTGAACAGGATTGGGATGAGGGGACAGAAAAGGGATGCAGCTGGACTCACTGCCAAGTGCAGGCTCATCAACACAAAGCAGAGGAGGGTAACTGCTCAGCTGCAACATGAACAGAACACAGCTGACTCTAGGAAGAGTAGATTTATCCCATTTATGCAGGCAAGCTCAGATCCAAATTCCAGGCTTTTCTGTCATACTATAGTTTCATGGTAAGTGTTACTGAATGCGTGAAAATGTGATTTTTAATTACTTTTGACTTATAACACCGTATAGCACGGGGAGAGTAATTTGTTTGTACAGATCCTTATCTCACTGATTTCATTCCTAGGAAACTGAACAATGTTACAAAATTAGTAGCTTTCCTTCTAGGGTCAGAGAAAGGAGTGGAGATGATTTTGTCTGCACTTTTGGAGTGCAGTCATGCACACCTAACTAGTGCAGTCAGCTACCAGCATCAGACACACACATCTAAAAAGCTTCACACAGCCATGTATTTGTAAGACTTCTGCTGTGCAAAAAAAAACAAACCAAAACAACAACAACAAAAAAAACATGATTAGGACACTGAATTTACAGACCTGAGTCTCCCTTAGGCCAGAAATTCCTAAGGAGTATTTAGGATCCCTAAATATTTGCAAAGGACAATGAAGTCTCTCAATGACAGATTCTTTGGAATTTAAAATAAACATCTATCACTATGTGTTTAGAGTCTATGTGTAAAATGACGGGATTCTTGTGGTTAAAGCAGCAACAGGGACTTAGGACTTGTGTCCAATTCTTAGATTTGCCACAATTTCCTCTGAGGGGTCGGATGTTTGTCTTCCTGTAGCTCTGCTCCCCTACTGCACATACAGAAAATCATGTCCTCTTTCACCCTAACTGCTTTTGTAATCAAAAGAAATTAGCCAATTTTCCCGCATTTTGATTATTAAAAAAGTCATGTCAGCCAGAGCAAGGACCTTCAGGAAGCCAGAGGGCATTCCTTAGAAATACCTAGCTTGGAAAAGGCCCAGCACTGTCAAGTCTACCACTAACCCATGTCCCCAAGTGCCACATCTACATGTCCTTTAAATCCCTCCAGGGATGGTGACTCCACCGCCTCCCTTGGACAGCCTATTCCAATGTTGGACAACCATTTTGTCCAAATCTGCAACCCAAGTCTCCTCTGGTACAACTTGAGGCCATTTTCTCTTATCCTGTCACTTGTTACCCAGGAGGAGACACTGATGTCCACTTTGCTACAAGCCCTTTCAGGTCATTGTAGACAGCAAGAAAGTCACCCTGAGCCTCCTTTTCTCCAGGCTAAACAACCTCAGGTACCTCAGGTACCCCTTAAAAGACTTGTGGCTCTAAACCCTTCACTGGCTTCATTGCCCTTCTTTGGACCCTACCTTGTGCTGCTCCCACCCATTTTCACTCGTCCCTGCATTTCCCCACGTGGGATGAGGAGCAGTTCCTGGGCATAGTGCCAAAGCAGCCGGTACAATAATAGGTGGAGATAGTGTTTTGGGTCCAGGAAGAGGCTCTCAGCTATTATGAGCTAACTGAACCGGACACAAAGCTGTTTTAAATGTAGGATGGTTACCCAGCTATGCAGCCTGACCACATGCAGTGGGAACATGTACCACAATGAGCAGTCTCAATCAGAGATGGAAGAGGAAGAAAGGCTAGAACACCTTGCTTGTCTTCCAGCGTCTGTGCTAGACTAAGCCCGCTCCTTTAGCAGGACCTGCCCAGCCACAACACTTTGCTGTTTAAGCGAACCACTTCTATGCTGGATTCAGTGAGCCACTTGTAGACAGCAGTGTCAAGAGTAAAATGACTTCATCTTGACCACTCTAGGCCTGCTTTAGGAATTATTAGGAAAAGCTGTACAGTTCAGGTTTCCAAACTTCAAGAAGAACATGGAAAACCTCCAAAATGAACATTAATGTGATATAGAGTTAATACTATTATTAACAGATAACAAGTTCTGGAATTCAAAGACAGGGAGAACTGTCCAAATAATCCAAGACTTTTGGAAGCTGCTCAACCCTCACTGAGTCCCAATGCTCCTTCTAGCAGGGCTATGATTCATGTAATTTACTAGATTCAAAATCTTATAATTGACAGTGCCTTTGTGTTTTGTTACAATCTTGTCCTTCAAATTCCTCCATAATTCCCACTCTTCCCAGATACTTAATGTTAGTCCAGAGTTACTCACTCCTGCCAGGCCCTCAGCAGATTTCAGTGTGCTTTAGTTAAGCCCCACAGGAAATGCAATGCCCTAAATGAAATAAATTCCTTGGGAATTTTATACTGCCTATATGTTTTTGGACAAGAACTTGTTTCTTCATGAGGGGGATGAGATTTTTGCACTAGGTTTAGTAGAGCAGGGTGACATGTCATGTTACCATCTATATATACATTCCAGTGTTTATGTAAGCAGTTTCATCAAATCCATCATGGTATTATGTAGATGGTTAAAATTAAGCGGTGTAGTATGTAAGTGTTTATGGGATTAGACCCAGATATCTGAAGCATATAAAAGGCAAGTTCTGTCTAGAGCCCCTAAGTAGAAATGATGAGCTGAATGCAGGAATAATGCCAGCAGTCTGACCCTGTATTTTTTTGCAAGTGCAAGGACTACCACCACAAGATCCTAATTTGAGGGGCAAAAATTACAGATCAAAGTTTAAGAATTCAGGAATCACAGGAGGACGGATAAGAAATTTTTGCAGTGCCTGCAAATCCTTGAACATTTCAGGTTCATGGTGCACATTTCTGAAAACAAAAACTCAATAGTTCCCCACTGCTCTTAACACAAGCAGTGCCTGATGTTTGCTTCACCGTTCACTGAGTCTGCGAATGACAGGAAGAATGTTGACATTTTGTGCCACACGTACGGAATGAAACAGATCAACTCCCTCTGAAAGGTGCTTTATTTTATGTGAGAAAAGACAAAACTCTGAGTTCCACATCAAATAAATCATACAATAAGAACATTATTTTTAAAGGGAATGAGTATTTTGCATATTAATATTAAATGACATCTGAGCAGCAAATATAGAAATTATAATATTCAGTATCTCACAGAGAGCTGACACAGAGCAGAGGAGTTCTGGTTTCCAAGCTGTCTTAAATCTACAGCCTCAAAAAAAAGGCTTCATCAAAATTTAATATTCATGCAATAGGGACTCTTTCATTGTTATGAAAACTGATTAAGGCCAAACAAAAAATCTTGGGTTCTTCATTTACTCCCTTCCTCCACCAGAAAAAAAGAGGTGCAAAAATCAACCCAGTGAAAAAAAATAAAAATAACCCTGGCAAACATTTTCCTGGCAGCATTTCAGGGAGCTACTATTTTGTATTTGGTAAAGATGCAGTCCTTACCAGCCAGCACACAGACCCTTACAAGGAAATGGAAGGGACATTAGTAATTCAAATAAGGGGCAAAAAAGACAGACTAAAATTAAAACGTGCACAATTATTTTCCAGCAAACCAACAACAACAAATAATCTAGTAGGAAAGGGGTAACAGAGAGCTGATAATTTTTTTTTTTTAAAGATGTGGGCAAAGCTCTTCTTTTTGAAGAAGTCACAGAGCTAAAATAACCATATTGTTAGGCAGTGACTCATGGGAACAAAGACAACAATGCTATCTAGGATCGTTATACTGGTGCCTTTTAATCATAATGTTGGTGCAGTTTTCCCTCACTCTGACCTAGTTTAAATAGTTTAGAAAGCTTAATAGGCAATGCTGCTTACAGCCCTGTTAGGAGGACCTGAATATATACAACAAGTTCTTTTGTGAATGAAAATTACTGATTCATGGCCCGTTACACTCCATGAATTCAGAGAAACAACAGTGAAGTTAACCCACGGAAGTTTCACACAACTGAATCTGAATTTGTCCTCCTGCACTTTCTAAACATTTGTGTTGACAATCTGGCATCGTCAACATGGCATGTCCTGGAACAGCCACCCGTGTCACAGTGCTTCAGTGACAGCAGGGCACAACCTATCCAGGAGCAAAGCACAGATAAAAATTCTAAATTTAAAAGCCACCAAGTTGAGCAGGAAATGTTTTTAGTTCTCATAAAAAAGATTTATGAGAACAATGTTTCAAAAAAGTTTTTTTATAGAAGTTTCTGTGTTTTAACTGACAGGCTGGAAAGCAAAAATTTTCAGCCTTGGAGTTTTCAATGAAAACGAAAAGGTTGCCAGTAACCGCCATTTCCAGTAGAAATATCCTTTTGGCAAGAAATGATATCTTTGTTCATTTTCTTATTGAAAAACATTGATCCATTCCAGTGATTGATGTCAAGTATAGGACACAACTGTATTTTCCATGGAATAACTGATGAACTTGCTTTTAGCGTTAACTAGATTAATGCCTGCTATCATCTGCAAGTTTATAGTCCACCAAAATATAAAACCTACTTTTCTGAACCTCTGGCTCTGAAGTCATATATGTTACCTAGAGACACTGCTTGAACTTGTGCTGAACATAATTAAGTTGCTCTGTGTATCCCTGTGAGCTGCACCGGCCATCGCTCTTTATTTGCAGGGTGAATTTTTCTCCCACTGAAAAGCCCAGGCAAATCTACTGGAATCATTAAGGGGCTTTGCTCAGCTGCAGCAGTAACAGCTCCACAAGGGACACCCTGCCCTTCCTCTGCTGCTTAGTCTGGGTCAGCTCCAGGTCCCACAGAGACCAGCACAAAGGACAGTGATGAAAATGAACCATAAAGGAAACTCATGAGGTCAAGCCAGTGGGTGCATTTACTCTACCCGAGATTCAACACTCAGTGGCAGGGAACTGTAAGATCTCGTCCAGTGACTGGGTTGGGAAAGACAACTCCTAACATCTATATTCTGACTTGACTTAAAAAGATAAAGCTATCTTTCCAGAATTATTGACCAACTAACCTATTTCACTAGATTTCACACAACCGGGATTTGTTATTTTCTCCCATCTGCCTCTCTGGCTCCTGAGAGGTATTCTCAATTACACAGAGGAAACAGTGGCCTTCATTTCTCCATGTGGCTCAGTCCTGGACGATTACATGGAAAAATGTCCCAGCTGGGATTTTCAGAAGCATTGGCTTAATCCTCCTCCCACGAAAACCACTGGCAAAAACACCCATGAATCTGCAGTTGGAAGAAAAGAGGACAGTGCTAAAGACTCTCAAAAACCTTACTATTGCCACATGTGAACATGAACTAATCTTGTTAAAGTGTTCTTTTTAATATCAGATAGATTCTATTTTCTCCAAATTAATAAAGATTAATCCACAGCAAAAATTCTTCTTAAATAAGGTTTTCTCAAGGCAAATTAAGGGAAAGGATTATTAGGTAGCATATTGGAAAAAAACCACAAACTAGAGCAGACCACCAGGCATCTTGGAAGAGCAAAAGTTTACTTTGTAAAACCAAACTTTGCAACCTTAATTTTGTTAACATGAGAGTATCCTCTAATTTTATCTACAGCTACCACCTTTTCCAAGTTACGATTGCCAAAAAAGGTCAAAATTTCTTAACGCTACATTCCACCAAGTCACTAAATGGAACAGAAGTCATATTACTGTAATTCATAATTCAGAACTCAAATTTCATAAGACAACATAAGAAATGTCATTTTAACCACACTAATTCCTTCACAGTTAACATGAGTGGGTGTTGGTGCAATCCAAGCTGAAAAAAGCCATCTAATTTCAGCAAGTATACCACAAGCCAACTTGGCAACCCTCCACGTGGATCAGACAAACGTCTGCTCTGTTGAAGCTGAAGGCACAGTGATAATTATCATAGCTGATACTGCATCAGTGGTAATGACAGTGTGGTTTGTAAATATGAAACAAACTCGGATTCTCTCGTTCATAAACAGGGATTTGGTACTGCTGTGGGAACCAGCCATAAACGTGACAGATCTAAATGTGGCCCTTGATCCAAACTAGGGCATGTTCCTGTGTAACTGGGAAGTCCTTCAATAGCTGCAGTGCACATTTAATTATCACACCTTTTGGGTGGGTGCTGGTAGAAGCTGGAGAAACACATAATATGACAATTATATGACAATCACATCCACCAGAAGGGAGAAGCAGCCAGTGCCACCACTCCTACTGCAAGTGGAGCTCTGTGACCATTTTTCCCTTTGCTCAGCACCTTGCTATTGGGGTCAGGTAGCTCACCAGGAAGGAGCCAGGTCTTTCCAGAATAATTAAGCACGCTCAGTTAAAGTTTCCTAAAGGCATTTAACCAGTAAGAAAAACCTCTCAAATGCTGAAATCAAGGAAGGAGAGAAAGGATACTCTCTCATTTAATTAGACAGCAGAAGAACTCATAATGGCTGAAATAGATAGGTGTTTCCCAGCTCAAAACTGCAGCCACACAAGATACATCAGAAACCTAAGCTTTGGTTCCTGCCCTGTCCCTCCAGTGGCAGCTGAGGCCAGAAGGGAACAGTATTTTGCAGCGGTTTTTGGCTCACAGAGCCCTTCTGGAACACCACAAAGCAGCGCTTGAGCGCAGAAAACGAGCTGGCTCTGAAGGGCCCACAGGTGACCAAGCAGCTCTCCAAACCAATGGGAGGCTGGGCATGCCCTCACCAAAAGCCAAGGGATAAAAAATGGTTTGAAGTCTCTCATCTGTGGGACCATAGCATGCACCAGAGGGTTCTCCCCAGAGCCAGTTCAGATTTATTTACACACTGTGCCTCATGCTTAAAGTCCACAATGAGAATGCTACTCTACTACTGTATTAATGAATATTTATAAAGCACTTGGAGATTCTTCATGAGAGGTGAGCCTGGCATTTAGGGCAACAAATATTACAAAATTTCCTTTCCAGTTACTAAGCAATACGCAGTCATTAGGAAAGATTCCTGACACATAGATATTGGCTTCAACAAAATGTATTTGAACAAGTTCTCCACTGGAAGAAAACCAAGATCAATGGAACATTTTCAATTACTTCAAAATAATGTGATGTGGAAACGCAAGAGCTATTTCCTATGTTTAATTGTCCTCCTCCTTATTTTATCTCTCTAAAATGCTAACAGTCACTTAAAACCATGTGTTTTCACTTTCCCTCAGACCATCCTTTTTCCATTACAGAAGTCTGGAGCTCTTGCCCACCAAAAACCTTACTATGCAGTGGCAGAGGAGAGACAAACTGAACTTGACATTTCCTCCACTCCTTTTATTTTCTTTTGGCCTTGCCTACATAGGATTCATCTCATCTCATCCCACACTTCTCTCCACTCGTAGACACAGGATTACCTGCAGAGTAGTTGACTTACTCTAGGGACTGGAATGGGGCTTTCCTGTTCCATTCTCCCTCTGCTGCTTTTTTTTGTTAGAGAACACAATGAACTCCTAATCATGAGCACTTTATTCAGCTACACAGCTGTAACTGAGTTGTCAGCATCCACAACAAGAGAAATAGAAGTATAATAGAAATCTTTATTGCTAGTCCTTAGGAGAAACAAATTAAACTGATTTGTATATCTGGGGTAGTGGCAGATATTTATACATGAAAACTAATTGGATTTTAAAATAGGAGAGGAATTTCACATTTCTTTCAGATTGTATGAAGCTAATAATCTTTACGATTTTATTATAATTATAGTCTAGGTATATCAGAAATATCTCAAACTTACGAGTCTCCTCTTTGATGACAGTTTTACTACCTATTTCATTAGCTGTCTGGCAAGTCAGTTTTGCAAAGATGAAGCGAAAGTGAGACAAATTTGCTGGGAGACAAACTCCAAACGGGACTGGGTGGTTTGCACTACTCTGTCACTGCTAATGGAGTTCGGCTCTATTACTTATGACAAAATCCTCTGGTATGTAAAATGCTTACTTTACTGCCATATCATTTTTACTAATAAAACCAAAGGGGGACCTGCTATGCACCCCCCTCGTAGAGACTGCCAACACCCACAGGGTTCACACAGGCTCCAAAAAATCATCCAACACTGCTAAACAAAGAAGTTCTCATCCCCTCTCCAGTTCATCTCTGGAGTGGTCTATGCTAAAAGTAGTTTTAAATTCAAGATAAATTAGCCCACATGGAGTTCACAGCTGAGCTGCTCTGGGGAGAGCAGGTTACCTTGTTGGCACACTGGTAAGAGCCAAAGCTGTGGCTCCTTTACTCTCACAAGAATAGGTAAGACAACAGATGTATTTTTAAGGCCCACACACGATTTCTCCCTTACAACCATTACTCCACGTTGAAATGCAATCTTGCTTTCATTAGGAAAGAGATACCTTTTAACTGAAGTTGCTATATCTGGAATGAAAACGTATGTATCATATGGCAGCCTCATTTTATTTCATTCACATCCCAGCGTAGGGCCTATTTTCCTCCTCATCGTTCCTCAAGTGTAAGAGAGAGTTGTTGTTTGTGTATAGCATGCACATTAGCACAGATAAACTGCTCACCGAGTGTAATGATTAATGATTGAATAGTGCAGTTGTTGCAAAAATAAGTCATGCAGTGAAGAGAGATCTGAAGATTATATCTAACACCAGGGGATGGCTTATTAATCTTACTTCTTGAAGAATTCGTGAGTAAATCATTCTCCTTTATTAATGATATTTCACTTTGCTCCATGAGACATCTTTTATACATCCAGAAGGGCAATTATCTGTTTAGGCCAGGAAACAATATTAGTTACTGACAGTTCTTGAATGTTTGATCTAAGTCACTTAAATAAAAGACGGGAAAAAAGAGTGAAGCACACTCCAAAGGCTACCACAAAGAGGACAGCATTTACAGGCAGGTTGTTTTGGTTCCCTTCTACCTGGAAATGACAAATTGTGTGCTTTTTTGAGTCTCAATTAATGTGGAGCTTGCATACTCTAACAGTGATATAACAACTCAAGAAAAACTACATTACTTTTATGTCTTCTGTTTCTGAAGGAATTCTATTATATGTAAGGTAGTTAAACAGGTCTGAAATGGTTTATTAATATAAAAGACTTTCAAAAGGAGATCTTTAATTCTTGATCACAATGAGATATTGAAGATGGAAAGTAGAGGTTATAATTTAAAAATTAAAAAATCCCTTTTTTGATTTAAAACTCTCAATTTTTCTAGCTGTCCATCATCTGCTATCCAGAAAAACATTGGAGGATTTAAGGAGGGAACACAGACACCTGTTTAATAGCAGCATTCCAAGAACTGTAGCAGAAAAAATACGCAATGCTAATATAAATCTATAAATAATCTCCGAAAGGACATTCATTAATTAGTATTAAACATCTTGAGAATGAAAAGCATAAATTTAAATTATTGTAGAAATTGCATTGGATAATATGGGTTGATCTCAGATGTGCTTTGCACATTCACAAAACTTTGACAAATATCTTACCATGTATTTCAAAATATTACTAAACTGAGTTATGGTTACCCTTTTAATTAATAGACCAATTAAATTCAACAGTTTACGGGACAGGTAAGTAATTAATGAAAGGCTGCATGGTCTAATGAATAGAAATGTAAGGAGAAATAAATAAAGGGAAGTTAAACTTCATTTTTCAAGTGTGACTTAAGGCTAAGGAGAATCTGCAGGGAGGAGTCTGCAGAGATGCTCTGGTATGTGAGGGCATTTCACAAAGACGCTGCAGTCTGATATTTGAGAGGGACCCCTGGTTAGCCAAGTGTTGTGTGGAGATTTGCACTTCCACCAAAGGCCCCTGGGTGTAACCGGTGAATCAGAGCTGCTCATTTGGATGTCACAGATTCTGCTGCTTCCAGTCTTGTCACATCGAAGCTGGAAAATGATATTTAAAGCAAAGGAACCAGAGCTCTGCCTTGTAAACAAATCACAAATGAACCTGCACTGAGGGATCTGTTGGGGCTTTGGAAATATGAGCATCCTTCCAGTCTGTGTTGACATTTGTTAATTAAACTTCTTTAATTTAAAAAAAAAAAATCATAACTGGAAAATCTGGTAGAAAAATATTAGTTTAGCAAGGTTCCTATATCAAAAAGGGGGAAAAGACCATTCAGCACTGGAACAGTCCCCAAAGCTGGTTCAGGATTTTCACTTGAATACATTCTAGAGATTCCTAATTTTCATTTGGTTGGTATTATACTTTTAACTCAAGAAATTAGTGAGCATCCCAACCATACCTGAAAGCCAAAAATATGCAGGTCAAAATATGACTGCACTTTGTATCAAAAATTGGGTCTGTCTGCAATGTGTTTCCAGCACACAGCTTCAAGTCTTATATTTTTTATTTGCATTTTCAAGCTCATCTGACCAAAATTACACAAGAGCCCCTTTCCCCTAAATACCCAAGGCATATTAAAATTCTATTTCAATGCATCGTTTCAAATCCAAATTTTATGTTACCTGATAATCATTAAACTACTGACTCAAGCCATACCTGTTTGTCCACAAAGCATTCAAAACTGAGGAAATGGGGGTTATTAAAAGCCATCCTTACACATTCCTAGGTGTAAAAAGGTACGCTGGAGCTTTTGGGCTGCTAGAAGTCTATCCCACTGGAGTTTATAAAATAAAGGTTTGGCCTGCAATGCAGTTACCCATTACCATGGTCTATTACCTGAACTTGATCTATCCCACCACTCAGCCCCTCATCACAGCACCAGGCTTAGCATCTGCCTGTTATGCAGAGAAGCCTCAATACAAAAGTCAGATCCAAACCCACATTTCTAGAACACAAAAGTCTGTACAGGGGCTATAACATTGCCCTGGATTTGCTGACAGTAGTTTTAAAGAACAAAGGTAAAAAATGAAGCAGTGTGTTTGAAAACAGAATTGTATCTTTTCATTGGAACTATCTCCAGCCTCATGCAGGTCTCAGTGACTAGAAAACTGGCTCCCAAAGTGTTTAGAAAAGGAGAATAAACATTAATAATATTGATCCTTCTCTGAGAATTCCCTGCAGTCTTTCTCAGGGAACCAAGGTAGTGAACAGCAGCAAAAAAATTCAGCTTTTCCATCAGGTGCCTGGGTAATATTTAAAAGCAAGCAAATATGTTTTTTTAGGGACAAGCATTAACCCCATCTGCTGTGTGAACCAATGTCTCATCCTGCTAGTCTGGAATGTTAGCAGATATGTTCAGATTCTCAAACTTGACCTGCTTCTGGGAAGAGAATTATTCAAATAGGTTACACCAAAATAATCAGCAGTTAAAAACTAACATCAGTAGATAGTGACTCTATCAGCATTTTTCTCTTGCTGCATTTTTTTTTTCCTTAAGTAATTAAAAAGTGTCTCTGAAAGAGCAGTATGAACAGTATGTCATAAAATCTCTCTGAACTACCTATATTTACCCCTGAAAGTGAATTCTTTATAAGACCTAGGATATCAAAGAAACGAGGGATCAAAGTAGTTTTAATAAGCAACCCAGTGTTTGTAGAACCTGCACTTTCATGTATCATGTTTTGTTCAAGTTCTTAATTTCGGTTCCTCACCACAGAAGGCACTTAAGATAACTATCTATAACCATATTGTCATGTTGAATCCTTTGATTATTTAACATGTACACCTTAGTGAAACAAAAATGCCTTTTTTCCCCCATAATATTTGGACTTCATTGTATTTTCTCACATGAAACATAGATTTGATTTGTTTGATAGTTGGATCATATAGTAGCATTTTCTGTCGTATTTCTATTTATATATTAGCAAAGTTCAATGTAGCACAGTTTTATCTATTCCTATACACGGTTGTGATCTGTACCACCTTGATCTTTTATGAATTTCAAAATAAACACATAACAAAAGACTGTAAGAGCTACAGAAAACAAAGTTAACTGGGCATTAAAAAAGAAATCAGAGGTTCCTCAGTGAACACCAGTATGCTCTTTAACAGAGTAAAATCAGTTTCTCACCCTCTTGCTTGAAATTAGAACTCTGCTATATTTACAAATTGTTTTGTGGTGAAAACAAGTAACTTAAAACCCTCAGAATTCCCATATACGTTTGATCTATAGTCATAATAAAATTGTCAGTAAAGACTGAGAATTATTACAATCTTGCTTAGAAGCACAGATTGAAAGATGAAGGAACTATAAGATCAGACTGTATGCAAAAAGCAATAATGGCAAACCTATCGGGCAGCTACTCCGATACCACATCTGGATACAGCTTTTTTTTTTTTTTTTTTTCTCTCTGAAAATTACCATACTTTTAGCTTGGAATCTGAATTAGCAATAAGTTAAAAACTTTAACAGCAGTATACTGAAATATAAGCAGGCAGGTCTATTTTCTCTCCCTTTTTCTCCTTTCTAAGTCTCACAGTAGGATCCACCGACCTAAGGAGAGAATTCTGTTTACAGGAGATATACAAGACTAATTCCAACCCTTATGGGAAGTAAAAGCTGGTGTATGAGCACCCAGTGACAGTTTAAAGGATCCCTTACAACAAGGGAGGGTGTTTCCTCAGTTTCCACCAGCTGTTCACCTCTCACTCAGCAGAGCACTGGAATGGTTTTCTGGACATTTCAGATACAAATGCCTTCCTTCTGCCTTTTTGGATACCTTGAAAAACAAGGAACCTCAATCCCAGCACCGCAATAAGCTCAGTAGCACTAACATCAAGATATCTCAAGAAAACATTGCTAATAGAAACAAAAATCTGATATTTGGGGTCATGTATAAAAAAGAGGACATTTCACACTTCTGTTTTATCCCGCTGGGTGCTCCCCCAACCCAGACCCCAAAAGAGGGAGCATCCTAAATATGATGATTCTCAAGTCTAGTGGAGCCTTCAAAATGAAACAAAACCTCAGCCTGGAACAGCAATCAATGCTAACAGTCCTAGACTGCTTTTCCACAATTCAGAAGGCAAAAACATGTTGGACCCAAGTTTACAGCTCTGCTTCCCTGCAATTCCACAAAGGAGTGAGGGTGGTGTAAGTGGTCAGCACAGCTCACTTGGCTTCTGCACATAAGAAATAACTTCAGGGGAAAGTTCCAAAAGAGGAATTAAATTCCTTGACAATACAGGCAAGAGATTTCCCTGTGTTTCTTATCTTCTAGACCAGACCTAAATCAGGCTGTCATGTAATCAATGGACTATGATAGCCTGATTATCATGTAGGATAAGTGATATCTATTAGAAAAAATTGATCCTGACATAACTCAGAAAAAGCAGCAGCTTAAAGCTAGAGGCCACAGGCCCCGGACTGGCCTTTGTACATATTTAATGGTTGTCATTTTCCTGGAGGTGCCTGAAAACAGCAAAACTCTCAAGGTAAATCTATATTGATTGAATAATCCTTGTCATCTGTTAGGACTAACAAAGCTGTCACGGTACAGCCACAAGCAAACAGATTTTATTTGATAACTTTCTTTCCATTTCACCATAGAAGCACAAGTACTAGAGTTTCAAGGGAGCCCCTTCATGTTTGGTCTGTTTTCACTCAGGTAATTCCCCAGCGGAGGCCCCTGTTTTCAGTGGCTGATTAACTGCCACGTACTTAATTAAACCTGCAGCATCAGAATTACAGTTTATGAAAGAATCAGAAGCCGGCCGCCAGTGAACCCCCAATTCTGCAGGGCTTGTGCTATATTAGGAGCTGAGCCTGAATGATTATGGCTCAGAGCTTGATAAAGATTGTAGGGGTGGGTGTGCTTGAGGCTGTCCCTTGTGACAGCATCTCCCTTTATGAATACAGAAAAATTCATCAAACAGAAATCATTAAATGGAGCAGATGGGGTTTGCTGTGTGGCTGAGGCATAGAGCTGCAGATGATGAGCACTGTGCAAGGCAGCCTGGCAGATCAAAACCATAGTCCTGGGGAAGGTGGGCAGTGCAGGACCCTTTGCTGCTCTTGTCCTCTTCGTGCACAACTTGCTTTTGTAGAGGTCAGAAACAGTGCTCGTCCCAGTCACACCCTCCTTCAATCTCCCCCGAACCTCGCCTGCTTCCCATCTGCATCTGCCTTGTGGAAACCCTGCAAAATGACTGGGAAAAATCAGTATTGGGCAGAAGAAAAACTCCCCAGATCCTTAATTCTATCATTCCATACTCTAATAATATTTAATACAACATGACAGTTGTTTTTATTTTCATTGAATCCTTTTTAAATAGGTCAAACTTTTATTCTGCTTCTATTTTTAAAAGCAAGAATCTATTTTGCTTCCGACGAGATTCAGGTGAAAGCACCCCAACACAGACGAGTATATGGACAGATTTGAGCTGTATTTCATTTCTCAAGGCTAATTCAACCTCTCTTGAAATGGAAGCACAAATCTAGGCATCCAAGCACTTCCAGAGTGGGTCATAAGAGATGCACATCCCACACAGGCCTTGTCCTGCCTCCAGGTGTGAATTACACCCTCACAGATTTTACAAACATTGTCTCCTATTTCAACAGAAAATTCTGCCTCCTAAGCCTGCAGAGAGTACCTAGATGTAAAAGCTCATTTATTCACCTTAAATACATTTCTCTCAACTGATTTTTACCTTCCACTAAAGGGTATATCTTCTGCCCCCAAAGCACATGGAAAGAAAACAATTCACCGGGAGCATAAAGTGGCAGATTTGGAGTCTCAGAACAAATATTGGCAAAGGTAATTTTTTGTTTCATTGGGAGGGTGAGATGTTGATTATGTTAACCTTACCTGCAAGTTTCAGATGTTTCAGTTTTGCTTCATCTTCACCTACCAGAGCTCTTTTTAAATTCTAAAGGCCAGTAATTTTGTTTTATATTTCATCTTTATAGGCTGCCATAAAATCTATCAGTCTTAATTATCCTGTTAATTGTCTTTGATTTTAACACCAATTTCTTTTCAGAAGTATACATATGCTCTTTCAATGCAGTCATCTTACAAATATTATTTATATAAAAAGCTGACCCATAGCTGAAATACTGCCACTCAGGAACCTGGGAAGGTAGCTTCACATTTAGTAATGTTTCTTGAAAGAAAATACAAAGTAAATAGTACCCTAGAAACTTTCCCCAGAAGCAGGGTCTATACATCCTACATGTTCTAAAAATCATTGTGTGGCTTAGATTTTTTTTATTATTGAAAACCATCAAGAAGGATTCTGATTTTTTTCTCTTGTAATTCTCCTACCTACTGAGAAGGCAGTAACGTGAAATACAAGCATTCCCTGCTGCTGAAACAGGACAGTGTCCCAACTGAACTTTTCCACATGAAAAGTACAATACAACAAAATGTGGCTTTAGATGAGCCAAAAAAAGTGCTCATGGGGCGTTTCTCCCTCCTTTTACCATATAAAAAATATCTCTCCTTAAGCATGCATGGATTAACTGATCTCAGGTGGGTGCAAATTGGGAGAAACTCCTTTGATCTCAATTAACAGAAATGATGTGGGAATCCTGCTGCCGCTGCCCCCATGTTCCTGTACCTGCAGACACCCCACACTGCACAGCCTTCATTTGAAGCTTATTAAGTTTCTAAATACCAATTAGAAGAAAAGAAAGAAAAAAACCCGAATCCCACATTCTGGGACCTTGCCCTTCCCAGGGATAACAGACAGCCTCTCTCCGTGTTTTAACAGTT
>JAHLSL010000036.1:7460612-7473112 GCA_025920805.1 Petroica traversi | reverse complement strand
ACAGATGACTGGAGGGAGCCCAGCAGAAGAAGCACCACACATTATCAGCCCAAAACTTAGTCTTAAATCCTCATCTCAATGAACCAGGCAGGACCAACAGTGGCCCAAGAAACTTTTGGAAAACTGACAAACTAATCATGCATATAATTACTTCTTGACTTTTGCTCCTGCTCTGGCAGGACTTAATAATAACCTCAAAGGTTGGTATTGGAACACACACATCATTTAAACAACTCCGGGATGACATGTTGCAATAATATTATTAATTCTTGCTGGCCTGCTCTCCAGCATTTCCAAAAGATTCAAATGAAAATGGCTTAAAAAGCCAGTAAGAGGAAGCATGTGTCGGGTTAGTTTTGCTAATTAGAACTTGAGGCTCATTGTAACACAGCTACTAACTTGTTTGATAGCTCCTTGAAGGCAGATGATTCAAATAAACATGTGAGCCAGTTTCTATAAATGCTTTCATGTCAAATTACTGAGCAGTCCTCTCAAATAGGAGCCATGAATGGAAAGCATCTATATTTTGGTTCATTTTGATAATTAAAGACAAATTGAGAATTAAAGACAATGAATTCAAGAAGACTATCCCCCCACATATTGTTTGAAAAAGGAACTAGCATTAGCATCACATCAGGACTCTACTCCAAAGCACTGAAGCCAATGGGAAGTGTCTTTCAACAAGACAGTATTTGGATAAAGCCAAATAAGAAACTTATTTGTATGGAAAATGCTTCAGATCTCTAGAATGATTCAGAGCTCAGAAAACCAACCACACTTATTAAATATAGGCCACAAGATAAACTGTTGCATTAGTCTCAACTGGAAGAGATTATCTGGCAATCCCCCTGCTGAGGAGACTCTTTCAGGTTCATTTTCATAAAATACTTCCTCTTTTAATAAAAGCTTGATATTATATACTTTGGTGGTGTTAGACAATTTTCATTTCAGAAATTAAGTTTTAACAGCTTACATACAAAAATGGACAACTTGAAAAATTAATACATACACCCTCCACAGTCAAATTTTTGAAAAGCCAAAATTCCCAATGAAGGCAAGTAAAATGAAATGAGTGGTATGATCCCATATGCAATAAAGAAAAAAAATAATATTTAAAAAATGTTAAAATAGCTGACACTTGAAAATAAAAATCAGACAGTTTCGAGGTAACTTGTTCTCATTTCAGACACATCTGAATTAAAAGTAAGGATTAAACAAACACATTCCTCCCTAGAAGTAATATGCTTTGCTTTGAACCAACCGAAATGCCTGGCCGGACATTAAATCATATTTTTAGTTCTGGAAATAACCCCTCAGTGCCCATTGAGGGTCATGGGAGCCTGTGGGCTTGTGTCCAGGCTCAGGCAGCCTGCTTACTACAGAAAGCTGCACTAGAAGAATACCCAAGAGGAATACACATACCTGCCAAAATTAAATAATATTATTTTCAAAGGAGTAAAAACTAGACATCCTTAGCTGGCAGAGAATTGTTTGATTTCCTCCTTTTATTTTATTTATTCTTCACTCCTATATCTTAGTTCAGATCTTTCAGCTTTACTTACAGCTACCAGATTATGCTGGAGAATTCATCACAATTATCTAACTCCCCGCTCTTTGCAGTGAAGCAGGTAGCCAGGAAATGTTTACATGAAAAAAAATCATCAAAGGATTCTTGACTTGATTTAGGAACAGAAACTAATCACACATATTGGCTAAGTTAGCACTCTAAAAACCTTTCATTTATTAAGCTGCATATATTTGGAGAGTTGAGTGTGGCAAACACTGGGCTTTGGGGACTGTTGTAAATCCTGTGGTTGGTGCTATCTGAGGGTCATGGGATCTCTGCCAACGGTTCAATACCAGGGGTGTGGTCACACCTTGGCTGCCCTTTGCCCTTCCTAGGACACTCAGAACCCCATAACAGTTCCAAAAACTGTATTCATCCAACTGGTTCGCAGGTTTCAAACGTACTGAAGGGCACTGCTATTCAGAAAAAGAAGTTAATACTGTAACTTTTTTCCCTTCTAGAAAGTCCTCCAGCTCTTAAGAACAAATTAATTTTCTATCTGAAATTCAGTTTAAGCAAATTATTAAGCATAAAGCAGCCCTTCTTTGCTTTTCAAGGCATGCATTAACTTCTTTTCTGAATTAAACATCAATAAAAAGGCATGTCATTAGTGTTTATTCTGAATGGTATTTTTTAATATAATTTCATCTACTCTCAAGTATGTCCAAATTCTAATATGATTTCCATCCCTCTGTCATGTTAATTTCTCCAGTGCAGTCCATCTAAGCCATTATATAACAGAATTATAAATAATCTTCTAATATCCACTTCACAATTCTTTAATTGATAGTACTCACCAGAGTGTATTATGTAGGTGCTCACTTTTTTTTTTTTTCTGAAGGATAAAATGAAACATTTTAAAACAAGTTTCATCTGTTCTTTATCAGACAGTTCCTGCTTAGCATAACCAAGGCTTACACTGCTGGTACCTTCTCTGCAGAATGCACCAAAGATAGCAAATCTCAACTGGCAACAATTAAACCAGGAGACAAAGGAAACAACAGCAGTAAATACTTTTCAATAAGGGTATGTGTGTATGTAGCAAAGAGACCAGATGTAAACGTTTTTAAAATTTTTGAAGTATAAAATACCTCTGGTCAAGTTATTTTGGTTTATTGTTTAATGGAAGAACAAAAAAACGCAACAACTGAAAAAAAACTTCTGTTGCCAAAATCTTACTGCTATGTACAGCATATTCTAGAAGACTAAACATTTAAGGAAAAATATACACCTAAATCACTCTTTTCCAGCCTGTGCAAGCCTGACCTATACATCAATATCACTGGCACAACTTAACGGAAGGCCCTATTAGGAACTACCTTTTTCTCAGACTTCTGCAAAACAAAAGGACCATCTTTTTCTCAAGTACTGTAGCAGAAAAAAAAACCAATACTATTGCAAATTTGGATGTAAATTTTACAAGACTATTCTGAACACAATTAGGCAGTTTAAAGCTAGGTTGAAACTACCTGCTGCCATGGAAGGCCCTGAGACAAAGCCTGATATGTACAATATTTATGTGGCCCATGTACAGAATCTCAATTAACTTTAGTTGCTGCTAAAGTTGTCAGTTGTCCACCTGAAATATTTAGGCACTATCTGAACACTTTATCCCCTGGCCATTGTTGTTCAGAAATGTGTAAGTCATGGGAATTGAAATTTCAACACAACACCTAAAAGCTCATTTCAATGAAAACATTAAATGCAATAACAAGGCCGTTACGTGATGCAAAACTTCCTGGCTACTGGTAAGCAGGTGCAAGGGAATACCTGTTTAGCTCTGATATACCAGAATGAAGTTTTTCTTGTTCCATAGATGCATCAGCAATCTTCAGCTGGGTGTGGTGTGTCTTGCAAAGTTTAAGACACCCAAGAGAAGTTGCCAAATAATTCCGGTCTCTGTTCTGGTCACTAAGTTTCTCATTTCAACTCACCCCTCTCCTACAGGCTACATGAAACACTGGAGTAACACCCTTTCACAGCTGGCTGTATTAGACACGCACCTTTTAGGCTGCTTTTATTTGCTGTTTTAGATTTGTTTTCATCAAGTTGAAGCCTCCTGTCTGCACCTTTGAAGCTCTGCTGACAATGACTGATCATTGCATCCCTCCTCAAACTCTTTTGAATTACAACATTTCCTACCTTGTTTCCTATTTTTATTGCAACCCTGTGATGTTTACCTCTTCAAATCATGACTTTGTAACCACTTGGCTCAAGGGAAAACACACAAGCACAGAAGAACACTTGATTGACCAGTGAAGGCAGCTGGGAGTGAGATGATGATACTTGGAGCTGACAGCAGAGAAGAGCTGGGGCAGCTGTGGGTCTGGAGGACAAGGAGTCAGGTTTGGACACAGCCTTTGCTGGGGCAGGGACAGGTCTGAATCGATTTGCCTGGAGAGCAGGAAATCAGGAGACTGAGAAAACTGACCTGAACAATTCTATGTATAAAAGGATAAAAAGACCAACTGTGGGCTGGGAACAACAGGCATGAGGGGACTGACTCTGGAGGAAGCGTGGGGAGGGAGGCTCTGCCTTCATATCCTGAACCAGATTTCCCATCCCTGGGCACAGGCGTGTGCTGTGTCTCATCTGCACTTGCAGTGTGTGGCAGCTACCCCAGGAAAGCAGCTCTGTTCCTTATCAGGACACACATTTATGGGAATCTCGACAGGCAGAGGCACTAGAAGAGCTGATGCTCAGAAAACAGAGAACATTTGCTTCCAGTTACTGGAATATGCAAGTCAGGGGGAGTCCAGCTCACTCATACAGGGACCTTCAGCAGGATTAGCTGTGCCTTACCTTTAATTTGGTCCTTGTCCTTTTTTATCTTCATTGCACTCCCTTAGAAATGCAAAGAAGTCATGGGAGAGGTTCTCACAAGTAGGTTTGTTCACCAACTTGGTCTTCAAGAAGCAAAGAATGAAGCAGAGGTGGTTTTCCACCATTTCAGCAGCAGTATATTTCCATCCTTCATGATACCACACCACTTATCAAAAAGGTGTCACTACCATCTAAAACATGCATAGATGTGGCATTTAGTGACATGGTTTAGTGGTGGATTTGGCAGTGCTGGGTTAATAATCTTAGAGGTGTTTTCCACTCTAAATGTTTCTTTGTCATCAATAATCCCAAGAACGTTATGCTCTGGCCTCAGCCAGTGTCAGCAGGATCTGACCACATATTTTTTCTTCTGCTCTATAGGTATATCAGTGCACTAAACTGGAAATTCTGCTAGGAAAAACATAAAATTAAAAAAAAAAAACAAACAAAAAAAAACCAAACAAAAACCCACAACAAAAACCAGCAACAACAACAACAACAACAACAAAAACCAACCTTCAAAGGAAACTGAATGTTTTGATTGATACTGTTTCCTCAGTAAGTCATGGACATTAGTTATGTTCAAATAAGCTAAATGTTATAAACCAGTGATAAAAACCCACAGTCCAGAGTGAAGAATTCTGGTTTTCATTCTTGTCTTTATATTTGAAGATCAGCTTTAATTCTTTTCTTCCTATTTCAGCTAAGTCAGATGCTTAAAATTATCAAAATATAGGATTCTCACCATTTTAATTAGCAAATCTTCAGCTTCCAGTTTGCTGTTCTGATTAAAATAAGCTCTCATTAAGTTTTAACTCACTAAATTAAAGAAAATACTTGAGATCTTGACATTTCTATGACAGTTTTTTTCCTGAGATCTATTTTTTCTCCCTTAATTGCTAACATACTAATGTGGCAAAATGATATTTCACAGGAACATTACTTCTGAAGTTACTTATTAATGCCAGGATTTTCCCATAGCACTAAACCTAGGTTGCAGTTGTCTCCTTCTTCTTAGTTCTGGCATGACTTTGACCGGTTGAATCCCCAAATATGTATCAGTAATCAAAAGGTATATTTCAGTACAGGAGAACCTGTTTGGAAGAATTCTTCTCATTTCTTCTCCGCTTGTTTTATCTTTGCTTGAGATGTGAATAATTCATAGGCCTCTGTCTGCTTTACAGTCAAACGCATTCTGTCCACCCAAGACTGTTCGACTTTGTGATTTATTATTTAATAATTTGCAGGGCTGCGCTGTTGTAAGGTGAGCATTGTGACTGCTTGCAGAACTGTTACAATCTGGTCTAGTTAGCTGTCCTTTCTTTCCCTCTCTCCAAACAGCAGCAGTTATTGATTTTTTTTACAAACCTCTGCCATGTAATCCCACAGCTGCTGATCTCAAAGCTGTTACTATAAAGTAAAAGTTGGCCCTTCTTCTTGAAAACAAGAAGTCATGTTTTGATTCACTTTTTCTTTCTTTTTTTTTTTATCAATTGTTTCTTTTTTCTCCTTCTTTGTGCCTTAGTCAATGACAATACTCAGGAAGCGCCACTGGCTTCTCTTAAGGAAAAAATGAAAAATGAAAGCCCTTGTGGGAAATACACACTGATCCTTTCATTACACCTGCAAAAAATGCCTGTCTGAAACTTTTCAACCTTTGAAACTTTTCCAAAGGAAGTTGAGCTATTTCATCTATTATCTTGGCAACAATTACACATAGTGTTGTCTCTCAATAATACAATATTTGTGTTTAAATCCCACTGCAAGTTATCAGTCACACATAATGGTGAAAAGAACTACTCCAAAAAACACAATGGCTCCTAATTCTTAAAGATTTACTATGCTGCCAAGCTCAGCGATACTAATCAGTGTGCAATTAGGGCCTGATCGATTGGCTTCAACTGACTTTGGATCAGGACTGTAACAGGCACTGAGGGCACAGCCGCTGCAATTGTAGCCCCCAGTGAATTAACTTCTGTACAGCCTATTTTCTACCTGCCAATTAATTAGAGGATTTGCAGCCTTTGAAGACTAAGGCATTGTGGGACAAAACCCAAATTGTTTCTCTTTTGCTACTGTGCACGCTCAATAAATCTTCTGTGGAAACATTCCGACACTGTCCTCTTCCTCTCTAATCCATGCCTTAATTAAAATTGCATTAAATCATTTAAGTTTATGCCTTAACTGCAAGATAAAACTTTCTGGGCCTATGTGTGGACTTCAAAAACAGTGCCTTCAGCTCTGCAGGAGGCAGTGTAAAAAAACTGTTGGGCTCATTCTACACTGGGAGGGAAACCCACTGCCCTGGGGGAGAGGGGAGGTGGTCGTTCTCTGACTACATCCCCCAAGCCTTGTACAGAGAAATCTGGACCAGAATTCCTGCATATTTATAGTAGGTTTTTGAGGATATTTAAGTTCAACTGTAACTCAAGTTTCATCCTTAATTACTCTGAAACGTATCTCTAGTCCCTAACTACAGTGTTTTAGCACTTTACCACCTTGCACTCTTTGGTTTCTCTTTTGGCTATAGTGGCTTGTCTTTAGCAGTGATTCATCTTCTTCTTGGCAGAAAGGCTTTGTACAAACATTAAGTCTCACAAAATTTTCTGCAAATAGATAGATTTGACTAAGCTACATACCTCAAATCAAATAAGTCAAGATAGGCTCATAAATAGAAAATCCCTTCCTCTTAGTATACTTTAGGTTTAGATCCTCTAAGACATGCCATAGTTTTACATATATTTTGCTTGGCCATGAATGCAAAGACCTGAGAAGAGACTCCAGCCTACAGAGAGTTGCTGTAACAACCAGGGATCCTTCCCAGAGCAGAGCTGGGTTTCTGCCTTGCGTGCCAGCTGAGGTTTCTGAATTCCTTTTACTCTCTGCTCTGGAGGCATACTGGAGGAAGAAAATATATATCTCTGCAAAGGGAACCTCTGCTGAGAGGAAGAATTTATTTCCCTTTTCTACTTATTCCTGTCTTCCATTATTTATTCAAGCTAGCAAGTAAAAACTGTAGGATTTTGGCAATGCCTAATGTTTTGCATTATTAGTCTTGGTAAATCTTTGTGACAGCAGATACTCACATTGCAAGAATACTTGCACTCTACACATTGCTACTCTACTAGATCTTCTCTTCTTTTCTTTTTAGAAAAATAGGCATGGAAGCAAAATATTGCAATAATGCAGCACCTTCCCTCGAACATGAAAACTGCACACACTTAGCAGTTTCTTCTCCAGCACCTGGGAAATCTGACAGATTTACCTGCTTAAACTATAGATTGTCTTCCATTCTCACCCGCCACCCTTCAACCCCAGCCCACCAGCTTGATTTTACACCTGGGAAAACCACTACTCAGGAGCTCTTTCCTTTAGACCTCCTAGTTTGAAAGGTCTAATAGCCCAGATAAAGAAGAGTACTTAAACTTGCATAATATCTTTAATGACTCCCTGGGGGAAGATGCTGCACAATTTATTTAACTCTTTGTACATAGACTTTCATCCTGGGTGCTTATATGTTAAGGACCTCTAATGTGCGAGCCATTAGCACCTTTCACCATAATCTCCTCCCAATGTCCATTTAGATTACAGTAATGGCCACTAGTAATGTAGAGTAATGGCCATCAGCAATGATATCATCATAATGACTTCACTGAACTTGCTCCACAAGCCTCCCTATGCATGGCAATCACATATCCTTGTACGTGGTGCCTTAATGCAATGAAGCATGCAACTTATCCAGATACTTCAATGCCCACCTTTAAAACCTTCTTTGAAATATGGTTACCTCCATTTTTTTATTATTTTATCACCAAAAAGGAAATGGCTTACTCTACATTTGGAGCCCAAAAAAAGCAGAAGTAAGTAAATAAAAAAATTTAAAAACCTAGTGGTTTTATTTTGTTTGGTTGGTTTGGTTTTTTTTGGGTTTTTTTTCAGACAGAAAATACAACACTGTGAAAGGTTAGGCATTGTTTTGATGGCAAAATAACATTACTCAAAAGGAAGAATTTCTGGAGAAGAAGACTTGAGCAGCAGGCCAATGACATTAGCAGTTATTCTGCTCCTCTTGTATACAACAAATATACAAGTATAATATAGAACCCATGCTTCTCACTTGCGCAGATAAACTCACTGATTAAGAATTGCCTAATATGTCCTTTTTCAATGACTTTGATCCATAAAAACCTCTGTTGTACCTTTATGATATCCCTATTAATAAGCCATTTTTCAGATGAAGAGACAGTTGACCAATTTTCAGTACCACGTGTTTCCCCCCCCTTTTTTTTTAAACACACCTTAACTTTGGAAAATTCCAAGTTCAGTTTGATCTTTGCAGGGCTTTTTGTCCTTAACAATATAGGGGGGAAAGAGTCACCTCTAACACCCCAATTTCAATATCCTTTTGCAGAAATGGGGACAGAGCCAATTATACAAAATATTCAAGCATATGCCTTCATGTAAGAATATTGACTGTTTTATTTACTGCAGAGGAGCAGGTGTGTGCTTTAAACACAGACCCTCCTGAGATGCTGAGTGCTCTGAAGGCTGAATGCCTCCTCCGTTCTGTATGTCATGAGACAAGACCTCTGAAAAAGGTCAGTTCTGACAGTTTCACTCCCAGAATAATTTCACTTTATTACATGAGAACAGTCTGTGGATTGCCATCTGAATATACAGGAAAGAGGTATCTTAGGCTATCAGGCAACTCTGGAACTTAATCAGCCTACACAGAAATAAACAGTTTAAAATGAACTGAGCTACTGATGGGAGGGCTTTCCCCTCTTTCTCTTCATTGTTAGGTCTGGCAGGTAAATCCCAGCCCTTGGTAGGGTAGCAGCTCATCTGCTAGTGATCACTGAGAGATAGATGAATAATTAATAATAGAAATAAATAACTGATTATTAAACAAGTAAATGTTTTCTTCTGTAACTGATAATGCAAACCATTTCTAGGTTATATTCTGCTTTCCAGTGGAAGCTTCCAAACATTACCTTCAATACAGACAAAAGCACCTCAGCTAGTTCTTTCATACAGAATGGTAAATTATGTTATTGCTTTTGTACAGTATTCCCAATGCTTATTGCATATTCACTTGTATACATCCAGTGCAACGTTATTATCTTGTTTTGGTTTTCTTTCTTCCTCCACCCATACCCCCCTAACCTCCTGTCAACAGTTGGGGAAGCTGCTAATACTGTATTGTATATTCATTATCCTAGCTTTTTCTTTACAAATATCATTAAAACATCCTGCATTTGTAAAGTAAATAATTAAACGTTCTAGAAAGTCTTATAGGACAGAGTAATCTAACAGATGAAAGACATCAGCAATGTGAAAATCAAATGGAAGCACATGTAATATGTATCTTTTAAAAGAGTTTTCATAAAATAGGGTTAATGTGTTAATCAACCATATTTAAAATGCTAATTAATCACTGACTTGCCGTCTATTCATAAATAATTGAATGTCCTATTTATGCAGAATTTCTTATGCTTAGAAATGTGTGGCATTTATTCTGGTCTTGCAGGATGCAGCACAGCATTAACACTCATTGACTCTCCAGCTCTGTATTTGGTTAGTGCAGCCTTGACTGCCCACCGGGTACATTTTCCTCTCATATTCTTGCAATTACCCTAATCTGTCCTTTCTCTACATACATCACTAGGATGGAAAAATACAAAGAGCTGCATTAACCATGACGTTTTACCAGCACTCCAAACATGGAAGTGAGAGGCACAGAAGGTGTATTTTGGGGGTGAATCAATCACGTTGTGGATATTCTATTTTTAACCCCCCTTCCTCTTTTCAAGGCATCTTCCTGTTTCTCCTTTGAAGGCCAGTCATGTCCCTAGACATGGGGAAGCAGTCCACTCTCCAACAGCACTAAATATGGAATTGTTTCTACCATTAAAATACACATTTCTTCATTCTCTAAAGACTCCTTATCAGCGAATGTGTCTTCATGTTTACACCCACAGGCATTGATACTGGCTGGAATGGGACATCTATACGTGTGTAATAGTAAAAGTACTGCTGGTAAACACAGCATCTTCAGCTTCCAGCAAAACCCAAACTCCTCTTGTAAGGATGAAAGGGATGATCCCTGACAAAGAACATGAGACTCTCATAGAACTAGCTGAAAATTTCTCTACGAAAATACATGTCAAGGCAGTAAGTCTTCCTGCTTTGGATGAAATTCACCAATGCAGATTGTTTTAAAGCTTCATGATTACTTAAAATGGGTGTATATATATCTACAAAAGAAAAGAGAAAAGCAGTCAGGGGACAATATAAATTTTCATGCTAATAAAATGCTAACTTGTTAAACAGAATTGCAGTAGCACACGAATTCCCTGAATTCTCAACGCATGTCCTAAGTGAGAGATTTTTTTTTGTTTCTGGTTCCTCTCTATTTTGGTATGAAGAAGTAAATTAAACCTTGCCTAATGTGATTTAGTGGACAGCCTGGCAATGTAACTTGTCATTAAAGAATGAGAATAAGAAGAAGAATAGATCCTTCCTTCTAATCCTTCTTGACAGCCTAACAGAATACCAATTTACCATTTGATGAAGGCTTCAGGATGTTATGAAACCTCTACAGGGACTTCAGAGTTCTGTACAGAAAGGAATGAGGATGAGAAACAGCCAAAGTTGTGGGGGAAAAATGCCTTTGGAACAGGAGCTGCTCTATAAATGGCTGGTTGCAAGCCAGTTGGCATCCTTTAAAATTTGGACACTCCAACTAATCCAGTGGAGAGGAAAAGAGCTGGTGGACCTTGTGGAGAATCATTCAGGATTAAAAAAGAAGAGGACTGCTTCAAGCAGTTCCAAAGAAAGACTGGGCTGATGATTGCCTGTCACAGGCTTAGGAATACTTGATACAGTTGGCCATGTTTCCATGGTACAGCAGTGTGATTATCACTGCTGAATGGTACATCTTTGCCTTTAAGGCCCTCTTAAAAAAAAAAAAAAAAAGGCTCACAATCCAAATGCATCCAAACACTACTCCAAGACAGGCAAACACATTTTTTTTTTCCTACTGGGTAGGTAGTACCTGCACAGCTAAAGCTGACAAGGAGCAATTCTAAATTCAGTAACTGTCTTTCTCCCCAGGGAACAGCCACTGGGCTACTGTAAGCAAGTAAATAGGGGTCTAGAAGAAAGCTAGTTCTGAAATATTTTGCTTTTATCATGTTACCCAAGAAATACTGATTGACACTAAAGTGGAAATCCAGCATCCAAATGCTTTGGAGTTCTCACTTTGGAGGAGTTCTGTGGCAGTACCCAATTTACTATTCCATTCCTATTTTCAAGGAAAAAGGCATCTATTTTTGAAATGCAACTTATTGCCTTCTCTCTCTTAAAGGTATTTTTCAACAGTCTTCTTCCCTCAAGAGCATAATTTGAAAAATTGATCTTAATGAGTGCTCCTCATAACCCAGCATGATGTTATTTTCATCAACAAGGTAAATTGGGTTGTGATCCAGATTACTCTTTTCTAGCAGCTCTGAAATTCAAAAAACAGTGACAGTGCAAGACACAGCAACTCTAGTGGAAATGATCCTTAGTCAATACAGAGATTTTGGTAGTGGTGAGAAACTCAAGGCTCTGCAGTTGTTATACCTTTTGCCAATCATGCATTATGTGGTTAATATGTTGCTGATATCTCTCTCTAACATATTGAGTTAGTGTTTGCGTCTATCCACTTCCCTCTACTGGACAAAATCAGAGCTGTTCAAGTGTTTATGATATCTTGTCATTATAAGTGGTTGGCCCAAGAGAGGGATATGTGCCCTGTGTCAATGAGCAACTACTAATGGAGATTCTCCTTTAGCTCAAGTGATAGAAGCTTGTGCTGTTGGAGCAGAAGGTCACGAGTGTAATTCTTCCTGTTAAGTTATGCTATTAAGCTGATAACCATGGTGGCTGCATGCCAGCAGTGAGCAGAAACACCTCCACCCTTTGTGTTCTGGGTTAGCACTGTTCAACCTCCTCTAAACTGATGCCTTTTCTCTTGCCTCCAAGATCCTTTTTCAATCACAGATAGAGAAAGGAAGAGAAAGGAAGAGAAAGGAAGAGAAAGGAAGAGAAAGGAAGAGAAAGGAAG
>JAHLSL010000036.1:7342262-7460602 GCA_025920805.1 Petroica traversi | reverse complement strand
AAGGAAGAGAAAGGAAGAGAAAGGAAGAGAAAGGAAGAGAAAGGAAGGGATAAAAGGCTGAGAGAAGCTCACTCAAAAAACTCAGAATAACCTTTCTTATGCTTGTGGGTCAGCACAGCTTCCTACTCTACAGAAAATGGTCCAGAGTTATGCCAGAAATGCGAAGCGTTACTCTAGGTGTTATTTGGGAGTTTGCTTGTCCCAGAAGAGTGAAAAAACACAGACCCTTCTCTGTATTCTCCCTTCTCAAAGGACCGTATGATGGTGTTAGGTGCAGTTTCAAATGAGACTTCCCCGTCTTTCTACAAAAAAAACCACAGCTTCTGTCACATCCCTCTCCCTGAAAGTCAGTGCTAAGGACTGAGGATGCACATTGTTCATTGCTATAATGCTTTTGTTCTCTTTCTCCAATTATTTTTATCTCCCAAGCTCATTTCCCTCTGTTCCACCCAGGATATAACAAGATGGAAGTGAAAATTTCCTTCATTTACAACCTAGGTACTAAGAACCTAAGACATTGCTTTCCAAGTACTAGAGTGATTGCACAAGGTATTTCAGTCCCAACCCATCTCTATTTCAAAGTCATACTTTAATATGGAATGTCAGGTAGAACATGAAACAATATTAATCTATGCTACATAAATAATTTCCTTCAATTATCAGGAAAGAGCAGCAAGACATGAATTTTCAGGTTGATTGAGTTTTAATCTCTAAGTGTAAAAATTAATAATTTAGGCAGGTGAGTTGTTTTTTGTTTCTTTTTTTTTAACAGAAAATTAAAGGTTTGATTTCCTTACTAGAGAAAAAAAGAAAAAAATAAAAGATAATTTGGATCCAAAGGTCAGGGTACATTCACAGGTTGGAAATGTGACAATTATGAAATTATTCACAGAAGAAGATACTTAGAATTCCATGCAAGACACCCAGATTCATCACAAGGCACAAGAGATTGACAATCTATTATGAATGCCTCACGTCACAGATAAATATTTCAATGCAAATAAATAAAGGATGCTGAGTGTTTCTCTTCTGAATGACTTTTCACAGCTCACTGAACACAATAGTTCTGGGACTCCTCTATGTCCCAGACTTGTGTCCAAACTTTGGCATCCCCAAAGGCTTCCTGTGCTGAGCACAACCAGGTTACACTGCGATTTCAATTTGGAGTTACAAAGAACCAATTAATCAGTTTCCTCCTAACAGAATGTAAAAAACATTCTTTGGTGCATTAGGACAATCACAGACATTGTGAAACTTGCCTGGTTTTGTTTTGCACTCCCTTGTAATTACTACAAAATGTACCAGTCTTGTCAAATCTAATGCCTTTTCTTTTCTGGTCCAGGGGATTAAAAATAAAAAGAGAAAAGACAAGGATGTCTCTAAGCATATGGCTGGTTTACTCTGCAGATGGAGACACAACTAAACTAAGATGTACGTCTGGTGAATTGTACTCAAATAAAGCTTTTCTTTTACAGGTTTCTTACCTGTCACTGTGATTTTTCTTCTTGATCTGTGTTCTATGCCAAAACCCCAAAAGAGTAAAAATATTCTATGCCAAGACTGTTTTTCACTTATTTTCAAATAAATGTTTTAGAGGGATACTTTCAAAAGAAAGGCTTTTAAATTTTTTTTTTAAAACAGGGTCCTGCTTAACTGTTTTCATCTGTTAAAAGTAATTGTATTATTTTAACCACTGGCAGGAAATTCCATGCTGTGTATTGCTTCATATGAAGCCATTTGTAACTTTACAGCTTTTTAATTTTGCAACAGCTGTATAGAAAAGGGAAAATGACCATGTAGAATTATATCACTCATGGATGCTTCTCCATTAAAACAATACAACTAGAAAATGTTTGCATGTTCACAATAAATACTGAAAAGTACATTTGACTGATCAGAGAGAAACATCTTCAGGACTTGCAAGATACTAAGCTGATCTAGAAGGTTTTCCATTTAAGACTTTGGCAAATGAGAATTCATCAGTTACTCATTTGAACTTTAATAAAACTTAATACTTTTAAAGGAGGGGAAATCTAAACTCAGGAAATTTAGTGTTCCTCTGATCATAACTGTAAAGAAACATTTATAATCATTTGCTTTCAGGTATTAATTAATATCAACATATGGGAGTGAAGCATTCACAGTGAATGCTGGATTAAAAATAAAATTACTATTTCCATAACCAGATTACGGGCACATTCTGAAATTTTTAAAAGCAACTATTCAGTCCCATTTATTCTGCAACCTAAAGACTTATCCTTGATATAAGCCTGATGTTCACAGAATGAAGATTATGCACTAAATAAAGACCACACTTCTTTCAAGTATCCACTGCCTGGGGTATCACTATATCATTGGTCTCTTCTGAAAATACTGAGTACTAAAGACACATCAAAGAACATTCATGATCAACTGATAATCTGGAGAGTACTTTGCTGCTCATATACTTTCTGAATCATGACTGGTGTTATCTAGGCTGTGAAAGAAGAGCAGAAAGAAGAAAGGGACATTTGTTTCCCTAAAAAACAACAATATTGTATCCAGATGGACAATATTTATAATATGTTTAGAGACTTGAAATGGTCAGCAAATAAAAAAAACATGCTCATAAAATATTTCTATGGGAAATACATAAAATATATGAACACTACAACACTACAACATAAGCACAAAATGCATGCACATGCACACTAGTGGTAGAAGATTACATGTTCACGTGTCCAAACTACAAGTGTTGAACTGCTTTCAAGTACAATCTTAATGCAGGAATATCTATGAAAATTAGATTCTACCACAGATAACTTTCTCAGGTCCTACAGAAAGGTATGTCACAGGACTGTCTCTGCCCAACACGTTCACAATTTTCTTGAAGTGAATTTTGGTGTTTATGGAATTATTTTGCAACCTGACTTCTGTGGCATCTCTCATTTGCATCATTTTTTTCCTGCAAAGCTCTTTTGCCAAGGAAAGTTACACTTTCACTGTCACCTCTCTGGAGCATACACATTAGCAGGACCTGCCACTTATTTTCATGGAATAATATAACATTACATAATATTACAGTCCTTGCTTTTCTGACAAATGTAGTTAGCAGAGTTATTAGTTGAAAACATACAGGCAAAAATTTATATAATTTCCTCAGGAAATCAGATTTAAAAGAAAAATCATGTTCCCACTTGGATTTGTCATCTGAATTCACCTGAAAGAAAATTTTGCTGTAGCCTCAAACTCCACTGCACAGCAAAGCCCAGCCCAGAGCATGAATTACACTGGCTTAGATTTAGGTCTCAACACAGGCTCTGCTCCACAAAATCTCTGCTCCAGGAGTTTCCAGTACTCAGAGTGTGAGAAGTTTCTCCCATGTTCTGTATTCGGATCAGGTAACTAGGAATTATTATCCTTAGGTACAGGAATATAAATAGAGAAACTGCTGAGGTGCCTTTCTTGTGTGTGACAAATACTGTGTTACTCATTCTCCACTTTCCTACCAAGCTCTCCTTATAGGGACAAAATTAATATATAGACATGGCATTTATATGTCACAG
This sequence comes from Petroica traversi, assembly GCA_025920805.1. NCBI lineage: Eukaryota > Metazoa > Chordata > Aves > Passeriformes > Petroicidae > Petroica > Petroica traversi. Next base: position 7,457,057 of record JAHLSL010000036.1, on the reverse strand, counting down.
ATATCATCCTACAGGATTCTGCTCTGCTCATATGGCAGGTCAAATTCAATCATCAGACATAAGAGCTACGTTCCTACTTGATCCCTTCACCTTAATCCAAAAATATACATTTGAAATCAATTCTCTCTGTTCAACATCACAGGAAATTACATATATCCCAGAACCGATTGAGGTATCAGTTGACTCAAATTACATTTTCTAATGCACTGAAATACTTGTTTTGGTAATGACACTGAGGAATAAGGGAAAATAGGATAAAAACAAGACTTATACATATCCCTGATATGCAAGCAAGATAGTTTTTTCAATTTACAGTGCAGTTTTATATTGATTTTTGGCATGAGAAAGCTCTGTCAAATTATTTTTCTAAAATTTTTAACTATGTGTACTAAACGTCTAAAAGACAAAAAAACCCTTTATATTTTCAATTTAGTACAATTTGTCTCCTGCCTTCACACAATTGTCCAAGTTGATTAAAAGAATTTGTTACTTTCCTAACTGTAAAACTGCACGTACGTAAAGAATTTTTAGAGAAAAGCTCCTGAACACTGCTGCAGCATAGAAAAAGGAGGACAGAATTTTGTATATGTGCTTTTTTTGAATTCTGCAATTTCTCACATGACCAACATTAATTTTAGAAGAAACACACACAAAATCAGTGTAACAAGCTACATTCTTTATTTTCAAGATAAACCTTTTCAACCTCTGCCAGCGCATGGAAGCCTCTAAACAGGGTCCTTAATTCAGACAAAGCATTTCCGCACGTTCCTAAGCCCATCCATATGTGGGATGCTCAGCTTCATGTAACACTTATGCTCCATCAGCAGCATGGAACCACATGTTCAAATGATGTCCTAAACTGGGACAGCTTTCCAAGCTGGGCCAGACACAGACAATTGTTAAATACTTCTAAAATCCCATCCGACTTTTCCAGAGAACATTTTTTTTCCCCCGTTTCTTGGGAATACTTTTCCACTTCTCTCATTCATAAGCTTTCCAGGTTTCTAGGATGTATCACATATCTAGGCTAATATTTCGCCCTCCACAGGACTTTTAGTCTTCTGCTTCCAGTATTCTCTGTCACAGAAAACTGAGTTTATAAGCCCAAAAGCATTCAACATGTTGTTTCTTCATATAAATGGTTACATTCCTAATGTTTATAAATTTTGAATAGTCTTCCAGACTGGAAAAGGAAGAATGAATGAATATTCAGTACCTTAAAAAAAAACTCCAAAACAACCAAACCATCCACACCAAAACTCCCAACAATAGGATCTATTTCTAGTACGAATATTTTCATCCTGCAGTAATTCCAGGACTTCACCATCATGTTTATTATGTGTGACTCGAACCACAGTGTTTTTATATTCTTTTCTCTTAAAAAAAAAAAAGAAAAATATTTGCTAGAAATATTGAATAGTTCCCTGCATTTTTGAAGGTTTAAGTGTGATACCATCAGCGTTACTCTTCTAGCTTTTTACCTTAACTGAACAAAAAGCACTTATTGTCAAATCTGTTCCTATGGATGCTCTCTACATTACCATTTCAGTTAATTACTAGGATATGAATCATAAAAACATTAAAGGTTTGGTTCCATAGACAAGTTACTACAACATAAGAAGAGGTGGGTTTATAAATGTACCTGCTACCCTGCAGTATCTTAATTCCACAGTAAACCTGAAGTGGTCCATCTCCCCAACTTCACTGAGGTGAAAGCCACTCACTTTTACTGGGAAGGACATGGATGTCCAAAGTGGTCATTGGTGCAAACCTCCCAGGCTGCCTGAGGATAACTTGTGCTTGTAGGCTTTCCTACACTAATCCCTCTCCCTTATCAATTCCAGTTGGGCAGAAGGTTATTTGGAAGCAGGAGGACAAACGTACAAAGCAGACGGAAACAATTTGCAAAGTGGGTTCATTTTACTGTATTCCCAAACAAAGGTATGAACTCTGCAATACCCTTTAATGATGAAGGTTTTTTAAAATAGCTATAAATGTGGGGTTTTTTGGTTCAATTAAGGCTGCATTGTAAGATACAAACTTTAATTTTCAAGTTAGTTGCTTGCTGGACAGACGCAAGTGGAAATGGCTGTGTAGCAGTTGTTTCGACTAATGAGGTACTCCAAGAAGAATCTGGTTACTCACTCTCCAAATATGTACATAAACTCAGGTTTTCAGAATGACTCAGTCAACACCTGAAGATGAGTCTTGAAAGCTTGTTTATCTTGTTGCAGGGTACTGTATGTACTATAGCTGGATGTGCTTAATAATGTCAGTAGTTAATGCACAAATCTATCAAAAAGCAAATAATAAATTTCTGGATTCCCAGAAGCTGAAAATCTGGATGCAATGTTAAATAAGGAATTACCATCAGACTACACTGGAAAGTTCCTAATACCCACTCCTTAGACCCCCAGTGAGCTTATCCTGCAGACCCCCAACTCCCCTGACATCCACTGTTTCATAATAGATCTTCCTGGATGCATGAGTTAGCTCTGATGGCAATCAGACCTCCACTGCTACACACACTCCATGTGTTTAAAAACAAAGGTCATTTGGTGAAGACATCATTAGTTACTGCACATGATTTTGCCATGTAGACGACTGTATACTGTGATGTAAGGGGGAAAAATGATGGCAGTGAATAGATGTAATTATATGTAGAACCAGTGACACGCCACATACAATTCGGAAAGTACAACACAATCAGAGTGTCAATTATTTAAGCCATAATTAACATAGCTCTGCATGTCTTTCCAGGGCTCTCACAGAACATAGAGCATTGTTATAGTGGAAGAAAAGAGAAAATAAAATATTAATGGAGGACTGCTTTGTTCTCAGCACAGTGAGATAGAGGTGGTTGTAAAAACTGGATTCCTGCAGTTGCTACCGCTTTAATTAGGAAGGTCGCTATCTTCCTAGACTTCCTTGGATTCCTTTAATTTCCACAGAGGAAAACGGCTTCTGAATTTTATTGAACACAGTTGAATTTTTATTTTCAAAAATCAAAACAGAAACATTTCTTGGCATCTGTTATGAGCACTGGGTGTTATTTGCTCTTTAGAGATAAAGCTGTTTTTATACAGGGATATAGCTTGTGGGGAAAAAAAAGAAGGGCCAAATATATTCGTACTGGGAAAGCTGCTCAACAGGGATATCACAGTCAGCAGAAAATATCTAGCCAACCTAATTCATCCCATGCTAGAATCCACTTAAGGCCAAGGAAATACAATAGATAATATATAGTTTCACAACACTGAACCAAATGCTGACATTAACTCGTTCATGCCTGGAATCTAACAACTTTTTTCCATAGAAACAGTACAACTCTAACAGCAGGATCTCCTCACACCAAAGTGGAGATGGCAAAGGCAGGAAATCACCTGCATTTTGTGGCTAAATGAAAACTTGGCTGTCCTTTATCTGAACTATAGCCCAGATAGAATCACTGATAAAACACACCAAACTAACACCAAAATACAAAACAGAGGCAAAAAATATGACTGAATAGAACTGTGTTATCACCATCATTCTCTTACTAAATCCAAAATACAGCCCTGTATCACCTGCTAAGAGGAAAATTAACTCTATCCCAGGCAAAACTAGGGCAGATATGTAGATTGAAATTTATAGAGGGAGTTTCCAGAAAGGAAAGAAAGGGGGAAAAAAATGCCTGCATAAAATATGCACTTCAACTTTGAATGCCAGGGTTTTTGTTTTTTCTTGTAATTCATTATTGGACATCACTCCAACCAAAGCTGTTAGCCTGTAGGAAAAACAAGACAGGAAATGTGACAAGAGGTTACCCACGTGCTACTCAGAGTAGCTCCAGCTTTAGACTCTCTGCCTTTGATTCAAGAAAGGGTTTCCTAAATCTAAGCCTGCAAATATTCGGCACTGCTCTTCTTCTGAGAGCCTGGATTGTTGGATGTTTGAATGAATTCAATGTAAATATGATTAAGTTGCATTTACTCATATAACTGAATACAAAATTAGTTTTCATGAGCCCAAGATGTCTGGATGGGATTAGAATTGCAGACAATTTGGAAGATGGCAACCAGTGCCACTTTTCACATATCATTATTCTATATTTTCTATAATGTGACTTGTAATTGCATGGAACTTCATATTTTCCATAAAGATGTATGCAAATGGAGCTCAAGACCTATTTAGAAGACTTAAAAGATTCATTGCTCTCATGATACATTCACGTTTGAGTGAATTTCATTCAAGTATCAGTGACCTTATTAATAGATCCAAACACTTCTGATTTACCATTTTTACTAAACATGTCTTGTTAACAGATAGGCTTTAAAAGTAAATCTTCAGAGAGAGTTCATCCTTTGAACTATCACCATGAAGCAATTCCTGGGAAGGAATGGCACTTGCAGAGAACACTTGCAAGAAAGAGCACCACCATCTCCCAGCAGAGCTGTCTGCAGAGGGATGTCCTGACAGGTAAGGCAGGGAGTGGATAAAGTTCAGGAGATCCTCAAGCATTGGGTTAGTCACAGCCTTGAAAAGCTCCAGAGGCCTTCCAAAACCTCAGTGCCTGGGGACCTGCACACCCAAGAGGCACCCATCACACACTGTGCCTTTCCTCAGGACATACTGGCCATTTGTTCCTCTTTTTTCTGCTTTCAGAGGGTAACTGAATCATCGCTGCTGAAAAATGGTTCCAGGCTTTTTTTCCTGATTTACATAATGCAGGTCATTTGAGTATGAGAGCTGAACAGGTTACTGAGGGTGCAGATAGCAGCTGTGGGATGGAACTGCAGCTGCCTCCTGGGGTGGGCACCTGCACAGCACAGGCCTTCAGCAGGAAGAACAGAAAAGTACTCGTGTGACTTTGGCAATGAGATTCACTGCAGATTTCAGAGACAACAGCAGGGATCACATTTTATGATCTTTAGGCCCAAGCCTGTGCCCACTATAATTACAACTATAATATTAATTATAATTATAAAATAAATTTCAACTTATTTTAGAGAAAGCAGAAACACCTCTCTTCCATGCCCCAACTGAAGTTGCTCTGTACATTTTATTTTTGACAGCTGTTTTATAAATTGGTTGTGTAGCTCTGCATAACAAGAATTTTGCCACTGACAGCAATGGAAGTAGTGACTATTTGTACATGATTTCAGTAAATACAAAATGGGAGGGTGGTTAATTAAAGACCTTAGATAATTTCCGTAATATATTTTAGAGCAGAACATTAAACTGTCTTTCTCTCAGCCCACGAATTTTACTCCTTCTTTTCCCCCTTAATTCTCTCCCCCATCCCACTGGGGGAGTGGGAGTGAACAAATAGAGGTCTGGTGTTCAGCTGATTGCTAGGTTAAACCACAATTATTTCCTACACCTGTGTTTCACAGGTACTGAAAAATATTTTTAGCTTTATAAAAAGTTTATTATTTTATTTCTTCCTCCTTTTTTTAAACAAAGAAAGAAAAAAAATTACAGTGGAAATTTACATTTTTTCTTTTGTTTACTAGGAAAGGCAAATCAAAAAGAAATAAAAAAAATTGTTCCAAGGATTTGGTGAAGACCTGGCACTCATTCCCAGTTTCAGCACAAGGATGTACCTTGTTGTGTGTCTCGTTCTGAGGTTAAAGAAAGCAAATACACATGTGTAATAAAAACAGTTATTATTCTTTATTCTATTGATACAGTTCAACTCCAACTTGCAAGCAAGAAACTAATAGATCAGACTGTACAACTGGAGTTTACATGAAATAAACACAAAATCACCCTGTTCCTCCGAAACTGTTAAGAATATGGATCTAACCAGGTCCCAAGCAACTGAGCAGACCAGGCAGGTTTGCTGCTGAGCAGAGGGGAAGGAGAAATCTAAGACTGCTCCCTTTCCACAGAAATTCAGATTACGTTTTGCTCCAGAGCTCAGTACTGAGAAAGCATCCTTAAGATATGGTACATGAGATTTTCAGTTGTCAGAACCAACTCCTCACTGAAATACACAGCAAAATACCCAGCACAGCCCTTTAGGTTCACTGCCTCTGCAGGCAGTCCTATGGAAGTGACCTCCCAGAGCCTCCCTGCACAGCCGGGTCCTGGGCAAGGGGAGCTGGGCTGCAGGGAGCAGTCCACAGTGGTAGGATGGCCGAACAATTTTTAAAGAGAATTACAGAGATTTTAGACTAAAAGAATATAAAACAATATTGCATGTGTTTTGGACATATTTAGACGTGTTTTAAGAGAATAGCTACCAATAAGAAAGCTTAATTTAGACAGATACATGTGGTGATTTCGCAAGAGGAGCACATGATAAATTCACAGGAACTGAGCCCTGTGTCTTGTTCAGTGCAAACACACATGGTCTTTTCATTTAAAAATTCTGCAGAGCTGGGGAGAACCTCATTACAATCAAAACAGAATTTTAAAGAGAGAAAAGGATAAGATTTGAAGAAAACCATAAAATTTAAAGAGTACAACTTCAGAAAACTTAAGGTAAAATTTGTAAAACTCATAAGAAATTCAGGGGAATACCAAAGTCTTCTGTTGCCATAAGTCACAGTGATTTGTTTAAGGAACATCCCAAGGAAATGGCAGCAGGACAGCACACAGAGAGCAGAGCATTCTCTAGTAAGGGTACATGAGAATATTAAACACAATTGTCACTGCTTACATGGACAAGCTGCATTAAACCCACTGGATTTCTATCTTAGGTCCGATGGCTCGTAATACAGTGGCATCTCTAGAACAGGAGCCTGTCTAATCACCCCTGAGATTAATGTAATTTTGAATACAATAATGCTTCTGGTTTCTTGAAGTACTTAAGCAGTACTTCAGCGAACTATTAGAAAAGTTTTGGATGTGACCAGATACTATGGGGGATTTTTCCCACCTTGAGTACATATTGCTGCATAGTTCACCCCAAAAGTACTGTCAATGCCACTGCTTTCCAATCCAGTGTTTATTTATGCTGATTTTCTGTCTAGCAGACAATCTAGTACTACCATGTTGATGTGAGTCTTTTTAATGTCTTCTAGTTAGTTTGTTTAACTTTATACATAGTTTTATCTCACTTTATTTTTTTTGGGTTTTTTTTTCTGCCTGGTAAGCTGTCCATAAATAAGAAAGTTTAGAAAATGGCAAAGTCAACAATAATTTACTAACTAAGCTTTCCCTAGGTATCTTTTTATTCCAAGGACAGGGAAAAGTGTGTTAAATTCAGATGTCACCATGTGGTCAGGGCTGACAAATGTGGATTATTTCTTAGAATAATACTCATGTTGTAGCTGTCCTATGCGGTCCTGTGGGGTTTTGTTTGCTGGTATGTTAGCAAAACAGAGATCCAAACATGAAACCTTTCTTTCCTCAATGTGGGTGTTCAGGAAGTTACATGCCTGTGAAATCCATAGGATATAATTGAAACAGTTTTGCAATCTAATGAGAGAGAACTCAAAATAGGGCCTTTGTGGTATTTGCACATTGAAAACAATTGGGAGTTTTCCCTGTAAAATAGCCAAGGACTCAGTCCCCAGAGCAATATTTTCCACTGCACCAAGTCTACACCAGTGCACCATCAGTCTCACTTAGGCGTCAAAAATAAAGTTTAAAAGGACACAAATGATATATATGCCTTGGGCTGAGCTTCAACCCAAGAGTAAATTTCCTCCAAAAGCAATTTTTTGTTGCTTTCATCATCAATGGCAAAGATACTGCTTACAAACACTATAAAGTGCTTTCCTACTCAGAGCCTGATGGCAAGCAGTCCCTCTCCTAAGTTTAACCAAACAAAAGTAACAATAAAATATGGTTTGTACCCATCTGAGCAATTATCACTAGAAGATGGAAAGTAATAATAGTCTACATAGTAGATGGTCGTATTTCCAGAATGGAATTAAACTAGGTCCGGAACAGGAACTGGTTCTAACCACACAATAAAATTTAGCTGGAAGTTGAAAAATGCAGTTCAGGCAGGGAACAGTCTCCTTGTCTTAACTCTTGCTGTTTCATCTCTCCTGTCGCTCTGTCCCTGAGCCCTGCAGATCCTTTGGTGCTCTGCAGGGAGTTAAACAGGGTCCTTGCTCAGAGGCCTCGAAAAGCTCCTTATCTACAGATCTGAGCACCTTCTTTTGTTACACTAGGCTCTGTTTGTTTCTCTGTTAATCTCAGCCGAGTCTTGTATTCTTTTAGCTTTTTGCCCTTTCACGTGAGAGATTAACAGTGTCGCTTGCAGGCTTTGGCTGAACCTGCGAGTGCCTCTGGAAGGGCCGGTGCTCCATCCTCTCTGTGTCATGCAGCCATGGGAAGGCCCCCCGAAATGATAAAACACCCCAAGCCCCAGAAATCTGAACCTGCACTGACATTTCAGTGGCAATCCCGAGGTGAGCGATAGAGGCAGATGACAGAGGACAGACAGGAACCTCTGGACGGTGGGACAGGAGCCAGCTCTCAGACGCACCAGGCGGGTGAAAAGGTGTGGCAAAGGACAGTGTAGGTGACAGCGGCAGAGCCGTGCCGCGGGCAGGAGCAGCAAAGGAGCTGTGCCGCACATGACAGGAGGGAGCAGATGGCACTGCAGGTGACAGGGGACTCGGTGCGGAGGAGGGAGCTGCCTGGCAGGGTGCAGTCACATCCAGAGGGATGCGCGGCGGTGGCAGGGGCAGGGTGGGCAGGAGATGAAGGTGCTGGGTACCAGCTCTGCCAGCACACCGCAGCTCCACAACCTGCGCGAACACGGGCTGCAGCACACCCGCAGCAGAGTGGGACACAAACGCTGCGCTTCTGAGGGAAATAAAAATCTTGTGGGAAACTGAAGAGGTGGAAGGAAAGGAAGAGGGATGAGATTATAAGGCATTTAGAAAACCCTGGGCAATTTAAAATGCTGTGAGTACAACCAAAAATCATTGCGGGATCTGGATCTAAACCAGCAGTAATGAAAACATGTTACTGCAGTTTTACCATGGTACCATATATGCCATAGCCACACTGAGAGGAATAGCACACCAAGAGAAGTGTTTGATGTAGATGTAGAATTTTTAACTTGTTTCACACTTATTTTCTGTTTAAAAGAACAGAAATCTGCTGTCAAATAAGCTTATTCTTTTTCATGGAAGTTTATTTAATCTTCAGCTTTACCACAAGCCCTTCCCCTCCATCTCAAAATATACCCTTTCAATACAGCAAAAAATACTAATTTGTATTGCAAGGCATGCAGTTACCTCAAATAAGCACGTTAAAAAGCACAGATTATTTGGCAGGGGGCAGGGATGACTGCCAGGTTTTAAACCTTTACATTTTCATGTCTTTCCAATTATTAGGAAATTAGAAACAAAATGATCAGTTGAAATTTAAACCTAAACACTTTTGAAGCCATTCCCTTGTCCTTTTTTTCTTTACTGCTTTTACAACAGAATCTGAATTATTTGCTATTTTAAGTGTTGGCCTATTTTCAGCAGTGATTATGATGGTACCACAATGTGCAACTTGACATCTCCTCCTCTCCTCTCATTCAAAGTCTCCCAGGGCCCAGCCATTTCACACAGGCTTGCTTTAGGCATTTATTAAATATGCACCTTCCAGTAGGGTTTAAAAACACCAACTAATCTCATCAGAGGCCAGAGACCTCCAGATATGTAAATCTACATCTGTTCCTCTTCAAAGGAAAGATTCTCCTGGATTACTCCAGGAGAAATGCATCCCACCCGGATATAGCCACTGAACCAGAGAAAAAGAACTCCCATGGCAAACGTGCCACCTCAAACTCACCAAGATCCAACGACAATGAAATTACACTTAATGTAATTCACTGTTAGCTTTAAGAAGCAATTAAGTAAAAGGCAGTACAGCACTTGCCGTAGGCTGTTGGTTCCAACAGGGGCCACTGGAAAGAGGCATATAATGTTAAAATTGGTAACGTTAGTATCAACATAAGAATGAACTGTAGGTGGCTGCTCGACTACAGTGCTGTAAAATAGCAGAGTCCATTAACAAGCAGCAATCACCTTTCCCTTTTTTCTTTTTTAAAGTGTGCTGTAGATGTTTGCCAGTGAAAATATGCAGCAATAATTAACTGTCTATTAGCTTGTTTTATAAAAAAAAACAGAATTCCCTCTCTTCCTCTCAAATGCCCCACCAGTATCCTCACCTTCCCATACTGAGAGGGGAGATCAAATAATTTTATGAAAAATATTTCAAAGCTATTAGAGAGAGACTACAGATTGCACTTCAGCATAGCAATCTCACATCCAGCACATTCACTTCTCAAGTAGGAGTGAGCACTTACTTAGATTTTTACATCCAGTTTTGTATAACACAATTTTAAAGGTGAGCACAAAGGATTTTTCTCAGTTCTGTACATGTATGATGAGTTTCACATTACAATAAGAGATGCATACATATATCTGAAATACAGCCTTAAAAGAAACAAATTTGTAATCCAGAAATTAACATGAAATCTAATGTATTTTTTATTTACTCATATGCCCATGCTTTCATTGACTACAATTCAGATTCAGAATTTAACCATCATGTGAGTGTTCTATTGTCTCCTGTTTCTAAATTTTTGTTTGAGGGATTTTGAGTAAGTTGCAGAATTTTTTGCCTGAATCAGACAAATAAATACAGTCTATCTAATTTGGGAAAAAGGTATGGGATGGTACATACAAATATTTTTTTTAAAACAGTCCTGAAATACAGCAGACAATTTTGTAATTAAATAATTTACTTGTTTCAGATACTTAAAATCCATCTACATATATTTCTGAGATTCTGAAAATTTTTTTGGCTGAACATAGTCCGAAACTCTGGATTTCATACAACTAGAAGAGGCTGATGCAGTGATTTTACTATGCTTAAGGTTTATGTAAGCACAGCTTTATGATGAAAGGGTTTGAAGATTTTTATTTTATTTATTTACTAAACAGGAAAAATGTAGCAACTATAAAGATGTGGCAGACATATGCCTCAAGTAAGACAGAAAAGAGGGGGAAATTGTTTTTAAGAGTGAAAGACATTTTAAATTACTTAAAATAAAAGTTCATTTCTAATAAAGCCATCACATAAAAAGTGAAACTCATATGCTCAATTACAGCTTATATTTTTCTCACAGATAAGATCTGAACAAACTCTTTAAAAGTCAACATTTTCTGTCATAACAGCAGTTCTACCTCTCACATGGCAAACAAACTACACAAAAAGGAGGGAAAGATGAAACAAGGGATATGGGCAGTGTGAATGGACCTAAATCTTTTAATTAACACCCTCTGAAAAGCACACTCTTTTTCCACCAAACTAATAAAAAGTGTGAGTGTGGGGTCTTTGTTGTTGCTCAAGCCTTGCCTGCATTCTAAGGAACTGAGGAAAGGCTAATCAGGGTTATTTAAAGCCACTTTCTACTTGCCAGGCTCCAATATCTCATTAATTCACTCTTAGTTGGCATCATTGTCTGATAGTGTTTGAAAATCACCAAAGAAACAAGGATTTCCCCTAATCCTGTCTATCAGAGGTAACTCTCTGGAAGACGATACCTCACCACAGTATGTAGGACATGGGATACAAGTGTGCACATAGGAAAATATCCTGTTTTCATGCAAACTACCATTCTCTATGGCTCAACACATACCTGACAAATCTAATGAGAGCATGCCTGTTTAGACCTGAACTTCACAATAAAAAAGAAGAGATATTATGATGGTAGTTTAAAGAAATCATCCTGAGTAACTAATCTTTGCTTGAAACTATTGCCTGGTTTCTTTAATCATATTTGCAAGAGCTTGATACAGGAAAAATGAATAGTTGGTCATGTGTATATTTTACTTGGGAAAAAATAGATTTTGATCATGGTCATAGGCCAAAAAAGCAATTGCTTTAATGACTTTGTTTTCATAAGCTACAGCATTCAGTTAAAGATGAGGATTGCTGTTTTGGGATATTTGTCGTAAACAACTCTAACCCTGAGGACTGAAGGAAAACCTCAATTGTACCAGCATGCATATCTTCAACTGAGCAGCACCTCTGTCATGTCCAGAGACTGCTGAACTGAACAGGAGTTACCTTCTCAAGAAGTTTCTCCTCTGTACAAACCAGCCTTTATTGCCAACCCATGCTGAAAACAACACTTATAAACACAATCAAATAATGTTTTAAAGCAGCAGCATGTCACTGAGTACTCCCTCCCCAGGAGTTGCTATAATTCACTTTTCTATGACCAGCTCAGGCTGCTATTGGGAACCAGCTGGCCTTTACACCTAACTCTCTTCACATAGCCCCAGTTTCTTTTTAATTCCTGTAAAGGGAACAAAACAAGATTCCCTTACAAGCTGACTGCAGTGAAACAGCCCAGAAGAACCACAGCACCCAGCTTAGTATCATAAATACTTCCAAGTTTTGGTCTTCTGATATTTTACTTATTTTGTAATGTATATCTTTGCATTTGATTTTTTATTAGATATAAAGCAAAGTTAAGTTTGAAAGGATGTTGTAAAATTTCCATTATAGAGTTGTAACCCAGAATATTCAATTGTCATGGCTTTACTTATCTTTTCATGAATATTTACTATATATGCTAAGGAGGAAAGATTCAGATGTTTCATTGTATAAAACACCTTCATGTCTTCAGTCTACAAATTACCTTTATAGTTTTCCAAAACCAGGATCTATCTTCACTGTTGTATTTTAGGGTGAGTCAAAGATTCAGGAGAAGCACAAATATGATTCATACTGTAAACACAGGTGAACCATGATAGAGGTAACATGAATTCCCATAAGTCCCAACATCCCAGTTCAGATGCCATTAGCACTGGATTTATTGCTGATCTCAGAGCTCTCAACACCATTGATGGTACATATGTTCACAGGTTATGGTCATGGAAGACACACGTGAAACAGGAGAGTGTGCTGTCATTGCCCACTGACTTAAATGTCTCCTGTTTATAAGTACATTTTATCCTGCAGTGCTACAATAAAAGTCTTCTAGAGCTAACAGTAGACAAAATAAACAATTACTTCATCAGCAATCGATTACAGACAAGCAGGGCAGTGGCATTGGTTAGTGCTGCTATCACCGTGCTCTGATACTTTCTGACAGTCTTTGATATTTCATCTATATCACAAACAATTGTCCCAGACTCAGAACTCTTCATTCAATTTTTCACATTTCTAAGTGCAGTTTCAGTTTTAATCTATATCTTTAGAAAGAGCTTACTTTGTCTCATGCATTTTATATGCCCTTTACTATTATGGGGAAGGAAAATGTAAGTATTGATTCTGGACTAGGTAGCTTTACTGAATCACAAAGACATATGCTGAAACTGCAGCATAAAATGTATTCTATAAAACAAAGTGAAATAAGTGGAAAATGATTGCAGCACAAATTGTTTATGAATCCCTATAGAACGCAGTGTTGTTTAAACCAAAAGGGAGAGAAGTCCTTCTATCAAGCAGTATACAACCTAAATAATACAATTTTTCCTGCACCTGATAAAATCAACACACAAATAGGAAGAATATGCCGCAAAATTTTTAATTAATAGCAAGCCATGCATACCACAGTGTTTGGGCCTGAAAATTTTGCCCAAAAAAAGGTAATGTCCTTAAACTTTAAATAGTGGAAACAATTTTATAAATCTTCTTAAAGTAGATGGATTCATTAAAAGATCACTTAGTATTTACATCAAATCCAAGGAATGCAGATGATAGAAAAAAGATTAGCTAATGGTGAAGATATTTCAGAAGTTAAAAATACTAATATTTTGTGTATTTATGCCATAATAAACATGGATACAACAATTCCCCATCTAAAATGAGAATCCAGTCAGTAGGCTAATGTGGGCTTTCTATTCTTCTGGCCACCTCCCCTTATTTTATGCTACTTTATTGCCACTGCTGTGGTTGTGAAGTGTCACCAATTCTCTGGCTAATTAAAAGATGGGCAGCAGATTGCCATTAATGAGATTTGACTCCCACAAAATAAGGCTCTCTTGGTGTGTGGCTGTGTAAGTCAGCTAAGAGAATCAGACCTCCCCTTAGATGAAGGGAATCTGTACAGATCACATCGAAGTAAATCTAAAAGTAATCCGCTGTATAAAGGAATGAGCTTTTTGCAATTGTATTTTTGAGTGTATGCAGGGGTCCCTCTTAGGGTTTTGCAGCCACAAAGATATCACACTCACTTGAGCTGGGATCTTGGAAGAAATACATTGCCTACAGAAAACAAAGATTTAGCTTTCAGGTCTGCTGTATATGTATATGACCACATTAAAAAGCCCAAATCTAACTAAAGCTATTCCATGCTTCAGTGGAGACGGAGGAGAAAAAAAGAGATACTAACATAAAAAATCAACACTAAAGAACTTCTCTTAAGACTTTTATCCCCAGTAAGACCTTTATTCTTCTGACCTTTTTCAAGATCAAAAAAGACCAAGAAGCAAAAGAGCTTGATCTCTTGTGTGGTAATGACCCTATTTTAGGAAGTTACTAGTTCATTAAAAAAATTAAATAATATTCATCTCTTTTAACAACTCTTACCTAGATAGACAAAAATGTACAGGTTTGAACCAAAGTCTGCTGACTTCAGTGAAACTTCACGCAGCTCACTGCAGCTTGAGCAAAAGCAGTGTAACATCTTCTCCTTCTGGAAACCCACTACTGGTGAAGCCTTGTGGAGAGGAAGCCCCAACATTCTGCTCCCAAAGGATGATCCAAAGCACTGGTGCCCTTTCTGCATGCCAGGACAGGAGTTTTGCACTGGGGATTCCTCACCCTCTGGCTGTTACACAAATCCTGCATTCACAGAGGATTCTGCTCCAGAAAGGGCACCTGGTTCTGCTCCATAAGAGGTGAAGGTTTCATATCAAAGCTGGAAAAACTCCAGTGGAAATTCCACAGGGGTCTGTTGGAGGCCATATGCCTGTATGTCACTCTTGAATTTATAAAGGTGGTATTAATCTTGGGAAGAGATTCTTCTAGTCAAGTTACCCCTGGAATGAAAGCAGCCCAACACTCTTGGAGTTATTTTCCATTCTCAAAGTTTTAAGTAACTCTTGACAAGACAAACATACGCATAGGATGCCAATCCACAGGCATCAGAACCTAGGCCAGCAACTGTCTCCATGGGCTGAGAAAAACTGTGTGCATCATCTTGTTACTCCTTCGTTTTCCATTAGGTGGGATAAACACTTGCTGGATCATCAGAGAGCAGCCAATGTTTGAAACAGCTCTGCTAACACAGGCTGTTTGGCAGAGCTCAGATAACAGTTCTTATTTTCCTAATCTCAGCAATATATATATTTATATATAAATAATTCCTTATGTATATGTATGTCATATTTATCTATATATGACATAAAATAAACATGATCTGCACATATAAAATTCAAATACAGTCCTTAGAACTGATAACTACAGACTGCCATCCCAAGCCTTCCCAACAGCTTTCCAATCTGTCTTTGTGCAGTTGTGTTTGACAACAGTCTGAGCTGCAATTTGAGGGGCCTGAAAAGTTCAAAGTCATGTCAGAGTTTCAGTCCTCTCTTTCTTTCTCCCACTTATTTGAATTGTTTCTGCTTTTGGTCTTTTCTTAGGAAGTATGTGTTTTCAGCAGCTAGCTCAGGGGAATGGGTTATGCTCTCTTCCCAAATCTGTAGAGAACTTTGTCTTGCTTCCCTCATACATAAAATAAAATCAGAATTTAAGTCCCTGGTTTTAAAAATAATGGATCTTTTGAAGTACTTTGATGTACATCGGTTCCATATACACCATATTTTAATAGTTTAAAAATAAACAGCAAACTCTAGAAACAAAATACATTCAGAGCAGTATTTTAATTAAAAGCACTTTGGTGTCCACATCCAGGATACTGAAATTCCTAGGAGACTGCTGATTTGATATTCAGCATACGTCTATGACAGACAGAAGGATCAATAAATACATCCTTTTTCCCTACCATAAAAACCTTTTGTTACCTCTCCTCCAGTGCACTCGGAGAACTTCCCTCCATCAGATTAGCTAATCTCCAAGTGATAGCAACATAAAAAGCAAAGCTTTTTCTTGTCTGTATTATGACTTGTCTGCTATTGGTTAATACTTTCAATTTAAAAGTGCAAAAGGAAATACTGGCCACAAAGGATATGGTTTTAATTTGAGAAACCTTCCAATTAATAGGATAGCTTAATTAAAAGATCCATTTAAAGTCCATAATATTAACTTAGTGGTGAAAATCTACAGAGATGCAGGATTAATTTATTTTTTAAATGTACAGAACGAACACTACTGACTCTTAACAAAAATCTTGAACAATCATTGTTATTCAGAGAATGGTTTCAAAAATTAAAGCCAGGCAGAATTATGACAATTTCAGAAGTGTTGGGCAGCTCAGCCTTGTTGGACACACACCAAATATTATTCAAACTAAATTCATGTGTTTGTACCAATCTTTGATATATATAAAAAATTCCTTTATTTCCCCACAAATGTCTAACCTTTGGCCACTCTTTAGTGAAGCTTCATTTTCTACAGTGTACTCTTGGAGAACAAAGTACAACAGCAACTGGCAAAGTTTTTGAACATACTACTGGAGGGAGGCTCAAGGAGCCAAAATCATTATTTTTGTATGGAGTGTTTCATACCAAACACAAACACTGGGGGGTCTTGACTGAACTCCTTTGCCCTCCTGCCGTTTATGCCTGTGATATTGGGCAATTACACAGCTTTGGCTGAAATTGTATGTTGGATAGGAAATTTCTCACTTATTGGAGGGTTTGGACTGCACTTGTCAACAAAAATAAGACCATATAGCAATCCTAATGAATTTAAGGGACAAATCATCTTGCTTCTCTCCTAAGATCTAGCCACCTTCTCTTTTTTCCTTCCTTTAAATAGGATTGACTTTGCTCTATACAGTTTGAAATTTAAAGGAAACCCACATCCCAAATTAATGTAAAACTACACCACAAATAAGAGTTCTATGGCTGAAAAAGTCTGCGGGAGTTGCAATTAATGAGACTTGGCAGTGGCTTTTGCCAGCATGCTTATGCTACTGCTGAAACACACACACACAGAGGCACAACACAGAGCCTTGCACATTGCAACAGAACTATAAAGGACAGGTTCCATTAATCAAACTACTTTTCTTTTACCCAATACTTATTCCAAATACATTTGCATATTAGAAGGATTCCCAAGGATGAAAAAGCTTTGTCTAATCTTCTCTAAGACATCTTTTCCTAAAAGTTTGGGGTTAATCCTTTTTCCTCTTCTGTTTTCACTTTTAGAGAAGAGCGCTTCATGTGAAATTTTGCGATTTCTCAACAGATTTCTGTCTCATTTCTACTCTACATTAAAGTCTTTGTTCTAGTACACACATATACCTTCAGATGTATCACAAAACAGTAATATACACATAGCTATATAACTCTATATGCTTAGCTCCTTTCTTGCATTCCCATTACTCCAAAGATAAGCAGAGATTTTTAATCTATTTTGCCTTTAGCACAGAAGTTCACCTATTTTAGCTTGCAAAGGAGAAGTCTGATTAAGAACTATTGAAACCCTCATGTTTAACAACTGGATGTTGCACTTAGTCCCATGGTTTAGTACACATGATTGTGTTCAGTCAGAGGTTGGACTCAATGATTTTGGAGGCCTTTTTCAGCTTAATGAGTTGATGCCACCTTTTTACTAGGACATGACCAGCAAAAACCATCTGAGCACTCCTCTGGTGGCTTTCTATGTTACAGCTAAATCAAATCCCACTCTTCTCAAGGCCAATGCTATTAATTTCCTTGGAGCAGCACAGAACCCCAACATTCGCATTGCCTTCCTTGACTGACCTCACGTGTTATCAAAGAGTTCCTCAAGGCCTGTGATAGATCCTCACTTGATGTTATTTAATTGGCAAGTGGCAAGGCAAGGGATCTTGAGTTTTAAGTGTCAGTGAGGGAGGCTTTCGTATCTTTCTGCTACGAAAAGCCACCTCAGACAAAGAGTTTGTGCCCTCCATGAACTGATCTCAGGCAGGCTGAAGGGCTGTTCCCAGGAAGCTGGGGGGGAATTACAAACTGGTTTGTGGGCGGTAGTTGGCCCCTATTTTCCCTGCTGTTCCCCACCGGGGCAGATAGTCCCTGAGTGGCTGGTGACCAGGGAACAGTCACCGAGGTCATGGTGGCTGCCACCACCTTGGCCTCCCCTGGAGCTGATTAATTGGCACCACGGCTGTGCCAGGCGCTCCGTGTCAAGCCACAGCCGGACAGCGCACTGACAAATGTCCCGGAACCAAACGTGTACTTCTCAAACACACAAATTAAAATGCAGATTAGCTTAGCGTATCAGCAGTGGTATAATAGCTGTTTTAGGAGAAAGGCCAGCAAGACTACAGGTAACTGCCCTGTTTTCTCATTGTTCTCTTTTAATAAGAGTCAACTTTGCAATTAAACAACTCCCTAAAAACACATATTGAGACGAATCTCACATTGTTACTAGGTCTGAGTGCTGGCTTTGTGCCCTATGGAAGGAAGTCACTAGGCTACAAGCAAGGTGTTTAACACTTAAGGATATATACTTTAAAGGCAGTCATTGCTGGAATTTTAAACTATTTTTTCTGGAAAAAAAATAAAGAGCTGTCTGCACCTAAAATATTTATTGATAATTTTTCTCCAAATGTGAGAAACAAAACATTTATTCTTCATTATGCATTGATAAGGCAAATGAAGAGCTATATGAGATGATATAAGAGCAACATTCCTCTAAATGTGTGATTCATTCTGCCCATACAATCACATAAGTCTTTATGAAGTACCTCAGCAGTGAAAAGCTATCAACATCCACAGGCTCTCTTGGTTTAAAATATCATACTAGAAAAGCAAATCATCTCTTCCATGACCATAAACCAGACCAGCATTACTTCAGCTTTATAAAGTTAATATAAACTAGAGATATTTTGTAGCAGGACTGAATGTTTGAAGAATGCTACTGATTTACTGTCCAGTAGATGTTCAAAACCATTTTAGAGACAGCTCAGAAAACTTTAATACCTTTCCCACCCCAAATTCTTAAATTATCTCTCATGACATCTTTATGGAGGAACCAGTAACTATAAAATAAACAGAAATGCCATAGAGCACATATCTATTGGAAATGCAGCACTGAAATATGCAGTGGCCAGTTCAGTCTGTGCACTGTCCATCAGAACCAGCCCTCTTGAATTTGGTGCTGAGTAATTTGTAATGAGAAATGACAGCTACTTATTGATTCATCCTTTTTTGTGATCCAAAACAAAATTTACATATTTATAAATGCAAAAAAAATACATCAAACAATTGCATTCTCCCATGTTTTATGTAGCTCCATGTGATTTTCTGCAGAGTGTTCAAGTAGCCAATTTGCAAGTAGAGCAAATATTTGCAGTATTCAAGTCACCATCTGCAAGCAGTTTGTAAATATTTTACCTTTTAAAACCCATGGATTTTGTTGACACTTTTCTATTGCTTTGCAAATTATTATTTTTTTTTTTTTTAAATCAACGGAGAGATGCAGAATAAGATCCCCACGCAGTTGCAAGCTGATCTGAAAGGCGGTGAAAGGACTGCAGCTAATGGATATCAATCCCCCCACCCCAGCAGTACTGCAGCCTGGCATCCCAGACTTCCAGTCACAGGACACTTCATGGAGTTTTCAGTATGTTAACCTTCTCTTTGCTTTTGCACAATATTTTATCTAGCAAGTAAGCAAGAAGTCAATCAAAACCATCCCAGACAACAGATGGAAACAAGAACTGAGCATGAACTGAAGTCCTAGAGCTGTCTTGAGATATAAAGGAAAAAGAGTAAAAAACTGTTGTCTGGTCTTCAAATTCTTTTACTCAGCAACAAATTTTGCTATATTAGAAGAATACTGAAACTGATTCCAAAAGGAAGAAAAACAGAGATCTTAGTCTGTGAAATCAAGTAGGAACAGATTGGATATTTTACCTCCAACAAACTATAATCTGACCCTTCTAGCTGTGAGGAATCTGTTCTAATCAATGTCTGATAAGGAAGTGTTGGAATAAATTTTCTTTTGCTGCACTACTTGAACTTGTGACATCCCATTAAATCTTCTTAATGTTGCCAGCGGCAGAAACACATCTTGTATATATAATGATTTGCTGAAATTTCAGAACACCCCAAGGTGTACAGAATATCTTGCTTTTAAAGACTAAATTACTTTGCCTTCGTGTGCTGTTCCAGCAACAGTGTCCCCTCTGTTTGCAAAGGTGGAGTGCCTTACTACTAGCACTTGAGGGGAAAGAAAAAGCTCGAGTAGCTCATGCTGGGGGTCTCCCCCTTCCCTGCCCTCACAGAACCTCTGCTCAAACACACACAGCTCCCAGGGGACAAAACACACATGCTAAACACTTTATAAAGCAGTGAGCAAGGCAACGGCTTAGCACGGACCCCAAGTAATACTTTGTGAAACTTCACTGGTTTCAGTGGAATTAAACCAGGGTGGCTTTTGGCACAAGCAATCCAGCAGCGCAGAGGGGGCTTTTATTCTGAGGGCCTGGTTTTGCTGGCACAACGGAGCAATTCAGGAAGCACAAGGAATAGCAGCTGCAGCGAGGGGGGGGCTGTCAGCAAGGACAGGACCAGGATGAAGGATCAAACAGGAGCTAAAGAATGCCTTGTTTTTACTGGTGCATTAAAAACATAAATAAATCAGGCAGTGGATAGCTTACATGTAGCATTGCTGCCTGCCTTAAAGTCTTGGTGGTGTGCTTTAAGAGTATTCATGTTATCACCTGATCTTTTCTACTTACCATAATAATTAATGTAGGAGCAGTACTCAGAGGGACCAGCTCCAAGGCCACAGAGGGGAAGAAGAAAGAGCACATTTCAAGAGGACTCCTTTTCTCAAATAAATAAAGAGGTACTTGAAAACCATATCATATATCTAAAGCTGAATTTAATAACTACTTTTTACAGAGCTTTTTTGTTTCCCATTGAATTATGCAACACTATCTGAAAAAATAGCATCTATAATTAACTGACAACAGGATTTGAATTAAGTAGGAGGAAATGGTGATTAAAATTATGTTCTTTATTCCCCAAATTTAGTAAATTTGTACTTAAATAGAGGCTGTGGGGACACAGGAGAAACACCGGAGCACAAAATTCCCTATCCAACTTGTAAATGTGTACAACACTTGTATTTTTCTTTTCTACTAGTCTAAAGGTCTGTGTACAGATTTCACTTATATCCCCAAAAGTCAGCTTTTAGGGAGTAGAAATAGCAGAAATAATTTAGCATAACAGTGCCTTTTTTTTTTCTTTTTTTGTTTTTTTTGCTAGGCCTTGTTGCCTGCAGTGGCATTGTCCTTACTGGGTTCCAATGTTCAATGGTGTGACTTGGAGTAGAGCACAGAGCTCTGCAAGAGCACCCAGCTCAGCTCTGCTCTGCTCCCTCCTAACAGCAACTCCTCCCAAGCACAGCCTGACCTTCCTGCCCCACCATCCCTGGTGGGAATGGCAGCCCGAGCTCTGCCAGACCCCTGATGCAGTAGTGACCTGCCCTCCCTCTGACACAGGAACTCCAATGGGCAGCAACAGGCAGGTAACCCATCTCCCAAGCCCCACAGAGATTCCTTGCCACAGCACACCATCCCCAAAAATCCCCAAAGAAGAACGACTCTTTCATAATGAACAATCTGGCCCTGCTGAGCCCCTTCCTTCCTGACATTCTGCTTTTATAAGAAAGCATCCCCTTTGAAGTTCAGAGTCAGAATAAATTATATTGTTTAAGAGAATCAACACTTACTAAGTCATGCAAAATTCTTTAACATAGACTAGATTTAAGAGGCTAAGGACAAGCACATATACTTTAATCCAGAGAAAACTGTATGAAGTGGCTAAGACTTTACTAAATATTTTTGTGAAGCTGTAGCAAGGGTTTCACTCCTTTTGCCCCTACAGCTTTGTTAGTGTCTTCTTTCTCACTCCTTTTCTCTGCAGAAGGGCCAGCACACAGCTGCCCTTTCAAATTACTTCGTGCAACACTACGAGTGCAGTGACTACAGATCACTTACACGAACTTTTCTAGTGATTAGCAGTACAGGTTGCCATAAAAGGCAGACAGCTTCTGGTACAGTCAGCTAATTATGTGGTTACTACAAAATAATGGAAACAGAAAGTAATTACGCTGTTGTAGGCATTACTGCTAACATACTACCTCTTATCTTGGTAACATTGCAGATAATTAGCTCATGTCACTACACTGATATTTTTCTCTGTGCATTTTTACACCTCAAAAAAGGTAAAAAAGTTCCATGATTAATAACTACTCCAGAAAGTTTATAAAAGACCCAACTGCTCAAGAGACAAAGGACCACAGAAGTTTCAACTGGCCAAGAGATCAAGTACCAGCAACAAATGCACTCTGTGATGGAAAACCTGATTAAAATTTCTCAAAGAAATCATTATGGGTGAGAAACTAATTGAAAGACCTCCCTCCTGCCAGAGCTTTGCTAGAAAGAGAAGACTTCAAAGGCATAGAGGGAGAGCTAATGTTTTCACACTTAAAACTGAAAAAAGGCAATCCTCATGTTTGTGTTTGTTCAGTACACACTTCTCAAATGTTGCCCCCCTCATGCTCTAAATCTGCTGGGTGGAAGATCTAAACCTTGAATATACAATGCTCTTTAGCTGGGGTGTATGGTGCTATTCTTCCATGCTGTGTGCCTGCCTATTCATGCGCTTTTATTCTTTATTCTTCAGACTGATATATAGTAAACAATATGGTTAGCCACTTAAAATTCTCTAGGTTATTAAAATGTGAGTAGCATTTTTTTTTCCTCTCTCCTGGATTTCATCTGGAACCACTACCTAATTAATATCCAGAACTCAGCAGGAATCTGAATAATAATAAAAAAAATATACTTTTGTTGTTCCTTGAATAAATCTGTGTAATTTAAACCATAATCATGGGGATTTCATCAAAAGTAACTCAGTTCTTCCAAATCCCACACCATCGTTACAAACAACTTTGTAGTGCAATTTCCAAGGCAAGATATCTCTTCACTTTCATATTTTAAAGGAAACATTTCTAAAGATAGCAAGGATGCATTTTATATGTAAAAAGCTGGGATCTGGATGGTTAGAACACAATGTGATTCCACCAATGCATACACCATACTGTAAAGGATCAGTTCATACAAATCCTTCCTTCTCTCAAAGACACATTGTCTTATCAGTCGAGAGCTAAGGTGCAGTTGGAGTATAATGTAAGTCCATTTCTCACAAGCTTAGAGCTTAAGCACTTTGTTATTGGTTATTAGGGCTGGACTCCTAGAGATAAACCTACAACTACTGTACACCAGTGAAGGGCAAATAAGCAAAATCCCTGACAGAAGTCTGTTGTAAAATGATGAATAAGCCTCCTAAATTGCCATAAGGCGCTAGTCACAATGGAATTGTATTTGTCAGACATGCATTGTAACCCTAAGGTTATCATAGTGGGCCAGCAGATACAGGAGGAGTGCTTAACACTATCACCCCCTAATCATATCTCCTACAGGCTAAAAACTCTGCAGGGAGCATTACCACTTAAAGAGGTGGTAGTGTTTCTATGGACTGAATGCAGACAGCATTTGGTAGGAAGAAAAAACCTATAGAAAAGACTGACAGATATATTCACCCAGGCTGCTCCCATGTACACCCTGAATTGAGATATAAAAAAAATCCTTGCAAATCATATCCCCAAGGCTAGGGTTCTAAATAATAAAATACTGTAGATTAGTACTTTATTAGTTTTTTAAAAGCTTATGAAAAATTATCTTTTGCCTGTGGAAAGACATTTTATCTGAAATTATAGCAACTCCAACAGTTTTAAGATATCAAATTTAGAAACTAAGCAGCTGTAGGAAATAGATGATATTATACCGTATTCTTGCAAATTAAATTCCCAATTTCTAGTCCCCCATAAGTTATTTAATTGCATTTATCTTAAGCTTGACTAACACCGATGTACATTGGAAACCATGACTAGCTAATATTCTAAATCCTATTTATTACCAGATATGGCCAAAAACATGACAAAACTATTTTTCCCCACTGAGAAATCATAAATCTTGCAGAAATGTTTGCCCTCATAACCCCCCGACTGGAAATGATGCCCAATTATCAGACACATGCAAGTGAGTGAAAGCAGTTCCAAAATAGTCCTCAACCCAGTGATTAGGACATTCCTGCAGGAAATACAAACATCCTCTCATAATTCAGAGGAAGGAACTGAGCCTGGGTTTCCCTGCAGCCCAGATGACTCTTCTGGTCACTGGGCTATGCTGTCATTCTGCTCACTGGCTCTATCCCCCCTGCCCCTGGCCAGTAGGACATTCAATTATTTATACCAAGTGGAACAACTCCAACAGGAGAGATTGAGGCACATTGCGTGCACCTGCTCTTCCATTCATATTTTGCACATTAATAAAAATTTCAAAAGCTTGACTCTTTCAGGACAAAGGATCACTTTCTGGCCAGTCCTATGCATTATGTGACAAAAGAGAAAAGAAAATGGTCACAGCATTTGTAATAGTGTATTTCAGCTTTTCCACTGTTCTTTATAAATATGTGCACTTACAAACATATGTAAAATACAGTGAATCTTCAGATAGGAGAAAAATCTAAATTTAGCACCCCTGATCATTTTAATGAATGTAAAATAAATAGAATACTCATTCTCATAACTGAGCATTAGGTAGTTCTCATTTCAAGGATTATCAGCCCAATAGCAGAATTTTAGCTTTTAAATGTTAGGTGTGATGTTAAATATAGCAGAAAGAGCAAAATATAAACCCATTCAATGATATGTACTCTAAAGAACCCATAAAAAGAAGGTGCAGGACTGCTGCATTAGAGCAGTTTTAAAGTACAATCACACATGATAATACATAGAAAAAAGGTAGAGTTGTGCATCACAATGCTTCTGCAGTCCTTGTGATGAATTAGAAAGCCTTTTGTATTCATTCATGCTTAGTCAAACAAGAAATTTAAATATCAACAGCTTTGCAGTAATACAGCAACACAGCATAAATGTTGATTTTGCTGAATGTATGATGACATAATTAAAATCCCAGTTTCTTGGCGTTCTCTATGATGTCTTTAATGGTCATTCATATGGACCTTTTGTCCATTATATCACCTTGTGATATAATGGTATCCAAGGGTATTAATGGTATCCAATAATACCCTTTGGATTTCCTTCTTGTCAAGTAAAAAAAAAAAATCAAGCTTTTTCACCCAAAATACTGAACAAGTGACAGAATACCTCAAAATTTTTCCAAAAAGAAGAGCCTGAGCTTCAATATTTATATTCAATAAAAATATTGCACAGAAAAATGGATATGATCTTACTAACACAATAGTGGACAGCAGATCTGGCTGCAGGTATAAGAAAGTTTCTTGTACTCAGCAAGGAGAATACTCTCCTACTAGGCCATGGAGGGCACGAAAGGCAGAACTCCCTTTTTCCTGATAGAGGTCTCTTGTCTTATCCCAAGCCCCACTTGCTCCGCTGCAATTTAATACAATGAAGATTTACAGCTCTGGACACTGTAGTGATGCTTTTCAGGAAAATGATCCCACCTTTAGGCTCTTGAAGCCAAGAGCTCCATTTCACTGATTACTTGATTTATGGTGCAGAATCACTTATTGCAATTTACACAGGCACTGCTCTCACTCTTCCTTGATCTAGGAAAACCATTGTTTAGGTAAGGGTAACAATGGGTTTTTGCCATGGAAATTAGGATGCTGCAGTTCCCCATTTAGAAGAAAAGACTAAGGCTATCAAGAGGTCTAAAAAGACAAAGGATTAAAAACTGTATATCATGGGAAAATTCCTTGATACTTGGACACTGTGCCCAACCAAAGTTTTTCTACATTTAATTTCTACGTTTACACAAACTGAGACAAAGCACCTTCTCTTTAACGTGTTGCAATTCCATATGTAGGCAGACAAGCATTTAATGTGATGAGCAGCGTGAACCCGTCCATAGCAGTACTCCTATATTACTTCTGTATGAAATGTTCTTTGCTCTTTTAGTGAATGAACCAATAAAACCTCTCACACAAGCCGAACATCCCCCCACTCTTTTTTTTTTTTTCTCTTTTTTAAGCTGCATTTGACAAGCAGCCAGTTTAAGCAGTTGAAGTCATTGCTCAAGTGGCAGGCAAGTAGATAAAAGCTCCCTGTTTGGAAAAGCAGGGAAAGATTTTACAAGGTGCTGTGAACTGCTGGCACTGCCGTTCAATTCTAGAGGGACTAAGAATGAGATTGCAAAAGGTGGACTATAGAACTATGAAGAAAGGATTAGGAAAGAATCAAACTTTCCTGTGTGATAAAAAATTACAAGAATCTCTTTTCAGCTGAGGAATATGCAGTCTGGGATGTACAACTTATACCAGAGGAGCTTGTTCTGCATTGCAGACACATGAATAGCAGTCATTAAAGTAACTTTTGAGGCTTTAATCTCAGGAATCAGCAGTGGTAGATCATATTTTCTTTTCTGTTAAACCCTTAATTTACAAAAATCTTCCTCCAAGCTCTCCTGGTCGTTCCACCAGCATTTAGCTCCAGCACACACGTTACCAGCCTCTCTGAATGCCCCCAGCAAATCAACTTCTACAGGAAAACAGGGCAAAGAACTACAACGGACATCAATGACAGCTGCCTGTAATATGTTCCCATGGATGATGTGCTGATTTTTGCAGAGCATCATCTGTCCCACACCTACAGAGCCGGAGAGGAGTTCTTCGTTGGAGCCTCCCTCGCCGCGGGACCCACACCCTTCACCCTCAGTGGTGCAAAACCTCCCCAGCCAGCGCAGAGAGGCACGAGTGGCACGCACACGGTGCCACCAGTGCCCCTGGCGAGAGCGGCAGCGGAGCGTTCCCCCGCAGGGAGCGGTCTGTTTTCCAGGCGCGGAGCAGCAGATGGCACTGTCCGCTGTGCCTCGGCACCGAGCGGGCTCCCCGCGGGGGCACCGCCACGCACCGAACCGCGGCGTCAGCCCAGCCCAAGGCCAGCCAGGCACCGCCAGAAACCCGCCTGGGATGTTCCCCACAAAGGAAAATTCTTGTCTCAAAGCTGAGCTCCTGTACAGTATCACAGCCACAATTTGCAGTGACTGCTCGTGGGCTGGGTTCAAACCCTTCTGCGCAGTCACTCCCCAGAGAGGCTGTACCCGGGATGGGTGACCAGCTCTGCTGCTCTATGCTCCATGGCAAGCTGTGGATGGCCACCTATGGAGAGGGATCATTTTTCCATATCAGAACTGGATGTTAACTGGAAGAAGATCAAAAGCAAAAAGAAGTGCAAGAAAAAAAACAATAGGAAATTAGTTGGCTAGGGAGGCTGGAACAAGCATTACCTCAACAAAACTAAACAGAGAGACAGACTGAGCAATTTGTGGTATCTCTGTTTATTTTGTCTTGTGACATGAAAGCAGACTGTGCAAAAGGGATGCACGCTTACTCATCAGATCTGCTTCCTAAGGCTGATCCTCCACACCCAGTTCCTACCAAAACTGAAGAAAGTTCTTAGCAATTTTATTCAGGGGTTTATTCAATAATTTTTGATAAATATTTTTCACTATAAGGTACTATACCATATTAAAAGGATCTTAAGTACCTTTGTGAATTTTGTGTCTCTATACATGCAAAGTCTTCTCACCAAACAGCTGCCTTGATTCACACTAAAAATAGTAAGCACCTGACTTGCAGAGTAGGAGCTCAAAACTACAACTTCTTGACCTGTTCTCCCACATTTTCCTTACTCTCAACCCAGAAAACCACTATGGTTCCAGTCCCACACTCTCAGGCCATGCTAGCTTCTACCAGTGTTCATTCAAATGCACAGCATGCCTAGAGGCTGATGGATGTCAGCAGCCCAGGACTCGGGAGCAGCGTTACAGGGGAGAGATGGAGTAACCAGGGCTGAGCAGGTCAGGTGTTTCCATTTGTCTCTGCTGTGGCATAAACTCACAGGTAGTCTCCTGAGTAGCCTGGTTTGAAGGCTTTATAAATCATAATGATGGTTGCTCAGAAATTTTCCTGTGAAACATGTTTCTGGGAGAAAATGTCAATTTATCACTACTAAAACATTCTAAGGGTATGTACATTAATTTTGAAAAAAGAAAAAATGGGGAAGGATCCTCACATGACCAACAGATTTCAAATGGAAAACTTACTTGCCCAGTAGCTTGCCTGCCTTGAGTGCTTGCAGCCTACATTTACATGTGATTGTTTGATCCACAGAAACCCTGTTCCTGAGCCATCAAGGCTCAGACTTTGGGACTGCCAGCACCCATCAGGTGTTCCTCCTGAACTGCACTGGCAGGGGGCCATACAGCTCACACTGTCTCACAAAGGCTCAGAGGACAAGCACCTCACACACGCACTCACTCACACTCGCTCAAACTCAAATGGAAATAAGAAATAGAAATAATAGGCTAACAATTTAAATGTCTGGGTGTGGAATCATTTTGCAAATTCTAGCATACTGAGAAATAGCATTTCAAAAACAGGGCTCATGAAATACCACAATCAAATCTTTTGCTGCACTATCAGAAAAGGAGACCAAACCCAATCCAACACTAACTCTTTCAAATGCCAAATACAGTGCAGAAGTCAAGATCAGAAGTGACTGTCTCTGACAAGCCCACTCAGAGGCACAAGGTTTCAGATATGACTTGTTGCCACAGGCTGCCAAGTAATTGTTCTGAGAATGAAATCTGCTAATGCAATGATGGTGAAAGGAACTGCTGAACTCTTCACTGTACCTCACAGCATTGGAGGAAACTCCAGATGAAAAGAGAAAGCAGCAAGCACAAAACTGTAGAATAAAACGTTCTAAAGAGACTAAAAGAAAACAGTATGAGAACATGACTTAAAATAAAGTGAGATGTCTTTATATAAATGTTTGATTACTAAATGAGTGTGTTGGAGAAACCCAGTCTTCTCCCTCCCTTATTGGTTTTCCTTTGCTTAAGCAAAGTCAGAGCTATTGTTACACTGTCAAACTAGATCTATTTATGTACTGGGCAAAAGCTCTTCTCTGTACTGGTGTCCTTTCACCCGCTCAAAACAAATTGACCTCCTCATGAGGAGGTAGATCAGTTACTGTTATGATAGCTCTAAAACTGAAAACTGTGTATTACGAGCTAAACTCTGGTCCTGCATAGACACCAAAACAAATCCAGTGATTTACTGAAGTTACTTTGGAATTGCAAGAGGGTAAATCTGGTTCCATGTCACTTATATTAATGTTTTCAATATGAACAAACTAAAGAAATTTGGAAGTCTAAACTGGCATTAAATCAGATTGAGAAATCTGAATAATAAAAAGTGTAAGAGTAGAGAAATCTGAATTAAATTTCTCATTAGCACATATGATCTAGGCCTTCATTTTTCCAGCTTGCAAAGGAAATAAACATGAATACGTAAGAATGCATTTTGCTCAAGTTTCTTCACAATGACATTTTCTAAAGTCTCAAGTCATTCACAGTCATTCAAGTCATTCTCAAGTCATACAAAAAATTACTGCTGCTTATATCCATTTATAAGATTTCTTTCTTCAAAAGATGCAAATCCTAAACAATTACACTGAATCCAATGATGTTAGAAGTACATAAATGTGTTTGTATTGATATTCAGCTATCATACTTGGGCTTGTTGGGTTTTTTTTTTTTTCAGGTGTGTTTTTTTGGAAGATGAATTACTCTTATTCTGCAATCATTTGAGATATCATACATATTGGAACCCTTGGGCATCTTTTGGTCAATTTAAACAGATTTTGTAAGCTCTCAATAAATTCTGTAAGAGGACATCTTTGTGACTCAGATGAGAAAAAAAAGCAATGAGTTTAACTATTAAATACCCCAAAATAAATGCCTACCACCCATTTCCATTTTATTTTAATTTTTGGAGATGCACTGAAGAAAAAAGAGCTGGGGAAGAAGCAAGGTGCCTTACCACTATGGCACCATCCCCTCCTTCCTGGAGGGGAAGCAATTCACAAATAGACCTTTGACATGTGAAGGGGGTAAATGATATTTTCCTCCTAACTCTGTATAAAATAATTGGAAAATGTGGTGAGAGAGTTTTAAAGGATGCACTCAGAAAATAACAAAACCAAAGAGCAGGTGAGAATTTTTGAGGGGCCCCTAGAGGTAGTGGAGAGATCTGAAAATCGAACATGCTTAACGTATTCCTGCATTCCGTTTTGGATATTTAAATATAGGGCTGGAAGGAACCACTGTAATAAACTTGCCTGCCCTCCCTGAGCAACAGAGACCACAAGTCCTGCCTGAAATAATTCCTGTTTGAGTTAGAGCTTTTTTTCCCCTAAGGGGAGAAGCAGGAGGAAGATTCCACAATAAAATCCTTGCACTACTTCAGCTCCCCTGTGAGGCACTGGATCTACCAGCTCTTGTTATGTCTTTCCTGTAAGTTCTAATATAAACAGGTGACAATCTAGTTCTTTAAACAGTGTAAGAGGCCTTTAAACAGCCTTTGCTTTTACCACTACCCAGAGTGGTATGCCATTAACTAACTCTAATATGTTAGTTTATTTTTTTTAAACAAGCTGAGCAGGGCTCAGCCCACAGTTTCCACTCTCATTGCAAGCAGACCGTTGCTTTTGGACCACTGTGGTCTGAACTACTTTCAAAGCCTTTAGCCTAGTTCTAATTTTGCTGTGAGTGTATCTTTAAAAAGAAAAATTGTTATGATGACAGCTAAAGAAAGCTGGAGTCTCTGGAGCCAGTGTCATGTGTTCACATCAGGAAAGTGACCACTGTTGTTAAAAATTAAATGCCTGACATGAACTAAAGTCCCAGAAAAATATGATTCAGTCTTTCAACAAGCACTGTTTATGAAAGCTTGAAAGAGCTGAAAGCCCAATATGATTTACATCCTAGGAGCTGGTATGCAACTTTAAACTTGTTCTTTTTTCAAGTTCATCTTGTCATCCATAGATAAATATAGATTAGGACAAACCAAAATAAATGGGTGGGTACCAAAAGCCACAAAACAACTAACCATAATGGAAGTGCTTGTCCTCCTGTTCAATAGCAAAACCAGCATATACTTGGTTTAAATAGCTGGTTGGGGTAAAATGAGTATTACTGGACAGGAACACTTAGCCAGTATGATCCAAACAAGTCAAAAAATAGCCAGAGTACAACCACATAAAATAAAACACTGACCAGATTTAAGTATAATTGGTCACCCTCCCATGTTTTCGGATTCCTGTTATTATAGCCTAGGAGGCTCTGTAATGTACCTTTGGAAAAAGTCTAACAGTTTCACTGGGCTTCCAACCTTTGCACTTCAGTAAGATGATCCACTGAGAATGTTACTGCATGAGACTAAAAAAATAAATATAAGAGCAAACACTTCTGTGACTGTTCATCACCACCAATGTCTCCAATCCTGTTTGCTCAATGTATCCGCATTATGAAGGCGACATCTGAGTAATCCAAATTTTGCATGTTCCACCATAACAAGGTACCCTACTTTCAGCCTAAAAGTGGCATTTAAATAAATATTTGTGCTATGTCATTGGGAAATAAAGGTCAAACAGCATCCCACTATTTCAGGATAAGCAAATCCAGTGATTAGACCACAAGTCCCCACGAACACTTGCTTGGGGCAGCAAGAAGGATTATTTAGCCATGTTACATAACACAGCAGGCTAAATGGGTGCTTTTTATATGGGAACAAACTCAGTAGTATTTTCTTCACTTCATTTTTTTTTATCCACCCTTTTAACCACTTCAGCCTGTGCTGTTCTGAGCCTCACTGATGATACACCTGAATTCCACTCTCAGAGTTTATTCCTGCCACAGTACCAAACTCAGGCAGCACTCCTCATGCCAGGAAGGCCTGGCTGTCCTGCAGCCCCAGGAACACGAGGGGAACATAATGCACACCTGTCACATGGCACTGGTATCCTCAGCCATGCAGTGCCCACCAGGCTACCTCTCACAGACACTTCTTGATTTAACAAGCAGAGCCCGTAGGACACTACTGACATTTCCTATCACAATATTTACAAAATGGTTACGTGTATATAGAGAGAGAAAAGCCTTGCAAAATTTTGCAAAGATCAGAATCTTTCAGAACTAGAATAAGATATGGCAGGAAGCATTTGAAGTTATCATATGCACACAGTAATGTGTACACATTCAGTAATTTGTTCACAAGCCCACTGCTGTTTTGAAGAGGGAAAAAAAATCATATATTACTATCTCCATAGTTTTTCCCTGGTCCTTAACATCTGCTTCCCTTCTTTTTCTTCTCACAGATTGTAAAACCCTCTAGGAAAGATTCTCTCTTCTTCAATGTTTAGAAAGGGCCTAAACAAATCACTGCCACTAAATAAGTATGTATTAAATGGCATCCCAATTTCGAATCACAAGGGGCTGGAAAGTGCAATTTAAACAGCTGCTTGTTTCATTTATGCATTTCCAAAGGTCAACCATGAGCTTGAATGTATAATACATAATCTGCCTGTGCTCATCAAAAGGGGAGTTCCAATCTTCAGTTACTTTAGGGAGGAAAGAACCCAGTCTGCCTAACACCTAGTAAGATGCCCTGTGGGAAGTAAAATTGGTGTCAGAAGCAATGTGGGTGATGGTCAGTTCTTTATCTAATCTTTGTAACAGTTGAATCACTCCATGCTTAGGTTTTAAATTCTCAGTCAGCAAGCAATATATAATCTTTGACTTCAGAAAGCAGACTTCAAAGGAAGACAGTTTCCTTAGACAAGTGACTGAAATTTTGTAACGTACAGAATCTCACAATTAAACATAAGAGCCATGATAATCCTAAATCAATTTATAATGTCTATTTCTTCTGCATTTTCTTTTAAGAAATGAGCTTGTAAATCATTAATAATAAGATGAAGACATTTAAAACATTTGTATAAAATATTTATAGTTATAAAAAAATTTCAAATACATTAACACCTGAGGTGGCAGGAACTATTTACTAGTAGACCATAAAAATATTGCTGCTGAGTTTATGAAACTGAATTTAACACTTTATATTTGATTCTGGTTGCAAAATTCTAATTCCCATTGAACCAGATGGGAACTGAAAATTAAAAGAATTTACGCTGCTTGTGAAAGAGGAATGTACTATATTCTCTATGAAGAATGAAGTATAGGTAATTCACTGCTATTTTAACGTGGCATTAACAGTTTACAGAAAAAATGTTGTCCTGGAAAATTTATAATTAAAAATAGAAATGGGCAGATCAGAAGTGTGGCAAAATATACTTTGTGCAATGCAGTACTGACACATTACTGTATTTAAATTAAAACTATATAACTCTTTTAAAAATTACTTTGAGCGATATAAATTGTTCACTCAGAATTTATCTGCAAACCGATTTGAGTGGGTGAAGCCAGGCTGATAACATGAAAGATGATACATCCTGTTAGCACACCAACAAATCTCTGAAACCCTGTCCCAGGCAGACTTTCTGGTCACCACAGTCCTGCTATTTTTCTTTCATCAAATGTTGGCTTGGGTACCACAGACACTGCTTCCCTTCCTAAACAACATTTTTATTCTATCCACATTGCCAATCACAGAAAGGACATGAACAGTAACTAATCCACAGATTCCATTCTCTCTAATAAGCAAAGGAAGGTAGAATGGTCAAAAGTAGTTCAAGAAGACGGCCAAGGCTATTTCCTACCACTGTAACTGTATCTGGTAAGGGATAAAGGAAGACATCTGACTTATTGGCACAGGCTGACAAATTTCCAAACCAGTAACATCTAGCAGGGCCGTTTTTCTCCATAATTTGATACCTCACCTACAGTTTCTGCTGCTTGCCAACTTGTTAATAACCAAAAAGATTTTTTTATATCACTTTAGCAGCTTAGTGAAAGAAATGTGGCAATTAAAAAGACCAGATTTCATCATTGCTTTAGATATTGCACTGGTCCTAGTGACAATAAGTGGAGCGGACTTTACTTGAAGGTCACAGCCTGTTGTTTATATATCTGCAGAGCTGCTAGATCTACTGGTCAGAGTCAAACCAAAAGTCTAAGAACAGAAATTGTCTTCAATTTATTTTTATTAAGTGGCAAATTTGATTGGTAAAATGATGCATTATTATGGTTTATTGTAGCTTCAATAAAGGAGAAAATTGTAGAAAGCATTCTGGGGCAGCAATACTGCACAAGCTATGTTTATCAAGTGTTAAAGAAATGCAATATGAGAAAAAAAGAATTGATAAATGTTATATACTATCTCTAGATACTATATACTATATGTTACATACTGTATACTAACTCAAGAAGTGGCAAAGAAAGATTTAGAGGAAAAAACAAATTGGGACAATTTACCCATTGAATACATCTCAAACATACTGGGGACTAATTCCATTTTCAGTCAAAGATTCCCTAATGTCAAAGTGTCCACAAAGACAGCAATAAATTTTAGCTCTCTCCTTGTTATGCATAGTTTCTTTTCTGCAGTAAAGAGCACATTTTTTCTGCTGGGGAAGACCCTTGTATTTTGCAAAGCCAAGGGACCTCAGACATACAGACTGACAGCATAATCTTCTGTTTAGCCAGACTATCCTGCCACAGACAGCTGGCCATAAGCAGTTTGCTCTGCATGCAAAAACAGTCATATCCCAAACCAGCAATCTGCAAGTACAGAGGAATAAGGAGAATTCTAGTAGATTGCTTGAAGATGCCAGAGGACATTTTGGAAGTATGTTCTCGGCTCTCGAAGAATGCCAGATTGCACCCATGGAGAAGAAATTACTTCTCCTGAATGCATCAGGCTTAAAAAGGAAACTCAGTTTATAAATATGGTCAGTTTTGGGAAAGAAATAGTAGGAATCTATGAATCTAGGGTTGCACCTTAAGTCCTGATTTGAGAGACCATCGGGGGGGGGGGTGGTTTGAGCATTGCACTACACAGAAGAATCTGACTTCCAGCACACATATTGACATGCTAATAAATCTATAGAAAAAAACAAGATGAAAGTTGACACATAAATAATTCAAACATATTGCCTGTTTTTAAATAAGGTCCTACTATTCCATAAACATGGGAGTTAAACTCCTAAAAGAAAATTGTTTTCCTAATCTTCTTCGTTAAAATAAATATGATGACATTTACTCTATTTAAAAACTATTCCTAATTAAAGCCTTTCAGTCAGTCTCGTACAGAGCTTCTTTGCTAATTGTGGCATACTTCAGTGTGGACTTTCAGCACCGACCAAAAAGGCAGTGTCTTTGTTACCTGATACTGTTTGGGGTTACTAAACTCAAGAAAAAACTACACTCAAAATGAAAAAATGGGGTAAGTCTAGCTTGCTTTTTTTGGTCTTTAATCATCATGTCTTCATATTATTTTGCCTGCTAATCACAGGACATTGGTTTCTTAACTCCATTAACTCCTATCTTCAACTTCCTTGTAAGTTTTCAAGACCGCATTTAAAACCCACTTTTATAAAAGCAGCCAAAAATCCAAGAGCTTGAGAATGGCCCTATTAATTCAAACTTGCACTTTATAAACAACACACTTCTGAGAGGGTTTATTCTGGTTCTCTCCATCATGCACATGACTAACTCTGCCATCGAGAAACTGGTATGTCTAGAGTTAACAATGAAGGACAGGACAGACTTACTGGCTAGCTCCACTACAAGGTAAAACTCACAAAGTGGGGTCAGAAATACCTCCTGGCAATGGGGTGTTCTAAGGTTATTGGCGGGAAATGGGTATTCACAACTGCTAGCTACATTATTTTTTAATTTAATGCGTTGGACAGAGTAGGCGATTGGTCAAATTCTTCTCTCAGGAACATAAATGTAATTCTGAAGTGACTCCATTGACCTGAGCACTGAAGGAGAAATGTGAATCTATTTCTATCTGAAATGTATTGCAGCCTGTCACATTAGTTCTGTGATCCTGGCAGATCCTACAAGTAAACAGGGTCAAGACATGTCAATACACAGACGGGAGATTGTCAAACAACCTCTAAACGGGTGAAGGAAGAGGTGTTGGTACCTGCATAGCCCTCACTTTCCCAGCATATCTCCTAAGGGCCTTTCTGTGTGCTGTCCACTTGGACACAAACCTTCTCCTTATCTTTGCCAGAGTGCCAGGAACCCCAGGAGACATTTTCAGTCATGGAAGGCTAAAGCACATGAATTCTACTTATCCCTTTTGGTGTCCCTTAAGGCTTCCTCAGGTGATACCTCTGACAGCAGCTCTCTCCTCCTCCCTATACTCAGCTGGGCAAGCTGCTCTCATAAACAGACCCTGTTACTTTTCCATCAGGAGGCGGTTTCTCACCAAAGGTCTGTTTTCTGAATTACTTAAACCAGCAAACATCCTTCAGACTGAAATGTTGCAAGAAATTAATGGACCAGTCAGGCTGCTGTGTTTAACAGGGAGGCAGAAACTGCTGCACCCCAGCTGGAATGCCTGTCCCTGCCAGGCACTTGGGCCTCTGTGGCAAGGGAGGGAAGCAGGTCTTTGCAGGGAGATGATCTAAGACTCATTTTCAGACAATTTAATCAACTTCAAGTTTGTTCGCTCCCAGAAGAATTGCATCTATCCAAAGGGTTTGCTTGGTTCTAGCCCTTATAACAGCACCTCTGACCATTAATCTCCACAAAATGTATTTAAATAGTTTGGGTGGAGAGCCTAAAATATTGGGAAAAATTCCTGACTGGATCTGTGGTGAAGATGAACTGAATTTATGCTTTGTGTGATGTTAGGTGGCAGTATGCTGCTATGCTAAAGATCTGAAATGCTTTCTTCCAGTGTTCTAGGAACATTTGGGATATTAACCCTGGAGCTTCAGGCAGATTGCAGATTTCCATTCAACTGACCTACATTATTGCTGCAGTCTTAATGCCTGCAGTAGTCTTTTTTCCTTGTCCCAAACTTCCATTTTTCTCAACAGACAACCTGAGAGACTTCATTACAGGGTACTGACCTGAAACTACATCATTAAGTATATAAAGCACTTCACAATTATTTTAATTAATGACATGAAAATATGCTATTAGTCAATAGAAGTGCTTACAAGATACAAAAGTAGAAAAAGTCAAAAAATTCTCTTAAATCATTCATATACTTTGTTCAAGTTAACAGCACAATGTGAAAATAACCCACCCAATTTTATTCCTTATCTATTATGCAAAATACCAAAACACACTAATAAAGCATACAATCTGTCAATAGTGAAATATTGTCTTTTAACAAATAATGAAAGCTTCACTCTTCACAAGAAGTTAAAAACTCCCACATGAAGCTACTTCAATTTTGCCCATTCTCTGCCTCATAACAGTGCTTCAGTATTTTAATTATCTGTGGCTCTGCATATACATGACAATAGGATCAAGCCTTATAAGACAAGTTCTCCTTTATTTCCACTTTCCAAAAGTCACTAAACTTTCAATGAACTAAGACTGCAGGATCAATTCTGCTGTGCTTTAATTTTAACATCTGAAAATAGCAATAATCAATACAGCTGAACAGTCCATGATTTTAAATTAAAAATCAAATAAAATCCACATGAATCTTCTATCATCGAAAAGGCCCTCAGATAAGACACACAAATGGATTTTCTAAGCTTGGCAGATTCTAAATGGATGTAGGTACAGAAAAAATCTTTTTGATGCTATCTTTAACACACACTGTCCAATAATTAACCAACTGTAGGCAATATACAGCAGCACAGTTTTATTATTCTGTCTTCTGTACATCTCCTGATAATCTGGCCCTCAGGTTTCTCTATTTGATATTTGCATGATGGTAGTGTACCTTTTATGCAGGGTAACAAAAAATTATCACTTTGCTTATTTGTTTTGCTAATAGAATATCTGCAAGCAGCTGCAAGTTCCTTTCATTAAAGAGATGTATAAAAAGATATTTAAAGCTTTACAGAATTTAGGTAATTTAGAAAGTGAATTTCACTGGAAAAATGAAGTATTTTTTCCACAGCATACATGCTTTCCAATTTTTATTTTTTTAAACATCTTGGGTTCTTACAGAGAAAAAACACCACCTCCTATGTTTTTCAGCAACTTTGAAATTGTGTGTAAAATGGACAGTAAATTAAGGAAAACAATGTTTCCTTTAAAAAATAACACATATAAAACCAACTCATTCTCTAATAAATATTAGATTCCCAAAAAGGATTTCTAGTTGGAATGTTACAAAATGGAGAAATGGTTTCTAAAACTATGACTAATCAATGCAAGACAGCGGCCTCTAAGTTTTCTAGCACCAGCTAAAAACTGCTACAGCCACATGATACAAAGTGTTGGTCTGGCATAACCTCACTCTGCCAGCTCCAATTTGATCCAAATTTTTTGATGGGATAATTTTGTACTAGCAAAGCACATACTGGATCAGGTATCATCTCTCTGTACCACTCAGAGTTTATGCCAGACAAAGTACAGCATGTCTTCTACAGTCACTGTAAAAGCACAGAGCTGGGACAAGGCCTGTGTAATGTACTTTGACTAATTCACCAGAAACGTGATCATGCCAAACCCAGAGCAAATTAGGTCTGCTGGGTGATGCAACAGTGCCTAGGTCTAGTGTTAATGATTGTGAAAATGACACAGGAATTATTTCTCTGCCATGACTCCCAGAGTGCAGACTTCTTGAAGTGACACGCACGTATTTAAAATTATGACTTTGGTTCTTAAAAAGCAGTTTTGGGTACAAACTTGGTAAATCAGTGCATGGTAGAACTTCATTATGAGCATGTTCCGGATCAACCAAATGAAAAAAAATATTTTTAAGCACAAAAAAAGGAATATAAGCAAATCATGAAGACAATTTGTGAAGTCTAGTTGTTGTACAGGGTTATTTTCATAAGAACAATTTTGTAGCAATAAATCAACCAGAAATAGTAACAATTATCTAATGATCAACATTTCAAGGCCTCATTCAAGGATTCAGCAGGGTGACAGAGTGCCAGCCCACTGAGGCTGGTGGCTGGGTATCTGCACTCCCTGAACAGCTCTGCAGACTGCAGAGCCACTGCACTGCTCCATCAGCAAACCTCAGCAGCAAAGGCCTGGCTTTCATAAATCATGCTCTAAGTCACACGGCTAGAGAGCAAAAATTTGGATATGTGATAAAAGATATCTTTGGCTCCTCTGAGACATTTCTCATGGGTGCTGTGCTCACTTTGAAGCCACTGCCTTTGCAGGCTCTGACAGCTCTCCTGCAGCACTGCACAAGCAGAGAGCAGTGGCTTTAACAGTGCACTGCTGTCTGGAGAGAAGGGGCAAACTAACCCAGAACTGTGTCATCACTGCTGTGTCTTTTCCCCACTCGGTGCCTGCTCTGTGGGAATGCTGAGGCTGTGAAACTGCAGCAGGCACAAAATTACACGTTAGCTATCTCCATTATAACAGGCTGTCATCGTTCAGCACGGAGCAGCCATTAATCATCCAACAATCATTCATCCATCCTCTCGGTGAAGCATTAAACTGTGGCCCTTTCTGTCTGTCTCTGGTGATCATCCAGGTGGAAATTAGAAATCCCAGAGTGCTTTTCAAAAAGAACAGGGGCTAACCTGGGTGACCCTCAATAATAAAAGGGAAAACCTGTTTCCATTGTCCACAGCTGTGTCTAAGCTATTGCCAAGTACATAATAGGCACCACATTTACCTACACAGCCACTGCTTCTCCAGCATTTAACTCATTCATCTGTAGAGGGGTTTGGGACACCTTGAGTATGAAATATGCTTTGTGAAATCAAATTCCATTATCCCTTACAGCATGCTGACAAGCATTTCCAACCAAAAATTTCACACTGCCCCTATGATTCAATCTTAAAAAAGTCTCCTCCCGCTGCAGCAATTTGCAGTGTGCTTCACCTTCATGCAGGGAAGTAAGTGCTCAATACACCATAAAACATATGCTAATAATGGTGGGCAAAATTCACTTAACATGGACAAATGTTTGATGTTGGTTTTTCCTCTCTTTTTTTCTTAATTTGGTTTTATTTGTGGTTAAAATTATGATGCATGTACTCTCTAGATTGAATAAAATCTTGTTCTTTCTTTTGGAGCTTCTGGATGAAAGACATTTAGGGACTTAGATAATCACCTTCCTAACTAGATTTGATCTGATTTTGAGGTCATTTTCATGCATTAGCTTAAAAGAATTACACCACAATTTAATAATAAATTCTGTTAATATAACTTAGCCCTGAAAAATTGGATGTGCTTAAGGACATTGTGATTATGGATCAAAATGTCCTTAAGCACATCCAATTTTTCAGTGCAATGATGAAATTTAAAACCAGAAAAAACAACAATTATGGCAGTTAAGTGTTTAAGTCTCATTAGAAGAGGGTAGAAATTAAGCTCCTGGTGCCCTTAATATTTTGAGATTTTCTAGCCAAGGGCATATAAAATAAATTTTAAGTGTTGACTGAGCCCAGAAGAAGGGGCTGTGACCTTCAGAGGTCCAATCTCATCCCACACCCTTTTCCACTTGTGTGTGCTCTCCTACCTGGTCGTCTGAGGGAATTCAAAGTACATCAATTCATTTACAGAACTACAATGAATTTTGCACTGGGCTCACTATTGTATTATCCAAGTGTCAAATAAGAAAACAGAGAAGCAATCTTTCAGATTTTAACTTAGTCAGCAAAATTAATTTTTAGCAAAGTTACATTATATAGAAAAGAAAGGAGGCACAAGCACAGCTACGAGAACAGAGTATAGGCATAGGGCACATACCATTATGCATGCTTTGGACCAT
This sequence comes from Petroica traversi, assembly GCA_025920805.1. Classification (NCBI taxonomy): domain Eukaryota; kingdom Metazoa; phylum Chordata; class Aves; order Passeriformes; family Petroicidae; genus Petroica; species Petroica traversi. Next base: position 7,416,291 of record JAHLSL010000036.1, on the reverse strand, counting down.
ACCTCTGAAAAATTTCATGACTACACTTATATTAAGGGAGAGAAAAATGTGTTATTCTCTCACAACTTTGTTTCAAATTAAGGGATTGCATGGACTGAATTAACTTTTAATTGTTCCCTGATGTGCACTGGAGGGCAAGATGCTCATAGCAGAAGGTTCCACAGTTGTGTGAATTTGTGTACATGGGTGTGCTCAGCTTCCTAGACCACTGACATGATGTTAGAAATTGAATATCATTAACTCTACCTACACTGTGTGCAAAGTTGGTAAAGTTAAAAACATACATTTATTGGGGAGGTAAATTAGTTAAAAAACAACTGGAGAATGAGTGGACTATGAATGTAGAGTACAGATATTTAATTAATTTTTTTAATACAGCATCCATAAGCACTAAACATTCAAGTATGTTCTGCAATAACGGATTATTTACAACATGTGTTGGGCAATTGCACATTCCTTTTTGTCACACCCTCAGCTAAAAAAACTGAGACAAATGGTCCCCAAATGCAAAACTAGAGAACACAACATTTAAAATAGCACATTGGAAACTGGAATGCACAGCAAAATGCATGAAGCCATATAGAAGACCAAAGTGAATCCTCCTGGTGTGTAAACCGCAAGTGTCCTGCCTACGAGGAGCAAAAGAAAAAGGCCTGCAACTCCCCCACTTGATACATGGCTGGTTACTTGACCAATGATTTATATCAGGTGCCTAACGTATCCAGTCTCAATTTTTCTGCAATTAAGGAGGGCAGGGCAGGCCAGTGACAAACGGTTTTCCTACAGCACTTTTGGCTTTAGCTATTATCCCTTAGATATCTTTAAACTAATTCATCCCTCTCTGGAATCCCAGGTTTGGGTTGATAAATCAAGCGAGACCTGTGTGTGCTGGGAGCTGATTACAGGGTCATTCCTCAGCAGAAATGTTTGACCATAGTTTCCCAACTTCATATTTTATCTAGCAGCTGGTGATGTATCATCACTAATCCAAATGCAAAGTATCAGGAAATAAAAGGAGGCGGCACTGTTTATAATAAATCACTGACAGGGGAAGCTTGACCTTTTCATTTCCTACAAGGTATTTCATTGTTAGACCACAGACAAACAGAATTTTTCATCTGGTGCTTAATATGCATCAGAAGAGAACAAAGGTTTATAAGACAAGAAGAGGAGGGTACTACCTCCACTAGAGGACACTTATCTTTCCATAGATCAAAAAAGCAATACTGTTAATAACATTTTTTTTCCTTAAGAATCTTTTGTTCTTCATATTAGACCATAATTTAATAACAAAATGCAGTTTGTTACCTTTAATCCTGAAAGAATATTCAGAGACTGTTAACTTTAAAAGCCTCTTTAAAATGTGTTCTTTTTAAGAAAAATTCTTCTCTTTAAAAGTAAATATAAATGACTGACACCATAATGACATAAAACCAAAACAATTATATCATTATTATCAATGCACAAGCTGGAAAGGTATCCCCCATATGTTGTTATTGGTACAGCAATTGTGCCTACAGGTGACATTGCTGTTCAGACTGGACACAGCACAAACACTTAGTAAAGGGTTACTTCTTCAAGGAGCTTCTGTTTCACCTTTCACATTAAAAGGATGGGAAATAGAGGTACAAAACATGGTTAATACAAAGCCTTCCTTAAAAAAAAAAAAAGACGAACCTGTTAAACTCAGCTATCTCCTTGGGCTATTTCCCCTAATCCTCCACCAGGTTACATCGTACCCAAGTGCAAGATTCCATTCCGTGTCAAATACAGCAGCCACAGCATTTTGTTTAAAACATGGAGGCTGTTTGGATACACATCCCCTTTCCTCCTTTTGAACAGAATGACCACAGTGAAATCCCAAGTATGGCTGCCTGTGCAGCCCAGGAGGATTCAGGTAATGGCTTTAGCACCAAGAGCATTCTGAACACATAAGTTCAATTATACCCACATGGAACAAATTCAGGATCACAGCAGCAGTCCCCTGGACCATCTCCACATAGTTTTACATGTCAGACAGAAGTTGGCTTCTCTTGAAAGCTGGTGGATTTCAGAGATGCTTTCTGAAAAAGCTCAGGTGGGTGCTCAGAAAACATGAAGTCATCTGTATTTCCTGTGTTACCAGGCAGAGCACATGAATGCAGCCTCTTTGGCTGTAAAACATCTACTACCACTGTACCCTGCGCATGTGCACAGCTTCTGGCAGTAGGCAGGGATCCTTTGGGGTTTTTTTTCCATTCTCCCCTCTCCCAAAAATCATACCAGAAAATTTTCCTTCTTGGATTTTCAGTGGGTACCTACATGTTCACCCGAGTCAGTACAGCAAAAAACATTAAGAGATGTTTTACTACAGCCCACTTACAGTTTTTACACAAACCAGCAGACTAAGTTTGCTGACAGCTGGTGACTTTAGTGGTGCCAGCAACCCCAAAAGTGACAAGAGGAGAGCACAGCAGTGGCCTTACTCCTACTACGAAGTTGGAGTTTATTGTAATCCTGAGGAAACATCAGCTCAGCTTGCTCAACAATAAAAATGATATTGCAGCAATCCCTGTGGGTGTTTCTGTTGTATTGGTTGTCTTCAACCTCACCCTTATACGAGCTGTCATATCACTAACAATAAGCTGCAAGTGGCTTTTTTAATTTGCCAGCATCTTAATGTATTTTACTATCATTAGCTGCTGCTTCTCCTCTCACACAAAACAGGTTTAGAAAATCTATTTTACTAAGAGCTAGTATATCTAATTTGTACGAATTTACTAAAGCTTGTCAGTCACACTAAAGCATTTAATCATCTGTGACATTAAAATAAAACACTTTAAAACCTTTGGCACAGAGTGTTCCTGTTAAGAAAGTACTGTAATTGTATTCACTCTGCTGGCAACACAGAAAAGAGCAGCAGAAATTAACATGAACAAAATACAGTCATTCTGATAAAATTTCCATACTGGTCAAAGTTGGAAAAATCTTCAATGTTCCTTCAAAGAACAGTTTATTCCCATTGCAATGATTTGAGATGTTTCAGCCTTCTATGTACAGCAACCACGTAGGCAGGGGAAGCTGTTATAAAGTCAATACTAGGGGGTTTTAGTGTAATTAGAACCCCTCATTGCCCAGAGGGAAGAAAAAAAAAGTAGGAAACTTTCTCTCTGCTTTTATATTACTACTTAGAAAAAATCTGAGCACTTAAATTAGAGGAGTTATCTTAAGGGGAATATCTTTTTGCCCTCCTAAGCTGGAGGTCAGGATGGGTAGAAACTGCCATGTAATTGCACTCCTCTCCTCCTGCCTTTCTTTTAAAAAGAGAAAAACAAATTGCAATTGTCACAGTCTCAAGGATCATCACCAAATATGATGGGACTTGGTTTTATTTTGTACTAGGAGTGAATTTCAAAGAGGCAGCTCTTGCCCCCCCAACCCACAGCAGAGGGAAAACCCCTCCTTGGCCACAGATCCATGGTGGTGACAAGCTGATGCCAGGGCACCAGCCTTGGGCTTCCTGCAAGAGTAACGCCTCTGTTCAAATGAGCTCATACCATGGATTGCAAGATTGATAGCAGTGCGACACATCTTCTTTAAAATAAAAGAAAGAAACACAAAGGAGAAGTAAACTGTTGTAATTTCATATGCATAAAAACATACTCTGAGGTTTGAAGAGCTGGCTGTTGAATACTCTGAATCCTATGCAAATACATTGAACATAATACGGATGTAGCCTGGTTTACCCCTCTAATTTTCTTTTCTTATGTGCACATTTTCCATTGCTGTTGATGGGAATTCTTTTCATGTATTAGCAAGGGAATAAATTCCATAATTTTCAAATCTCAGTCCTATTTTCTGTAAACCAGAATCTTCCGTCTTCCTAATTCCGTTTTCCTGTCTGAGACTGTCCCCAGCAGTGGGTGAAACAATCACTTCATAAAAGGCACGTCTGCATGACTGCCAGAAGAAAGTGTCCCCACTTTTTAAGTGTTAAACCTATGCAAGGTAAAACAAAATATATTCAAGAACCACAGTAAGGAAAGAAGGATAATCATCCCTTTCTTAGATCTCTACATTTTCAACAGTAAAATATTTACTTTCTCCCCAGAAAGGTTTTAATTTTAATTCTGTAACAGGCAACTGTCAGTTTTCTTCTGGGGATGTACTTGTCAGTGGGAGTAAATGAAGTGGCAGAGGCCAGACACAGTATGGACTGAGCATCTGTGGTTCCTCCCAGCCCATAAGCCAGGGACACCCCTCACAGATGTGCAGAATTTGCAGTAGTGCAGCCCCTTCAAGGTGAGAGGAGAAAACATCCTTCATGCAAAGCCTGGTTACATAACCCCTGCCTGTGAAAGGATGGATTGGCATGGATGATAATGGTGCCCACTGCTTCAAACTGTAAAAGGATGAGTCCTTTGGAAAAAGAAAAAAGATGCATCCAGCGCTGTTCAATTGAGAACTGCTTAAGAAACTCATGAAAAAACCTCATCTACGACAATGAGCACCCTGAGGAGACATTGCTGTAGGATTGCTCTGTTCTGATCCTGCCCCCCCGTGATATTCGTGACAGACCATTCTCAGATGCTGGGGAGACAAATCTCCTGTCTGAGCAGGTATGGCAATTCTTGCACAGGGCTGTGTGACCTGATTGCTTTGCTTGGATGTTAGACACACGACTAACTAACTAACGACTGACTCTAACTTCATCCATTTCCTCCATTCTCATTTTCAGCCTGGTGAAGATGAAAATCTGCTGTCCATTTCAGGTAAAAGCTGGACAGTTTTGCAGAGGAACCAGCTCAGCCTCTCTCTGTCAGCTGCCCTGGGAAAATCTTCTCATTTTCCCCCCTACAGCCCAGAAGCAAAACCAACTAATATCATGGCTGCCTACACAGCACTCCCAAAACCTTGCTGGCAATTGTTTATAGTGCTTCTGGTGAAAAGATTTATGATTTTTTCTTATTTTTTCCCCCTAGAGCCTGGTTTAATATCCCCTCTTTTTTTATGCCTCACTCTCCCCACTATAAACAAAGGTTTCCCCTGTGCTGCCAGGGACAACCAGAAAGTACTCCAGTACCCAGCAGTTTCTCCCCAACTTGTTGAGATTCCCCACCCTGCTACCCCAGCACCCACAGTAGCTGTGGCACTCCACTCTCCCCAGGAACCTGCAAGAGGAATTTCTCCACTCCGAAATGCTTTCCTGATATTCCTTATGAATACTCGGAGTTTTTCATCACTGCTGCTACCTCTTCTGCAGTGGTTTAAGGCCAAACAAAGCAAAGCATAAGGACGTATGCGAAATACTATATTGTACTAATATAGTTGGAAAAATAGACAAGTTCTTCAGTATATAAGTCTCTCTTTAGGCCACCTTGTGCATCCAAAGTTTGTGCTTCTTCCTGACAGTTTTCATAGTAGACTTCTCCTTTGGGAGATTCTTTGTTTTAATTCAACAAGCAATTCAGCAAGCTTGTTAAGAATTAATTAGGTGGCTCAGGCAAAAAAAACCCACAACAATCTCTTACCTCTGTTAACAGCAGGCCTGTACCAGCCTAGCTGCACCTCTATTTCTGCAGCAATTCATAAAACCTGTATTAATCTGCAGATTGCCTTCCCTCACGAAACCCCAACAGCTCTTTGTCTCCTCTGCTTCTCTGTTTGGAAAAACAAAACTCAGGCAAGAAAGAAAATGATATGGTAATTAAATTCTCTCTCTGTTTTAAAGGGACAAGCAGTCTTTCTGTACTAATCTGCTCCTTGCAAATTCAATACAAATACAAGGGAATTAATATTGTACAGTTCTTGCTAACGTACTAATTATAAATTGCTGGCTACCAAATGAAAAGTAGGAACAATGATACACAAGACGTTATTAAAAACCATTTACAGTAACAGAAAGTTAACAATTTCTACCCAGAGGATTCTGCTATAGCAGATGGGATTACACTGCAAAAAAATAAAATCTCCAATATAATTTGCCAATTCGCTCTTCATCAATCCTTTCAAGATTAAGGAGGGTTTAAGTCATGGTAATTTGGAAGGGGAGGGATCCAAACCTGTGAGTACTCTCAGTACTGAGTAAACCCCAGAATTTCCCATAGGTAAACAATGAAACTTAATTAACAGGTCAAGTGAGTGATTTGAGGGATTTTTGTAACACCTGTTTCCATATGCTCAGAGAGGCTATTTTTAGCAATATTTGACAGCCTACCCATTTTGACTACAGGCCAAATGCAATGGATCAGGTAAACTGATTTTTTTATTTTACTTGAGACACAGTTGCCCCTTTTCCATATGTTCAGATTTGTTCCCCTGCAAAATACATCATAATTATGCAGAAAGGATAGAGGATTTTTACTTTTTTACAGTGGATAAATAACTTTTTAAATAAAATGGAATATTGCCCATCAGGGTGTGTTATGGCTCAAAATAAAAAGGAGACTGACAACTCATAGAGGATGATACTGAAGTGTTACAACAAAAATATTTTTACCTTAGTATACACAGCATGAAATTGATGCCAAGGGAAGATTACTGGTTTTGTAGTGAGGAACATTATTTAGGTGGATGCATTTCATTCTATCTCTAGGATTCAGGTCTAGAGCCTTGAGACCTTTCAATCCCTCAAGGCTGGCAAGATTTAAAGTTTCTTGGACTGGAAGCTATGAGGGACTGGCTCTACAGAACTGACAACACAGCAGACTAAGCCAAGAAATCTCAAATCTGCTGACCTGGATCTCTTTCTCTGATGCTGCAAAAACTAGAAAATAAACCTTTTAAAAGGTCTTCATCAGTTCTAGCACAAAGAGAAAAAATTTCATCACATGAGAAAAGGTGAGTCTGACTCAGCTTCTCGGGGTCAAAGATCCTATATACATTTTTAAGAAAATATAGGGGTGGAGAAACAGGCATGTAATGCAAGAGCCACATGAGATCATCAAAGCAATACCTTTGTAAAAATACATTTATAAAAATGTATGTGTGAACTGTGAATTTTACCTGACTGACACTAATAGCAGGTAAAAGGATTCTCAGTAGCTGATTTTTCAATTCTCTCAGTAAGAGTACTCCTGCTTGTGTTGTAAAGATCCCAAGTGTAAGATCAGAGCCAAAGGAAAGTACTCCAGAAGGTACTGGGAGTGTCCCTGGTGGTGTGGCACTGATACATGTCATGGAAATGTTGTGATGGATTACCTGTATTCTGCATGTTCTTATGTTGTAAATTGCATTTTCTACCTGGACTACACCTCCCATGGTGCAATAGGGTCTCACCATTTAGAGAGAAAAAACAATAAAGCATCGTGCAAGACATCTGACAAAGAGATCTAGTCACTAAAGAAACATGTGGGCATGAAATCATGAAATAACCAGTGCTGTAAGATATTATTTCAGCTTTTGTAACCAGAGGCTTCTAGGTTCAGCTGCTCCTCCCTTCTCCTGCTATAAAAAAAAAACCCACCCAAAAACCCAAAACACCACCCCCCATTCCCCCACATATACCCTTATATGTGTAAATAATGCTACTGAAATCAAGAAAGCAGGCACATCTCCGTTGATGTGACTGCCAAATGAAGTTCTCAACCAGTCAGCACATAAAATAAAGACATATGGAATTAAATTCATTGTGTTCAATCAGTAAAAAGTGAACTCAAATTAATTATGCAAACTTTAAAAAACACATTTAAGGATATGATTTGTTCAGAGAGATACGTTTTGCACACTACCTGAATCTAGCTGAGAGAACACATAAAACATTCATTTCATTTTCTGGTATGTGCTCGTTTAGTACAATACACTCAGCCATAATGATGTAGCTAACAATTTTATGGTCTTGTATGATTCATGCTGCAAAGGATACTATGCCACACTGAAACCTTTTTATTATCAATCACTGGGAAACACAAGCTGAAGACTGGCATTAATTAAGAGGGTAAGGATTTACAAATGCTTCTGCTTCATTCTCTAAATATAAATATTCATGGTAGTATCTATGGATCACTTTTTGAAGTAAAAATTGATCTTAGAAAATAAGAAGTTGTAAAGGCAATAGAAGCATAATTATGAAAGGCTGTCTTCAAATCTTACAACTGGAACACTTCATGACAATAATTCTCTCCTTTTTGTAAAAACAAAAATACTGGAATTATTATGGAAATATAACAAAGGTGACCATGAATTTAGATTCCTTGTGTAAGCAATTATGGTAAATGCATGCCCATTAAACACACATTTAAAAGAAGGTATGTAACTGAATGTGCCTGCTTGAAAACCCATTACTTTTTCACATTTTTTTATTCCAAAGAACACTAAGTAATATACACATGAAAAACTATGTATGTGGTAGTAATATGCCCAGAAGGATTGGTTCCACCTCACCTAAGATACGCAAAATAATTCATTTATTAGAAACTGATTGAATACTGCAAATAAAAAGTCTGGAAGCAACTAGTGATGCCTGTGGTGAGGAACTTGTTCCTGTGAAGAGTCTATACCTCATTAGACTGAGGTAAGACAAACACTTGGCTAACTAGAGGTATGAAGGAAGCACAGAAATTCAAGTTTTTTCCTAGCTTTAAACAGAAAAAGAAAACTAGGTTTCAACTGCAATATTTTCTAGGTCATCAAAAAACAGATGTTTTTCATTTAACAATTCTGTAAGTAAACAAAACAGCTCCTGGTGATAAACATTCAGGCAAAATGGCTGAAAATGGTGTTTTCTCAATTGTCCTGAAGGTAAGGGAACAATTTGAACTTGCCCACACTTGCTATCTCCAAGTTACAAACCTGCCAGCTAACAACAGGCAAAGAACATTGATAAAAAACAAACCAAATTGACTTCTTAGTTACTTTGATTTTTTTTCCTCTCTTTTAATGCAGTTGACAAGATTAGTAGATGATGCAAAAATATATTTCTGTCTCTTCAAACCCCTTGTTGATCTATTTTGTCTTTATTATTTTGTTCTAACAAGCACGTCCCAGCTTCTGGAATTCATCAGCCTAAAACACCATTTAGTATCTTCTGTTTTCAGACCAGCTCTTATTAACCTAAACCATGCAGTGAATAATGCCCATGCTTGTACAGTGTGTGATTAAATATAACTACATTCAGCGTTTTCATGTATGAATTCGGCTTGGGAGAAAAATTGCCAAGCTGCTGGCCAGCATATTTGAATATTCTTCCCTATCATGATTATTTATTATTTCTATTAGCTAATGTTGTTTTACTCCTAATTATGGGTAATTAGATGATGAGTTGTCAGCACAATCCATTCACTTAGAAGCTTCTACATTTAATTAACTCAAGATGGTTTTGAACATTTAAATGTCAAAACAACATTTAGAAAACAGAACATTAATATGTTGTTCATTGAGCTGTACATTATAGAATGTGACTTAAAGAACCAAAGGTTTCGGTGTGATGACAGGTCTCAAATTCTGCTTGTAGAGAGTCCAAATTTGCTGTACATCTTGACAGCTCTACTACAAAGGTTTTGGGCTTAGCAGGTCACCTGCTACAGAACTCCAGTGCTGATCTGAGAATACTAACTACTGCAGGACTTGGTGGGCAATGGAAAAAACCCTTCCAAAAACCAGCATCTAGGAAAGCTGCAATGTCAGCCTTCATTTTAATGGGTTCAGCAAGGGGATGGCTCCTCTATAGAAAATGGAAAGGAAAAGTAGAGTCAGATCCATCATCAGCTGAAGAATGGCTCTAGATAGAGGAAGGTGTAAGATGGCAAGGACTCCAAATCCATGTTTGTTCTGGACTATGTGATAAGAGACAATAAATGTGCTCATTTATGTTGTTTTTCACCCTCTTCCACAAAAGGATGATCAGAGCAAATCAGAAGAAGATTGATGGGAAGTTTCAGAGAAAGAAAGAATCTGTCCCACCCACAGATTTTTATTTAATGTTACTATTGCTGAAAAAGCACCCCTGAAAATCTGACAAGCCATTATAACAGCTGAAACTCTTTGTTATTTACAATGACAGAAGAGTTCATGACCCATCGTGGCTTTGAAAACATACCTGGGAACATCCTCCTTTCCTGTGACTACACCAAGCTTGCTACTGAGCCCAGGCGGGCAAATTCTAAGAGTTAATCCATATTTCCACAGTGACCACAGGTAACAGTTTTTAATATAAGAAAACTTGCCAGAGGGAAACTGACATGTTTGAGATAATATCTGACAAGGAGTTATGTTTTCCTCTTATCACCAGGATTTTTGGAAGGTGGCTTGGAAAGGCTTGAGAGCTTCATGCCTTGCTCAAAGTCAGCTAGATCACTGGACAAAGGCAGATTCCTGTCCCGTGAGCTTCAAGGCTACACATTAAAAAATGGTGGCTTAAAAGCTGCCTCTTTCCAGCCTAAAAATGATAGTTGTAAATTTCTCTGCTGAAGATTCAGAGTTGATGGAATCCATCTTGCTCTAGAGAAATTTCAAATTGTTCTCCAGGGTCAGAACTTCTGGCTTTGGAAAAGGGCTTTGTGACAGAATCTAATCTATGGTCATCTTTCAGTCAATACATGCGTTTGATTAAATTTCTTACAAAATCCCCATGGCCATCCAGACTCAGCTTTACAATGCTGAACAAAGCAGCAAAACAAAAAAACAAGTCACCAGGTATATTTCCAGCACTAAGTCAAGTCATACATATTTCAATTCACATGGCGTTTGCTCTTTCACATCTCTGAAAGTTACCCTGCTTTTCACTCTGACAAGCTGTCATTGTTTCTAGTAACACATTTTTGTTTCAATGTTGGGAGACTTTTCATTACCTTCTGTATCAGAAGAACTGTTTTCCACAGTACATATCCCAAAGGCCCAAGTGAAAGAATGCTGCCTGCTTGCTTTAGTACCAAAGCCAGAACTTGAGAGTCAGCACAAATGACAATAAAAAGAAATTACTGAGAATTTGGGGGTGTCTCATGCCAAGTCGACAGAATAACTTTAAGGCCTATAGAATAAACACAATTTCCTTCTGTTGTACAGTAGGCATTATTCATTACCAGTATGGTTTTGTTGTGGCTGTGCTGTGTTTCGGTGCTGAACATCAACAACATGACAGAAATGTTTCAGCCTTTCTATTCTCTTTCTACAAATGCGAATGTAACAGTAAAGCCAAATGACAGGTACTCCCACACTTGCTGGTATTCCATCAGTCAGGCACAGTTTGAACAGCATGGGGCCCAGATGAAGCTGTGTAAGCCAGCACCTATTAGCTGCTTCCTTTGATTCTCCTGCTACTGCTCAGACACTGGGCAGGATGTTGCAAAGGATAAGTAGCACCAAAAACAGACAAAAAAATTATTATCCCAAACGAAGGTCAATAAGGTACTCTGAAGACCATTTCTGTTTCACTTTCTGGTTTTCAGAACAAACTGTCCTGTCAAAATCTCAATGGTTTCCATGAGCCTGAAAGATAATTCAAGATCTCTGTATACTTTAAGAAAGTCTTTAAAAATGCAGCATGCAGTGTAGCAGTTTGGAGCCTCTCCTACAAGACTGAAAGGTAAAGAAGAAAAGTAATCATGATGAATGACTTTTCCTGTTCTTTTTCTCTCCGCTCCTAAATTCCTTTCTATTGCCAACCATATGACATTGTTTTCAAATTCATTTTACAAAGTTAATGTTAGGCTGTGGCAGGACTGGGGACATTACTTCCCCAAACTAACAATTCTTTGCATATTATTTTCAGTCTTTGAGAGTGTCTAGAATGAGCCGTGGTAGTGAGATCAGTTTGTGACTATTATGTTCATGACTGTACATTCCTTTTCCTCATGAAAGCTATCTTACATGCAAAACCACTATTTTTCAAATGAATGAATTCAGAAAGTTAAAATGCATGTCCTACAGGCTAGGAGTGAGTCTGTACACTTAGACATGAACACAAATAGAGGAAGTTTTGGGCAACCCAGTGAAGTTTCTGGCTGTGTGCTCTTTGAAGTTTTATACTGTATAGTTGGACAGGACAAAAGCTGAACTTTCAGTAAGACTGAAATAAATTTAAAATAAATGCAGAAATTCTCAGAGGTTGATATGTGACTTGGAGAGCCTTAAATGGCCAATGAATTTCAGCTTTCAGAGTTGCTATGCCATAATTGCATGGTTATGAACTTTTATTAGTTGATTGTTCCCATCCAACCTGCCCATTTTTTAAATAATCACAGGCCTTTCTCTGCTCACACTGAAGCCAAATGCTGTGTTCCAACTGCTGCTCCTGGCACGTGGGGGCTGCACTGCCCACAGTGCACACTGCAAGCAGAGGAAAGGTCTGTGAAGAAAGGAGTTCTGCTGCTCCCACTGAAAAGCCCACACCTAAAACAGTCTTTTTTTTTTTTTCCTGTCAGGGATGCCCTGGATGCTAATGTATTTTCAAAGTGGGTTTCTGGAAACTGTGCATAGATAATTCCTAGCGGACTGATTTCCCAACCATAAAAAAAAAAACAAAAACAAACAACAACAACAAAAAACCCCACAAAACACCAGCCTGTATCTGAGCTGGTCACAATGGTGCAGGTTTGACAGAGTCTGGGTAAGGCATAAAACCCCCTTCTTCACTGTTGAGGCATGTTTGGACAGATTTGACTGTATTTAACCAATATATTTGACTGAAATAATCCTTCAGGCAGGCACCAATTTCTCTTCTATAAGAGAGACACACAGTCCTGATCTTGACTGAAATATTTTCAATCTTTCAGAAAATAACCACATGTATAAGTAATAACTGGGATATGTTTTAGCATTTCCCTCATCTCAGTGAAGTATATATATAAAGTGGTATCAAAGTACTGGATATTTCTGTTCTGCAATACTTATGTAAATCATTACTACTTTGGACACAGTTCTCTGTTAGCACCAACATTTGTGGCCTGCAAATGGCATTATTCTACGCTTATGCTTGGCATTCCTACTGGAATTGTAATTCTCAGAAATTATCATAGCCATCTAAAGGGGCTTGTGCAAGAAGTTCCTGCTCCCTTAAATACTGCTTAAGCCAGAATGACTAATGGTCTTTTTCAAGGATGACTAGATTTGTATACCTTCCCCATGGACTCAATGCTCCCACTCTGCCAAGGAACCTTTTATTAAAATGCTAGCAATATAGTTACATTTCACTCTCAAAACCTGCAGACCAAAGATTTCTACAGAGTAGAATGCTTCCCAGCAGATCAAACTGCAAAAACAGCAAACCAGGAATGACTGAGAATCACACTGATCTCACACAAAACTGGCACCGCATTTCCAAAAATAAATTCCAGTTCCAACCCTTTCATTCCCACAATCAAATACAGGTGCAGCTGTACAACAGTAATCAATGGTGGATAGAGACAGATGTGCAACTATCCAATTTGCAAACAAAGAACGCACATGTCAGTAGCATGGAGGACCACATCTTCACTTCAAAGAGTTTAGGACTGGATTTTGGCAGGCAAAAACATACATATGTTTGGGAGGCTCAACGGTGCAAGAAACGATCGTATGCTCGCTAATCAAAATCCAGCGGAGGCCTTCTTTGACAATTTGGCCCTAAATATTAAGCAGTGCCTGGGGGCTGATTAAAAATGACCTCTCCAGGGCATAGATCATGCAACACTAAGAAAACAAGCTGAAGAAACAGAAGCAAAGACTGCTGTTCTCTGTGTCTTTATTGGTATGAAAACTCTTAAGACGCCAAGCGAGGGGGGTGTTTGGGGGGAGATGTTAATATCTGAGGAGGGAGATCAAAAGCAGTTAACGTTCCTGGCACTGCATTGTGGCATGTGTATCTTTATGCTTACAGTAAAAAAAAAAAGGAAAAAAAAGAGAAACATTTCTTTGTTAAATCAAATATTGCCACATGTTACTCATTTTAAGTTTGCTGTCCTAAGATCCAACTTAATTTAGTCTGCATTGAACATTTCTGATCTGAACATTTAATGTGGCAATGTTTTGCTCTGCCAGGAATATTATCTGAATGTTAAACATGAACTCAATTTATTCATCAGAATATGGCAAGCATGATACCAAAGGTCACTTTGTTTATATTGTCCTCCAACTCCATAACTTACAGCCTGTTTCTTTCATCTTCAAACCTCAGAACACTCAACATTATTGGATGTTACAATGTGGGTAAGAGAACTGGATTACTTTTTTTTATTTTTAAAGCATTTTTATTTGGAACTGGAGGGAAGGAAACAGCCTTGTTCAACAGCAAGGAAAAAGCACAGAAACATGCAATAACACATCTGCTCCATTATGAACTGGTAACAGATACGCAAGATAAGGTTGCCCTGGTATGGAGGATACATAAGAAGCTGTGTGCATTACATCTTAATGCTCACAGTGCAATTATAACTTTTTGATTCTGGAAGCAGTTGCTGATCTCAGCCACATCAGAATAAAACCACAACCACCACATACACATTTTTCCTCCAAAACATGGCCACAAAGTCCTTGCAGAACCCAAGACAAATTCTGATATTAATTACACTGGCAGAACATTGCAGTAGTACCACATTCGAAAACAGCTCTCCTGTTCAAAAGTGCACCTACAGCAGCAAGATTAGCTTAGAAACTGGTATCTCTTCTTCAGAAAGCATCAGGCATTGCTCATATTACCAGTTAGGATTATTCCAATGCTGAAAATACTTGCCCCTCCTCCCCTCAACATCTAAAGGCAGCTTGAATCTAAAAGAATAGAACCGTACAAATTCAGCAGCAGGTAGATGAAAGATATGTGGACAGAAACATCCACTTCAAAATAACCCAGAACACTGTCTTTCTGAAGTGGCAGAAACATATTTCCATTCTTTACTATTTATCACTGCATTAGCTTTCACTCTGCCTGCTGATAACTCACTCTTAGTTTATCAATTACTTAATTCAGATGTTAAATTTTCTTTTACCTTTTTAAAAGTTGTTTCCCTGCTAATATATTGATTTTTTAGCACTTTCACACAGTCACATTTCAGATACCAGAAAAGCCATATCCATCTGCTAATGCACTATCAATAAAATCTGAAGAAACAAAACTGATTATTGGTACCCAGGCTTTACAAATCCAGGCCATAGAATCATTCAATATGGTATTGATACTTCCCATCAAAACACTCCTCTGTGCATTATAAATGTGAGACTGAAGAAAAAGAAATATTTCAAACTTTATCAGAAGGAACACCTTTACAGAAAACCCTTATGCCCAAGGGAGCACCCAGAAATGCTGCACTGGGAAAAAGGTGAATAGGTAAGGTGATGCAGACATTCAGATGTTCAAGAGGACCAAATCCAGTTCCAGCTGCACTTCTGGTGACCCGAAAGTCTCAGCCCCCCGTCTGAGTGTTGGGCTTATCCAGAAAGGCATTTTCATGACAGTGGAATGCCCTAAAGCTTGCAGCTCTAAAACGTGGTGTTATTGGAGATTGATAGCAAGCTGCCCAAAAGCATCAGGTATTGGGCTAACTCTGGTTTTGTAATCTTAGCTCTGATTTTGGTGGCAGCAGGACTAAACCTTAATCCCTCTCCACTGATGACAATTTAGCGCATCAAGGCCGTATTTTAAGTGCATGTACTAGCAGTTCCCTATAGTTCTCCTCAGTCATATTCTATGCAAGTAGTTAGTGACCTCAGCAGTTAGTTCTATTCATTAAAAGGCCTCCATTTTTAAAATTTTACAGATACATGTACCTAAAGTCTAATAATTACAAAGATTTTTTTTTCAATGACAGACAGACATATACACAAGTGTGTTAATTGACAGAGTACCTTATCTCCATAATGCATTCTTATGTTTTATATACAGGTAAGCTTCAAGAGTGCATTTCTTAATCCAATGAAATATTTATCAGATCTGAGATCTAAAGTGTACATATTCAATTTTTTATGCACACCTTTACATGATTCATGAAATTCACCCATAATGTGAGTTCTTTTCATTAAATTTTGTTTTTATGTATCATTGTTACCTTCTTTTCTACAACCAGATTTATATTGAACTGACAAATATCATTCAGGTATCTTTGAACAAAGTAGCTCTTACCCTTTGATAGAAATCATGAAGCTCTAGCTCCTGTGGTAGGTTTCTCTGTAAATAAACAAACCATAAAAAAGAACTAAATTCAGTATAATGTTAAATTTGCAGTTAAAAGAAATGTGATACAAAATTTGAGTTAGTTTCTTTATTAAAGTTTATGAATATGTTCAGAAATGACCACTGCTACATGGAATAACACTGATTAAAAAGAGTATTTTGAATGTATGTAGAAATGCACCACCACACTTAACCCAAAATGGATTTTGGACTGAAGATTTTTTGGTTTCTCAATCAAATTTGCATCTCAGGCATCATAAAGGGCAGCTGGGTTTTCAATCAAAATCAAACTCCTGTAAAACAAAATTTAGTCTTGCATTACAGGTACAAGGGAGTATAACTTCCTGGTCTGGAGTAGTTTGAGTGTTGGGATAGAAGTGCTGGGGTTCGTGCGATTGCTCTGTAGCCATTTTACCCAGCACAGCACAGACGGTGGGATCTGGGCACTGGAGCAGGGGGCACTGTGAGCCCAGCAGCTCCAGCAGCAGTAACTGGTGCAAAGCTTGAGCTGTTTGTTTGGGGTGACCTCTGTGCTCCTCAGGGCCTCCCAGCAGCACTCGGTCAGGGTGCTGAGAAGGACCCCCCACCACTCAACAAATACTCCTTCAGCTGCCTCAGGGAACAGCCACCCAACGTTTTGTAAAGCTGGGCTTCACTTGAAAGTCACACTGGAACACATGTTAGAAAACAGGTAAATTCCAGAACACATTGACACCCTGCAAGTCAGATACAGAGACATGTCACAGTATTGGACAGCATTCTCCAGAGTGCAAAGGATTTATTTATAGAAACTACCTGATAGACAGCTGGCATCCCACATTAGCCCTTCAGTATTGCCTTTTTTCTTTTTTGGATACAAGAGTTTGGGTCCCACACTCTAACACACTTTTGAGGTACTCTCAACTCATACTGACTCCAGCCCTGGCACTTTATATAACCTCCCCTCAAAAATGGGACTAACAAAGAAAAGTTTACAATGTCATTTCTCAAACTCATCTAAACAGCACAGAACTGCTGATATTACATTACAGAGTCACAAAATCATAGGGAAAATGTTCTAGCTTTCCAAATAATTTGAGGTACAAAATTGCACTACTTAATGCTAACTGCACATTGTATTTATTTTTCTTAAGAGAAGGAATACTTTTAAGTACTAACCCCAGCTACTGACCCTTTACGTGAACTAATTCCTCAACTAACATTGGAATCACTTTTTCTTTCCCTTAATTTCAGTGGGAGGAAAAGAAAATCCAAACACCATCCCTCCTTCCTTCATCATTAAGATCAACATTTGCTCAAACACAAGTTATAGGCAGAAGACAGAATGTCTCTTCTGAGAAAATGGGGGTAGGAAATATTTCTTAGTCTGGAAATTAATTGATGTTCAAAACAAGCAGAAGGATTCTGGCTTTTAATACCAACTCCTATATAAAAAAATATTGCACACGTGTATATAGACAATGTGTATAGCTTTATATGTTTTATATGTATGTTCCACTATATACAGTAGTTAACTGGCTGAGATCAGGATTTTATTTTTCCTTGAAAAAGTTGGTGTCACATAGACTACAAAATATTATTTTTATAATTCCAGTGACAGGGCTATCTGTGCAGTCATCAAATTCAACTCTGTTTATGGTTCAGAACATATAGAGTATTTTTGCAATTAAAACATAACAAAAAAAGGAGACTTGTTTAATAACAGAAACCACTGTAAAAACTAAGGTCCGCTACTTGAAAGAACGGAAAGTTACTGCAAGATTAGTTTCCCTTGAAGTTTTTCTCTAGAGCCTTGTAATCTGGCATGCCAAGCAATACATTCACTTCTGAGAAACTGCTCTGAAACACCAGACTTTTCAGCTTTAGAACATCACTAAACCTTGATAAAACACAATCCCATACTACTTTTACTTACATTGTTAAGTTAGCCATTGCTTCTAGAAATGTTTAAAAAAAATTAAAATAACCTAATTTTTCAGTGGTTTAATTTCTCCACTTGGTCAGGATTTCCCAAACTTGCACAAAAGCTTCTTGTTATCTGTAGCAAATGACCATAAGCTTACTGACTTTCAATGGAACCAGCTCCTGCTCAGGAACATGAAGAAATATTTGGGGAGAAAGATTGTCCTGAATTTCTACTCAGAGACTAGAAAACTACATTAGTCTAAGAAAAAGCATTCCACCAGCTGAGCATGCATGCCTGTGGCTGGACTAAACTCCTTCCCCAATTAAATAATATCAGTGTTGATAGCTCAATCTCCAGGAAACTCTGTCATTATGCCATCAGAGAAAACCAGTGTTGATTCCCCCCTGCAGATCTCATTAGTGAGGCCAAAGGTGGGAAGAGAACCTCACTTAGTCTTTCAAAAGGAGGCGATCACAACAGAGGTGTCCTTTGTGTGAAAGTACAGCCTGGTGTGTAAGTCATGTTTTAGATTCATTTTAAAAAATGAACAAATCCAACAAGAGATGCTGCCACTCTCCTGCTAGTTCAAAGCGAAAAAAGCACTTAAACAATTCATGGTTTATAACAAGGCAGATCACAAAGAATAAAAGAAAATAAATGTTACATAAATCATGTAACTTCTTTCCCAATGCAGTTCATTAACAGCTTCAAAAATAAATCAAAATAACATTGCCAAAAAAAAAAAAAAAAAAAAAGCCGAGATAATTAGATTTGTACTATGAACTTATTGTGCTTGCATTCCAAGACATCTTGAAAAGCACACCAACACATTTCTGGCTAAGAGCATTACTAGAAAGGATCATTTTCCTTTGAAAAATGGCTTAGTTTAAAAGTAGCCCATCCAGAGCAGCTCCAAACACTGCTCCTTGCTGCATTTTGTCTTTCCCAATTCTAAGACCAAATGTTCAAACCAAGTATCCTGAGAAACAAATCAGAAGAGCTGAGCATCTGAAGTGAGCAGGGCACAGAACCTGTGGGCAGCCCACATTCCTTTCACAGCAGCCCAGGAAGGCAGGGAGGACAGATTTTCTACATTCACTTATCCTGGAGAAAGGAACTGAGCAGGAAGTGAAACCTGCTGGACTCAACACTTACAGCCCTGGAGGTTATGGATCTGCTTTGGGGTTTTTGTACTTTAAAGTCATAGCAGATTCTCACAAGTTCAGTACAGCTGTGTGGAAGAGAATCTTAGGAACGTCCCAATGAGCAGCTACACACTTTAGCAAGTTGCTACATCCTGTGCACTATATAATATTTATACATCTTAGCATTTTTTAACTTCTCAGAAATTTCTACCAATGAAATTTTTTACCAATTTTTCTGCGCCTGCCCAAACCTTCTTTGATATTTGGCTGCAAAAATAACCTTTTTCTTTTTTTTTAAATTTTTCTGAATAGGTACCAGCATAGTCTATGAAAACTAGTATTCCCAAGAGATGAAGAAGTTTTAAAAATGATCACAACATCAACTCAACTTTGTTATGCTAGAGAAAAAGTTAGAAGTCATGGCACAGAATCTGGACAAAGACATCAAGCCACAGGTTCAGGAACTTCTCTGGGACCACCTGAAAATCCCTCATGCTTTTGTTGACCTTGTCTGTGAGACGAGATGATACCGCTATCTCACAAGATGGAAGGAATGGTGAAATATTACAAAAATGGGAGCTCTGGTGAATATATAACATTCAAAAGTGATATAATATTGTAAGAAAATATAGTATGCACAAAAACATGCACTAGAACAACCAGAGCCAAGCAAGCAGAAACAGATGGAAAATGCTATTCTGAGACTAAAAAAAGGAATCAATAAGCTCTCCCTGGAGAGAGAGCCTATAAACCTAATCACAAGACTTCCTTTGGGAAAAACTAGCAGATAGGCAAACAAAACCAAAATGAGTTAATCAACCTCAAAAAACAATGGAGCAAGTTAAAGATGCAAGTCCCCCATTGAAACCTAATAATGGTTCTACAAAACCTTGAAAAACACAACCCAGACACAGTCTCTGGAACAAGATATTTTATAATTCAAGGTGATTAACATAACCTACCTTTGTCATACATAGTCTCAGAGCATGCAAGAAAATACTGAGCTGGAAATAAAGCACCAGTAGTGCCAAATGAAGCCAAGACCCAGCAGGTGTGGCAGAGCTGACTCCAGGTGTCCTGCTTCTCAGCACTTGGCCTCATGCTTTGTCTGTTGCCTTTGTACATTATAAAGTTCTGAGTAACTTGAGTTCCTCTTTACTTTCACAAAACAATTAAAGTTGGTACTTTTCACACTTCCAGAGCTACAGAATAAAACTGTCATGAAAGACAAGAATCAATAATTTCCAAACAGCGGACTTGCAAGGGTTGCCATTGAAGGACTGTGTAATGCCTTGCTCACAAGTACTCAGCTGGCTGCGTTCATCTCTGAAAGGAGTCTAATTGGATATCATTGTGTAAGTACTAATTATTACTCTCTTGGGTTTGAATCTAACCTAAGAGCAGAAAAAACACCATGTGATCTAGACAACCAGTTATGGGTAATTACCCATTAAATGGTATTTACAGTCATTCATTAATAATCCACAGGCTGAACTTTGTTCTCTAATTATATTGGAAATACTTACACAATCATGAATGCAGCTGTAGAAATCAGAATGATGCACAAAGACAGAAAAATGCTAGATCTGTCATATAAATCACATACAATGCACAAATTCATTATCATGACTTAAAACCCTATATTTAGCTGTTAAAATTGTTGCACTTAGCTTGCTTTGCACTTGCTTTTACAAGAAACAATAGTCTAGCAACATTTTTGAACATTCTTTAGTTTTACAGACTAAATCTGAGACAGATGATACCATTTCCTTAAGCAAAACACAGCAGTGGAGCCACGGATGAACACAGATGACTTAATTTTCAAGGCAGGAATTATTCCAGACTTCATTCCTTCATTCAATGTTGAAGATAGATGTTACAAAAATAATTTACACTGCTTTAGGTTTATTTTTTGAATTTCAGTGGAATGATCTTTTCTTAATTTGATAAGTGAAATGAATACAATGTAATCCTTGAAATAAATCCTGTCATTGAAATTATGCTTGGAAAAAGGAACCCTAGCCTGGTATTTGCACAGGCAAAGAACTCAAATTTCAAAATAGCAAATTTCAGCAAAATAAATTGGAAGAGTTCAACCAGTCAGATTTTCTTTTTAAAAGATCAGTTTTGAACCTCTGACTTTCCTCAAAGTATGCAAAAGGAACATGTTTTCAAGTATATTCTTGTCTATTATAGGTGTACAAATACTTAAGTATCTCACAAAAACAAGCAAACAAAAAACAAAACAAAAAACCCCACAAATTTTACAATATTGTAAATAACTTTAAATGTTTAATTTCTGCTCAGTGCATGGGTTATTGGTTACAAGTGCACAGGATCACCCAAGTGTCCACTGGGACAACACCTGAGTAGTGAGGCAGGAGCAACTGGGACATGCAAGTTGCCCTTGTCAGGATCAGCTCTGCAGAAAGAGCCAGGCTCAGGCTCCCTGCCCTTCTGCTGCCCTGAGTCTGGCACAGCAAAACACCCCTCCACCTCTGCTAATCCAAACAGAATTCCAGATCTACAACGTGAACTTATTCCCCGTTTTAAAAGGCTTTTTGTGGTTAAAAGATATATAACCAGAATGACAATCCACTAGACAGCATGAATTTATGAAGACAGAATTACCAAGTCAGGGCAAGAAAACATCTTTTGGAATTGCCTCAGATTCAAATATTTTTCCTCAATAACTTTGCCCAGCAATAACAGAGAAAAAAACAACCACAGTGGTTTCTGGGTGGCTAAAGCGGTTATATTCCAGGCATAAAATACCAAACAAAATTATCTTTTAATAAAAAACTTTCCTTCGAATGTAAAATTGATACTTTTTTCTGGTTTATGGATAATTTAGCTTCATTATTATAATTCACAAAAATGCTGAAATATAACCCTCTTCTACTTTAAACAAAGGTTGTCTTACAGGCTTGGGATCAGTCTATTGACTCTTGCATTGGTGGAATAATTCAGAGGGTGAAGTTTTAAAATGACACAGAAATTTGCCTGTGCTGACCCTCTAATCAGCGTACAATGAACATGACATTCCCCATGACTGCTGAGCATAGGCAAGGCAAAAGAAGCAACAAGCCAACAGCTCCCAAACCTTTTTCCAGCTGAGGGAGGGAGGCGCTCAGTGCAAAGCCTGGCTGCAGGTGCAGAAGAAGCCTGTGAGACTTTCTGGAGGTGCAGGGAGTGCAGGACATGGTGCTGCCCCAGCCAGTTGGCAGCAGGCTGCCTCCAGCCAGCCACATTCAAGTCAAAATGCCTTGAGCCAGCTCCTCCTCACTGTCCCTTACTCACCACCTCCAAGTGTGGCTAATACACTTTAAGGCACTTTTATCCAAATGGTTGCTTCCCAGAGAAAACGAATTCTCAGTGTGGTTTTTTGAAAACATATGCAAGACCCTAAGACAGAAAATACTGACGCTTCTTACTGCCACGATGCTAACTTCAATAGCTAATGCATTCTCTGCTGGAATTAGATCTAATAAACAGAGAGACCATACATGCTCAGCCCTAATTTTCTGGATTTAGAGCCCTATTGTAACCAAAAGCAAACTGTCTCTTTCTCTCTGAAGAACTGGAGAAACTGGCTAAAGTTTTATCATATTGCAACCACCTCTGTAAAAGTAAAGAGCTACTGTATAATTTTTAAATTGTTGCAGTGAGTCACGGTCTGAAGGGGATTGTCCATCTCTGGTTCTTATTTCATACACTGATGACCAAGACACCATCTTTGGGGTTTTATTGTTAGTTTTAGCCGGTGAAAATGGACCTCCTTGAATCAAGCAAGGAGACTGCTACAGGTTGGTGGTCCTACACTGAGAATAAACTACTTGTTCACACATTTCCCAGTCTAGCTCCCCCCAATTTCTCAGTACCAAATGAAAGACATCATCACCCTAAAAATGGCACCTTTTGCTAAATGAAGACTGAAAAAAAAGCAATTTGACTTCTGTATCTTTTCCCTGTCCAGTTTACTTTATATGGATACAAGGTCAGAGCCTCAACAGCAAAACTGGAGGCTGAGTCAGGAAAAAATTGAGCTGAAATTGGGGTGTACAATGTTTTAGGGGGATGCTATTTAAATTCCAACTAAAATTAAAGATTTCAAAAATGGGACTGACAATATTCAGTTAAAAAACAACTGAGAAATTAATAATGAAAATTGTGCATAGCCCTGATCTCTATTTACTCACAGACTCACAAACCATTCCTGCCTGCATCACAATGTTCTCTATAAGCTTTCCTTTAATGTCGTACTTTGCATGATGGCCAGCTCAGAGAGGGACTAAAATAACTGGCTGCAAGCATTCAAAAACTGAGAAAATTCCTTGGCATTAGGGTATAGGCCTTTATAAAACATCAGAACTCCTTTGTAGGGGTTTTCTGTTGTTTTTGTGAGTGTTTGTTTTCAAAACTCAAGCTCTATTTCAACGGGCAGGTCAAACATGGAATTTCACAGCGTATGTTTTGCATGCTCTCATTCATCTGTTCACTCTAACAGCTTCTCAGTTTTCATCACTCAGAGTAAAATATTTCATCTCCCTGAATGCTTAAGTAGTCATAGAAATACCATTAAAACACCAGCAAACTCTTGCTGTGAAATACATTGTTTAAGTGATAGACCACAATTGGCATTTCTACTGTTGTATATTATAACTGCTTTGTTCAGAACGCTTTACACACAACGGAATTCATAAGAACCTCTTCTAGTGAATAATTTGTCCTAATTTGCTTGAAATATGCAATATTAGTTATAGATTACACTTTCCTTTTTCCTGGATCTTTGATGTTTAATGTTTCAGTTTTATGCAGCCCTTGTGAAAAAAAAAAAGTCCAGTCCTAGAAACAAGCAGAATTTACAGTCTATTGAGATTCCACACATAATAATCTTGGCAGTTCATATTAAACACAGAAGAGATGAATAGTAATTTAACTGTCATTTTAAAAAAAACAAACAAATACAAAACAAACAAAAACAACCACAAAACACATAAGTGATCACGAGCAAAAAACTGTAGTATGAAAAAATTGGTGAGATTGTTTAATGTGAAATCTGATAGAGAATTTGTTACAAGGGGCTCTTCGGTTTGGAGTGTACACAACTTAATACTGGTAGAACTATTTTCCATGTAATGCTTCTAAGGATAAAACAAGCTCCCTTCATAGCTTGTCTGCGTGTTGGCAGATGTCTGTTGTTAACAAGGGAGTCTTGCATACACTATTCTTTCCTGGAGTTTTAATTTTGTTCTTTTATTTCTTTGTCAGTTCCTTTTATCTACAATGAAAGTCACACAGCCTGAAAGCAGAGTTCCTTGTGCACATGGATTACCTATCTTTAACATTTCCATATGTTTTCTAATTCTAAGGAAAAAAAAATCAAGGAATAATCCTTGGGCATATATTATTTACCAGAATTTGGATTTGAATCTTCACTCACTGCTGCAAAATTGTCCTAAACAACCTTTGATCTACCAGTTCCACACACCCCATTTTACACATGAGACCTCATGCAAAGCAGCGCTTAACATTTTGTCAGTTCCCAGGTCTCAGCCCCATTGGTACAGACTGTGCTTGTGGTGTACAAGGGACACCACTCATCCCTGGGATACCACCACAGAGGCTGCCTTTTGTACATTACATACCATTATTTAGCAATTTAAATGAAAGTGCATGTCGGAGAAGCTTTAAGAGTGGATTTCTATTTTATATGTGCATTAGCAAATCTTCAGAGGCTACCTGGCTAATTGAATACCATCATAATTCCCCTGCACGGAGCCTGTGGAATGAACTGCCATTCAAACATGGAATGGAAACAGAGACTGCAATATGGCAAATTTAATACAAAGACTTTTAACAGCGATTGTCAGAGGAGCTCTCAAAATTAATCACTTGCAGAAAGAACAATGTTGCTAATTCCTATTTAAGTCTGAAATATTTAACATACTGATCTTCTCAGAATGTAGTTCAAAGAGCACACTCCTCCTCTTCAGAGCAACTAGGGACCAAGCTTCTGTAATAGGATTGCAAGAGCCCCAGAGTGGCTCTGCAGTAGCTCATAAAGATGGTGGGTTAGCCTGGTTACTGGGATATTTACTGCATCTGTTGAGCTCAGCTATAATTAAAGAAAAACAAGCCAAAATGAGGGATCAGCAATGGTCCCCTTTTCTCCAGATCAGTAGGGACCAGCCAGGGCTGAACAAGCCAAGAGCCAGGTCTGGGTGTCCCCATACACCTGGCCTGTAAGTGAGATCAGTTTGGTCTCCCAGCATGTGCTGATCAGTTTTCATGTGAAACAGATGCACCTGTAAACTGCTTATTGTCCAATCTCTCTCATGCTTTGTTCCCCTTGCCAAATAAACAGGTTCAGGTTGTACAATCATTGCACACCCGCTGCCACAATCTCCTGAATGGAAAAAGACACAGATGCCAAGATGCAGGTAAAGCCAGCAGCTGAGTGCTCTCAGCACACCAAGTACTGCTCTGAGTACCATGAGTTTCCTATCATGGAAACATTCCCCACAAACAGGCAATGGCCTTATACATGTAAATCAAAGGATGCATCAAGAAAGAAACAGGTGAAAAACAAATCCTTTTACCTCAGCCGCTTTTACCAACATTCATAAAACTGAAATTTGAGAAAATAATAGGTTTGATTAAGATTTTTATTAATGGAGCTACCAATCCTATTGGTTTTCAAGTGTCACAGAAATGTTCTGCTCCTCCCTTTTACAAGACTAACTCTCACAGAGCTTGAATATGAGACCCAGGGACTGCCATTTACTTCGCCTGCCTTTAGACTGTAGTTAATTTTATTCTCCACAAGACACATGAAAATACATTAAAAATAATCTAATTTAATTAAACCTTGGCTTAATTATGTCTATTGGAGCTGAACTGTCAGATACAGTGTAAGCTTCCACAACATTTTCAAGTCTTAAAATATTATTTTTGAAGTATAATGTTTGTGCATTGACAGAGCTTTTCTAATATTTATTTATAGAAGATACGGACTTGAAATAGTTTCATTTACTTTGATTTCATTCTGAAGCTGAATAGGACTAAAATTACTTCTAAACTCAAGTGGATCTCAGCTATGCCACAAATCTCATTCATCTGTCTCTTGTGGAAGAGGATTTATGGACTTTTAGGCCACTAATAAATGCCTTGAGTGTGTAATGGCAGCCTATACTGTGCACAGTGTCACACACACAGTGAGGCACCCTGAGATGAGCATTGTGGCCACACTGCAGCGTGGCACACGGTGCACAATTTGTAGGGCCTTTGGAAAGAAGGAATCTGGGACACAGCTGTCTGCCATTGTAGGGAAACAAATCATGAACATATGTCTCTCAGTTTTCATATTTTCTTTTAAACAGCACCCTCAAATATTTAGACACAAACATACATAAACATACGCACACAACAAAGCCTCCAAATACACCAGCAAATGATTCGCTCGCTGCTCAGTTCTGGATGCCTTCTGACATAAAAATCTCCAGCTGCATAAAACAGTTTAGCAGAAGAATATATTGAAAATCAGCTTCAAAGAACACAGAAGTTAGTGTGAGTTCAGGGAACTAAATTACACAGATTCATCTTGTTGCTGTACTGTAGATTAGTTTTCATTATATGAATCCTGCAGGCTATTGAGTGTAAGGCAGTTGTAGATGGCTCTTGTGGAATAAGACGTTGTTTCCCCACTTTTTCCATCTATATCTAATGCCCATTTTTCAAGTAGCTGCAGACTGAACCTGCATAATATATAGCCACACAGCATTTTTTATTTTGCTAAGATGATGATGAAGGTATAGAGTAATTTCTTCTCTTCTGTCATACCATTGGCCTAGCAGAAGAAAATGCAAATGAGATTAATCCTCATTCTACACAAAGATCAATTTCTAAAACATTATCTCCTGCACCAGACATCCACAGGCTGCAGCTGCTAGGCAATGTGAGAACCACTGCAGCCTTGTTGCCTCTCTGAGCAAGTAGGACAAAACTGCTGGGGGCTCTGCTAGTTCTGCTTCCAGTTTATTGTCCAAGTGCAAGTCACCTTTTCCTCATCCCAGTTACTTCAATTGCAAGAACTTGATGAATTTCTCCTCTGCACAATACTTGAACTGAAACCCCAAGCTGAACTCCCTGTTGCCAACTGCATAACGCTGCCCTTCAAGAAGAGCACTCCCCACAGCCAGCAAAAAATTATTATCAAGGTTATTTTGCATTCATTTCTGAAAAGTTTCAGTAAAGCATACATATCTTCTATTCTTCAAAACACCTGCTGGCCAGCTTCAGGGTGGACATTTTAAACAGGACTAGATTACTTCCTTTTTATTACTTTATGCTAATGCTTTTATCATCTTGTGCTAATCAACAGGAAAATATAGTTCCTGTTCTGGAGGATGTTAATATAAAAAAGTACTGATTTTATAAAACTATTCTTTTAATTATGTACTTGAAAAACGGCTTAGATACATGAAAATTAAATAGATCTAATGAAGTGGAATGGAGTGCTAAGTTTAATTAAACAAATTAAAAAATTTGCAGAAATGATATTAAGTGATCTTTGAAATGGAAATGGTGTACCGAGTTCTACACTTCATGTTAAGATTACAGCTGAGTGAGCAAAATACTCCCAAATGCACCCTGGTAAATTCTGCAGGGCAAACCAAGTACACCTCTACACATAAAATTTCCTGCAAATATTTGCTCAGATGAAAAAACTGTCTGCACTTCTAACAAACATCCTAGCAAACAGGTTTTTCAATGCCCTTTATTCTATAAACAGTGAATTTTTACTGAATCTTAGCAAGAATAACTTTAAAAATTATCAACCTCAGCAGCCACACATCTCCTGAAAACCTGGGTACTAAAGCCCTTCTTTCCTTGTACCCCTCCGCAAAGTACCACACAGGTGACCTACCACAGCTCTCAGCACTGCCACAACACCTTCCCTCACACCGTATTTCCCCGTAACCATCTGCAGAAATATTCTGGTAATTCTGAACACGCATACTCAGAAAATTCACCAAGTACTGCAAAACTGGTGTGAGGCTAGAAATGAGAATATTTATGAAGTAATTTTTTTACAGCATTTCTGCTTATTTTTCCCAGTTCTACCTCAGCAGCTGACAGCCCCCTGAAGGTTGTTAGGCAGTGACCTGCTCAGCACCACATGGGTACAAATAAGCCTTCTGCAGTGTAGCCCTCTAAGTTTACAGCAACTTTCAGAGTTTTTGGCTTCTCTTCTTAAACCTTAATTAAACATAAGAAATCTATAAGTCACTAAAAAAGTTCTCTACCCACCACATTTGCTGCCGGTACAGATGATGAGCACTTACATGCGAAGAAACGCCCCCACCTCACCACGAGCACTTCGGGAAGGCTCATCCCTGACCCTCCTGGCTCCCAGAAAAGGTCATTCCCCACTTCCCCAACCCTGTGGGGTGGCACTGGTGAGCCCCAGGCTGTGGGACGCTCTCTTAGAGCTGCACACCCCATTTCGGGTGCTCCTCCATGCCAGCCGCCCATCAGCCACCAGCGGGGCACAGGCTGCTGGAAAGGCCTCAGCTCTCTGCTGCAACAGCCACATTTGGGTTCTTTTAAAGCTGTCCTTGGAAGATGTGAAACACATGCTGGACTCTCAGCCAAGCCCTACGTTGCATTTAAATCGATAGGACTCACGACTGCCCTGTCACTGCTGGGGGAGGTGAGGCCTGAGGACGGAGCGGCCTCTTTGGCCCCTTCCCACACTTGTGGCTGGAAGCTCCGTGTTCTTTCCCAAGAGCCTGCCTGGAATCACTGCCCGTTCCCAAACACACACAGGCCCTGCTGGAGCCCCAGACCAAAACGGTGACCACCACACTGAGGAGTGGCCTAAGGGGAGGTGACTTTGGCCCAACACATTGGGCCCTAGTGCAACATCACACAGGAATGGGGGCCTTTTGCTCACTGCGATGAGGCCAGCAATGGGCACAAGATAAACTGTGAGAAGTGGGCAAGGATGGCTGGTGGAACTGGGGCACATTGTGCCACCAACCCTGGGTGAGAAAACAATATCTGATTTTAAGCTAAAGCAGTACTAGAGTGTTCATGTGCTACCCACGCTGCTCTGAAACTCTGAAATTCCAGCACAGACAACCTCATTCTAGATGTAAAAGCACCCACTCACCCACCTCAAAGCAAAACAAGGCACAAAAAACTCTTTAAGGGGTTTGGTTGTGACTTTTAGCTTTGAGAAAAGAAGAGTCATCACTCTCTCCAACTACCTGAAATGAAGTTGTCGCTAGGTGCGGGGATCAGTCTCTTCTCTCAGGTGAGATGTGACAGGATGAGAGAGAATAGCCTCAAGTTGCATTGGGGAGGTTTAGATTGGATATTACAAAAAAATTATTCACCAAAAGGATTGTCTGCATTGGAACAGGCTTCCCAGGTGAGTGGTGAAGTGACCAACACTGGAAAGATTTAAAAGACGAGTAGATGTGGTCCTTAGGGACAGTGCTGAGTTAATTGTTATGTTTGATGTTCTTAGAGGCCTTCCCTAAACAATTCTATGACTATTTTTCTCTCCCTCACACTCTCAATTGCAACTAGTTTAGAAAATGAGAAAAAAAAAAAAAAGGCACCTCACCACTAGGCATAACGCCTGAAAATCTTTCAAGAAGACTTAAAATACACATTTGTCTATCTTCATAATGAGTTGAGCTCAGAAGTCACAGAAAGGTCATATCTCAAAGGGAGTGGCTCCTGAGGCGCAGGGAAGCCTTTATTACTTTAACTAACCTCCTTGAGGGCAATTTCACATCCATAATACAAACTATTCAAACAATGTGCAATGAAAGTAGGTAAATGATCACCTTGTATGTGCTCAGATTTTATTTTGCTGTATTTAAAATCTGGCAGAGCTAATTCTTTAATCCAATATTTTTTATGTGTTCAGTTATATCTTGAAGAATTTTTTTGTCAGCATAGTTGAATGGCACAGTAATTAATAATCCTAAAAAAAAATGAGCAGAGCTTGTGAAATAATTTTTTATTGAATAAGCAGAATTAAATTTCTATATAGTCGTCTTGCATCTGAAAGAAATGCTTGCATGTCTCTTTAAAGTCTTCTATTTAATAGATAAAATTTGACTGAAGTGTGGCTGTGTTTTAGATATATTGTACAGAAATAGGAATGATTTTGTAGTACATGGTATGTATATAAATGTACAGAATTTCTAAATAATTTATTCCTGTTACTAGGAAATCTTATAAGGTTCTTGCATTTGATAAAATCACCTATAATGCACTTTATTCCCCCTGTAGGTTCAGGAGAGGACAACGCAAACTCCATTTTTCATCGTCTTAGCAGAGTGCTGTGTGCCTTCTTCCTTCTCACTTTTTGGTTTACAAGAGTAGTATCACCTGCTTTGTGTGCAACTTCCCCCAGTCATGACATAAGATAGTCAAAATTAAGAAATAATCATATTCCATACTTTTGTCCTGTGTGTTGCACACCCAGGTTTAACACAGCAGAGACCTGTTAGGATAATACTTCCTGTGCATACACTCCATCCCATCCAGGAACTATAAACCTTTTCAAAGACTGTTTACTAATTTTCATCTACTCGGATGAGAGCAATACTGAGGAAAAAAAACCAACTACCAACAGTATTTAAAAGTATTTAGACTAATATAAATATGTAATCCATCTCCCACCCAGTGTCCGAATGAAGAAAAGGCCCTCTGAATTTCAATTTTAGCCCATTTGTCCAGGTACCTCTGAGCTTCAGCACTCCAGGTGGGTTTTTGTGCTACATGACACCATTCCAGGTGTAATGCAGATGCTCTTTGAAAGTTGTGTTACAAGAAACACCAGCAATTTTTTCTTATTTTGCATGCTGTGAACCCCTAAAACAGTCAGTACCTAGTGAAAGAAACTTCCTGACAGAAAAAAAAAAACAGAAGGAGAGATTCTGGGGGGAAAAAATCAACAAAACAATCACCACAACAAAACATCACAGGGAGAAAAGGGGAGAAAATAGTCTAAATTAATCAGAGGTAGTATCATTAATCAAGACAAAGATGCCTTAGCCAACAATATTGTGGTAGAAGAGAATAATAGAAAATCGGGAAGAAAAACATTTAATTTTTAGCAATTACCAAGGAAAAAGCTCTCGGACAAAATCTGATAGCACTGGCTTTTTTTTATCATCACAGAACAGTTCAGTAAAAACACACAGTTCATCTGACACCAGGACAGAAGAAGGCTCCACTCAGTTTAACTCACGTCAAGAAAAAGCAAATTCTGAGACTCCATCCAGACACTTTTATCATTAGGCTTCAAATTTTGACCGTTTCAACCTAGGTTTTCTATTTCACTTTTTCTTGGAGCAACACAAACTACATATTTACTTGACCAAAACAAAATGAATGAGATTCCCACAGAGCTCCAAGAGGCAGGGCTTTAAGCACAAAACCCCTAATACAGGAATATGACTAGGCCTGCAATAAAATTAAAAGGCTTGACATCACTGCTGTGCCACCTTTACCGTTCTGAATGGCTCTGAAGAGATTTTCTTCTCAGAAAGATCAAATAGAAAATAAGGTCTAAGGAGCTGGTCAGTATTCTTTAGTGCCTGCCAAAGCCTTATTGCAGCTCTACTTTTGAAGTCACTAACCTGAGTGCTTACCACACTCAAGTGCAGCACAGATTTATAATATGTTTTTATTTAAAGAGAAGAAATAGCCTACAGTACCAGGCGTGCGATGATATATATGCTGTCTGTTCTGAATGAACTCCTGTAGCAGACATTAAAAGGGAAGGGTGAGTTTTAAGAATACAGCTTTAGAAAAAAGATTTCACCAGCTAAACCTATTTCATCCTCACTTATATCTTATTTTTAAGAAGGGAAGACAGAATGAATTAAATTGAAAGCCATGTATTAAGTCTTTAGAATTTTCACAGGAGTTTATTGAACAAAACTCCTAAGAAGCTGCTTGCTTTTTTTATCCACAGAAATGTATTTATAGGAGCTGAATTCTAATAAACACAGATTGCGGTGCAAAGAAAAAAAGGTCAGCAGTGTGTGCTCAAAGCTTTATTGATGTCTTGTCAATCAATCTTTTATTTTGTTGTTTAATTTTTTTTTAAAGAAAAAAAATGCATGTAAGCACTTTTTCTCCTAATAGTGGATTTATTGAGCATTTCAACAAATCAGATGATAGATACAATAAGCAATGATGGCCGATTATCAACTTTGTGTTTTCAGGTCAGGTTGTAAATTGACCCCTTGTTCGCTTCTCTTCTTTCTGGGGAATAGCTCTAAGGCCCTTTTCAAATACAATAATTTCCAATAAACTTTTTTTCTGTGCATTCAACATTCCAGAAGAGCAAGTTCATGGGGGAAAAAGGCAACCCTGCTGGAAAATCCATGCAGTCACATATATTGTCTCCTTGTAAACCAATTAAAATAGTAAAGCTGACTCCTAAATCTAAGAGTGGTGAATCCAAGGGATATAAAACTTTAGAGCATGGCCTTTAAAACCATAGTTGGTGTGAGGTCTTTGGAGCTCAGCAACAACTTCAGCCCTGATCCTGCACACAAATGGAAGAGCTGCAGCCCTTCCGACTCTGCTTAAGTGGTCACCTCTTCTTTCCAAGGCAAACCAGCTAACCTTTCCCATCTGGCCACAATCCTTCCTCAATATTTAATTTCCCAAACTTTTCCAACATCCCTTTCGGTCTAGTAATTTTGAGAGCCAGCAATCAGCAACTGCATGTAGTGATTCAGCCAGGCCTGGCCATGGCAGTACCACGTTATTTGTCACCTATTCATCTTGCAACTTCACTGAGGTCTTCAACTTTTTAGCTGCAAATTCATATTGAGGAGAAGTTGACACTGAGGTGTATATTGTGACAGAGGATTCCTTTGCCTAGCTGGCATAGTTAATTTAATAGAGTGTAAAGTACATTGACATAATATTATTTTCCCTTCCAGTATAAATTACTTTGCATTCACTTATCATCACATTGTCCACACACTTCTATAGTTATGTCTGTTGTTCCTTCTCAATATATAAAATAAAAACAGGTAAACAAAAGAATTCTCAGGCATTTGTAGAGCCCCATGAAAGCTGAAAGAGGATGGAAACCACATTTTCCTCCATGGGAAATATCCACTCCATGAAATCCTTCACAAATTATGTAACACTTGCACCTGCCACTCCATTGATCTCTCTACCCATCTTTTCCATAATTCAGTGTACTGGCACAGTCTGAGAAGCAACCTTGATATTTTAGTTGCTCACTTTCTGCTGCATGGCAGCAGCATGAGCAAGCCTGAAAAGGGGATTCATGCTCTGGATTTTGATGGTCAAAGCGTTATAATTTTTACTACTGCAAGTTTAGAATGCACTGGAGGTGCCACGGCAGCATCTCTCAGACTGGATAACAGTCAGTTAAATCACTGCTGAGGGCACAAATGCAAGTGAAGTCACAGAAATGCTCTTTGATTGTTGTCACAAAAGTTATGAAGTTACCTTCTAAAGAGAGAAGCACCTTCACACCTAGCAGTGTGTACTGGTAGACCAAATGACACAGCACTTTGGAGGTACTGTCCAGTTTGACACCACATACAACCTAATTTTACATTACAAACATTTGTCTTTCCTTCTTAGCTCCTGACTGCACTGCGACATTTTATAAGGGCCTACAAGTGAAAGTGAAATCCACTTGCAGCTGGCATTACATTCTGACAAGGACAGCGCACATAACTTTTCCTTTATTTTGTGAGAGATGTTATCCACTAATGCAAGCTAATGAGAGTTAGCTACATAATACTTTCTGAGGGGTCAAAACCAAACTGATTGCCTACTCTTGCAAGCACCTCACAAACAGCTTTTCATTTCTATAAATGTGTTCAGAATCTACAGTTATTATCTGACCAACTAAAATTAGATTAAAAGTATTCCTGGAAAGAATTGGTTTGTATTCCATATTCACATTCCGCCTTTAATGGTATTTGATTAGCTACTGAATACTTACAGCTGTCTGACTAGATAGCACATTAATGTTACATTTTAAACACAAGTAGAATAGAACAATAAATAATGGAAATGCACTTCACATTCAAACTCTTATTAAACTTTCACAACATTTTGATGTATATTAGTGGCCACATGAAAATTCACAACAAGAGATAAACAGGCCCTACAATGAGCAATAAATCAAGTTTGAGTCTCCCTCCAAAAAAACCCACTTTGGGAATCTGTTTTTTATTATTTGGACAGCTCTGACTCTGTCTCTCATCATGGAACAAAAATCTCTGTCCAAGAGCCCCTTTGGGACAGATCTTGATGTTTTTCTTCATTTACACCAAAATCCTGACTGCACAGAAGTCAATGGCAAAAGTCCAAGTGACAGTAGGGTATAAATGTCACCATTCACACCTAATTCAAGCTGCCAGGCACTTAGGTAGGAGAGAACTATAAAAAAGGTTCAAATCTCAGGTTTGCATCCTGCTGCATTTAATTCAACACTATGAATGAAATGTACAAAGATTCACTTGCTCCAAAAATTTTACAAAAGGAAGTTTTTCCATTCTTCCACTCATTTTCAGAAAAAGGATCAGAGAGAACAGACGAGATGGAAACTCTGGAAAACATCTGGTCCTGAACCCATTCAAGCAGAGACAGCTGGAGCAGGGTTCCAAGAGCCTGGTCCAGTCGAGCTTTCAGTGACTCCAAGGATGGAGACTGCTCAAACCTCCCTAGGAAATCTGTTCCTATGTACAACCAGCCTTAAGGTGTTTTATTTTGAGTTTACTTTAGTTTACTTTAGTTTAAACAAATTTCTATTTAAATTTGTTCCCACACCCACTTGTTCTGTCACAATGCAGCAGTGACAAGAGCCTGTCTCCATCTTCTTTACCATCCCTTAGGTATTTGAATGCATTGATAAGGTCCCCCTGAGCTGTCTCTTCTCCAGGATGAGCCACCTCTGCCATCCTTCCTGAAAAAGCCACTTCTCCATCACCTCTGTGGGCCTTTGCTGAACTCTGACCACTGTGCCAAGTCAGTCTTAAACTGGGAAGCACAAAACAAGCTTTGAATAATTTTACATTCTATGTAAAAAAAAAAAAAAGCCCAAACAAAAAACAAAACACCCTGGCAAATGGAGATATGCAAATATCTTTAAGGGAACTAACCAAACATTTTATTATTATTCTTGTGTGTTTTCTGATGGAAACGATACCATGTAACAGAGAAATTGTAGAAAGCAGAGATTCCTTGCCTATTATAAAATATTTACTTGCCTCTGCCAATACAGTCATTACTATATTTATCCTTCCAGCATCCCTTTGAGGTAAGGAATACTAATGTACAGATTGTACACATGGAAAACAGAAGGACATAGTGACCTACCTAATATCACACAGGAAGTACGTGGAAGACAAGGAATGTCTGAGCACGAGGCTAAATGTTTTACAGCAGAAGTGTGACATATAAAGTAAAATACTTAAACTATTAATGGAGAAAAACTAGAATGTTGCAGAATTTTAGGAAAGGATGTCCTAGGGTGCATTTTCTCTTTTCCCAGCATTTCATATAGCTTCCATGAAAGCATACATGGGTCTTTTCTACCCTTGTGTTTTCATTAAGACCCTGGCTGGACTCAAAATGGAAAATAAAAAATAATTAAATCTATTCAAGAACTATTGTTTTCTTCTATGTTGTCAGTTAGTTTAGGTACTTTCCTGTCTTCAACCATTGTATCCTGGACAGAAAGCATAAGCCCTCAGGTTTTATTTTACCATGTTAGAAGACATAAAATCCTTTTGCTTCTTCTCATAAAACCGGCTTTTCCATTGCCTTAATAATCCTTATGACCCTTCTCTACATCTGTTCCAGTTTTACTGAACATTCTTGTCCATGGGTGACCAACACTACACAATATTTCTGAGGTTGTACCGCAGCCTCTGTAATTGCACCAGCATTTCCTCTTGAAATACCACTCCTAGTGCATCTTAAGGTTGCACTGCCTTTTTCACTGCTGCTCCATGGCTTAAAATGATTCTCTGTACAACTCACGATATACAGCAATAGAAGTATGGAATCACTATAATTGAAATATGGTTGGGTTTTGAGGAATTTCTTTGAAGGAGAGAGCAGTGGACACATTTCATAGATTACCCAAGAAGCATTTTTAACCGAGAAGCATCTGGAGATGTAAGAGAAAAGAAGAGATGGAAAGAGAGAATTGGTGGGTGTTACATACAAATGGAGCAGAAGATGAGCGCATAGGAGTAATGATTTCTTATGTGCAATAGCAGCAGGATATAGGATCTCTTTCCTGTTTGGAAGTTCTCTGCACAGCTCTACACAGAGGCTTGCCTGACTCTTAATTTCTTAATGAAAGGGGATGGTTTGGAGAATGCTTTTTAAGAGAGCCTACTCTGGAAAAACGATGGATATTGAAAAAACTGAAACTTGAAGTCTACCCCTTTGAATAAGCTTTATTCAGCAACAAGGTCTGAACCAATCTGCTTCTTCATATTTGGCTCAGTATTCAGAAAGAACTATACAGCTCATAAAACCAGGGCTTCATGTTGCCACGAGAACTATGTTAGTGTTGCAAAATAAATTTTTAAAAAATCACACAATTTTGTTAGTTTAATTTTCCATAAAAATTAAGATAGTACTCTAGTGTATTTATTTAATGTAAAAGGAAGTTTTTCATGCAGCTGCCACAGTCATAGAACTTATAGGAAGCTATAATCTCACTTCTTTGGGAAACTGGAAAATTTCCTTCCTTTTCTTACATCTAAATAAACACAATAAATTTCCTGTGTAAAAAAAAAAAAAACAACTTACTATAATTATGCATTTTCCCCTGAATGTGAAATTAATGAGAAAACTTTCAAAATATTAAAATAAAAAGTATATTTTATATTGTATATGCATTAAATATACATCAGTAAATACAGAATGATGTATTCAATATTCTTGAAGCAAAATTAAAAAGCTGACAATTCATTTTGATTTTTTTATGTAAATAAAGATTTCAGCAGCATCGGCATATTTCTAGGAAACATCTTTCAGCTTAACTTTTTGGTTTTCAAGTAAAAAATGTTGTATTGAATTTTTTTTTAAGCCCTAATGAATGTCAACTGTTTTTTTTCATAGAAAAAACCTTGAAATCCTTAGTCAGTCAAAACCCTCATTGATTGCATCCTCTGATGTTAAAAATTATTCATTACTAGTATATTCCCAGAAAGGCAGAGAATGTTGAAACATGAACAAATATGTACTGATTAATCACACATCTTTCCATACAATGTGTCTTTTTCTTTCACAGACTACTTTCTGGAGAGTCACCACTAGATGAAGGGTACAAGTCATCTTGCAAGGACTTCAATCATCTTGCTCTGTAGAGCTTCCAGGTCAAGGAGAGACAAGGCCATGTAAATGTGAATGGTTCTTAATGAGTTCTTTACCCATAGCTTTATTAAGGCAAAAATAACCATAAAATGACTCATTCTATTGATTTTAAATCCAGCATAAGACTTGAGTCATTTCTAAACCCTGAAGAACAGTGGTGGGGAGAAAGAACATCTTCAGCCTGATCAGTAATTATTACCAGAGTAAGTCACCTTCAAGAGTCATTGTCAAGTAATCAGTAAACACATAGGAACAATTGCCTGTGACCTGGGAATGCTCCCGTCACTGCATGAACCACGACAGGAGGGAGGAGACCCACTCTACCCTTCTACTGCCCAAAAACTCCAACTGCCTTTCACTTGAACCATGGGAGTGCAATTCTCCCAGTGCCAGCAGATCACGCCCCAGGAAATTTGCAGCCAGCAGATCAGAAATTTCTCCTGTGCGTCAGGTTGGTGGCTGCCTCTGTGTGGGGCTCCTGCTGCCTGTTTGAGAAAGGTGAAAAAGCCCATGCATTATGCATTTGTGGAAAGACTTGCATAGGAGGGAGATATTTTTACACAACTCACCAGTTAGAAACTGCCTTTGCTAGACAAGATAGAGTCTTACTTGACTTCTAAACTCCAGGTGATATTTTACAACCTTATCTCTTTTTACATACACCTCTTTCTGGCTGGATTGGTATTTCATAATTTGCTGTGAAGTCTGTCCTCCTTTAAGTATCCCTAAGCCAAAATCATAGACACTTTTCTCATAAAAAAAATATACACAACTGTAATGCAGCATTCGTTGGCATTTGGCAGTAATAAAATACAGTACAGTAATACTTTGTCTTTTGAATAAATATCCACATAAAACCTCAGTATGCTCATTATTTCTGAGCTCTTTTTGCTGACTTACTTAATATCTGATTCTGTTTCTATTCTAAGTGTCTTGCTTTAGGAAAAATTTTGTGACAAGTTTTATAGGGTATGTGATCTCTGAACAATTCATAAAAACATAAACCAGTTTAATTTTCCTTCACTTCTGATTTCACTCTGCATCACCTAAACTTCCTAATATTGTTTTGTCCTTTGATTCTTCTTCCATTTAAAAACACCTATAGTGCAATAAAGAAATTTATGGAAATAATGCAAAAAATACATATACTGCTAATGTATATCTTCTTTGCAATACATGCATAATATATATAATACCAAACATTAGTATGCATGTTGCTGCATTTTCCCCCCTCAAAATGCATTGTAACTACTATCGCAAAATTGAATTTGCCTGTGCATACGTTAAGGTTAATCATGCAGTCAGTAAGGAATGAAGCACTAAGAGTTAGTTGTGTAACCAAAAAGGAAATACGTATTTAAAATCATGAGTGCTATTATAATTACTTTGTCTGAGAAATAACTTCGTTAATTTCTGCTTTAAGATTGAATTACTCTAAAAGATACTAAGCTGCTTTCCATGCTTAATTAGGAGCTCTATTCACTGAAAAATTCCTCAAATGCCACAGCCAATGGAAGAAATGTGTCTGCTTAAATCGTTTTCTGGGATGTCACAGCATCTTTGAGAGAAAATTGTTATTACTTGAAAACTTTATGGCATGCAGCAGAAAGTTATTGTATTCTTGTATTACAATTTTGCTGAGAGACAAATTGTCTAAATCATCACAAAAAACCATGGAAAAAATTTACAGGGTGTCATAAAAATTGATGAATGAGGCAGAAACACCATTTAGATGAACAAAAAGGTATTAAATATGAAAGAAGAAAAAAAATTAAATTAAGAAAGTTCTGAAATTGGGAAGTAACTGCATCAATTTTGGTTAAATGATTCAAATATTCCCTCACTGACATAACTAATTTGAGTTTTAATTCTAGTGAGAACCTGCTGCAAAAAAGGAACAGCAGAGAAATTTCTTGTCCATGCGCAAACTGCTGATGGTAAAACGAGTAAACAAACAAAACAAAAAAAAAGGCAGGCAAGTTGCAACTGGGGAATACAAAATACATGAAAAGTCAACCATCCCCTCTTCAGCTGGGCTGGGTTGATCAGAGCCCCATCCCACCTTGAACACTTCCAGGATGGAGCATCCACAGCTTCTCTGGGCAACCTTCTCCAGGGCCTCACCGCTCTCCCAGTAACAAATTTCTTCCTGACATCCAATCTAGACCTGCCCTCTGTCAGTGGAGCCGCTCTCCCATTACTCCATGCCCTTGGAAAAGTCTCTCTGAGGCTCTCGTGGAGTCCCTTTAGGTACTGGAAGGCTCCTCCAGGGTCACCCAGGAGCCTTCTCTTCTCCAGGCTGAACAGCCCCAGTTCTCTAAGTCTGTCTCCACAGCAGAGCCCCAGTGCTCTGACCATCTTTGTGGACTTCTCTGGACTGGTTCCAGCAAATCCACATCTCTCTTCTGCTGGGAGCCCCAGAGCTGGAGGAAGCACTGCAGGTGGAGTCTCACAAGAGCGGAGCAGAGGTGCAGAATCCCCTCCCTTGACCTGCTGGGAATACAATCCAGGATACAGATGAGCTCTCTGGGTTGCCAGCTTCCATTACCAGTTATGTTAGGTTTCTTGTCAATCAACTAGCTAAGATTGTTATCAGTATTTCCCTTCAAACCTCCATTTTTAAAGAATTTATATTACTTGACTGTTAAAATATGTTGCTAGGCAGAAACAAGGGTGCACGGTGCACAGGCAAATTCTTAAATTAAAAACGGCCTCCAAAATTACTCCAGCAATTTTCTGCACACAATTGTTTCCATGTGAAAAGATCCACATTTAGTCATGAAAACAGCACACTCAAAAAAAAAAGAAAATCAACCCAGCATTTAATCTTAAGTAGTACTGTGATCCTCAATATTCCTACTGTGAATACACACACTAATACCCAAACTCCAAATAAGCACAATTCCAGAATCTAAGGCTTTGTAGATTTGTCCCTACATTTGCATATAATTATATAACAAGTTTGAAACTGCAGGGTTTGGAGTAGAATCTCAAATCTGTAATAATTTTCTTTCCTAACATACAGTTTGTGTCCCTTGGCAAATATGTCAAAAGAAGCAGCCAAATGATGAGGTTTTGGGTTTTTAATATATTTTTTCAAATATTCATTTTTATTCCTGAAGTGAATAATATGATCTATATCTTATCAGCTGATACTGTATCTCTAAATTCATTGTTTTGCCTTTACATTTCCAACTAATCTATTTTTTAAACATGTTCTCTTTTTTTTAGATAAAATCGATATTACAAACCATTGTCTGTGTATTTAAAAGTACAATATAATTGCCAAAAATGTCAGCACTTTTAAGCAAGATAAACACTTCTCTTACTCCGAAATGTCAAAGAAATTTTGTTAAACCAAAAAGTCTTTTTAAAGAACAGAGTGACAGTGGGAACCCATGTCAATAAATTACAAAGCAAAGCAGAGTCAAGTTGCTAAACTGTTTCTAGCTTCAATGGAGAACACACAGGCACCAAGCAGCCTGCATTTCTCATTCCCTCAAATCCTCAGTCTCTGAGCAACACAGGTAAATAAACGAGTGGGAAGTGCCAGATCTGTTTCTGATCTTGCTCAGCAATATGTCTCTAACAGTGACAGAAAAAACTGTCAGGAATAAAATGCAAGAAGTCTAAACGTAAGAAATTACACCTTCCTCCAGAAGGAGTTCCCTATAACTTCATATATTTGTGTATATAAATATATATGTGTGTCTGTGTATATACACATGACCAAATTTTTTAAAATCATTCATTTATTAGCTGTTCTAGTACGCACATTCTTTTCAAATATATATAGACAGTTTCTGCAGCACCATCCCTCCCAGACTTTGTGGGAAAAGAACACAATTTTCATTTTTTGGAGTTGGACACCAGTTAAGCTGCTCTGCATGCACGTGGCATGAGCACAATCCACAGATGCAGAACCTTTGCACTCTTAAAAAAGAATTGGGTTTAGTTTAGAGGACAGAGGCCTCCTGTATTATTACCCACCATGTGGTGCATGAAACAGCTCTCAGCCAGGCCCGAAGGCTTGGAGCACCAAGGGCTGTAGGCACACAGATGAAAAGACAATGCTGGCCAAAGACTGATTACAATGCAAAGCTATTTGCTATTTGGAATTGAAATAGAGCTCATCATGACAAGCCTGGAAGCAATCCTTGTTCACTGATTCCTGAGTCATTTATGAAGTTTGAAATTCTCATTTTTGGAGGTGTTTTCTCTCAATGCTTTAAATTGTGTGTAACTAGTCTCATTTCTCACAACAGCAGAGTTGGATATGCCACTGCAGTCATCACCCATTTCTATATGAATATATTTTCTAATATGGTCAATTAAATTACATTACTGTGTGCCACTATTACAAATCCAGGGAATCAGCAGCATGTGTTTATAAAACCCACATAAAACTAAACGTCTTTTCCCCGCCTAAACAGTTTAGAAAGATGGCCTAGTATTCCAAATTAAAAATTGAAACTTTCAGTCACCACACCCTTCTCTTTCCCACTAATAATTATTGTCTGATCAGTGTTATTTTTGACTGGTTTTGGCTTTTAACTTTATCTAAGTTCACAAACTTTAATACAAGGATGGTTCCCAAGGGATTTCTGCTCAAGACCTTATAGTACCAGTACTAAACCTAGTACTAGGGAGAAGATCAGATACTGAAAACTAAATTTGTGTCTCTGAGGATCCCAACTTTATCTGGAGCTGAAGCCCTAAGCAGTCATCAGATAATCTGTCCTCTATGGCACTTTGGCACCCCAGTGCTTGTGGTTTAAGCCTGATTCAGACAGATTCAGACAGATGGGGTTGAGGGGGACAGGATTTTTCTTTGAAAAGGAAATTAATTCCCCCAAATCTAAAACTCAGATCCCCCACCAACCTCTGTGTTTTCTCTTGAAGGGACTGTTCTGTTTCCCTGATGAAAAGCCAGTACAAGGATAGACTTTCAGAGCAGAAAAAGATAAAATTGCTGGGGGGGAACTACAAAAAAAAAACAAACCAGAAATAAGTCACCTGGGCCGCAGACTGTATTGGCTCTGGCCTCCCATCTCTGCAACAGACCTTACTGTTAATATGGCTCATTGATCAGTCAGGTTCTGGGTTAAGAGAGAATTTCTTACTGCCTAGAACACCCATTATCAAAGAACTCAAACTGATTGGATGCTTTAGCTCATTTCTGCACAAATTTGAATATTTAAATTATTTGCTGAAAGGGGACTGTAATTGCTTATTAGTGTAGTGGTTGATTAGCTCCCTAATTTTAACACCGGCAATAAAAACAATGTTTAGGTCAGTTCATTAAAAGCAGACAGGAGGCTTCTTCCCAAACAATACTCAGGCAGAATAGCAACAGTTAAGCAGCTTTAAAAATACCTTCTTATCGCTTCTCTCTGAGAAATTCTCAGAAATGCCTTTTTTTAACCTAGCCATCTAGGGCTTGATGCAAATGCTGAAAAAATGGGCTGCTTTCAGTTCTTTTCATATGACAAAACGTTTAAGCACTTGGAACCCAAGTTTCACCACTATACTTTCTAAACAACAATGGACATATGTACAAGTCATTTAAGACTAATACAAAGAACAATATAATTTTATAACCATAGATTAAGTATCCACGGGAGGCTGGTTTGGCCAATCCTGTAGCATGATCCCTACTTTACACAGAGTTAGTTCTTCTCTCTAAGGAAATATTGTGGCTGGAAAGGGAATTTTAGTTTACTGTCTTAAAACTGGTTTTCTTTTCTTGACTTGGAGATGCCAATGAGGTGCAAATATATTTGAGGCAACTTTTATTATTCAATAATGTCATTGTTTCTGGCATGTGCACACTGGTATTTTTTTTTTTCCCTTGTGTTCTATTATACTCAGCCCACACAACTATTTTTTTTTTATTATTAATGAAGTTATTGTGCTTAGAAAGCAAAATACTGAACCTTTGGCTATACCAAGGTAATTTTTTCAGCACAGAGGCAATGCTGTGGTTCAGCAAGCAACTGAATTTGGCTCAGGAATGATAGGACCCACCTTCTGTGATTTTTTTTTTTTTGTTTGTGTCAACCCACAGAGTGGGTTAATAGCATAGGCCTTCTCTCTCAAGGTTCATAGATACTCCCATAACTTAATAGGACTATTCCTATGTATAAACATTTGCAAAATAAACAGGAAAAATTGTATTTAGATACCGGATAGTAAGACCCAATGGATATTGCATTATCTAAGCTACTTTTGTTACTATAAAATACTTTAGAAAAATTCTTTCTGCACATAAATTTACATCTGTCCATTACCTTACCATGAACATTTATATTTCCTCTGTAAGAAATACACACAGCACTCAATATTTAAAGACAATTACTCAGCCTACAGACCTCATGTCTTAATTTCTATTGGTATTTTTACACACTATCTTCATCAACTAATTTTTCTTTCCAGTGATGTCACTGCAATTATTTCTATTCAGCCTGAATGCTTTACATTACTTAGCCAGCAAGACAGCTGTCTTAGACGGGAATTGCTTGGCCATTTTTGGGAGTCAGTCCCCTGCAAGATTTTGTTTCCCTACCTTTCAGGGTGGCTTCCAGCCAGCCATCACTGGGTGTTGCTCTGAGGGCAGGTCACAGTCATTTAGCATTTCTATATCCCAGCAGCTTGGCTTTATTTTAACATGGGAGCAATGGTTTCTCAGAGCACAGGGGCTCGTGTCACCTTTTCCTGGGCAGGTCAGGTAGCAATCACAGTTCAGCAGAGGCACTGTGATTGAAATCGCTGGCATCATTCACGCACTGGAGTGTCTCTGCTAAGACTCATAGATTTATTCATTGATCAAAGCGAGTTCCCCAACCAAAGTTCCAGAAAGCACTTTTACTTGTGCTTAATTTTAACTCTGTGGGCAGTTTCATGCGTTTGAAACTTCTGTGTTTTCCTGGAGTCCTTGCCAAAGTTTGAAAGATTT
The DNA here is from genome assembly GCA_025920805.1 of Petroica traversi. Lineage (NCBI taxonomy): Eukaryota > Metazoa > Chordata > Aves > Passeriformes > Petroicidae > Petroica > Petroica traversi. Next base: position 7,371,799 of record JAHLSL010000036.1, on the reverse strand, counting down.
GCTCTGACATGGAAGCCCCAGAAAGACTGCCCTTTTTCCTACACATTTCAAGGAATCAGTATCAGTGTACCATGAACTAACACAGGAATGAAAAATGAACAGTTTGGCAATTTTCCTCAGCATCTAGCAAATCATTTATTATCAACAATTGCCAATAATTCAGCAGAAGCCTCTCCTTTGTTGCCTCTGTTGCTTGCCAAAAATTCCTCCTTATTTTAGTAAGTCTGGCTGAACAGGGTAGAACATGTTGGTAACATTTTGAAAACTGTCTTTTTCATCTAAAGTGACAAAGACCTTTCCTCCAGGGCACCAGTAGAAAACAGCAAAACCCTGTACCTGAGTTAATAAGTAAGAGCAAAACAAGTAAAACCTTGGGATTTAACACTTTTTCCAATTGTGATTTTCCCGAGTCCCTGTTCATCAGCATTTATTATTTACCTTTTAGCTTCATAGCATTTCCTTTTCACTTGGGACTTGGGTTATTGCTTTGCAAATTGTATATTAATATTGCTTACCTACAAATACTTTAGGTATCATCCCAAGGGCAGTACTGTATGCATTTTGATGAACATTTGAACTTTTAAATTCACTAGCATTTATTTTAACCAGAAAAGACAAAGTTGAATTCCAAGTTTGGTGATTAATTTACATCTACTTAAGGACAGATTGAAGTAGGGAAAAATTCACTCCTTTGCAGAAGACTTGCAATTAAGCTTTTGTTTTGTTTAAAAGCTCCCAACAACAGACTTTACATGCTTGAAAAAGCCAGTACTGACACATATCATGAAGAGAAAATACTAGTTTTAACTAGGAAGAAGGAAAAAAAATGTATTTAAGGCAGCTTATGGATGCCTGCTTAGAAAATTTGGGATTGTAACAACTTTTGAAGAAACCTGGCAGAGTAGTTTATAAAACAAACAGTTGTTCCCTCTTTGGATATTAGTAAGACATCATGAGAAAATTAGAAGAGCTAAAGTATTCTCAGATGTTTGCAGTGAACACTCCCCAGTTCAGAGTTTGGAAAATTCAATGTGTAAAATTTCCCATAAACAAAAGGTTTTTAAAAATGTCAGTTCTGGGATGTTCTTGGCTGAGATTGCTGGAACAAATAGAAATAGGTTTGTGAACATAAATAGCTGATGTGGAGTGTCCTTGGCAATATCTGTGCTAATAAGTCAAAGATAAAAATAAAGAAAAGAGTAAAATTACAATTCAAAAAGTGACAGAGCTGGGAAATTGGGAGTTTAGATTGCCTGTCCATTTTCTCTCATCCTGCTACCACTCACTGTGTTAGAGCACCTGGTATAAAACCTGTCAGCAGACACTGATCCCAGAACGAAACTAAATTCTGAATGCTCCCCAAAAAGTGCATAAGGATATGTGTGAACCTCCCATTTTGCATCAATGCTCTTGCAGCCCCAAGTCTTTCATGCCGTAACTGACTACCTGAGAGCCTTTCACAGAGAGAACTTTCTTCACTTTCTGCTAGACACAAAATCTGGTCGACTCTTTTTTATTAAAAAAAAAAAACAAAAAAAACCTTTATGGATAAATAATCAAATTCCAGGAAAGCATGGCTAAAAGATAAAACACAAAGCTTTGGAAATACAGCTGCGAGCAGCAGTGAGAAGCAGGACAAAGCCCAAACTCTAAGAATAAAATGAGTTTCTTACCTTTCTGTCACAATTTGATTAGCAGCAACAAGTTCCAGGTTTGATTTCTGGCTCTTTTCTCAAAAACCTAAGAAAATTAAACCAAACTGGTTGAGTGTTCAGGGAATGATACTTTCATCTTTGCAGTGAATGAAAATGCATACCTTCACTGGAGGGACAGAGGTGAAAAGAGTAAAAAATTAAATTCCTTGAACAGCTGGTTTTCCCCTAAATATAGTAATAATTAGTCAAGTCATTACTCATTCACAATCACAATGAAGAATGTGATCCTTCTTGACCAAACCCTCTATTCCCATCTGCTTTAATCTAGAACATTTTGCATTACCAATCTTCAAGTATTAGATTTTAGATGAGATTAGATAATTACATCACTGTGACCACAGATAGGTACTGAACTTCTAAGACCTTCCCGCTTCACTACAAGCATAGAATGTCATCAGATTTTTAGAGGAAGTTGGTTTTGGGTATGGGTTGTTGTGCTGGGAGTTTTCTTGGTGTTTGTTCTGTTTGGGGGATATATTTGTTGTTGTTGTTGTTATTGTTTTTAAATAGACCCAAAAAGGCCAAACAAAATGAAGTTGTTTTAGACTTCTCTTACTATCACTTCTGACCATCTGTTTTCTGGAAAGGGGTCCTCACATCTTTTGGGCCTTAGCTGTCAGGGTTTTCCGCATTTGAGAAAGGATATGTGCTTGTACCTGCACATGAAGCCTTTAATTTGGAAACCAGCACAAAAATTCTGTTTTATAAAAAGGCCTTTTTTCTAAAGGTGCACAGAAAGCATTTCAGATCAGCTGCAATCACAGCTAAAACTGCAGAAGGTCAGTGCAAAGCAGCAGAGGAAGCTCCTAAGCCAGGATTAATTTCTGACCATTGGTCTCCTTGAAACCATAGCCTTTCTACCACTGTCTTGGGGGTTCTCCTTTACACCTCTGTGTGTTCAGACATCAGAGCACTGTGCAGCTCTCTCTAAATCACTGCACCAGTGTGCTCAGCTCATGAACAGCTGTACACAGCACATGCTAATGTGGGTCCTGTTGGTAGCTCAGCATATTCTGTTTCCTGTCTCTGGATGACCCAATGCTGAGCATCACTCCTGCCAGGAATGGCCTGAGCTCACAAACAAGGCTGCCACAAGGCACTGGAGCAAGACCTGCATTATTATTGTGCCTGCCAGACATGCCAGCACACGCATGGAGCTCCTTCAAAGCATTTACTCATCTGTTTTACTGCGCCAGCTACTCAACCACAGCAGCAATGAGTACCTACCCGAAGAGCAATCGTCTGCATCATGGCAAAACCCCACATCAGATGCAGAAACAGCTATAAAAGCAGGCAAAACGGGAACCAGAGGTTGGGCTCCTCCTGCCAAGAAGTAACTTGGGTGGATCAGCATGCCCCAAGGGCATTGTGCTTTTATGGACAAACCAGCCTGCTTTTATGAGCTCTTGCTAGCTGTACACAAGGAAACCAAACACGGGATCACAGAATCTTAAAATAACTTAGGCCAAAAGAGACCTCTGGAGCCATCTTGTCCCATCCATGCTCAAAACTGGGCTGACCTGGATCAGGTTAGGGCCACCTAAAAATCTCTAACACACCTTACTCTGCTAGAGTGTTAGAGACCCGGACACCAGGGATCCCATGATGATATTTTGGATCACATGAACTACAACACCCACAGCAAGCTGCTAAACAGAGGGGCAACAAGGAGAAACTGCAAAGAGGAATAGCATGTTCATTGCCAAATTCAGACCCCATGCATCCTTCTAACCTCAGCAGAAATACTTAATGTGGGTTCAATGCTTAGAATGCTTTTAAAACCTTGCACACCCAGGGAACCCAGAGGTCTGTATTGTACACTTTGGCCTTGCTGATATGTGTTTAGTCCTCCAGAGTTGAGCAGATATGAAAGGAGAAGAGAAAGCATCTGTAAATGCCACTCATTTGAAAACAGCCAGCTGGATCCTATTGACAGTGCTCAAAAACATCAGAGTGTTTATCATGTCACACTCCCAGGATGGGGCCAAAGCACAGAGCCTGGGCTAGCAGTTGCTGTTTTCATTTACTAGGCTTTAGCTGAGAGTTAGGAAACATCACTTCAAGTGAGGGCTCTCCTTTGGTGAACTTTACATGTTAGCTGGAAAGGTAGGAAAGGTAAAACAAAAAGAACCTCCCCAGCCTCAGCTGGAGAGAGTGTGAAAGACAGAAGCAGAATTTACTTTCTTCCATAACCATGGAAGCTGGGAATTCTGTTCAGTTTAGTGATTCAATAACACTGTTTTCAAACAGTTTAGCCAAAAAAAATTTATCTGCAAGTTCTTCTTATCCCTAAAAAGCACTGCTGCTAATTTACCCAAAGGTAGAACAAGGCAAAGATGCTAAACTTGTGGATACTAAAGTAAATTATTTCCCTAGCAGTGACTACATGAAAACTCTTAGAATTTCCTTCTGCAGTTCATGACTTTTTAGTGGTCTGGAAGACCTTGAGAGAAAAAGCAAAAATTAAGAATCTGATCTGAGCTTTCTATGACATAAACAGTAAATGCCAGACAATCTGTTCCATTTATTATAGTGTCAATGGCCCACTTCAGTAAGTACTCATTTATTCAGGATATTTTGACTCTTCATATATATAAGCACATAGAGGTGATGTAAGAAGTTTAGACAATTTTCTTTAGTGTGCAAAAATATTGTCATCATCACAGTGAAAAACAGTAACTATTAATCTTACAAGAAAAACCTACCTGGGATCCTTATACGACTGCTTTATCGAAATTCAACAAGGCTTAACAGATTTGAAAGTAATTTTGCCCTATGAGGTGAAGAAATGTAAAATGTAGATATAGTAAAGGGCCGATCCAAACATTTTTGTGATGTCTGCTATCAAGAAGCCTTCACACTGATAGCACTTTTAAGCTGTTTGCCACAACAAAAGTAACAGCAAAGTTTTCACTGCAGACACAGCTTTTGCTAAGGGTTTCTGAAGCCCAAAAGAAAGCAAAGTGGTAAAAACTACATTGAAAGATATTATTCTGCTGGAAGCAGAGACACACAAATATTCTGAAGTGATATCCCATTACAGGAGGGCTCACATATTTCTGTGAGATTTGTAGGAGTCACTGAATCTTGACATTACCCTCAAACCACAGGCATTCTTCCTGCATTACTTTTTATGGACGAGCATTGTCACATACAATGTCTCTGGCTGGACCATTCCAGCAACTGAGACTGAAGCTTTCCAGCTGAAAACTGGAAAACTCTCATCTACAAGTGGCAGGTCCTACCCATGTTTCACCTGCCATGACTGGGAAGTCCCACAGATTACAAAGGGGCTGCCTATGCTATTTGTTCCCACATCAGTAAATTCAAACACTGTATGTATTTAGTATCGTACCCTTTCATGCTTTTCCAGAAAACCCATTTGACCCCAGTTACCACTGTAAATCCACCCTTCCCTGAACAGTCTGGCTGGGGTACAAGGCAAAGTACCAATATTCAGATATGCTCACCTCACCCAGGACACCTCAGTCTAAACAGCTGCCCAAAAATACAAAAAAGCAACACACCTCATGCTAATCCACCTCTCCCCCTCCAAAGATCCCCACCCGAAAAAAATCTTCCTGACCATAAAAGGACTGGAACTTTTGTTTAGCTAAATTTACATAAAACTTTCATATATTTCTCTGTGTGTTTGTTTTTTAAACAAAAATACCCAACACCACATGCTCCAAGGAAACACAATTAAAGAAAATTGTACAGCTCTGATTTCTTGTTACTGCTTTAATTTAATTTTGCTTCCCTGACCTTTTTGTTTATGTAAACTGATTAAAATCTTTTTAATAATAATGATAATTTGGTCAAGGATAAGAATAAAGGGGGTTTGTGAAGGAGGTCCTTCTTTGCATAAATGTATACATATTTGCTGTACATTCTGTTAACAATTTCTCCCTATGTAAGGGAAAGCCATAAAATCATCTGTCAGGTGATGATGGATGATGAACTCTGCTACTCAGGCCTCAGGGCCCAGCCCTGCTGCTATACTTGACTTAGCCTTCAGTAGGCACTAAGTGCTCTGTCAGATTCACGCCAAGGGAAAAGCATGTGCCTGGAACTCCCAAAAGTGTGGGAACCAGAATAAACAGAGACATTTTTAACGTTACCACACGTCTTAAATCTGCTGTGTCACTTTCCTGTAAGCACTGTCCATATTTTTGTAATGCATACACTCATTGTGGGTTTGTTGCTCTGCCCGTCACCTCTGTTCTTTGTTGTACACTAACCAAGAAAACAAATGAAAAATAAAAGGAATGCACAGCATACATGACCATTTGGCTGACTGCTGCACTCTTCTAGCAAAGTAGAGACGAGTTCTTGGGGTTTTCTTTTCTCCCTTCCCCTTGCCAGTGCTTTTGTTGCTTTGTTGCAACGAGGCTTTTCTCACCTCATGCAGCTTTATTAATTCAGGGGTGCTTTTGGAGAACTCTTGGGGGTTGTATCACCACATACAGATATGTACAACAGGGCTATAGTTAAAATCCATCTTCCCCTCTTCCTTATACCCCAAAAATTCCGTCAATCATTGAATTATGCTTCTTGGCTTGGATGGACTGAGGACTCTCAAAAGCTCAAGTAGTTCCATTATGAGCCGAAGGTCCCACAGGTCCAAGGTAAAATGATGGTTTAAAACTGATGCCAATCATAAGTATGGTTTTCTAATGCATATTTTTATTTCATATTGCCTAACTCCTGATTATAACCAGGCTTTTAAAATTATTTTCTTAAAAATGAATTGGTCAGATGCAGCTATGATGGAATTTCCATCCTTCAGAAATTCCTCAGCAATGAATATCTGTGTCTCCTTTTCTTTCATCACAAACCTCTTTAGATAAAATATTTATATTGTGGCAAGTAGTAAAAGGTTTTATTCCTTGTTTAGGAGAGGCTGACAGAAAATGCCATAAAAATTAACAGCTGTTCAAATTACACAAAATAATACTGAGAGTGCTTCCCCCCCCACCACCACCCTGCAGATATCTTTACCCATAGAGATCAGTATAGAAGCTTTGTGGAAAACTTCTTGTTTAGATGTCCCTTCAGTTCAAAGGGATATTTTGCAGCCCCGATTTACCACTAGATAAATTATATGGATGGAGCTTACCAGCATTTTACTCCCTTCTTATACCTTCTCAGAACTAACAGAATTCATTAAGGCCTAACAGGCCCTAAAAAATGCAGCATTTACATTCTTCAGTCAGTCACATCAACCCTTACAGGCATCAGCAGGACTCCTGTAGCACCAGAATGGGACACAGCAAGGCAAGGTCATAGAAATTAAGACATTTTTAGGCCAGAGTCACTGTCACAACTCAAACAAATTCCAAATTTCTTCGATTTTGACATGACTATGTATAAGAGTATGATGCCTATTCCTGCAAAATAGCCTTCCTTGGCCATGTAAGGACTGTCATTTGAAACCCCTATGCTGAAAACTGAAATCAGATCATTAGATGAGGATCCACTCCTCCACAGTGCTATTAGGTATTTCTTTCTCACAATACACATTAATACAAGAAAATATCCAAAGTATTCATCTCACTTTAAAGATGGGTTTGGCTGACAGCTATGAGCCTGACTTGTCTGTTATTTCAATGGATTCATCCCAGCACCACTCCAGGCTTCCCTACAAAATATACCCATCATTCAACAGCAGTAGAACAGTTTAAATGCTCTTATCTACTCACTTGAAATCCCACCCCCCAGGCAAACTGTTCCCTGAGATGATCTTTACCCTTCATTTGAGTCTAATGCAGCGAGACCTAAAAAGACATTATGTCCAGAGACTGGTGTGGCTACGGTAACAATTACCAGTTCAGCAAATCAGCTTCTCGTTGCAAGCACTTCTCAGGCTATATATAAGCCAAGAAGAACCCAGAATCATTGTGTCAGCAATTCTCAAAGACTATTTTAAATGGTATCAAGTTTAATAAAACTTTTACAACATAGTACAGAGTGTACTTTGTGTTCCTTTGAAATTGATGGAACAAGCCAATTTTTCCAGGTTTGTAGGCATAACATTTATTAAATTATAATAAGAAAATAGCTATTTAAAACCATGAAATGAAAGACTATAATATACATCTAAAGGTCAACAACTGCACAAGTTTCCTTATTATATGTTTTATCTGAGAAGTGCTGGGAGACAAAGGAGCTCTGACTTTACCCATGTGCAGCTGCACGCTGTCGCTGTTCCCTGCCCTGACTTGGACAAGGAACTACATATTCCTGTGGCCCTTCTTCACCCAAGCCTCCTACAGAACTGCCTTCTTACATTCAGATGCTGACTTACATCCTTAAAATAATTTCCACCACATGTATCACATATAGATGGAGCTTTTGTAGCTGCAATCGCAAGGTCAGACTGAAATACAGTGATTTTATTTCATCTCTGCACTGTACTTCCTTTAGGATGCTCCTTAAATCAGCTTTACCACCTCCACCCCAATTTCCTTTCTGCAATGATGGAAGGTTAATATGTTCTTTACAAGGGAAGAGAGGTTGTGTTAACTAATATTGCCAAAAACAGAGATAATCAACAAAGAAAACCCAGTGAGAAAATACCCAGATGAAGTGAAAACTTCAGCACCAAAAGTCTGGAAAGAAATCTGATCTAGGTTTTGGTATTTAAAAGCATTTTAATGTTACAATTTAAAGCATTTTTATTTCTTCCTAAATATGTTTAACATCAAACTTGAACTACAAGGAAAACAATAAATATTGCTGGGGTTTTTCAAGTGCTGTTTCAGTGGGCCTTCATTTAAGATGGTATTTAGAAGGATTTAAACAAGATTTCTTTTTAGCAGCCCTTGGTGTAATATATCTTCCTGAATGCACAAACAGAATACATGGACAAGTGCACAGAATAAACCTTTTGTTTATTAATGATTGCAACTATTTTTGCAAATTCATAACATAAACCCCGACATTGTAGCACACTGAAATATAGTCTTCATGATATAGAACTGCCTAAGTTTGAAAGACCTCAGAAATCTTCATTATTGTTCCCTTCTACTCTGTGGATGTAGGCATATATACTGCATATGGAGCCTGATATAAATCCATTGACATCTATGGAACACTTCAATAGAAAGTAATTTGGATGAGTACGGGCAACCTCATGCCTTTAGGCTACTAATCAGCTTTTGAGCATTAAATTCAGCTGGCATAAATGATATATAAAAATACAGAGAGACATTCTTACAGCATTCATCAAATATGTAAAATACAACGCAGAAACACTATCACAACGCACAGGTCCAGGTGTTTAAAGATGAATATTGCAAAATTGGCACAGCTTTGAAAAACACAGCTGTGATTAGGATATAATTATCTTATGCAAGAAATCCATTTCAGAGCTATAATTCTCTGCTGCTTGCAACAGGAACAGGCTTTTATTATTTTCCACTCACCTTAATTCTGCAAAGTCTGAGCAGCTATAAAAGAGTGATTTTGATTCTAGTCTAGCTCAGAGTTCTAAACAAATTTTTTTCTAACTGCTTAAATAACAGCAAATTCTTGTGAGGAAGCTAGCTTTAATTTTGGATCTCAGACTGATGAAACAGGGCTGTCAGCAAACACACCTATTATTTATTACTGGATACAAATGATAAAAAAGTAATTGGAAGAAACAGGGACACCAGAGATATTTATAAATTACACAGATTATCTGCATTGAGATTTTATTCCTGAAGCATTTCTTCACATCTAAAAGACACCACAATATCAGAAAATAATTCTGCAGGTGTATGAATGCAACAAAGCTTGGATGCACAGGTCACCTGCTGAACTTGCTCGTACATTATATTCTGCATAGGCATCCACAGAACACACATGCATACCATATGTATACCTATATTTTTCAGATCACAGCCTGTTAGCATTTGAATACAACTGCAAAATTGCACAAGAGCCATTTTGTTATAATTGGCTCAAGGTAGGCAGAGATGTAGCTATGGATATATAAATCTCTTTTCACCAGACGGAGAATTTTCTTCAGATCTAGAATAAATAAAAAAGGGGAAAAAAACCTCACACTAAAAACCAGCTCTATCCTATGTGAAGAATCCTTCCTGAGCAAATCACCCTAAATACAACAAAACCAGCAAAACTAGAAAATATTTATTTTTATAGTGACTTAAAACATTATAGAAAACAATCAATCTGGTATTTTCCCCTTCTAAATTTGCAATGCAAAAGGAGAAATAAGATATTTCAGTACTTAAAAATCACAACCTATATATGTGCTGTATCATTTGCAAAGCCTCAATATTAATATTAGAATATACTTCTGAGAAAATTAATGTCTATTTTAAAACCCTTTTTTTCATGTTTGGTATGTTTAATTTAAAGAATGTCAGACTGCAGACGAGATGAATTTTCCAGTATCTTAGTCATAAAATTATATCACTGCTACATATTCACAATATGGTTAAATAACAGTCATAAATTAAAAGAACAGTCTAATAATTTATACTGTTCTAAAACAATACTAAAGGCAAGTAAAAATAAAATACTCCATCTGGATGTTTCAATTAAAATATGCTGTATCGTACTGAGAAAATATTTGAAATTAATATAGTCAAATATACCTGAAAAAATCCTATTGCTCTGATGGACTAAAAATGATTCAGCTTGGCCAGGGGCTCTGGCCACGAGAGAAGCTGCACTGGATTACTCAGCACTATTGAGCCATCTTCTTTATACAGGTATTTTAAAAAGTTATGATCCCCCTTTCCATGGCTATTCTCTGTAAACAATTGGGAAATAAATTGCTCAGAAACTATGGAATATAAGAAGCAGAAACCATTGAACTTGTCAAAAAATAGCTGTATTTCTTGAAAGAGACGAGATGGCTTCCTGTAATATGAAAGCAAAGTTTAAAAGATATGTTAGATCCAAGGAGATCTATTGTATAAGGATGAAATTCATCCTCTGTATAAAGTACCAAGATTTGCCCAGTGATTAGCAGTGATTAGGTGGTGTTTTACAGATTTAGGTAGGACATAAAGAATAGTAGATATTATGCTGGCCCTCTTCTATTAGCATTAATTTACCACATAGAGATAACAAAGATATCTACAGTTGAGGTACACTTCACTTTGAATCAGTCAAAGTGAAAATAACTACACCGCAAAATAATAGACCCACTTTATCCCCTTGCCATCTCATTACAGGCATTCAGACTTCCCAAACTCTATTTCACAATTCTTTTAATGAGCAAGAGATTCTGTAACTGTTTTTTCAGTTGGGTGTGGAAACCAAGTGTGCAGAGAAAATGGATTAAACCACTCCAGGAACAGTGGCACTGAGCTAGGCTACCTTCTTTCTTTCTGTAAGTCAGAGCACAGAACATGTAACCTACACACTGGAACAGGACTCCTAGAGAGCAGGTTAATGCTCCAGGCCTGTCTGTTTAAGAGGCATTTATAAAAATATCCTTAGCAACATGACTTAACTTTTTCTCAGCCCTGAATTGGCCAGGCAGTTGGACCAGATGATCTTTATAGGTCCCTTCCAACTGAAATATTCTGTTTTCTTCTACTCTAAACTTAACGCTTCGTACTTCTTTAACAGACTCCAGCCAAAAGTACCAGTGCCTTAGAATGAAGGAATAGCACAAACACTTCCGGGAGAACGCTGGGTAAGATACTTGAATTATAACCCGTAGAAACAAGTTGTAAGTGGAGGAAACTAGGATAGATTTTGGAGGGTAAGAATGTTTGCAAGCAACTCAGAAACCACAAAAAGTCCTGAGTGTTCCAATGATGAGGCTTTTCTGCCTATAGTGGGGAAAGTGTAAAGCCATCATTCAAAGACTACAACATGAATCAGAGCATTTTTTGGGCTTTGCTCCTTTCCCCAAACTCTCATGGCAATGTTCTTCCAAAGACACAGGAAAGCACTACAAGAATGAAAATTCTCACTTTCTGGACTCTAAAGCTAAGTGAAATTCAGCTGAAGAAAGCATATTTCCACAGAGAAGTAAGTTGGACTGGTTTATTAATTCAGGAAACTCCTGTTCTCAAAAGGTGACTAGAAATCTCAAGGCAAATAAATCTCCAGTTAATTTTACTGTTTCTGTACTTTCCACTAATTCTTAACTGGAGAACTAGAGGAAAATGTACATTTTATTTTAAACTGTTCCTTGTCTTCTCTCATTTTCTTTCCTGCTAGCAGGATAAAGAGGAAGAGACAAAGACTGCAAAATAATTATGGTAAAGACTATTTCTCTGAGATTTTTCAAGCCTCATTAAAAAATTCAATTCTCAGTTTTATAATCCAGCAGCATTTGTTTTGAGAATTCATCTCTTTCCCAAAACAGAGTATACCAGTAAATCAGATCCAAACTCTGTATTTATCAAAACGACTTTGAGTTCAGCAATTTTTAAACCCTGTCAATAAATATGGTATCTGTGACATATCCAAAAAAATTATGTAATTTGTTTGAGATGCCTAGCAGTCCAGTGCATTAATTAAGGGCCTGACAAGCTTATGGGAAGTATCATCTAAACATAGAAAAGCTCAAATCAGGAAACATTCATAAAGATAATATACTCAACCTGAAATAGAAAGAGCGAGTGTTGGATGAATTACTTAGAGCATGACTCAGTAGCTATAAACTTATCTGAGAATATTTTAGTCAAGAACCATTATTTTTGTCTATAGAAAATATGACGGTGGTAGATTTCTAGATTTACTTTGTAAATTGGCCAGGAAATTATTTTCTTTGTGTAACGTTATTTTTGCAGATGCTAATCATATTTTGGATTTGGATGTGAAGACCTGCAGGTCAATTTTAATAAATGTCTCCTTTCCCCTCCCCGTTTCCCCCTCTCCTCTTCTGTGGGTGGGGCAGTGTTACAGCACACTTGAGAATTTGAAACTAAAACTTAAAGCCATCTTCAAAAAGAAGGAAGAAAAAGAGGAGAAAAACATGAATTATGATGAACAATTAACTGACTGAAGCAAAGTTTTCCCCATAGCAGGAGACTGGTAAACGTTGGGAAAACAAATCTTCATAATTATTGACACTTGTGTTGGAGTAAATCTAAGCCAAACCATTAAGTTGCTCAACCACAAAGAGATGATTAAAATTATTCTGAAAATCTGGCTGTGTTTTTCTTTTGGAAATAAAAGGTGAGATGGAAAATGGAGTTTATGTCTGCATGTTCCACAAAACAAATCAAACTAGCTCTTATTTTTAATTGTTGAGCTTAGGAAGAGAAAAGAGAAGCTAAAAAAAAAGACCACTGGGGTATTTCTGTGGTGATAAAAACATAAACTAAATATTCCATTTTTCAATTAAAACATCTGAGGCATTTCTTCATTTTCCTTATAATGACAATGTTGAGAAAATGTTCAAGAGTGGGATTGGCAGAAATAGGGATTTCCAAAATATCCTATCTACATAATCAGTGTGCCAGCTTAGAAGAGGAACAGCAACACCGAAGCTGCATGATCTTAAAGGCAACTCTTTCTTTAAAGGCTGCAAAATAAGACAAACCAAAAGAGAAGAGCTTTCTAGTCACCAAAGTTGAAATTATTCATCTCTAAGGAAGAAAAAACCAACCAAACATTTCCCAATATCACCCTTAGTAACTGGGATAAAACCAGTTTATTTTAAATGTTCTGAGCTAATAGTCTTTTATCATGCCATTGCTGCCTTTATGGCTACATCTTGTTCCAATTTTGGTTTCATCCATTCCCATTTCCAAATGACCATAACTTTCATACAGGCTTGCCATACACCAGATTCCATCTGTCTGTGACCTTGAATAAACAAGAGGCCTTTGATGTTCTCATGCACTTCAAACCACTTTGTCATTTCCAGTGATATATGAGCCACACTGCAGTGAAATGCAGTCATCACTGGTTTGTGGAAGTGCCTTCCTGCTTCTTCTCTTGATGTAAGTTTACCATAGAACAAATTTACTGCAATCTTTGTGTTAACTTGTGCTTCCCTACAGAGCGAGAAAGAGGTCAGCTAAACATCAGCAGGAGGCTAGAAATAGAAATCCTGCACATAGAGCATCCTGACAGCCAAAAACAAGGGTCTGTCTCTAGAAGTAAAAAAAACCAAATCACACAAACCTCATCCAACAGACCAATGGATGATCAGAACAACAACTTCTTGAAAGCACATATTACAAGGAATTTGTTAACTGATGGACAGATTTACACACCCAACACAGCAGCTTTGTTGTGGCATTGTGCGTTCATCCTATGACATTTCAAGGCTGCTGTACGAGGCTGTTGGGTTTTGGCACTGTCAAAATGAAACAGAGATTATGTGGTACCATATGTCAGGCAGCTGAAGCAAAGGACTCCTGAGCTAACATGTTTGCCTTTCCAGCCTGAAGGGAGCGTTAACACCAATGGAGCAGGAGAGGTGGGTGGGCCAGCACAGGGAGGGACAGGGTGGTTTTGCTTTTGCCCCAACCTCTCAGCAGCCCTGCTGCACTTCTGAGGACTCGTGTCTGGATGTTTCTGCACCAGCCAAATGCAGAAAGAGTTCATCTTTTCCTCCAAGACAAAAACAGAAACACAAAGCAAAACCCTTCAGCAATTATTTTTTAATGCAAATGCATGTTTATTTCATGCCCTCAAGCCTTTTAGTCCTGGTTGTTTGTGACAAACATTCCACAATAGACTCTTTAAAGTCTGGCATATGTGCCAGTGCTAAAAAATATGGAGTAGGAGACATAACACAATTAAAATGAAAGACGACAACAACATGCTGCTAATGGTTTTAAATTATTACATTGTAGAATAGTTACTGGTACATCATGGAAGAGCTATCCCCACAGCTCTGCACAAGCCTAGCTCCATCAATAAACTAATCTTTATCATGTAATACATCGGTTTTCTGTTACAGTGATGTTTGTGCTGTGCAGTCCAGCCTCCTGTAACGATGGATAAAGGAATGACACAACTACACTCCAATTAGCTCGGGTCTCAGATTCAGGATGTGACAGGTTTTCATGCTCCACCTCCCCAGTCAATATCCACTGAGGAGACACCATTGATTGACTTCCAAGATGGAGTTGTACTTGATGAACACAACAAGGTGACCTGCAAGCCCCAAGGTGTACAGGATGCAGGAATTTGAAATAGCTTACAGAATAACCCATTTTTAGGAGAAATCTGACCTAATAGCATCCAAGATGCATCATCCCAGAGGATGTGGAGCAGACACTGGTGTGCACCTTTGCTTCCAGTGCTGGCTTACCTTTTACCACAAGATTTAAATTTTTTGTCTAGTCCCAGTTCAACTAAGTGTTCCAAGTAATAATCTTTTGAAAATAGCACCTGAATGATGTCAGAATTTTTTTTAAAGTTACCTATATACAAAGAAATTCACAAAAATAACCAAAATCATTTTTCTAACTTGGCAAGGAATAACAGTGAGTTGTGTTTTTTCAGCATGAAATACAGAGGTGTTTCAATGTCTGTTCTTTCTTCTTTTTGAGGGTTTCTTTGGGAGGTTTAGGTAAAAAAGGAAAAAGAAACACAGAAATATTACCAAGTAACTAAGGGTTCTTCTGGGATATAAGAAGCTGGTGTTTGAGTTCCATGCTCCCCCATTCCAGAAAAATTCCCTTGTCACTCATGTTATTCCTTACCTGTTACTGGATAGCTTGCTTCCTTCATGAAAACAGCAAAGCTAATACTTTCAAATAAAGATTTTTAAAACTCAGATTTCAGCAATGTGAAGCTCTAGCCGGATTTAATAGGTACATACTCTGAAAAGCCTAATTTTTGAAAGATAAATGGAGAATTACATCCTCAACTTTAAGAACTGACTACCAGGAACTCCTTTTTTCAGTTCTTGCCTTATGCAATATCTGTGCCTTATAAATATTTCAGTCGGTTTTCCATGCCATTTTAAAAATGAAGATATCGCGTTCAGGAAAGACCAAGCAGGAAAAAAAATAATCTCAGTGTTGTCCTTTTATGTTAACTTCACAGCAAGTAGCAGTAGCATATTTTCCCCCATCTAGCTTACATTTATGTAATGATAACTGAGCTTGTTAATGGCAAAGACAGTCCAAGCAGCTAAAAAAATGTTAATATAGAGTAGGAATTTTAGAGCTCCATGGAAAGATTTTCACATAAAGCAAAAATTTTTATTATAGCTTCCCCTCCTCCATGACTTAATTATTTTTTAACCAAAATGAAAACAGACACACTTGGCTTCAGGTTAACACCACGAAAAGATGAAGTTTTTAATCCCATGAAAGAGACAAGACTCTACAAAGCTTCACTGCTCTAAATTATTGAAGTATTAGAGAGACTTGCAATTTCTTAAGCAGTCCTGAAACACATTTGTAAGGAATATTAACTCAGTTTCAATGGAGAAGAAACATCACTCCCCATGTGTTGGTAGCTGGGATCATGGCAGGAATGTTTGCCCAAAAGCACCAAGGAAATCTCCAGAGAAACCATGGGCGTCTGCACACAGCAAGCACCATGGCCACTGGTGCTTTTCTAAAGCTCAGTAAGAAGTTAAGATCCATCTCTTACTGACAACTGATAAATTTTTCCCTGCCAGAGCTCACCACAGGCAGGCTGAAACCCTCACACCAAAAGCCTCACAACAACAGCCACCGGCTCTACGGTGCGATCATACCCAAAGGCAAATGGGATTTTAGTCCCTTCATGGAAAGTTAAGGATGCAATTGAAACACCTCTTTTTCAAAGTTCAAGAGAGCTGGCTGAAATGATTGTGAAAATAAGTCTCAGTACCCTTTGTCTAAGCCATCTGAGGCAGCCAATCTGAGAAGGGTGGGAGGTTCTCTGACACGAAAGACCGTGCACAAGTAAAGAAAAATTATCAAGAAAGGTTCCATTAGTGAGAAATGGAAATTTCCAAATTCAACATGATATCTAAGTAAGTACTTTGTGGAGTCAATTGCCTGAAAATACGCAATATCTATGAAAACTAGTTTGGATTAAACTTATTAAAAATGCAAATTTATTAATATTTTTAAGAGGATACATTTAAAGTATTGCAGGTGAAGTATTTATGTAACAAGCAAAGACCAAACTACTGTAATGTGTGTTTCAGAAAAACCAGAAATCCAGTGCTCAGAAGAATTCACATTCATAAACTCTGCAATCTAATTTTATACAGCAACAAAAACGTACAATAAATTTCACACTCTTATCGATCCTAATACCATTGGCACTGCCCCAGCAATTGATTTAGTCATTTGATCATCAGGAGAATAGGAAGGGGAATATAATATTTTAGTGGACTTCATAAATTCAAAGTCTCAGCTTTCAAGTCCAACCAATAATACAATAAACCATAAATGGAACAACTAAAATTTTGTAATTACAACATGGTTTATAATGTAATAATTTAGCAAATAGCAGGCCTGTTTGATTTATGCATGATGCAGAATAGTAAGTTGTTTCTCATCAGAGCTGTAGCAATATATTCTCTAATAAATATTCAGAACAATCAAGTTTGGCATCTCAATCTCTCCAAAGAGTGACTGCTTGCCTGGCATTGTCTAAATTCAAGGGGCTGTTTCAAAAGTGAAACAGATCAACTTCCCATCTTCCTTCTACAGATTTTTGAACCCAGTGTTTATGGTTTTTTAGCTATAGAAAATGAAATGGTTTTGGTTTTTTCCATGATAGTAGGATCATCAATTACTTAAAATAGGCACAATATTTAGCATTGTCCAGTCTGTCTAAAAGGCTTAGAAATTGCAATAGCATTATTCAGTTACTGGGTTCCTTTGCCAGCCTTTCTACTGGCACGTGTGTACAGGAGAAACCATTTCGTCATTATGTCCATGTATCACCTGCCCCTCACAGGAGGCTTCTGGTCTGGGTGTTTGTCTCTCTCTGCACCTCTGAAATACATTTTAAGGTCTGGTGTTTTGTGGTTTTTTCAGCAACACCAGCAGATTACAAAAAAACCTCAGAGCAGATCAGGTACTGGATGTTTTGATTCAGATTTAAACCTACCCCTTCAGCTACACCCAGACACTCCCTCTGTGCAGAGGGACCTGATGAGCCCAAGAATGTCTGTCCCAGCCGTGGGCACAGAGTGGTCATGGCACTTCACAGGCAGTAAGAATTCTGCAGACATAGAACCTTCTTAAGTGGCTTCCAGTTTGTTAAAGGTCAGACTTTTAAAATAATACGCGGAGAGCAAGAAGCCTGCATACCACTCAGAGGGCTGTGAAGGCAGCTGGCTGGCAAACAGCACGGCTTTCGAGAGCTGCCTCAGACTATGCAGGCAACACAGCACTTGTGAGCCAGGAAAACACACTCAGCTTGCTGTGAGCTGGGAATATTATGTCTGGCCACTGATGTCTAGTTCACCTCAGAAAACATCTCTGTACTGAGAGAAAAGAAACCTTTATTCTCCTGACAACAATACATCCATTTTCATAAGTTCATTTTAAACTTAAGGAAAAAAAAATATACCAAACAGCAACAAACCAAGGCATCAGCCCTGCAAAATCAGTTTCACTGTGTTGAAACCCCCAGAGCTGTCTCCCCAGGCACCCCAACAGTCAGTAGAAGCTCAAACTCTCTTGCTGCAGCCCAAAATATAAATCCATCTAAAAACCAAACACAATAGTGTTGCAGTGCTTCTAGGAAGCCTGTTTTGCACAGCAGAGATCCAGAGCAAATGAATGACTCAGGACACTCCTTTGTCCATGGCTAAGTTTCCATTTACAGTAACAAATATTGGTGCAACACCAATAATTTGGCATGAGCTGCCTCTCCTATTCAATAGGTCTATTGTGCTCTAAGAAAACTTTTCTGCTAATTACTCTGTGGTACATGCTTATATTTTGGCCAAATGGTCAAACTTCAGACAGATTTTCATGAATGGAAAGTGTCGAGTCCCTTGAATGAAGTGTCGAGTCCCCAATGAAGGAAGTGTCGAGTCCCTTACACTCCCTCAGTGCCTCACTCTGCAGCCAGCACAGAAGCTGATAACTCATAAAGGGCAGCTACAACACTGCCCTGTGCCTGTGCCCAGGGGAAGGGTTGGCCAGACAGCAGTGAGCTGGGACAGCATTCAAGAAGCTTCCTACTCCCAAGGCTTCACAGGCCTCATAAAATTTATTAGCTCCAAATTTATTGCAGCTCTTGAACAGCAAGTCAATTCTCAGTGGAAGATTCACAGTAAAAACTCCCACACGAGAGAAGTAGCCAGAGACATGGGAGTCCCTGGCAGCATGGGAAATTCTGGGAGAGACACCCAAAATCTGGCCTGCTGTGTACTCACCAGTCAGGACAGCATGACATGAAATACCTGCCTGTGACAGCAAGGTCTCATCCCTTTGAAGGAAAGCCAGCTGCTGCTCAGCAGTTCATCCCAATAAAGGCAGCTGATGTCACCATAGGCCTACATGAAATACTATCAAATATGTGACTTATTTCTACTAGCTGTTTCTTCTAAACTGGTGATCCCCCCCTTTTTTAATCTTAATTTCTAAGACTCCCTTTAAAAAAAAAAAAAAAGCAGCTCCTCTTGAGTTTCATCAGAAATGACTTGGATGATCTTCTGTTAAAAGAATGACTTTTATCCTCATTCAAATACATATTGTATTGGCTTAGAAACATCAAAGAGGCAATGTCTTTACATATTCTATTTCTAAGAAAAGAAAAGGAGTTCTCTCTTTATTAACATTGGTAATGTTGAATCTTATAATGAAAAATGCACAAAAGCAATATTTTTGATGAATAGGTAATAGAACAGCACCGAATAAGAGAGCATTAATATATTTTTACCCAAAGACTCACTCAGATAATGCATCAGGAGGGTTTTGAACTGAGAGGAAGCCACAAGCAAAAATTAGGTCGGTGGTCTCCCGCTCCCCCTCCTATAGCCCAGTATTTTTATTGACCTTGAAAATCCATCACAGAGTTCAGGCACAGTTTCCAACATGTGACTGTCACAGCCCACAACGAGCACAGTAGGAGCACTTCCTCCCAGGCCAGAAGCACTTGGCAGGACACAGATAATGCTGTCTAACCATCCAATATGCAAACATTACCTAGGGCAGTTATTTGAATTATGAGTGGGAAAAAAATGCAGTAGCATATTACAAGTAAGATTTTCGTACCCATGGACGCTTTTAGAATTTTCATTGCACCAGCAAGTGACCTGCAGAAAAGTCTGCAGCATTTTCTGGTGGAGGGTGGGCATGTATCGTTTCTGTCTCTGCTATGTGTAGCACAATAGAGGCTTTGTGATGTTCCCCAGAAAACTTATTTATATGGATTTTGAACATTCCTTTCACTCTTTGTCATCTTTTACCATTGTCTTTGAAC
Source organism: Petroica traversi (assembly GCA_025920805.1). Taxonomy (NCBI): domain Eukaryota; kingdom Metazoa; phylum Chordata; class Aves; order Passeriformes; family Petroicidae; genus Petroica; species Petroica traversi. The sequence goes on along the minus strand of JAHLSL010000036.1, from coordinate 7,351,757 downwards.
CACTGTGATAATGAAATTACAAAGGGCCATATAAGCAGTTAGACTGGAAAACAGAAAAGGAGAAATAAAAAAGAAATTTTAAAATAAACCAGGCATGACACTCCCCTGCATTTTTCATTGCTTAATTATAGTCAATAGAAACACAAAAATCTAATATTAATTAAAGGAAAAAAAATTGTCTGTTGAATTCTAAAATTTCTGCTGAGGTCTGCAAATGGGATGTCTTAGGCAAATACACTGTACTAAAATAACGGCCACATATTTTGGGATTTGTGTCACATTGAGAATATACCTTCATATGTATTTACAGAAAAGATGGTAGTTCATTCTTCAAAACATTTTAATTAGGCTTTGGCATTTCAAAAATTTCAACAAATCAGTGTTGGAAAAATAATTTCTACAGTGACCCTCTTCACATCATTTTCTTTGCTCCTCTGGTTTTACATAAAATGGAAATTTGCATTTGGGAGTGTTGTACGTTGCAGAAATAAACATATTCTTTCTTAATTCTTCCCATTTTGCTTTACTTATTTTACAATAAAATAATTGTTTCACAGCAACAATACCTTGAAAATTGAAGATGTGTTGGGATCAGAGTTTGTATGAAAGAAAAGTAGTGGTAGATGCAGTGGTAGTTGAAGTGTAAGGATGTATTTAAAAATTCAGAGAAGAAAAAGCAGAGAAGCATTGGTGTATCTATGAGAGACAGCCCCCTCATCCTCATGAATCTCTTCTCTCCCACACAGATGGATTTTCCACAGAGGATTTAATCCACCTCCCTCTTCAAGACCCACTTGTCTGCTCATTTATCAGTTTCTTCCCCATCCCTTCTGTGCCTGAAAATCACATCCTACAACTACAGAACCAGAGCTGTGGTCATGGTTGAGACTCAGCTGAATGCACTGGGCAGGTTCTCATTCCATCCCTATTTCAAATCCTTTGTACAAGCAATGTTATCATGCTCATTATATTAACATACATTCAATTTGTGTATCCTTCTCCTTGTTTTCCTTTTCTCCTATATCTCTCTACCTGTCTGTCTTTACTATGTACAACTTTCAGAGCAAGGACTTTTTCTTGTCAATGCTTGGAGCTTGGCTCATACAAGGGCCTACCATAGATAAATAAGACAGCAATTTAATCTGCACTCAATCTTTGTGATCTATAGAATAGCAATGTCTTGTTTGAAGTGGGGTATTACATTTGGAAACAGCAAACAAGAAGCTAATTATTTTTTGTGTTTGTATCTGTCACTCCTTTTCCTATGGATTGAGCCACTATCTCAGCCTGCTGACTCTGAGCTTCAGAGAAACAAGAGACCAACAGGGCTGAACTGCATTAGGGGTAAAAAAAGTTCAGACAAAGAGAAAGAGTAAATCTAGATGTCTATAATATCTGAGGTAGTGGCTCAGGACACAGAAATAATACAAAGTTACAAGGGAAACTCTGGCATTTTGGCAGTTATGGAGTTCAAAAGATGCCCACAGTCAATCAAATTGGAATTAACAAATGGAGTACAAACTGCACAGGGAGATGTGAGATGAGAGAAGAGGAAAAGAGTACTGGGATTAGGAGCTAACTCAGAGCTGCAGAAGACTCACAGGGTTTGTAAGAGCTACTATAATTTCTGCATGAGAATAAACATTTCAGAGATAGGAAGGGGAAACCAGAGGAAAGAAAAACAAAAAGAAAGGAAGGCAGCAGTCATTCCCTCTGCTTTTAAAATATAAACCATTAGTAGAAAAAAGTTTCTAAAGTTACTTTCAAAACCAAGAAACATAACAGCTCCCTGTGCTGTCATTATCAACCAAAGATTTTATCTTAAAAGAGACTGGAAGAAAATTTTCTTAACAATTATTCAAAACTCTGCTTTTAAGATACAATAAAAGTTATGAAAACAGAATTTGCACATGAAATTTTACAGAGCTGTGAAAAATTAAACCACATGGGAAATAGCCAAAAGAAATGTTTTATACATTGTGTGTACATTTGTGCATATGCTCCGAAACCCAGCACACTCAGTACCAGCCAAGAAGCTTGCGTGCTACAAGGAAGGATTTATGAAAGTAAAGTCAGGCCTCTCTTGAGGTTGGGAAAGAATATGCTGCTCCAATGTGCACCCTTTCTGTTTCATCAGCTTTTGGATTCCATGCCAACATTAATTCACACACCCCAGGATGCACAGAGACACCAAAACATGTGGTCTGAGAATAATCACTGCATCAGAGATTGACATAAAGGACAATATTTGTCTGACAGAAGAACAGGGAGTGAACAAAGTGCTGACACACAGACTCAAAGCCACACAAGGAAAAACCTTGAGTCTGCAATCACCACCCTTCGCATCTTGTTGTTGCCACTCCCAAAAAATGAGCAGAGACACTCCATGTTCTCATTGCTACTGCTTCCCAGATACAGGCATTTCAACAGTGCCTATGGGATTTGAGGTAACCAAATTCTATCACTTTGCTAATCTAATGTTTAAGAATTTAACTCTTGGAAATATAATTACATCCAATACCCTGTCCTGCTTCGTTCCTGCTGCAAACAGGGGTATTGCAATTTTAAAAGCATGTGCCTTCCCAACATTGCTTTCTAAGGATGTACAAGCAAATCTCCCCTCACTATGCACAAGGTGGAGGAGAATCATAGAATGGCTGGGGTTGGAAGGGACCTTAAAGATCATCTCATTCCAACCTCCTGCCATGGACAGGAGCACCTTCCACTATCCCAGGTTGCTCAGAACCCCATCCAACCCAGCCTTGAACAATTCCAGGGAAGGGGCATCCACAGCTTCTCTGATCAACCTCACTGTGCGGAATTTCACAGCCATGCAAGTGATTTGCAGCAAAACCAGGAAGGGCAGCCAGGTTTGTTGGCTGGCAGAGAGAGGAGCTGGGAACAGCCTGTTTGCTGCTCTTCTATTCTGTACTGAGCCATGGCAGAGGTCCTGTGCTAGGCCAGAACAAGGCAAGGCATTGTAAGGTTTCATTACATTTCATTTATTCTTCTAAAGCATATCTCCAATTAATACAGAATTATGCTTTCTTTTTAAAAGCATAGACAGAAGGTGCACAGTTCATAAATCCTAAAACGTTCAAAGATACAGCCCTATTTAATTACCATAGAACCACAAAGGAAAGATTCTTAAAATCTTCTAACTGAAAGGGTTATTGCTATAATTTCAAGGGCAACAACTTAATGCGAACTCTCCACTGAAGATGCCAACCATACTGAAAACTAGAAATAAAAACAGCTTATAGCAATGAAGAGCAAGGCAAACAAAGGATATAACCACATAGCACAGAGCAAGGAAACAGAACAGATAATTTTAAAAATCCTGCAGGATAAAGGGTAGACCTTGAGGAGCATCTAAAAAGAAAACAGCATTTCAGCTGTGATTTCAGGATCTAAATCAGTAGGATACCAATCTAACTAGCAAGTGGCAATGTTCTTGAGGCAGGCATTGCTAGGCTTACCACCATCACTCTGTCCATCAGCAATGAAAGTTTCATAGATAAGCTCTCAGGTCTTCCCAACTTTCTCTGCAGTAACTGCCTTAATATTATTATTATTATCATGAATATCATCATCCTTATGAACAGAAACTGTGTTGGAAACTGTGTTGTTTTGGCTGTACTTGTTGGACACAAAACTCTCGGTTTCTGTTATGTACAGACTTAGGTAAGGGATGTTTCCAATTTCTGTCTTCAAACTTTCAACAGTTTCTCCTAGGCAGAGCTCTTTCTCCCAAGAAAGATGACTTTACAACAGCACTGCTGTAAATTAATGGTCAGTTCTGACAAAAGGGGACAGAAATGTTTAGGATTCTCACTCTTGCTTACACTTTATAGACAAAACATTTGACATGGAGATGGAAAGATGATGACTGCACTGAGTGTAGGTTATAGTAAACTCTACTGCTTGTCCAGACAGCTGCATGTTGCACAGCTTGAATGCAGGATCTCAGCCACGAATTCTGTCACTCAGTCACTGCTGATGGAAGTGCTGTGCTATAATTTTCCTATATTTCAGCAGCATCTAGAAACACCAGATGTGGTTAAAGTCCTGTGAGATTACACTGAACACAGTCCTTTTGTAAAAGACCAGTTGCCTTCACTCAGCTGCCCAGGATTGGGTGACGTGTAGTGTGAAAGTTGCTCTTTCCCTCGGGGACTCGCTGCTCAGGAAAACATTCCTTGGTTTTGTTCTTTCTTCCTATTTTTTTTTTTCCTAATTAGAAGGGAAACCAAGTCATGGTACACAATTTTCTAAGATTCAACAGAAATAAACCCCTGATTTTCTGAGGCTGAGGCCACTGTTTAACCCTGTTGTAGATAACCGGCCCTCCCTCCTTCAGCTCTGGCACAGCCAGGCATTCCCTCAGCTGCAAACCCCTGGAGCAGTGATCAGTAGTGCCAGTCCCTGCTGGAGCAGTGGTAAGAGGTGCCCATCTCCCCAGGTCAGCTGTGCTTGGTGCTCACTGTGCATTTCAGCATTTCAGCTGCAGCATCCTGCAAGATGTTCAGGGTACAAGCCTTGCTCACAGCACTAAGTGCTTGTGCTCAGGATCCCAAAATTGCTTCTCAAATATACTGGGAATTTTTTCAGGGAGTTAAATAACAGGTTTACCTTGTATCCAGCCTTCTCTGACACCCACAGAGAAAAGGATTTTTACAGCACACCTGATCTACAATCACAAAGACAATTTAAACAGCTGGAGAAAATGAAGGAGCCTATGCCTTATAAGGAAAAGTCTTTTCCTTGGAATGATTCAGCATCCTGAGCTCAGTACTGATGAAATACCACCCTTCACCATTCCCCCTTTTAGTCCCACTTCTGAATGCCTCCTATTTAATACTCTCACTGCTATATTTGGGAGCCATGGGTTAGGCTGTGCCCTGCTAGCCAATATACAGCACAGCCATCATGAAGTCCAATTAATAAAAATGTGGGAGTTCTTAACTGGTTTTGGAAGCAGAGGTGCTAGAAATTTATCTGTTAATGAATGAAAATTAAATATCTTTTCCTTTACTCCTATAATTGGGACCATAAAAAAATTTCATCCTCATAAGAACTGCACAAGACCATCTTAATTTCACATCAAGGATGCCCCAGCCTCTGGAAGATCCTTATTTTATTTCCTTCCTATCTGATGTTCTGTTGTCTCTCTTCATGACAAAAGCACAAAGCCCATTACTAAATTGCTGAGAGCAGCATGATTATTTGTACTCCTATAATTTGTCATGTACAAGGGGAAGATTTGCCATCATGTTAAGTTATGGCTTTCTCATAACTACTTGCCACAGCCAGCAGAAGATTACTTGAAAGAAATTATTTCAAGACACCAAATAAAAATTACTTGCTTTTGCTCTGATAATTTTTCAGCTTTCCTTTTCTGTAGAGAGCAGTAGGAGAACTGTCTTGGTGTGCAAACATGGAGCCCAAATTTATCTGTTTATATACATCCTGCTTCCTAGATGTGCAGGGTGCAAACATACATAATATATATGGGTCAAGTTTGATTGCTTAGGAAGGAGGCAATAATGCAGGACTAATTATTTTCCTGACCTGATGGGTAATATTTTATTTAGCTCCACTCTAGGGAAGCTAAACTAGATGGTGGGAAAGAGAAATGTATTCTCAAAGGAATATGCCAGTTTATGCAGCACCTTTGATTTTTGCATATACTCGATGATTGAGATAATTTTAAAATATTATTTATTCATTATGTTTTTATTTGTACCCCCAATGTAAAGGTTACATTTTTCTATTCCCCTCCCCATATTTGTTACTGTTGCATTTTTCAAACCATTTACTGTCTGAAGGGTAAGTAGAATGACACTGCTCATAATGTGCAAATAAATGTGAAATAAGCTAGTCAGCTCAAGTGGAATGAATTACTGTCACTGGTAAAATAAGGCAAGAGGGAACAGCTGCCTTGGGAGCTAAAAAAGACTCCAGCAGGTACTGCTATTGAGCGACTGGAATAACACTTACTATGATTTATCAAAGACCACTTGAAAGCACTTCTGAGGCATTAAATAGGCATGAAAAGAGGCTTTAGTGGCAACAGGACTATGCCAGAACTGAGTGATTAGGAGACTCAAAAGCTTGACCCTAACTCGCAGCCTGTGAACAAGGGATGCCAAAAATCTTCAAAGATGCTGGAAGAAAATGGAGGGTACAGTCAATTTTGAAGAGATGACCACAGAGCTACTGGGTCCTATTACAAAAAGCTGATAGCATGACTATGGAGGAAGGAAAAAAACCCAGACTATGATTAGTACCACAGCACTGCACCAGCCCTCCAGAAAATAGCTTTGTGTAGGAATAATCTCACAAATGAAAGGAAATACTTTCAATATTTTCAGCTGCAACATCCCTTTGGTCAAAGACAATTATCTGCCTCCCAGTTTTCACTGCTACTCTGCAATTCCAGCAATGCCTTTGTGGCAGGGGCTGGCACAGTGGGAGCACAGGCACCAATGCTGCCTCTGCCGGGCCCCTGCAGTGACAAAACTTCAGCTGGCACAGACCAAGGTCATGCTCCAGGTCTCACCTGTCTCAGCCTCAGACTGCTGGCGAGAACAAAGTGTTTTGATGTTTGGCAAGCTTTTGAGGATAATCCTGCTCCACAAAGTAGATCCCATGTTGTAAGGACTGGAGGATGGAGTAGCCCAGTGACAGCAGCAGCCTTTCCCTCCAGCTGACCTGGCAGCAAAGGTCAGGAAGGGAACATTCCAGTGTGCCCAGGGGCAGGGCAAGGACTTCTCTGCCCAACACGAGGCAGTGCTTTGCAAGCCCCACGCTACTCCTGGAGCCTTGCGGCACCTGCTGTTTCAGCCATCATCAAGAGGGGCATTTGTACCCATTTAACACTACATTTTCTTCACAGGAAAATAAGTCATTAAGCAAGTTACTATAGACAACATTTTAGAAAAGAAAACTTTAGTTGGTGGCAGAGTTCCCAGCTCCCTCTCTCATCTTCAGAAGAATGGCCACCTAGAGACTGTAGTGGGTGGGGACAAGCGTTAATGGAGAGCTCTGAGGTAGATGGGGAAGTACAGTTTTTCTTACACTGCCTAATAAACTACATTTCACCATCCAACTTTATGATTTTCTGCAAAAAATAGACCTCTCCCTACTTCTCTGCAAAGATTTAATAGCAGCAAGTTGTAAAATAGTCTCACATTACTGAGACTTCATTATTTTCACAAAATATACTACTGTCATCTTCTTGCCCATTATGAAGTGTTATCATAAAGCAAATCTCCTAAAGTCATTAGTATGAATTAGTGAATATCTTCTGTCTGTTAAAGACAATTGTTGCTATCCTGAATCTTAAAGAACTAAACCCCATCACCATTGTGCCTGAAACCAAACAATGCTTGAAAAATACATCAAACAAATGCTGATACTGCAATGCTCAAGGCCCATAGCATTTCTTTACATTCCCAGGAAGTTCTCAGAGAGAGACATCAGTTGTAATACAGCAATAATGGCACTGAAGATTTATCACAGTTTTATCCATAAATAGTCCTAAATTGCACAAAACCAAAATAACCATGAGGTCATCTTTCCATGGCTGGCACAACAAAGGCAAAATAAAATGACCACTCTCCTGTTTAAACACTGGGGAAGGCACCAGGATGGGGCAGAAGACCCTCCATTACTTTGTTCTACCCAGGAACTTGCTGCTGGGATGCAAACCAGTCAGCAGTGTGTGGTGTGAGTGCTCTGAAGCTGCAGATGTGCTGCAAGGTCCCACTGGCACAGAGAGGCAAGGGACATGGGAGATTTGTACAGTCACGAGGCAAGAGATGTGACAGAACTTGGTTTCTCTCCTCTGAGAAATCTGTTCAAAGAATTTATTTCCCATAAGTGTCTAAGTTGAGAAATAGGAGACATCACTATGCAGTGTAGGTCAGTTTTATTTCCCCAGATGAGACATGTCTGTACAACTGCACACGCACAGACAGGACACTGTGAAGTCAGGACCTAACGCTCCTTGAAAAGCAGCTGATCTTCAAAACCCTTCATATAATTGTAATATACCTCAGAGTCCTTCCCCTATAGCATTATCAGAGCTTTGACAGAAAGAGTTAGGCCCAAAATCACTGATAAAACAGTGCCAACAAAGGTTGCCAGCCATTCTAGCAGACCACGATTTCTGGGAACATCTAGGAGTCCCCAGCTGTCTGTGCTGCTGTGAGGGTGCAGAGAGGTTTCTCTGGAAGAGGAACACAACCACTGAGCTGTCCTGTGGGATCACTGTCTCCAAGTACTCTGGAGAACAGCTTAAGGAGAGATAATTTTTTCGACGCTTCTTTTTTTCTGACATCTGCTTTCTAAACACAACGCAGTTCAAAGGCCATGCCAGTGCTGCTGGAACCAGGAGCTGCTTTAAACCACTGTGTGCCTGTCTGACAGAAATACCTGAAAATAACATATTATTTCTCCAGCAACAACCATGATTTTAAAAAGTTAATTATGATGCTCCTTGAGAGGTTAACTAAAATAGGTAAATTAGTTGTATCTCCAGCTGATTGTGACAGGTAGGAAGAGCTTCACAACATGCACAGCTTTAGTTACAACATCTCTGGAAAAGTCCTCAGGGATTTAGAACAATGAAACTGTAATTTAGCCAGTCAGTCACAAAGAGCCATAAACAGATTCATAGAGACACTTCTGTAAGCACAGCTCCTTGTATATTTTATGAGGGAAGCACTATCTGCCTTCCCTCTCCTTCCCTGATCTTTCTTTTCCCTATACATCAGCCTCAAAAACAAAACAATGCAAGTGCTGAGGAAAAAAAAAAAAAAAGAGAGAGAGACTTTATCTACATGGCATTGCTCAGATCTTATAATAAATATAATTCTCCATGCAATTATTTATTTTCAAAGAAAATCCTTGTTTTCAAAAATACGAAAGATGCCATCAGTTGTTTTACTTCAAGGTTTGCAAGTTTCAACTAACAAAACTAAAGAGTTGATACAAAGTCTTTGATGACAGCACTTTGGTTTCCTTGCTATAATTGCTTTTCATCGCACGGGAGCTAATTCATATAACAAGAGGCATTGTTTATATGCCACAGCATTTTGCTTGTTATGGCAAATAATTCTCTCCTTCCCTCATCTTTCAAAAGTCTAAGCTTCCAAGAATGTACATAGATTTTGTAGGACTGGCTGGATAAGGATTAGCCAGGAGACATGCATGCAGATATCGCCCACAGACCCTGCAAAGGTTTACTTCAATATCAGCTTAGCTGAGCAGCAATAGCAATTAGAATGGGTCTGAACTGGTGAGACAAACTTGAAATGATTCTCTGCAAACCCCTGTAATTAGATCACCAACAGCGGTTTAGCCCTGCTGACCCTTCGCCGAAATAATAGTGATTCCAACTGAAAAGGCTTCAGTCCCAGAAGAAATATGACAAAAAGCACATCATCAAGTATCCACATCGGGGAATGAAGCATTATTTGACTATTATTC
>JAHLSL010000036.1:7282262-7337262 GCA_025920805.1 Petroica traversi | reverse complement strand
CCAGTGGCAATTGCTACCACACCCATACAGACTGTATGTGGTTGGACTATGCTATACATTCAGTGGTTTCATTTCAAGGCAAAGAAACTAATATGGCATTCAAAGATGAAAACAAAAGCATTCTAGACTAGTATATATTCTTTTTTTTTAATATATTTCAAAACATAAATGCATATATTTTCCTAAAATGTTTTGACGTACAAATTTTGAGTAAAATCAATAAAATCTGCAGGCAAGACCGGGTTCACACAGGGTGCTGATCCCTAATCCAAGCAAAAAAATTAGTCTTTTCCTTTATCAACTCTGGTGGCATTCTTTGCTTTCTAAAGAAATGGCATGGATTGCACACTGTGCTGTTTTTTCTGTTTCTATCCTCTGTTTTTTATCCGGATTCTTTTCCTCAAGGCTCTGTAGGGAGTCCCTACAAGTGATCAATATAAATTCATCCCATCCCACAATTCACACTCAAATTTTGTGATTTGGAGCAAGTCATCTTTCACCCTCAAGTTTCCATCACTTGTTCTTTGATTTTCTTCCTTTCTGGTTTCCTACTTTGGTTTAGGATCTCTCAGTAGCTTTGCACAGCTCTTCCAGAAAACAGAATGATCTCATTTTATACCCCTTACAGCAAAACTGAAATTCAATAAATCCTTGCAGATCTGGTGCCTTTATTCACACATTTGTATCCCTATTAAATGCTGCCTAATAAATTCTGCATCATAAAAAATTAAGGTCGGAAATGGAGGGAAGAGGAACTGTGTGGCACTTCTGAAAAATCTAACCAATCTAGATGATGGGAAAGCATGATGGAATAGAAAGAAGGTGAAGACAAACTGCTGCTTCCCTTGAATTTATTGGAAAAGTAACAGCTAAGTCAATTCCAGCAATGCAGGAATCCACAAGAGGAGTGGAAAGGAAAAGACATCAAATTTTCTGGGTTAAAGCAGGGAGGAATAAATACAATATCATAGTAAAACAACCTAGCATAATGACTTTAGGTATGGTATTTACTCCTTGTTCTGTCTCTGGGGAAAGAAAAAAACCAATAACATAGAACTCAAGGGAATAGAAAGTACAAGAAAAAATAGAGGAAAAGAAAGATATTGGTATGTGGAGAGGTGAGTTTGAACAGGAAACTAAAGTGCTGAAGACACTGAAAACCAAACAGCAGCACAGCAAAATCTTGCAGTGCAAGAGTTCATCATCCCCTTAGAACAAGGAATTTTCTCCAAGTCTTTGCCCATCTCTGAGCCCCTGTGGCCAGAGCCCCCACGTAGTGTGGCAAATCACCACAGCCAACACCACAGCAAAGAGCCACTGGTGCTCCCAATCCCTTCCTCCCTGCACTCAGAGCTTCCATCAGCTGCTCCCAAACTGCACTTTCAGGGATGCTGGCTGTTAATGTAACCCACCCTTGCTGGACTCGGTGTAATTTTTGATTTGTAAAATGTCACTGCACACAGGCAGCTGCTGCTACAAATACAGGCACCAAGCAGTGCTACAGCAGAGCCAGACACCCCCGAGCAGTCACACACATGCCACCCCTGTGAGGACAGGAGACACCCACCAGAGCTGTGCCATGCCCAGCTGGCCTGAGGGGGGCAACTCAGGCACTCCAAGCTCACAAAACATTTACAACTCCACTTTGAATTTATTTTCTCATGCCCAAAAAGAGGGCATACCTAAACCTAAACAAGATCTAAAGACACCACAGTGTAAGGAAACCAACCAACACACACCCAAGTGTGTACAGCCATTCATTCACAAAGCAACTAAAATAAAAATGACTGCATTTAGCAGTGGCAGAAGCACTACGAGCCAGGCTACAGCATCAATGAGCTCTATTCACTGCAGCCCTTCATTATGTATCACTCAGAGAAATCCTGCTGTTTTCTCTGTTTGCAAGCAAGCCTCAAGCCTTTTCTCAGCAGCTGTCACTTGGTTCACAAAAAAAAAAGCCTCTCAGCACCATGGCGATTAAATACCATTATAACTTTCCTCCTTCTGCATACTACAGTAGGCAATCAATATGGGCTTACATTTTATGAGACAAGGAGTTAACTTGTTCAATTACGGTGCAGACAGCTCTATTCTTTTGTAACAAGTAATCTGGGTAGGGAAATCGATACTGACAGGCCCGATGCACGCCAGCTAATTTCATATTATCCTCAGCCAATCAGGTACCTGCGAATAATAGAGTTGTTGTTACAGTTCATTATGGGGAGGTGGGATCAATATCGGTACAATAAGAGGATTGGCAATGCATCTGCTGCATAAGTAACCCTGAAGGGAAAGCAGGTCCCACCAGTGCAGCCGGCACACTCGCATTTACATAGCCAGGGAAAACAAAAGTGCCGGGGAGGTCCCTGCTCCCTGACCTACAATTAAAGATGAAAACACCCCAGAATTGGAGCAGGATAAACAAACCTCCCTCGCCTACTGCCAGGATAAAACAGAGACGGGGCAAAGTTGAAGAAAATGTTAATAGCAGATTAAAAGACGTGCATATGCTTCGTAAAATGAGATAACACATGCACGGCTAAATGAACCAGAAACAATCTATTATTTTTTGAAGCATTACATTAATATACAATGTATGTTTGACAAAATGCAAGGCAGAAAGGGGAAAACATGCAGTCCTATCCTGATGAGGATTATATACATTTTATACACATGATATTTCATGGAGCATGTTTTCTTTGATGATGTAAAGTCCTACCATTTATTATGCAGAGTGTGCAAATGGGGCACAAGAAAAATGAGAGATTCTGGTATTCAAATTAGGGGTTAAAGAGACAATTCTGTGTTTCTGTTTAAAACAGCTTGGAAGTAACAGTGTGCTCATTTTTTAGTTGGTTAAGAAATACAAGTGGAAGAACAATATTTTAAAAATGCTAACTCTTGGTGGGTGGGAAAGAAAAAAGAACTATTTATTTTGAAAGTGTTGTGTTTCTTTAGGTAACAAAAAATTAGCTTTTTCTTGTGCCCAATCACAGAAGAGATACCAGAAGTATCCTGGAAGTGAACACTTACATCTAATATTTTCATACATTATTTTCCCCTTAATAGGTACCTAATTTGACACAACACAAGTTTTGATTTCAGAGGAAGCAAAAGCTTGTAATCTTAATTGACACAGAGTAGAGATGGAGCTCTCCATGAAACCCTTCTGCCACCTTTAAATCTGGCAGAAGTTTGGTTGGCTTCCCAGGGACAAAGATCTGCCTGAGCTGCATAAAACCACATCCCAGTCTGGGAAAGATTTTTCAAAACATAAGCTTTATCACAGTGAAAAATAGTACATACCAGGACAAGCAGACACTGACCCCAATTTCAAAAGTATGCTCCGAGGATCAAAGTACAAGGGCTTAAGTGTAACAAGGTCCCCCAAATGGAATGTAAAAACAGAGGGCATCTAGGAGACATAAACTTTAAAATAAAAGACTTTCTCCTGTGTACTAATTGCGTGTTTGTTTTCAATCATCTACATTTCTCTATTTACACTTTCCAGCTTTTACCTTCTAAAAGAAGTGTAAATAAATTCAGTGATTTCAACAGTCTCTAGTGGACATTTATCTACCTAAAACCCAAACAAACCACCACATAATCTGATACATTTCAGCCTGACCATCCATTTTACTCCTGAAAGGCGCATGGACAGGGATATTTGCACACCAAAATTAGGCTGTGTTGGCATGGCTGGGCAGAGCAGCTATTCCAGCTCTCATTTGGTGCTCTAATACTTTTCATCAATTTTGGAAAACCAAAATATTCATCAGTTTAATACCTCCCCTCTGCTTGTACTTCCTCCAAAATGCTGGATGGGTTACGAAAGTGTCATTAATACTAATGACCCTTTCAAACCAGCCTTGAAAGAACAAGTATTTTGTTAACTCTGCAATTCCTGTTAACACATTATAGCCTTTGGAATAGATTACTTGTGGCCTAATTTCATTCATTATTTATCCTGGGCATTTTTGAAGTCCATTAATTATTTTTCATCAAATGCAAAACCAGGCGTAGGGGCAGGGAGAGGGTGAGCACTCATGTACATGCTGGATTCACACCCCACAATCTTAACTCTTACCAGCAATTGATGCAATAAACACGGACAATGGGGAAGATTTTATGCACCAGTAACATGGGTCAAAGCCATCAAAAAGGAATTGGAGAAGCCTCACTCCTAACAGAATTGATATTACTTATGTCAAAGAAACCAGCTCTGTTTTCTGTGCCATGGGGTCAAAACAGCTGCCATCAAACTTCATGTCTGCAAAATAGCATGGTCTGGAAGATACCTTGGAAGGAGCTACATTTAAACATCAGAGGAAAGAGTCCTCAGCTGTGTGACACCCCCATCCACTGCTGACGTCAAGCCATCATCATTTTATTTGCCTCCCATGTCAAAATACTGCACAGAATTCAAAGTAATATGCATAGAAATACACCCAAACATTTTTAAATTACAACTTATTAACATGGAAAAAGCGCAGAGGTCACAGAAGAAAGGAATTGCATACTCTCTGAATTCTCAGCTACCTTAACCGGTAAGGTGGCAGAGCAGAGAATATGTGAGAGTGATCAGCAGATTTTTATCTATCCTCATGCACTCTAGAGTAAAAGTAAATCAATGTATATTAGCTGGGAGCTACCAGTAGCAGCCAGACTCAGTCTCTCTAGTGCTCTGGAAGTTGTAAGAAAGAAATATGTGCATTTCTCAGTAAGGGATAAACGGCTCTAACTTATCCTCAGAGAGCCCTCCTATGTATCACTGTTACTATTCTCCTGATAGATGCTCATTTCTTACAGTAGAGTGTCATAAATATGGACTAAATTTTATATCATATCTCCCAGGTGACCATCCTTTCAAATTGAAAATCATTAGAGCTCTTCAAAACCTAGTACAATTAATAGAAGGGTTAAACAAGGTTTTGTTTCAAATCCTTAAAATCTGTGGATCTGGAACACTAGAAGAGTGCTTCCCCCACCCTGTAAACTCTCTGGGTGTCTGCAGTAGCAAGATTTTTTTTTTTTTGTCTTTAAACAGGCTGAATGCTCAAATCATTTATCCACCAGAAACTGAGCAGCAAACAGCCAGACAGAGTTAATTTTTCAGAGACAGAAAAACAGGGCAGTATTGCAGAAGATTCATCTCCCATAACATACTGTGCAGTCTTCCCAAATCCTTCATGGTGGAGGAGAACACAGGGTCTCAGAGCTCAGCACATTTCAGACCAGCTCATTTGGCAACCACAGCTCCAGACAAGCCTTTGTGGATTCTGCTTATCCCTTGGTAAAATAAAGATGATAATTACCCTCTTTTCATTTGATTCTCATAAAATTCAGCTTTACAATTGCTCCTGACAAAGGCACCTGCTGTGATTCTTGCAACCAAAGCAACAATTGATGCATTTATATAACGAGGTGCCGTATAAAACATTAGAGTGAAGTGATAGCTTCGTATCTCCAGCTACGGGTACTGTGCATAACTATTTCTAACAAGCAGCTATTCCATTTAACAGCTACTAAATCCTTGGGTATATTTATTAAAAGGCACTGAGCAATTCACTTTTAATTACTTCATAGAAGAAACAGAAGTAGTAGTGGAGGAAGAGTTAAATACGGTACTAAAAGGAAGAAGTTACAACTAATCACAATTAAGAGGAAGTCCCAGGCTATTTAAATGCTACAATCCAATTATATCAGGTAAAATGAATTACTCCTTTAATGCTGACTTTATATGAAGATACCTTCTTATTGCTCTCATTAATAATCATCAGACATCATTTTAGCCCATATTGGCTGCAATAACATTTCTATTAGCATCATGGTGTAGCAGAGCTGACAATTAAAATAAAAAATAAATCAAACCCAGAACTGAATAAATGTAATTATAGTTCAGAAAAGAGCTTTTATGACTATTTGATTAGTCAACTGAACATTACTTATCTTTTAAATCTTAAATTTCAGTTAAATGAAATTCTAGACTTCTTATTACAGTAGTCCCTGAAAAACTAAGATACGGGCAGCAGATGCTTCCAAGAGTTATTTAGCTGCCTTAGTACCAATATGCAATATGTTACTTGAGATGCATTAAGTAAAATAGACTTAATAGGCCTGCAAACCACCAGAACAGAAGAAATTACAGGGGACATTTAAAAACCCCCAACCAACCAGCCCCACACAACACCACACACATACAACGAAACTCAAAAAGCATCTGCTGAAGATCAAAGCAATCAGCCTACTTCAGTTGCTCTCCACTGGACTCCAAACACCTTTTTATGCTTGGAAGCCTTTCCATGATAAACAAACTACGTGCACAAAAAAAATCATACATTCTTAGCTATATTGCCATGGTCCAGCCCATAAAAACAGGACCAGGGAGCTTCTGGCTCAGCAGAATTTCATGGCATATAAATAGGAGGTACAGAACTGGGGGCAGAATTTGTGCTACACAGTGACTTGTTCATAACAGACACCAACACGTTCTATGTAAAAACCAACTGCACCTAAAAGGGCCAGCACTGGCTGTTCCAGAGGGGTGAGAGTTTATTTATGGGCAAAGAGTAAATAATTGTTGTGGCTTACCTAGAGCAGCACATGGAATACTGCCAGTCCCAGGCAGCTCAAAGGGATGTGCAAATGTTTGGAAACTTATAAAACAAATATTTGATCAAATAGGCATCACTATCAAATTTTCTCCAGGAATGTGCAGAATTTTTACTCCCAGTCTTGAATGTTTGATGCTGAGAAGTTTTAACTCATTTACACAACAAAACATGCAGAACTTTTCTTTTCCTTTTTTCTAAAAAGAGCAGGGGGAAGGTATTTTGATAAGAATTTCTATATATTCAAGTTTTTCATCCTACGCTGAAAACTCCTATTTTAAACTTCTCAACTTCAAGAGTTTTATCTAGGGCTCTAGTACCCATAGCTGCAGACCACTGCAACCATTATATTCTCATATTTTCATCTTTTATACCAAGACACCTTTACTAAATCCTCATTTGAAAGTAAACTTCCACTCTCCCCCAGGGGTAAAAAAACAACTTCAGTTGAAGAAGCAATTACAGTTTTGTTTTCTGAAAAGTTACCAAGCAACAAAAAATAATCCAAAACACAAAAGTTTTTCTGCATTTCCAGGAAACTAAGCTGCAATTCAATATAAATAGAATTTATAAATCATAAATACATACTATTGGTATAAATTTTTGAGATAAATCACTAAGAAGCCCTATTATCCCCCAACTCCCACAGATCTTTCAATGAAAATTGGTGTTCCCACTCCCCTTTCAACAGCTTTCACAACCCTCCATCATCACCAGACCTGGAAACAGGAGGTACTAATTTATCATACAAGTTATTCATCTCATTAAAACAAAACAGTTTTATAATGAAAACTCAAGTAGAAGCAACTGAATTACAAAAGGATGACAGGTGTATCCAATCTGAAAACACTGGATCCACATCTGCCTCTGGGTGTGATATCCTTTAAATTCAGGTGTTCTTGGATTAAAACTTCAAAGTCACATTTCTACCTTGCATGCACCAGTGCAGGGGAGTCAGTGATGCTGGGGACTTCAAACACCACTCCTGGGACAGATGCCCACTAGAAGAGTTACACAGCCCAGCCTTGGTAGAGCTGCTGTTTGGGGGAAGAAACTTAAAAATGTGTATCCAACTACTAAGTACTATCCAGAATACTTCTTACAGGAGCTCTGCTTCCAAATTGCAAAGGCAGAGCTTCAAAATTCATTTCAAGCATCAAGATAAAACTTTGTACTGGATCTCACTCAACCAACCTGGCTCCCTTTTACTGCCTTTGGGATTCAAGCGCTTACCAGTCCTGGAAACACCAGAATATTCCTTCAGTGGATGGGCTGTCATCAGGCAGCATCCCAACTGTTACTATTTAAAAATAAGTTTTGATCTCTAAGAAGAAATGAGGAAGCCTGGATCATGCAGGAGGAGTTTTCTGGGTCTGTTCTACAGTCAGCCAGCAGCAAATGCTGGACTCCTGCCTTGGGGGAGCTTAGTATCAAGTCAAAAATTGACACAATAACTTGCACATTTTAAAAAGCAAGATATCACTTCTAGAACTGCCTGCCTCTAGCTCCTTAGCACTGCACTTCACATTCTTTTTTTTTCTTTCTTTTTTTTTTTTTTTAAGGGACTTTATTATGCTGACAAAATACAGTTCAAAACCCTGTGACACTGAGCCAGGCCACCCACTGACCCCCACACTACAGATCAGGTCAGAAGAATCTGATTGCCAGTTCTCAACAGCCATCTCCTCAGGACTGAACAAACTGCTGCAAGTTTCAGTTTACAGTAGCTCGAGTTTTACTGAAAGTGTCAGTGCTTTTGACAGCAGGGCTGCCACAGTGGAATCACGGTGCTGCCCCCTAAACTCCTTTAGATCCCTTTGAAATTCCAGAGCAGATCAATTTCTCTTGGTACTTAACACTCTATTATATCATACTGCTTTTGTTTTCAAAACTCCACTACCTTCATCACTAAAAAACTTTCCAATTTCTTTTGGAAATGTTCAAATTCCCATTAAAAGTCCTGATTCCTCTGTAATAAAAATATGAGTTAGAAATATCCAATACAGTAATTTCTGGACTACTCGTGCATGGATTTGAAACATCTCTAGATAATTTGTTTTGTATTCTACTGTTCTCCAGTGCCTTTTAGAGAGGAAAAAAAAAGGTTTCGTTTCAATATAGAGAATTCTGTAAATCCTTGTGGCTTTGACTGTTGATTATTTTATAAAGCCACAGAGAACAGTTTACAAGGAGCCAAGTGGGTAATCATTATTCCCCATCAGCAATGAGCTGTGACTTGTGTAAATTGCATAATAAATTAGGTATTTTAAGATAAATGAATTTACAATAAACAATCACAGACTGAAAAGCCCTACTTCTTGTCTCCAAAGGCACAAGCTCTGGTTAAATCAGCCACAGGTAGTTAAGTGATTATAAACTGTAAAAATAAATCAACCTGATATAATTGCTCCAAGGAAAAAATTACCAACATATTTAAAATTTCAGCAGTGCACCTTTTCCCATATCCATTTGGCATTATCTAATTACCTTCACATTTCATTTCCATCAGTGATATGACCTGTATTTTCCTTTTATAACTGTCAGGGAGGGGGCTGGAGAGTGGAGTGGAGGACCACAGTGATAAATCAAGCTCACCATTAGGACCGAAATGGCTCATCGCTGCAGCTCTAAATCCAGGATTTATAAAGATGTCTAGGCCATATAGCACACTTGTGGACACCATAATAAATTCATGAGCACATTGCCAAGGCAAACCACTTCATTATGTGGCAGGCTGCTGGCCATTAATCTAGCAGAGAGAGATTCCTGGGAAACTGAGACTGCTTGGAAATTTATGCAGGCCTAAAGTTACCCATTTCATTATGGATTTAATCTGCTCTTTCTGCCAGAGTGCATGAAAGGTTTTTACAGTTTAGATCAAGTGCTTGTAACTCCCTATTTTATATTATTTCTTCAACAATAATGTCCTAATTTTCCTCTCAAAAACTATTCAAACTGAATGCCTTCACGCTTGCCTTCCTCTAATATTACACTAGATAAAATATTTATACAATCAATTGACAAAGAGCAATTTTTTTCCCTTAAATGTTCCATTAACATGTAAATTTTCATATGATCTTTATCTCATAGAAAAAATGTGCTTAGCAATGCCCACCTTCTTCCAGGCAGTTAACCCTTTTGTTGACTGTAAAGAATCCAGATCAAAACAGATTCAGTGGCCTCATTTCTAAAGCCCCTAAAAAGGTCTTGTATTTAAATTATTATTCATTGAAAGAAGATGTAGCTCCTAAAGTAATTTATATGCTTTTTTGATGTCTCATTCTCTTCTTCTCATACATAGCACACAGACATCCATTTTAAGTCTAATTCCAGTAAGTATTTCGAATTATTATTTTCAACTTTATTAGAGAGTTCAATACATCCTTAATAGTGCAGAATATTCCAGATGACAAAGAGAATCTGACATAAAAAATGAGATTAACAGGACAAACTACAAAAGTAAAACTTATTTATGATGACTAATTGCAAATTAACATCTTCCGTAAATAAAGACTTCTTCACATTCCAAGTGACCCTGTTAATTTATGCTCACCATACTTACATTACAAAATGAAAAATTTAGGCAAAAATGGCTTCATAATTGAAAGACCAAAACCAGAAACTGGAATAAATAATATTTGAACAGAAAATAAAGAAACCAAAAAACTATTCCATTTTCTTTCAACTCAATTGAACTCTGATATGAAACACTTCTGTGGAATTAAACTGCTTATAAAAGTACTACAAAACAGCATTGGTCATTAATACACTGGGAATTACCTAATAGAGACACGCTGTAGAAAGGTGATGAGACCACAAAAAACAGAGACTAAACAATGCAAGGGACTAAACAATGCATTTGAACAGGTTCTGCAGAATTCCATCTTTTTCCCAGCAGAAAGGGAGATTCTGCACCAACCCAGGAGTTGGGCATAAAGCTACTTTTAATAATATTTTTAGTTTGCTAAAAGTGAAGAAAGTAAAAAATCTTACATATATAGTTAGCCTCAATCTAAAGCAAAAAAAAAATTTGGAATTGGCTGCCCAGACCTTACCTGTGGTCTATTACGTTCATAATCCCCAAATGACCACAGTGTTTTACAGACTGCTTCAGTATGGACACATTAGACCTCTGAGAACAGCCATGACCATCTCCAAACATTCCTAAAGGTACCTTATATACTGCTGACGTATTTTAGGAATGAGCAGTAATGACATCTTTCTAAGATAAGAAAATTACTTTTTGCTCTGCGGTCAGATCTTTCTCCGACTAATCAATCTACCTTGTACCTTGGGAAACAGTTCATATGAGTAACTAGGATGCAACAAACCTGAAGGAAATGACTTCTCAGAACTTCACTGCCAGTGAAAACAAAGCTACAATAAACACACATCTCAGCCACACGCAGGAGAATTCCCTCCTGGACACAACCACTCAGAAAACAAGAACTTTGAAAACGTTATATTTAGTTCATCTAATGAGTACTGCATAACTGGATGAAGTAACACTTCACAAAATAGACAATCGCACTGAAGACAAAGGTTCTTAAAGTATGAAGGAAGACACTCTCCCTCTTCAAGAAAAGAAAATACTTTTTAAAAAATCCCTGAAGCAAAATAATCACAATTTGCTTACAAGTCACTTAAGATTATTTCTGGCACACTAGTTATCCACTCCTTTCTCTACTTTTTTTTTTTCCCCCCCAAAAAGGCTTCCTTTATCAAAACTGGCACTAAGACCCAGACTCTTAAACACTTTGAGGGCCTTAGACCAAGATCCAACCCAATTCCAGGAGTCTCCCAGTCAATTTCAGTAACAGTTGAATTTTCTTGAAACACACAGCAAGTCCATCCATCACTCCCCTGAAACACCCACAGCAGGCAGCAAGTCCTCACTCCTTGTGTGCTGGTTTGCAGTCTCAGATGCCCAGATCCCACCAGAACACACCACCCTGCCTTTACAGCCATGACTCACTGAATTCACCCTGCTTTGGGACTTGTCACACAAAGCAGCAAACATTTTTGATGTTCTCAGTAACTTCAAGCCCAAGTTAAGCAAAAGGTCTTCCTTACAACACTTGTAACTCTTGTCTTCATCACTTTTATGGCTTTGGGACTAAGCTGTTACAAAGTCCTGTAACACTGTATTCTTCCTGGGACACACTAAGCAAACAAGCAGCTGATTTTCCACACCCAGTTTTTCAAGACTTTTCATGCATCTGGATATACAGTAAAAATAAATTTCCACCAGCAAGCTGAACAAAATCCAGGGTTTTAGCTGAACTCAATTGATTTAGGCCAATGCAAATACAGGAAACATAATACAGTTTAACAGCGCGAAAGCATATAAAACTTACAAAATGTTTCTGAAGGCAATGATCCATGCTGAAATGCCAAAAATAATATATCCAATAATACACACACAATTTTTTAATGTAAACACAACCCACATTTGTGTGTCTTAACTGGTATCACCAGCACTGCTTATTCCAGGTGCAGAGGAGCTCAGTGAGATTCTCTAATGTACGAAACATCAACAGTGAATTCCATCTGACTAAAGTGAAGTGCTTGGCAAAAAGTATTGCTTTAATACAGCCAACTCAATATAATTCATAGTCCCAGATAGGCAGGATCCTCAGTAATTCCTCAGTCTTACAAACTGAGAACACGCCTGTCACAACCAGACTGCTGCCAGAGTATGGAGACCAATTAAACGGAGGGCCAGGACTTGAGCACTCTTTCAAGTCCCTGGCAGCTCCGTGGGCTCAAGTGAAGGGATGGTATGATTATTTTAATGTGTTGGCTTGTGCCCAGCTCGTTCCTGGCTTGCCTGTTGGCTGTCACACTCTGCCTGGAGTGTGCTGGGCAGTGAGTTGGTACCCGGGACAGGAGAGCAGCCCTGGTGGGCACAGCTCTACTCCCCACATTGAGTGTGCTCGCAGGGAGCAGTTTAGAACAGGGCTGTGTCCTTCCAACCAGTGCATTTTGGAGGGAGGTTGGAAAATCTCTCACTCAAGTGGCCTGAATCATGAGCCCAGTGGGTTTGAGGGCTGTGGGTTTTGGCTGAGGCCTCAGCAGTGCTGCGTGCTCAAACCCATGTAGGACCTGCATGCAAAACACGAGTTCAGTTGATACTGACTGGTAGCTTTAGCTTCTTTGTTAAATATTGAATTCCAATAAGAATTGCAGCCAAAAGAATTTTAAAAACCACAGACTTTCAAAAGAAATAAGCAAAGTCAACTTAAAGTAGTTTTCTGACAGCAGTGTCTTAATTGCAGTCATCCCATCTAAACTGCTCCAGACAAAAAAACGCCATTTATAGAGATTACTACACAAAAAAATAAATACCAAATAAGAAGAGATAAAGTTCCTCTTTACAGAAGTCCTATCAACTGGCAAGAAGCCACTGAGCAGCTCCACAAAGAAGGCACCTCAGGCACTGCTTGCTTAGCCTGCACAAACTTCGGTGGAAAGAGAGAAGGAAAAAAAAAAAGGGATGATCAGACCTCCAAGGTGAAAGCTGCCAAATCTTTCTTACCAGGGGGTAGAAAACCATCCAAGTTTAAATACTTCATGTTCACTGAGAGCTGTGCCTTTAAACAGTTGGCACCACTGGTCCTTCAGGTTGCTGAAGTTAAACTGCACTGGCATTGCCAGAGCACAGCAGCAGCGCGTGCCAAGCTGAGTCTCTGAGCAGGCTGAGGAACCCGGAGCACATGGACACCACCACTGCCAGGAGCAGCACTGTGAGCCCACGGGACACTTCTAAGAGGGTAATGAAGCTACAAAAGAGGATTTCTCCCACAGCTTTAGGTAAATCCTGGAACAGAAGAAACAACCGTGTATATTAGGTAGATATATGTAACGTGAATGAATAGCATTACTGAGTAACAAAGTTTTTGCGTCAAAGGGATTTGAAATTTGCAGCAGATTCTGGGCTGCTGCAAAACAGTGTGATGCCACAACTACACATTGCTGCTCATGTTGCAATAAGGGCAGAATCCTGAAGCAATCCACAGATTAGCCCTGGAGTAATGCTCTATGAACTTTACAGGGGGGAAAGATAAAGTTATAAAATAATTACTGGGTCCATCAGCATAAAAATACATGTAGAAACAAACTAAGTTCAGTGAACTGGGAAACTAAAATTTTAATATATTTATAGTATTAATTATACAAAACATATTTTCCTTTATTTTTTTTCCTCTAATCTGAGGTTTAAAGAAGTCTTCTGTCCTGTCATAGTCAAAGATATATTTTACATCTTATCTATGAGGCAATAAGGCTCCCAAATGAATTCATGTACCATGTTACATCACAGACTCAGCTCACAAGGGTAATCCTTAAACTTACTGGGGCATGAGTGGGAATCTTTCATTCACCATAGTATAAAATTATTAGCTTTATCCCTGCAATATAGAAGTCCAAGCCTTCATCATGAACTTTTTTGGGTGCAGAAATGGCTTTTGAATTCATCCTGGTACTGCTTTTCTAACCGAGGCCCTGAAAGAGCTTTCTCCAAATCATACAGGGAAAACTGCCAGGATTCACCAGGCCACAAACAGCCATAACTCTTTCAACCAAACAAATCAAACCACCATTATAAGCACAATCTATGGATTTTATCTTTTGTTGCTAAATCTCATTTTCCTTGACTGGAAAGTGACTGGCCCCCCTCAAAGTTCTCCCTCTGCCTTCAGCCCTCTTCCACTCTCCACAGGCTTTTCCTGGGTTCCCCAGGCTGTGCTGGAATTCCAGTGCCAAGGATGGTGTAATGGCTGCATTTTCTTTTCCAAGGCCGCGGTGCCAGGAACTAACGATATGTGAAATGTTCCATCCCTGCAGGTTTTCCTGCTCAAACATTTTCTAAATAAATAAATAATTAAAAACAACAGCGTGCGCCACATTCGAGCCCTGAATTCCCGGAGCAGCTCAGGTCCTTAAACTGAATAATTTGCCTCAGCTTGCGCATTGCAAAACCCATTCAGCAAAAGATTATGGGCCTTTAAGTGCCATCCAGGCCTGAAATATGACTCTAGGGCTTTAGGATGTCAGAATTGAGAATTGCTAGTGAATATTCTGTTCTGGCAATACTAAAACTACAGTTATTTAGCAATATGGGAGCAGGCAAATGGGGGCAGGAGAGAAAAGGAATCTGACAGAAAGGAAAGACTATAACTTAGCAGAAACAGAGGTGCAGTTTTCATATGTGACCACATTAATTCTTTATGGAATAAAATGCATTTGTGAATCAAAAAGTGGATGCAGATTTATATTCCCACTTAAATCTGCCAAAAGCAAGTAAATGAATACTGAGAGCTCATTTTAGTTCAGGAAACAATTTATGAGGACACGTAGGTGGGTGCAGGTACTCTACTCGAGCAGTCTCAAGGGGAATCAGCAGCTGCTTCTGCTCTTCATGAGAAAGAATAAATAGACTAAACTGAAAATTAGCAACACCTCATTAAATGTAAAACCATCCACATATAAAGCAGCTAGGACTCAATCCTTAAAAAATTCAAAAGGTGCAGTGTAACATGAAAGCCAAAGGAGTTTTTGTCATCCCATCACAAATTATTTAGGCTTAGATTGTGGCATCAAGCCAAAGCTCAGAGATGGACCAGTTGTGAGTCACTTTCCCTGACAAAAGTTGCCTTCTGACCACAGGCTTTTTAGCCTTCTTCAGCTCTTCAAAACCTCCATCTCACATTCCTAAGTCCCCACCTCCCTCCCTGGTGCAAGTTTACATCTGTACTGAGAATCTGTCCCATGTACTGTGTGCAACCAGTGCTTAGGGATTATTAGCACTACTCCAGCTACTTCCAAAAAAGCCTGGATGCTCCCAGGAAAGGCTGGCAATGCTTTTGGGGCTCCTCCTATAGCTGCTCCTCCCTGGAGCCCAATTCAGGCCCCATAAATGCATCTATTTCCCAGCACAAACCAATTTCCGTGAGCATTGCATGTAAAAATGAAAATTTGGTACCAAGAAGTCTGCAACCAGCTGCAGCTTCTGCTCCTCTCTGCTCTCACTGCCTCACCTTCTCTCCTCTTTCCTACACACTAAGGTGGGCACTATCTAAGACAAGCTCTGTGGAGTCATGATTATTTGCTCAAGAGCCACCCAGCAACAGCATCAGCACACGTGCAGTGGGAATGGCACAGAACCTGAGTTTCCTCATGGGTTCCTTTCCCTTACTTTACAGATCACACAAAGGTCAGGTTGGACAGGGCTCTGAGCTCCTGCTCATTGCAAGGGGACTGGACCATCTTAAGGGCCCCTTCCAACTCAGACCTTGAATGTTTCCAGGGATAGGGAATCCACCATCTGGGCAAGCAAGCCAGTGTTTTAATCATCCTCAATGTAAAAATTTTCTTCCTCATATCCAATCTATAAAATCCCTCTTTTGTTTAAACTTTTGTCCCTTGTCCTGTCACAACCAGCCCTGCTAAAAAGTCTGTCCCCTTCCTCTCATAACTTTCCTTTATGGAATTTTCCCTCTTTTTGTCATGAAACTCTTTCAGGTTCCAGATGAAAGTTTCCATAGAGAGGGAGCAGTCTTCATTATTCCCGTTTTGGAGTCTCCAACCTAATGGATAATCATGTGTCTGACTTCCAGTAACCTTTAAACACATACTTCTACTATCAGACCTTTCAGAGATGTTTTGGTTTGGGCTTGTAAACTAAAACACTTGGATTGGTGTCAGGTTTGAAATCCAGATCCCCTAAAGCTGTGTTGAGGTTTGTTTGTTTGGGATTAAGTGGTGATCACCCAGTTCAGAGTTACATGTGACTACGAAGGCCATGTATTTGTAAAACATCAACCCCAGGCACAACAGAGATTGCTCTCTAGGCTGAGAGAGTTCTTCCATGTAAATCATCTCTGGTACTGTGCCATCTAGGTTTTCCTTGGATAACCTATATCCAATCTCTCTGCTTAGCTTTGGATTGAAATTATAATACTAAGTGGCTTTGTTCTGCTCACAATTAATGGACTTAGAAAATAACTATCGGGAAAAACTGTGACAGAGAATTCACTAGGGTTTACATCTGATATTACATTAATCTTCATAAGTAAGAGAGCCAGTAACTCTTAATTTTATATCCTTATAAACAAGAAAGTCATTAAATTGGCTCAGTTCTGACTGCATATTAAGTTGAATGAGTAAAGAAAAATCTTTTACTCAACTTTCCTGCTTTACTCTTATTTTGAGCTTTCTTTCAACTCCCTCCAACATGCTTTTGAGAAGGTTAGGGTTTTGACATTATTTCCTGACACTCATGCATAAAATAAGTTAATAACCTATAAAAAGCATCAAGGAGAAGGTGCATCTTACAACCTGTGAGCCATTAGCAGCATTAACAGCACACTGAGGTGACAGAGAAAGCTAAAATAGTGTCAGCTCTCTCATGGAGCAGTTTCAAGATATGCAAGTGAAACGCCTCATGTGAGAAAACAGAGAAGGAATTAATCTGCTAACAGCCCATGAAGAGAGCTGGTGGCTCACATTGGGACAGAAGCCTCTCTAGCCCAAATAAATCACCACTACATAAATTCATGCTGTATCAACAGCAGGCATCTAAACAGACACGATAAGAAGTAATGCAAAACCCTCCCTTACATAAAATGTGTAAAAAAAAATTTGTACCTTTGTATTTTAGCAGCAAATATTTCAGTTTAAGTATATAGTAACAGATACTCAGGGTTTGAGTTTCCAAACATTTAGAGCTATAACTTCACTGAGCCCTGTGGTTAATGTTCATCTATTGTATGCTAACACACCCAGCTGCCCCAGTGTTTGCAGGATGATGTGCTTTACTCATTACATGCATAAATATGAAGGCCAGCAGGGACCATTACAGTCTGGGCTGACCTCCTGCATAAAACAGACCATCAAATTCCAAATGTAATATAATTAGGGTTCTCAAGTCTAACTGATAACAGCAGCAAATGCCCCACGGAGACTTCAAAAATGTGTCAGGCAAATTTACACGTTAAAGGTATGCTTTGATGTATGTCACTGAAACATCACCAGAGCTAAGCTCATTCATGCCCAGAAGATCCTGGATTTTTTATTATTATTTTAAAAAAGCTATTCCTGACACTATTCCTGCTTCAGGGAAAGCTACAAGGACTGTTTATTGCTCTTGTCTTTTCTTAATATTTTTAAGCCCCTCTCCAGGCAATGGCCTAAGATATTTTTCTGGTTTTGTGATTTACTTGCCTGAAATGACTGTGATTATGGTGCCTGAGGGTTCCTCAGGCTCTCCAAGGACAGAAACTGACACAGCATTTTTTCATTTTTTAACCATCACAATATCAATAGCCTCAATTATGTTGGTTTTTCTATCCTTTTTAATTACTTTTAGCTAAGTGAGCTTGAAAAAAAAATCTCTTCAATTAACCCTTACTTACTAAGCTATTTCAATTTTTATTAGTATTTAAACCATTGAATCACTTATGCCATCACCGAAATTGGCTGTGCTACATTTTTCTCCCCAGTGGAAAAATTATTCCTGGATAATCATTAGTGTCATCAAATTACAATTCCATGGAGAGCCAGAATATGCCAATGAACACATAATAGTAAAAGAGGAATGGCAAGTTGCCCTGGACTTCCTGGGGTTTGCGTTTCTTATCTCTTTTGGAGTATTTGCCTGTTTTGCGTATTTTTGGTAATGTTTTGTGGTTATTTACAGGAAAGTTGAAACTTTTTCAAGAAATCAATAACAGGGAAAAAATGGTCCAACTGTCTTGGACACTGATACTACAGATGTGGAACTGTGAGTAGCACTAATTTTCAGCCATTTTCTAGCAGGGGCCAAACCCCAGCCCGAGCTCAGGCTAAGCCCGTATCCTGCTCTCACTGAACAGGTACTGAAATTTTTTTAGGGTAATCTTAAATTTTTGTAATACTGAGTGGTAAGTGTGGTATTTAAGTAAGTAATGTATGCAATGGCATCATGAGACACAACATACAATGATATTTCCCCTGTGGAGGCACTGATGCTTTGGGCAAGAATGTGGAAACTGGTGCAGAGAGTTGAAAGCAGTAAAGCCATGTGAATTATATTAGTTCCCATCCATTAAATATTCATGAACATGGGCTGATATTCATTAATTTGGCACAGATCAAGCTGCCCTGAACGACTAGCTCTGGACTTCCAGCCAAACAATTCCTGCAGTTAAACATTTTCCTAAATGTGACGTGATTTATTTAAAGAGATGTTTTCAAAACGATCAAGTTACTGAGACTTTATGTATCACATTGCAGCTTTAAAAACTTGGTGCCCTCCCTTTTCCCCTCCAAATTTGCCCTGGTTATGAACTCTCAGTGCTGTGGTTTATAGTGGCACTGCTGGGACACGGCTTCAATCAGGCTACAGTGGTGCTGTCAGGTGCTGCAGCCAATTACCTAAAATGTAAATGTTTTAAGAAAGGCAGCACCTTTTGTCAGGACCAAAATGATTTCCAGCCTCCGGTTCATTGTTTCAGAACCAGAAGCACATAACTCAAAAACATTAAACATACAGTAAAAACATCACATGTTGATTTACACATACATATCGACTAATGCTATCAGTGGAGTATTTACCTTAATCAATATTAGAAGATGCTACCAGTGATTTAAGTGTTGTGTTGGCTCAAAGTAGTCAATAAATGTTTGCATTCATAATCATAAGCTTATATATTAGTTGTTCATTTTCTTCGCCCTGATGAACACATTTGGTAGGAACATTTTGCTAGCAAACATAATCTCATCTCCATTTATATTTGAGAGCCCATTTCTCAAACTAATACCAAAAGTATTTTATAATCCATACATACAGTCACCTGCTCCAGTTCCACATACAAAATCCTTTTTTGGGAATTATCACTAAGGGACAGAACTAGGTACCATGTACTAATGAAGAGACATACAAGATGCAACTGACATTCAATGAGGGGACTTCTCTGCTACCCACTAACTCGTCCCATCTCAAAAACCACTGCAATAAGTTGCAACTCCAAAGTTGCAATAATTGATTTCAAGCTCACCTTCTACCTTCTTTCGTGACAAACTTCTTATAATTCACTTCTTCATTCTATTCAATTCACTACAATTACACTATGTTCC
Source organism: Petroica traversi (assembly GCA_025920805.1). NCBI lineage: Eukaryota > Metazoa > Chordata > Aves > Passeriformes > Petroicidae > Petroica > Petroica traversi. The sequence continues at coordinate 7,317,535 of JAHLSL010000036.1, read as the reverse complement.
TATTTCCTTAATACTGTTTTCCCCTCCATCTGAGCCACCAGTCATATTCTTTGATACAGTTTAAAAGAGAAGGAGCAAATTTATTTTTACCATCTAGTCAGCAAAAGTAACTTTTAATTCTAAATCCCAGCACCACTTGCATTATGCTGCACTGGACTAGGAAAGTTACAGATAGCTTGGACTTGTATAGAAAACTAATTCTGCTTTTGCACCAGCTCATCCAAGTCAGACATGAATTGAACAGACCACTTCCCTCAAAGCAACAATGGCTTTTCTTCTACTGCTAACAAGCACAGAGATTAATGCATCTACATTATATCAAATTTTTAAGCATCTTGAATCCTGCTACTCCCACCTATTTCCCCAGGAAAAGTTATTTTGGTCATGTAGCAACAAAATATTCCCAAAAACTTTGCATCCCCTATGCTTCACAGGGTGTCCCAGTTCCAGGCCCCCAGCAGGCAGCAGCCAAGCACTCCAGCTCCCTTCACAGGCGGACACTGACCCTTGGCTTGTGCCACAAGGGCTCCCCATGCCTTGAGGCTGAGGCTTCTCACTGGGGTTTCATGGCCTTGGCAAGTGCCTTACTTTAGAAAGGCTGTGAAAAATAAATCTCTGTGTTTTCTCACCAACTCAGTCGTGTTGGTGATAATTCTCGATGCCTCGTTTTTACCAGATTTCAGGCTCTCAACCTGAGAACATCATCCCAGATGCTCCCAGTGCTCTCTCAGTACTCAAGGAAAATCTCAAGGATTACTTAATGTTCCAGTGTTATGCCCAGGGTGCCATTTGAAATCAGGGTCCCTCGTGGAGCCTCAACCAGGCAAGAAGTCACTGCCTCTGAAAGCATCCACTCCATGGACATGACCTGGCAGTTTTGTGACAAGACTCAGCCAGGAAACTGAAGCTTAAGCAAAACTCTCTGGGATCATAAAACTTTTTTTTTCTTTTTTTGAAGGCTTAGACATTGTGTGCATCAAAGTGACAAGATATCACATTTCTTATAATGCATGCCACACCGTGATCCTTGCATGAGCTCACTTTGAAGCCATGGGAAACAGTCTTTGTGAATGCACATTTTGTTTGTGGGGTTTTTTGCTTTGGTTTTTGTTGCTGTTGTTTCTCATGGGACAGAGACAGTTTTCATACTCTATCAGTCTTAAATTCCAGAGGAGTCTTCCTCTTCAGCCTTTTTCTCCTGGCCCTACTTTTTCATCTGAAAGATGCATTTTTTTGTCACCTCAAGCACAACTCATTTGCTCAGCCTCCTGGCCCTGGTCTGGGTCACAGACCAGCCCCAACTACAGAGAACACACTGAGAATGAGGCCACAAACTCTTCTCAAACTGGAGTTCTTGGAAGATGCAAGGACACAGGCATGAGTAGGGGTTTGGGGAATTGCCCCCTTCAACTCCTTAATCTACTTTAACAAACCTCTTTATTTCTCCTTGATTTAAGGGACTGTTACACACAGTAGCTCTCAGATACATTAGCCTGCAAGCAAGGGTAGAGAGGATTGATAAATCACAAAAAAATGGATTTCACAAGGGGTAATTCACATGGGTGGGGGAAGCACGTCCCTTGTGTGTCCTTAGGAGAACACAAAGGGAATGCTTCATAAATCTTCAGTTCATTTATGAATTAGGTTCTAACTTCAACTGATTTTACAACTGTAAAATGAAAAATATTTTTACATAATAGAATTAACTCTTGTAAAATCAAGATTTACCTATTTGTAAATTAGAGTATCCTTTCACTTCACATCACATTACTTGCAAATATAAACAATTTCCTGCTCAACTACTGTGCAGAAGCAGTTCCTGAAACTATTGTGCATTTTTTACAGACCGAAGTTGTGTATCTCACATAGCATAGGCAGCAACACAAATATTCTAGCCCAAAGCTCAGCCAAACCCTTAGCTCAGCTTTGGTGGAGAAAATTGTATTGTTACAGTCTTTAATAAGTAAACTTCAGTCAAATCTCATTGCCAGAGACTTGTCACTTGAATATCTTTGGATCTTTCCTCATTTTTGAGCTAAAAGGAGAAAAATCATCCAGATCTAGCAAAGTAAAATGAAAATCTAAATTGCAGTTTAATTGGATGCCTAGGCTAGATATTTGGCAACACATTGGCAAATCTGAGGCCTGAATCTTCAACATCTAAACACATCATGAAATCATTCTGCCAGTGGTACAGAGTGAAAAGTGGCTATAAAATGCTCCCATATCACAAAGGTAATAGCTCACAGCACAGCAGGTACTAAATCCAGTATTAACTACTTATTGCACAGAGGGGAATGGGCTAAAAATACTTTTTAAAGAGGAACAGCAAGTTCCAATCCCCTTATTGGGGCTTGCCTAGAATAAATATTGGAAAGAGAATCAGGAAGAAATGGGCCAAGGAACTGAGCTTGCTCTGATCAGGCTCAAGCCACATGCTTGTGATTAGACATTGGAAATAATCCTTTTTTACCCCAGTAAAGCTATGCCATGTGTGAATCTTTGGGGTTAGCCTGCAATCTGCTCACTGGATTGCTTATTGTCATTCCTGGAGATGTGGGAGTGGGAACTGCAAGACTTGGAAAGGACAGTCACAATTCTCGATAGCCAAGAATCCGCACTGTTGTTTTCAGTTGCTGTAATTGCTGTGGAAACACCCTGGGTAAATAAGAGTCAGATCCAGAGCAACTGGCTCTCACATGCAATGAGGTTATGAAGCCCATGGCACGTTCTGGAGCACCAAGCACAGCTTTACTGAGCCAGGGGATGTGGCTGCAGTTGCACACACTCTCTTCTGTTTCTGCCTTAAGACAAATTAAGGCAGCATTTGGCCCAGATATCAGGTAGGGCGTCAAATTAGGAGAGATAGATTTGTTCTCTAGACAGAAGGCTCCTTAATACAAAATAATATATGTGCGCCCATTTATAACAGGTGTTTAATCTGCGACAGCTTTTCTGGCCCGTGGAAATTCTATAGCATTCTTTCTTCCTTGTCACCGTTATAATATTTTTAAATGCTGTTTTTCTTTCCCCCACTAAAAGGAAAACATTTCTCAGAAGCAGTAGTGGGCTGTTAGGGCTATAAAACAAGTTTGCACAGACCTGTAACACGTTGAGCTGCAAGACATGACACAGTGTGTTTTATGGGGCAATTAATACTTGCCTTGGGAGCACGGTGAGGTATGAAGCCCTGTCAAACACACCCTGCTATATCCGAATGCAAGTTGTAAAGCTGCATTTTGCTTCTTGAAAAATAAATATGGAATTAGCTTGATGGTTTTTAACTTGCCCCAGCTAAAGAATGCAACCTTTCCTCTAGGAGCCAAGTTCAGAGCACAGGAACATCAGGAAGGAACACTAACAGCAGAAGACACTAATTTCGAACATACATTTACCTTCTGTGGTCTTAATTTTAGGGTTAACATTGTTGCATTTCCCAATACACCCTCACTTCACTAACATCTTCTGTTATGGATCCTGTTCCACAGTTTGTTCTGGAGTCTTACAGATATTCCTCAGAGCATTTCCTATGTGCCAGCATTTATTATACAAGCGCAGGGCACAGGGTTGTCACATAATCTGCAGTGGTTACAGCCCTGTTAAAGTGCGGGCCTTGGTGCACATCCATATTTTATAGTCCTTATTTAAACACTGGCTTGAGCTCTTCCAGGGTTTGGAGGAGGCAGCTGCAGTTTGGCAGGGGGCAACCCCAGAGAGCCTCCCCTCTCCCTGTGAAAGGCAGCCAGGCTGTCAGATTTATAAAGCACTTCAAGTCAGAGTGTGCACAGGCACAGCAGATTTTCACAACTGCTTCAAGTTTCCAGCAACAGCCCAACTCCTGCTGTGCTGCACAGCACCAGCCCATACCCCTCCTGGGGTATTTTGGGACAGCCCTGCAGGGCTAAAGAGACCTGGAATAACTGCAGCGAGCATCACCCCCCACTCCACTGATGAATGTCATGAAACACAAGGGGATGCCAGAAGTGTCGCTATTCATAAAAGCACTGCAATGCACAAGTTAAAAACTCAGGCATTGAAATAAAAAGTAACTATCACAATGCAAAACTCACTGAAGTTGTAGCAGACTACTCCTAGGAAAGCACAAGTAACTTATTCCTCATGGGATGTATCCTACTGGGAGTGAGAAGGAGGAATGAAACTCTAAAAGTCCCAAGACTCACAAGGGATGTCAAATCTCCTCAGGGCCAGATCCTCAACTGCTGTAAATCAGCACTGCCTTATGAAGTCCATTATTTCATCCAAACCAAGACCCTGGGCTTTCACACGTCCTGTCAGGATCCTCACATGCCGGTGTTCTGCCCATTAAACCTCCAAAGTTGGGGAAAAAAACACAGTTTACTCTGGAATGTCATGCAGAGTTATTTATTAGTCTTGTTGCTTGAGAAGTAAAATGTATTTTTGGTGAGGGCTGTTTTGGTGGTTTGTTTTTTTGTTAAAAAAGAACTTTAAATACAAGGTTCTTTTAAAAGCATTAGAAATAAATTCCAGAAGAAATAGCTTTAATAGGAGGAAACAAGCAACATTTTGCTGTCAACTTTTTATTAAACACAAGTATTTTTTCACCTGAGGATTATTTGATGGTAATGAGGGAGAATGCAAAAAATTTCAGAGAAGCAATCGTAGCCATATCTCCTGAAATTTATGTTTAGTAAATAAAGAATTAGGTATTGCCTACATGACTGGCTAGTGCTTTTAAGTAATGCCCACACAAAGCACTTCCATCCAGCTGCAAAGACTAAAAATTCATCAAGAAATTTTGAAAAACAAACTCCCCCTGAACTCATTTACAACTTAAAATGTGAATATTTTCACTGTTTCATTTCTTTTGACTACTATTACCCAGAGAAAGAGAGAACTATGCACTAGTACTGAGCAGCTCTTGTGCATTTCTACCAAACTTTCATTGATGTTCAAGACCTTTTCTTTATAAAACACATCAAGAAAACACATTACAGTAGCACAGCTAGTACCTCTGCTGAAGCAGGACTTTGTGCTATGCTCTAGCCACGTTCATTTTGTAATGGAATGCAGAAAATTATATCATTCATTCACAATAATGGGATTTATGATGGCAGACTGGGGACTGACCAAAACCAAGTCTGAAACGCCAGGTTCTGAAATGCCAGAGCCCCAAACCCCTCTGTTTTGAGATTGAGAGCAGCACATCTCACCACAGAGGTGCCAGATCTGCTCCAGGGACAGGCTCAGGACCACTGCTCTGGGCTGTAACAAGTGAGATACTACTGGTTGTAGGAAGGTTACAAAGACAATGCAAGATTCCAGATAGAGATATTTATTTCCATTAACCTGCCACCACCACTTACTAATCACAGTCACATTAAATAGCTGTCAAGGAATATCAATTTATTTGATTTCTGAGGGCAAACTAAACCAAATGTAGGCATAAAAATTCCACTACTTTTCCATAACAGGTTAGCATTCCTCCTGTATCCCATTAGACATTTTCACACATACTAGGGATGATACAGTGTGTACTAAGGAGGTCAAAAACCTAAAGAAAATTGTCCAAGAATATTGAAAACACTAGAGGCATTTGACATAATTTATTGCACTAAAGAACTGGTGAACAGGAAAAGGTTGATGTAATAATAACATTAGCAGGAACTATAGTCCATGGAAGCCAGTGCTAAATAAAGTGCCAATCAATAGCTCTTTTATTAGTAGGTACAATCAATGTACAGCAGGCAAGCCTGGCCAATTAAGCTTATCGACTAACTAAAGAGTAGCAGGAAGCATTCTTTCCTCAGTTTTGTTTTCCTTTCTGTAAGTGAGAAATGAGCTGCAGTTTTATCACTGGATTCCCACCAAGGCATCTCCAGGAGTTCCTGTAGAGTGGAAACGCTGACAAAAAGCAGGCTTGAGCTATCTTGGTATCCTTTAACCCAGGGTCAACCACAAGAACCAAAATATTCAAGGGTCACTTACAAAGTAACTTTTTTTTCCTAGTGACTCTATGAAGTTTAAATGTTGTTCTTCTAGATGAAGGGGAGAGAAACGGTAAAGGAAAAAAGCACAGTCCCTTAGCAATGCTTAACCATTAACAGTCCTGTAAGACCTTAGGAAATTAAGCCTATTTGTTTCTAATTCCCACATGCATTGCCTGAACTTCATAAACCTCCCAGTGTGAAGCAATGCTTGTATCTTTCTTAGAAGAAAAAAGAAAAAAAAAAGGTGCCAAAACTACAGATACACTAAAAATTATACAGAATTTAAAGTCTCACATTGTAATGGCTGCTGAAAGTAATAGGAGCTTTAATATTCAACTGTGCAGATTCAAATAGGATATTTATTCACAATACCCCACTCTCCCTTGCTGCTCTGGTCCCCCTTCCTTCATTATCTCTTTCAAAAGGAAAAAGTTAGAAGACCAGATAAGATGTGGGTTCTCAGCATGATCAAATAAACACTGTGTGGTGGTCACAGGGAAAGAAAACACATTGTAGGGACGAATGGTAAAGATTACATTTTACAAAGAATCACACACAAAATTAGCAGCCCAGATGCCGATTTCCCATTGATGTCAGTTAGATGGGATTTCTGCAGCCTGGCTGCTCAGCAGGAGCAGTGCTGCAGCCATCCCTGCACTCAATCAGGCCACCTCTATCTGCTCCTTTAACTCATTATTGGAATTCAGTGAATACCGCACAGTTCACCAGGTTTATATCCCTTCAGGTCTGGTGCTCTTAGAGCTTTACAGGTATTTGACACCTTCAAAAAAGTCAGGGGAAGAGGGGAGAGATTCTCAGCATGTTTGACTACAGGCACTACAGGACAGACTGGTTTTCAGCTTCCTATCAGACAGTTCCCCAGCTGTATCTAATTCAGAAAATATTTCAGTAATCAGCAGAAGACACCTTTAGCATCAGTCAGACAATAAATTCCTAGAGCTACAGGCAAGCATCTCACTTCTTATATTTACATTGTTTGCCATTTTCTTCTACTTTCATATGAAAACTTAACCTAGAAAATTAAAAAGAGACAATCAAATAACTTTGATCATATCTAAATATCAAAAGGTTCAATCTTTCTTGCTGCAACTCAAAACCGGGTCTGACTGCATGGACTCCAAACTCCACTGTGTCTTGCCCGACCCTACTTTTCGCACCATGGCCTCAGCTGAAATTCACCATCAGTCGTGTGACTGTTGCACAAGTTACTTTTATTCACTAGTCAAAATCCAACCTAGCACAGTAACTCATTTACTTGCAGTTTTCCTTGCCTACATTTGTGAGACACTAAATACTGTAACTCCTGGCCCACAATATTATGACAGTTTAGGCTGGAAAACAAAACAATGAACAAAAGGGAGGATAAAAATTCAAAGCAGACATTTCCATTTGGCTTTTTATATGACAGTTCATAAGAGTTTACAGAAGACGAGGAGCCTAACAAGAAGCAAGACAAGGAGCTTAACTTGGACAACACTAACAACCTTGAGGAACAGTATAAAGTAACCCAATTTTTGAAAAGTGTTTCAGTCAACCCCTCTGGCATAGCTTTACAGGATCTCAACACATTGCAAAGCTTCTAAAAAAGTCAGTCCTTCAACCACCTGCAAGAGGAAAATGCTTCTCAGTCTGGTTTATTCATTTCCTATTGGTGAATTCCTATTTTGTCCAGAAGAAATTTTTGCCTGGGTTTTTCCACTTTTGTCCAGAATCCCTTTCCTGAATCAGATCTGGCTACCAGTCTCAGAGAGACATGAAGGTGCCTCTTGGATAAAGGTGGTTTACTCTCTCATGTCCCTGAACAGTTTGCACATCAGATACTTTTATTCTGTCCCAAAATATAAAGAGAATTAATGACCTGGACTCACTGCTTTACATCAAGCACAGGTCACTTCCAGAGGAAGGTATGCAATCCATAGCCATCATATTTCTCCAATAGGCAGCCAGTCTCAAGCTTTACTCACCTTTCAGAGTGGCTCAGTGCCTCTCTCTGCACACCCATCACCTCTCTCATGGAGACGTGCAGCAAGGTCAGTTCATGGCTTGGTTTGTCACTGCTGGTCACTCCTGTGCCTGGGGGACTGGCTCATTCCTTCACAAGTGGCTCTGTAATGCAAAAGAGAACACTCTTAGCTTGGGCTGACTGAATAAACTGGGCTAAATATCAGGCCAGCAGTAGTTACCAAAGCAAAGCTTGTCATGAGCTGCATGGGAGACTCCTGTCTTCAAGTTTTTGTAAAGCCCAACTCTGACCTTGCTGTTCTTCTGCAACTTAAAGGCCAAGAGATCTCAAATCACCAGAACATTCACAGTGATGCTCCCCTCTAATTCTTAGGTCAGCAAGGCCTCTCACATTTGCAACTTCTTTTTTTTTCTGTTAAATACTCCAGCCTAAACCTTATGCCTGACTAAAGGAGTTAAACTTGTAACAGATTGGGTAAAGTCAAGTTTGCTGACAAACAAAAGGCTTGTTATTGCTGAGCAAACTTCATATGAAAGAGTACTTCAGGATTTGGGCTGTTTTTTTCTGAATTGGTGAGAGGGTCCTCAAACATCATGGCCAGAAATGCCATTTCCATTCTGGACTTCCATTCAGAAATCTGCCCTTCTGTCAGAAACAACTTGCTCCAAGTAAGGCAATAGACTCAACACACCACCAATGAGAGTCTGTAAAGATACAGCTGGACACATTCTACACAACCCCACTCAGTTATTCAGCAAAATCCTTGCTCAAACTCCCTTTGGGAATCCATTTTAGTAAATTAAAAAAACACCTGAACAACAACCAGAGATCTCCAAGAAACAAGATCTTCACATGGAGTCACTTCTGTGAGTGTGGAAGGTGGAGCCTCAAAGCTTCCTCCTACTGTTTTACGTGCTCTGTATTTCTTCCACTGTTATGTTCCCTTCTGAACTGCACAACAGATGGGAGCAGTTGGTTTTTAAATGGTTTTTATTTTCAGATTTCAATTTTTCATGTGTCTTTTGAATCTGGCACAATACCATTCTCTAGTGAAGAGGAGACATTGTGTTAAGCTTAATTATCAAAGGCTGAAACCCAGCAAGCAATCAATCATTTAGTGACATGCTCATGCTTTCACTGATTTGAAAAAATATTTTTTTGTGGCTATTGAAAAAAGAAAAAACTGTCAGAGACAAAAACAGAATCACTCACTTTGCAGCATATCAAAATATCAAAACTGTAGGGAGATGAGTGAAGAATGTTCATTTGTTTTTTCTGAAACTAAATCCAACTCTTTTTGGCATGCGAGTCCGGAAGTTGTGTAAGATGTGTTTTAGTGTAAACATGATCTTTCTGTCGAGGTTTGCCTTATAATTCAGGCTGAACAGCCACAAAACTTGTTTCTAAATGACTTTTCTAAAGAGCCAAGGCTGCTTTGTACTTTAATTTTCTTTTGTCTTTCTACCCCCCCCCCCTTTTTTTTTTTACTGCCAGATAAGTGCTCTGGCAGCTGCATTCCTGGGGAACACTGACATCCAGTGGAGAGCTGGGGTCATCCCCAGAGCCCACGCAATGGCCCCCAAGTCAGCAGCTTCCCCCAGAACTCTGAGTGGCTGCAGGAGATGCCTTGAACTGCAGACTCCGAGCCCCAGCCACGGACAGCAGCTCAGCTCTGCTACAGCCTGAGCCACCTTCAGCTGCAATGGGTATTTTGTCTCCTAAATCCTCATAAAGGATCACATTCCTGGCACTGGTATTTCTAGTGGTTTACACATAAAGTTTAAATGTGGGGTCCGGGGGTTTTTTAGGTTTTTTTTTTCCAGTTGAGAAAATGTTGAAAGAAAAACTGCTTTTATCCACTGACCAGTAACACCACCATGCTTGCTTCTGTTTTTTCAGTGATATAGGATGACAAGTCCCATGTGTTTAAACAGCAGTGTATTCCAAATGATAGTGTACAGTCAACAGTTAACATTGTTTTTCTTGGGAGAAACAGAGTCTCTACAAGGTCACTGTGGTGTTATCAGCTAGAATAAAGGCATCTGATATCATCAGCCTGGCCCCAATGTAGATGCATTTGAAAGTTTACTCGACAAAAACCTAACCAAATAAAAAAACATCAAACCAAACTTAGTCTTCGAAACAGGTCCACAAAAACCTATCTAAAAGTGGGATTGTCTTGTTGTTGCTTTGCAATAGCACCACAGATCCATTCACTGGCCTTCTCCTTTTGATCCCATGCATTGTTGGGGAGCATGATAGATCCTGCTACAGCAGAGGACAACAAAAATCATGGTGCTGGTACTACCATTGCCTCCAAACCAGGATAGGCTCAAGTCTGAAGACAGAAAAGCACTGCAAGCTGGAACAAAGAATCCTGTTTCACAGGGAAATGGTTGATATTTCTGAGCTAGTTTTCTTTCTGGACTGCATGCCAGCAAAAGGTTTCAACATATTGCATCCTACCACCTCAAATGGGGCATACTCACCCCAGTGTAACTGCAAGGCTAGCCACAAGCTTGAGCTGTGAGAGAACTTAAATCTGGGGTTACCAGATCCCCAGGATATCCTTGCAGTTATTTTGGGTGAACAGCCCCATTTTGCTCCCTCCCTTATTTCAGACCCAATACACTCTCAGATAGATCCATTGTCACAAAAGCTTTCTTTCATTCCATCAATATTTCCAAATAAATCTTTTATCAGAAGTTCCCAACCAGCTCAAATTGACTGTATTTACCTCCTGACCAAGAAACAAGCCACACTGTGCTCTGCTTCTCAATAAACCAGCTCCAAAAGTTATTGTAAAAATCCTCCAGATTTACACGGGTAAAAATGAAAACAAGTTGTGTCACATGTTTCTTGGCTTGCTATAGCACAAATAACAGTGCAGTTATATCCTCTGCAACCCACACTGGGAGAGCATATGCTCCAAATGGTATCCTTCAGTGCTTTCCTATCAAGAGCAATACTTCAGGACAGCCTAACCACTATCACATTTTCTTCAGAGGGATTTGTGTGCATACTTAAAAATAGCAGCAGGGAGTGGAGACACTTTAGAAGGATGCACCAAAACCCATGTTAAGCCAAGCCTCTGCTCGAGCATTTTCCACAGCTGGGAACAGGGAACGTGCCAAACAACAAAATCTTTGTCTTCTGAAAGGAAGAGTCCCTGCTCCAAAGGTGAATAGAAGACACCTATTTGTTCATTAAGGTATGACAATAAAATCATAAGTCTCCACCAAAGCTTATACTATTTTAACATATTTTTCAAAAAATATATATAAAGATTTGGGGTGCTGTGACATGTGGCTTTTCTTCCTGTAGCAAGCCTGGCTATTTCTGTCTTATCAAGGCAGGATATCTCTTTACTGTGTGATTTTTGATACACAGGTTAAATAGTAAAAAATTACCTTTTTATTAAAATCAGTTTCTCATTGCATCCTTCCAAAGGAAATAATAGTGGATGGCTCTCATTTCTATAGCTAGCAAACTATGTGGTTTCTTTTATGAGCTAAATGAAAGGAGCATACAAAATAATCATTATGGATTTGTATGAAATTACTGGGTATGGAATGCAGTAAATCCCCAAACAAGCTTTAACTATAGCTTGTAAGATATAATCATCAGGTAAAACTGCAGACTCTCCTTTTGTAAGATGCAGCAGAAACCTAATATTTTATCGGAAACCTTGATTTATGTTTAATAGCTCTGCTACCTACTAAAAAAGATCTTGTATTAGCAAATGGGTACAGATCCAGTCCATTAGCTTAGGACAACTGAAAAACTCAAGGGTTTTGTGAACTAATGCAATAAAATATCATTAAATACTGTAGCATGACAAGACAGACAGAAGGTTTGAGTTGAAAGTCAGGAGAAGTGTTTGAAATGAAGTAAAATGTACAATAGATATGTTTAGGTACATCTGGCTTACATTTGCAGTAGGTCGTCAGAGGACCTTAGTGTCTGTGATGTAAATGAATAACAGAGCCCTCAACAATTTAACTGTCATCAGTATAAATGCTTTAACTGGCACAGTAAAGCAAAGCTCTGGGCCTCTTTCTAAATCTCCATAAGCTCCTGGTCTGAATTATAAACTGGGCTGCATTACCTGAAGATGAAAGCAGGCAGGTCAATTCACTTAAAACCAGAGAATTACCACTGCAAAGCTGTGATGAGCAGCTAAGGAGCATGTGTGTGTGTGTATGTGTGGTTGTGTTTTTAACGTACAGCTTCACAGAGACAAGAGGAACGTCTGACTGGGCAATGATTCCAAATCCAGACCCAAAGGTTTGGTGAGAAGGGAGGTAGCTGTTTGATTTTCAACTACTTGAAGCTCCTAGATTGTAAGACTAGAGATAAGCCACCAGGTATTAGATCTCTATTAGAAGAGGAACACAACTACAAGGAAAAAAGAGTTGCTTCTTTATCAGCTGCTCTAAGGCCACTGTTTGCAAACTTCTCTATCAGGCAGCACCATCCCATTGAAGAATTCTGACTACACAAGCTCTGTCACTGACTTAGAGGGCTTTACTCAAATCCTCTCTCCCACCTTAGGCACAATCTCTCCATCTCTTTTCATCAGCCTTCGGGTCACCAGTTTTGGGAAGCAGGAATTATCTCCCCACGTGCCACAGATCCCAAAGTACACCACATAACCAAGAGCAGCCAGGTGTAACTTCCCTCCACCTCTCTTGCTTACCTTTGACACTCATTTCAAAGCCACTGTTCCCATACAAATGTTCAATATCAAAGACGAAGACAAGACTGAATATAAGATTCCCAATGCACACAAAACCCAAGCAGGCTTCACTTATTTGAAATTTTGTGAGTTAGATATACTGAATAGTTTATTTGGGCAAGGAAAAGCAACTATACTTGAAGTGAAGGCAGATTGATCGCGTAAACTGCGAAGTGGCCACATTAGCATATTGTCATCATAACCTTCTGGGCTCAAGATGAAATTGTTTCCCTTCCCTCCAACAAACACATAGAATGTTCACTTTTATTATAAATTCCAAGCAAATTAATGGATTGCAACATGCATCATCAAATTTATATTTCCTCTCCACAGAGTCCTACCCCTGTAAGTAATCCCTAAAATTCGTCATGAAGCTTTCAAAACAATTTATGCAAACAAACATCAAGCAGAGCTATTTGTATTGGCAGCACATTTCACTTAACAACCTACAACAAGGAACAGATGGTCTGAGCTCTGGAAACAGCTACAAAGAAAACAGTAGGAGCAAGTCCATCAGAAGCACTTTTTTCCCCCAATTTTGTGAAGATTACAGACTTGTTCTTGTTTATTTCTTTGATTAGGCTGTTATTTTATGTACTCATGAATCCTTCCCTTGCATTTCATGGAACAAATCCACCAGAAGCACATTCCCCAACTGTGTGTAGTTACAGAAGCACTGCTTTAAGAACTGAACTATCGGTTCCTCACTGATTCAGGGCTCTCTAAAGTGGCAGGGAAGAAAGCAAAACAACGTGCAGATGTTGTACAAGGGATTGACAAATTTAAGGCAAACCCTCTCAGCAATTCTTAGCTCTCTATCCTTTTGCCCATCCCTTGGTCTCCAATATTAAAACACAAAAAGGAGATGATTCACACAGGCACATCAATTACAGAACACTCAGTGCTATTACTGGCCTTGTAAGATGTGATGGTCTCCCTTTTTCCCTTTTCTAAAGGGACCTTCATCTCATGAAGATGAGTGACACGAGGCCCAGCCTGAGCAGTGCTATGGCACAAGCAGAGAAGCAGCAGGATGGGTAATATCTACAGTAAAACCCTACAAGGAGCGGCTGCCCAGCCGGGCAGAAGTTTTGTTTATGCCCATGCCAGGATCAGAATATTCCTCAAGAAACCAGAAAGCCACAACTGCTTGGTACGTTGTGGGAAGTAATCTTACAAGCAAATATCAGTAATAGTTACTCTGAAGTACATCAGCAAGGAATAAAATGGAAACTAAGTAAAAATCACCGCAAAGACTTTCTTTAATGGAAATACAATACTCAATCATTACAAAAGAAAAAAGTCTACCCCTGATCACAGTAATCATAATTTCTTATTAGTACCACCATCATTAAAGTCATTGTCAGATCTACCAGTATCTGTGCTTTCTTCACAAGGATTCATATGAATTCATCTGCAAATACTCTCACCCAGACCTGGATTTAATTTGAATAACATTTGGGACAGCCAACATACTTGCATAGCTATCAGCCCACCAGCCAAAAACACCCTCCTGGAGGCAAATTTGTACCCTAGAGCTAACCATGATGTTAAAAAGAAAAATAAACAAGTAATGAAGGACTTCTGACCAGAGACAATCATGACATCTTGAAGTAACAAAAAATCTTTCTGAAGGGCATTACCATGGTGGAGACAGAGGTCAGTTTGAAAAGGTTTGGCTTTGAGAAATGAAACCATGTTAAATTTCAGTGGAGCAAAATCAAGGACAAAGCAGACCAAGCTGACAGCTTAATAGGACCTTTGAGCATGACAGTTGAATAAACTTTGTTCCACACAAGCTGTAATTTCATGTTTGATGCTCTCGTTAGTGAAGTAATTTCATATCAGGATGACTACAAAGCTGTTTTCACTGGCCCCCTTGGCCATCTGTGGTGGCCAATCCTTACATACCAGACACATCTTCTGCTGGACCACTGCAGAGGCAAGAAACTAGAGCACTCCTGAGGAACAAACCCAAAAACATCAGCATCACTTTCTTCCTTGTGTAGCATCACAGATCCAGACTTTTCTTTTTCAGGTGAAATACAGCTACTTGCTGCAGCAAAAGCCCAGGCAGACAACATATATCCTTTCAGAGAAGCTTTTCCCATTACTCATCTGGCAGCAGGAAGAGAAAGCAAACTCGAGCAGATTATAAAGTTAAACAGTGCTGTTGAACAAAAGGTGTCTCAGGGAAAACAGCTGGAGAAGAGTATCTGGACAAGCTTCGCCATACAGACATTACTCCAAGGTTTTACTCGTAAAGAAAAAAATAAAGAGAATGTACAAGCTGATTTTTCAGGACTTGAACTGTCTGACTGCAGTTTAAACCAATTTGAGAGTAGGTACAACTCTGAGTTCACCATCTGACCCTGCAATATGATACCCAAACTGAGCAAACAGTTTGAAGTTCACTTCAGATTTCTTCATTTGGAGGATTACGATGAAGCATTTCCTGAGATGTCATGCTTTAAACAGCTAATGGCATGTGACAACCAAGTGCTTTTACATTTTACATCTAAAGTTGCAAACACTTGGCCTCTCCCCCAAGCAGAGAAATACATAGCAGCCCTAAGAGCTTGAAATCTGGGGCCTCACCAGAGTCTCCTTTTACTTTAGCAGGCACTGGATGCAACCAGGAGTTCGCTCACTGCAAGTTGAAAAATCTTCTTCAGAAATGTCTCACAGTGAGGGGCCACAGGGGCTGAAGGGACCATGGCACTGGAGGGGGCAGAGAGCCACTGACCGCCCACAGCACAATTCACACCAACCTGGGTCACCCCAGACTCCCAAAAAAGCTGTTTATGCCTTTGCCCGCTTACTTTTTTCATAAGATGCACAGGGAATGATACAAAAAGCACCCACCAACTCACAAGACAAAGCAAAATTTCAAAGGTGCAAATGGAAGTAGCTGCTTGGACCCTCTGGTGGCCTCCCTCAGGTGTGTCTTAAGGATTTTGGAGCCGATCAAATAAAACGGTACTGTTAGGCAAAAAGCTGCCAATTCACACAGATTTCCCCAGCAGCTTCACAGGCTGAGGGTCAGGAGGGCTTATGGAGCACAAGCCTTTGTGGATCAGAGCCCGTACTAGGGAAGGCTGCAAGTTCTGGAAGGACTGAAAAGCATATGTATGTACTATTTATACACAGAAAAATAAAAACTTCATCGACAACCGCGGAAACTCTTGGTTTTGGTTTAATCTATGTTTCAGTTTGCAAACTTGCCTGTCTGTACTGACTTGTACTTTGAAGTCAGCACTATAATTTCCAATCTACTATAACCCCAAGAATCACACTTAGTTACTCCATCATACTGAGCACGAGGCATCACAACATGTACAAAGCACCAGGACCCAGCTGCTGACTAACCCATGCCCTAACACTGCTTCTGGGTTTTGCTGAGAACACCAGAGCCAAACTATTTTCAAGCGAAGTATAAAAATTGGGATGCTTGCTATTAAGCTTCAAGTTTCCTTCCACTGTAGAAATGCTGCTTCAGCTGAATCTGGTGGAATTACAGGAGCTGATTAGGTTAACCACTGACTGTGTTTCCTGGAGGGCATCTGAGAACATGCCCTGACCCAAATTATTTAATCTTGATCCAGATTTGAACCATTTAATTTTAAGCTCCACATATCTCCAAGAAACAAAAAAAAGGTAATACAAACTTCAGAGCAGCTTTTAAATTTGAGAGGTAGCAAGGCTGAGGCCACAAACACAATTGCTCCCAGCCATCCAGGGAAGCAAGAAACAAAACCTTGCTGCTCCTGCCCCAAGTGGAAAACTTTACCAGAGGAGGTAGGGGAGGAAGGGGATGGGTCTAATGGTAGCCAGGCACAAGCTTTGTGTCAGCCAAGCTTTGAGCTTCAGGAGCCACAAGAAATTTCTGGCCAAAGGTGAGAAGAGAGGTGGAGGATCTGAGGCAGACACAGGAATCACTCCCTAGGCATGTGACCCCACAACCTGCCTCCTTTGTGCCCAGGAGAGGGACCAGACTGAGGGTCTTTCTCATATTATTTATACCTAGTCAAATATAAAAATTGACTCTCCAGATTCAACCATGAGCTCCAGATTCAGCCTGGCCCCATGACATTTCCCAATAAAAGCATCACTAAAAGAACTCCAATTACTTTGGTTTGGGATGTTATTTGTCAGACTGAAGGCAGGCAGCCAGCCACACCGTGTCAATAATAATGAACTTATTAGCCTAGAAAGGATAAAATATTGATCTACTTGCACTTGCTTACACCTTTCAACAGCTTGCTCAGTAACAGCATCGGATGAAAATACTTCAACCTTTGCATGAAGGGACTTTTAAATAGTACAGGAAGCGTGCAAGAGTTTTCCTAAACAGCACAATGCAGCAGCATGCAAAACTATGCGGTGCATCCCTCAGGCATTCAGCGAAGCAGCAGAAGTTGCAGAGCTGTGCTAGCAGACACCTCACACACCCAACCAGCCCAAGGGAGGCAACAATCATTAATTCAGGCCTAACAGCCCTGTACCTCAGCTGTAACCACAGGGATGCATTCACAGAGCTTTTAGATGCTTTTTCAACTTTTCAACATTGTGCCCTATACCTTAAAACCTGAATTGCTTCATTTATCTCAGGACTCCGTTCAGCCTCAGAGAATTCAGCCCAGCTATGTCACTACCAACAGCACACTAGGAAAGTCCAGTTAACTGTTAACTGTAACAGTGGGGACAGTCTGAGCTTTCCAGCACTGCAGGAAAAAGGGAATGGGAAGCTGCAGCACATCCCCAGCAAGCTTTGGACGCCTCTTCTCCTCCATCCCCAGACAGAGGGGTGAAGCCAGTGAACAGGAGAGGGTTCACCTGGGCAGCAGCTTCCCATCCCAGCTTCCCCTCCTGACAGGATGCCAAAGAATCCCAAAAGTGAGAACCTGTGCCTAGGCCCCCTCAGCTCCAGTGCCATTACAGGCTGCTTTTAATTATACCCAAGGCAACACAGCATAAATCCCGAATATACTGAACCTATTTCAGTACGGGACAGTAATTTTCAGTCTTCCCTCCATAGCCTCCAACCTCAGCTGAGCAATTCTGACAGAGCCATGTCCTGGTGAAGCAGCCAAGCCCTCTCCTATACACTCCTGACCTACAGATATGCTTAATATGTTAATTTTTGTTTTGCTTTCAGAACAAAACCTGCCTTTTAAATAAAATTTTAACAGATTCTAAACCAGAAACACTGCACTCCCCTGAGGCATTAAAAAATGCAAACTGAAGACTTCCCATGTGTTGGGGTTATTACTTATTTCCTTCTAAAAACAGAAGAAGTGTTGCAACTGTTGTAATGCTCCAGCTCACTAGGCCAAGAAGATGTTTTCTTTCTGCACACTCATTAACCATAGTGTGGAACTCAATAACTGTTCTAATTTCCTACCTTAAATGTTTTTCTTCCCCCCCAGTTTTCATTTTATGCTTCACATTTACATAGGACTACACTCCACCACTTACCTTGAGAGTCTAGTTGCTGTCAAACACAATAATAGGAAAGGAAAGTGTCTGGGATCACAGAAGTTCTAGTGTTGAAAATTTTAATTTAATTTCTAGAAATGAATTTAAGCACTCAAAGCTTTCTTTGTCAGCCACAGATGAGAAATTGATAGGCTTTGAAGGCATGCAAATGTTTTTTTTAGTCGAATCTCTTGAGTAAATATTTAGGTTAGATATAATAACAGATGTTATTTCACACCACAAATTAAATACCAGCTAGTTATTAAATCTGGTGCAATGCCACGAAACTCTTGGGCACAGTTGCCCACAGTAGGTGCACTGTAATGAGGCTGAGCTCCAGGATGGTTCCTGAGCCTCAGCTCCACACCAAGAGCATCAGTCAAGCTGCTGCCATGGACTCAGGAGTCCTTGGTTGAGCCCAGCTCAAAGACAGATTTGCTCTGTGGCACTGGGAGGAATGACCTAACCACAACATGCTGCTGCTGCTTTTGCAAAGTGCTCTTGCCTTCAGGGACAAAACACTGTTTAGACTCTGGTTTACATGGAGCCTGTGACAGAGAGAGGCCCAGAATGGGAAAGGGAAGGGACAGGACCCTCCATGCTCTGGGTGGCCCAGCAGCGTCCACAGCTCAAGGACATTGGATTTCCAATGGGTGACACGATCTGTGTGTGAGCTCACTGACCTGTGTTCTCCAAAGCCTTGGAAGTGCAAAGGACATAGCACATTGAATTTAACTGCTAAGAATAGACCAACATTTACACACCTGAGGCAAAACAGAGACAGATCCTGCACTGAGCAAAACCACCCCGAGTCCAGCCTGGACACACGACACCCATAGTGTAGATAGGACAGCTAAGGCTCCCAAGGGCAAATACTGTGCTCTGAGGGGCTCCAGCAGAGACCCCCCAGTGCAGCCCCACTGCAGGGCCAGGCAGGCTGAGCTGCTCTGGAGCTGCTCTGGAGCACAGGCACAGCACCAGCTCCACCAGCACACTGACAGCACCTGTGGGAGGTGACAGGGCAGGAGCAGATGTCAGTGCTACCTTTTTATCTATAACTATCTTATTTGGCTAATTGCACAATCACAAGAAGGCTTCAAAGCATGCCAAAGAGTGGGATAATGACCCTTGATGGGTGAAAAAGCCTTTCATTTCTCTTTTTCCTCTAATAACCACTGATGATGAACCATTATCTTACCATCTTGCCCTGCCTTGTTGTGTCTTAATGCAAGTATTTAACAAGATTACTTAGAGTATAGCACAAGAGATGCCTAATAAGGCAAGGACATTAATTTTGAAAGCCCCACTTTATCTCTTATTACTGCAATATATTTTCCTGCTGCCTTGGCAGAGCAAGAGGGCTGTAAACCAGCAGGGCTGGGTAGTAGCATTCCTTTACTCCACTCGGAGCTGTTTCACTGCATGCAATTACAATACTCTGTTTATACCATGTTGTAAAGGCTGTTTTGGATGAGGCACTTGTAAGTCATTCCAAAATGGCAGAAAGGAAAGGGGAAGTTTGGCTGCAATAGCTAAAGCAGGAATAAAGGAAGCATTGTTGGAGATCATTTGTACCTAGCACGGAATAAACACCCAGGCTGGTGAATGGAGCTGGGGCACATTTCCCAACTGCTGTGGTGTTACTCAGGTGGCCAGCAAGCATGGAAACACACAGAAGTTGACAGCAATCACCCAGGACACAGAAAATCTTTGGCCCAAGCTTGTAGTTGCCCATGAACAATCCCACTGAATTTAAGGGTAACACCACGTGCTCAAAATCAACTTAGTAAAACAGAATTACTGTCTCCATCTTTCCTTCAAACTGGAGGGCAAGCAGCAGCCTTGCTGCATTTCCTGCTGGAAAGGATCATGAAACTCCACCAGCAGAAACACTGTGTGTCCAGGCAATTTAAGCAAGCAATGCTCACAGTCCCCTCTCACTCCTGAAGGGCCATCAAGCTCGGAGAATTTTTCAGCAAGATGATGCAATTCCAAAAGTACATTAGATCACAGGTTCCCATGGTGCAAAATAAAGCATCTTTGTGCTATTGGCAGACCATCACAATATTTTCCTCTGTTCATCAGGATAATAAAACAGAGTAAAGCTTCTCAAACACAAAATCAAGCCAGAATTCTAGCAAAAAGGGGATAGGAATAGTGCTTCATCTCACTAATTATCTATCAGTGAAGAACACAAGTGTACATTTTCAAAAGAAAGACACATCCATAGCATGATAAATACAATAAGTATTAATTAAATCATTATTAACAATCAAAATCTAATTTCTTTCTGTCACTTTCTGATACCTTAGCTAAAGGCATATTTGCAATACTATTATAACGAGTTACAATTCAAGCAATAGAGCTGCTTGCAATAATTCAGAAACATGTACACTTTCATATGAATATATCATGCCTAACTAATGAGATTGCTCATTTCATAACTTCAGTTCCATTTTTATTATTTCATAAAACTGGAAGTCCTTATCCATTTTATGAAAAACACCTTTGTGAAATTCATTAAATAAGCATAAAAAATTCATTAAACAAGTGAATTGCATTCATGGCTGCTTTGATGCAAATGCCCTTTAAGCAATGTAAAACTCCATATTGATTTAACCTTTCATGTTCTGATATTTCCATGTGGAAATATATATATAAATATATATATATAAAAATCTTTATTCAAGGAATGAAATTAAGTGCTGATCCCTTGATCTCCAGCCAGGGTGAGGTAGATTGGTCAATTTGAATAGTCATTGCTGATCAGCAAACAGCTGAGTTTGTATTAAAACTGAGCACTAGTATTTCTGTATGTCTTTGCTGGCAAATAAATACACATATAATATATTGGGCCAAATCAATATGATGCCTGAAATTTCCTCTGTAGCAGAAAGCCAACCCAATATTGGCTGAGTCCTGTGGGACTAGTTATAACAAGCTCATGCTGCTGAGGCAAAGGTAGATGAGCTGAGCACCTGGTGAGCTGTTCGTTCTCACTGCCACTGAAAGCTGCTCAAACAGTGCAGCCAACAAGCCAAGGGCTGTCTGAACCCAACTTGGGGCAGGGGGAACATGGGGGAACTGCCAAACTGAAGGAGCAAACTCCATTTTCTTGGGGTCACTCTGTGTCTCTTTGGTGGTTTCAATTGCCACTTGTCTCACTAACTTTAAACTCCACGAAAACCACAATCTTTTTCCAGTACTTATGGCAGTGTGGAGAGCAAAAGAAATCACTAATCTCTTATTCAAGAGCCATTCTCTTCTCAGTATTTCCAATGCATTGGACAACAGAGAGGATAATATGAGAACCATGCACCTGCAACAAATACATCTGCTACTGACGATGTGCATCTGATTGGACTCAGAATTGCCAAATAATGTACTTCTACTCCTAAAGTCATCCAAAAACTCCTGTTGATGAGAAGCAATAGTTTCCTCAAAAGACATGGGGGTCTAACTGCAGCGACCTACGAGTCATCCAGTGCATTTCACAACAACCACCCAGAGCTGGGGTCATGCTGGATGTCAGCATGTGACATCTCAACCCCACCACAAACCCATCCTGACAAGCACCAAGTCGGAGGGAACCAGGCAAACTTGTCCCCTGAGGCTTTAGCAGCCCCAGGAGGGCTCTGACTGCAGCAGGATCCCAAAAACCCTCCCCAGTGAGCCAGGCCTGAGGTGTAACAGTGTGAGATGAGCAGGCCCAGCCACTGCTGGGCTGCTCCTTTCTGCTGTGCTTCATATCCACGAGTTCCAACAAAGGGACTTTGATCAAACTGTGCTTACATGAAGGGGAGGATATCACACCATGCTTGCAGCTTCCAAGGTCCATGTTTAAATGGTGCCACTCCTGAATCAACTTCTACAGCCCTTCCATGCCTCATTTTCCTTCCCAGGTGCCTCTCCTGCACACTTCCTTTTCCCTCAGCTCATTTTTCTCTATTAAACTGAGCCAGAAACAACCCTATTTCCATTTCTAACCATTTAAATTATAAACAATAATTTTTACGCACCAAAACAGGTCTTTAATTCTCATATTTCCCTCCAAAGTATACCCAGACATCCTTATTCTTAGCAAGCTGAGCCAAACAAAACAAACCAAGTTTCTAGGCCAAGCTTTCCAGGAGTTAAAAATAAGCCCCAGAGAATTAAAATAAACTTCAAAAAGAACCCAAAAATCAGAAAACATTTTTAAAGTATCATCATTTTTAAAACTCTCCCCAATTCTTAACCAATGTCCCAGAAGCTGCTGTTTCAAAAATAAAAAAGTTATGACCTTTTTTCCCCTAAAGAAAAAAGAAATCACATTGAAAATGAGCTTTATACTAAAAGAGTTTCAGCCTTAAATCACAGGATTGCATAAGCCAGCACAGCATAAAACTGCTTCCACTTCTACCATCACAACAGTGAAAAAAAAAGTAGATAAAAACATCTTCACTTCCCACTTTTGTACTTCCCAACCTTCTGACACTCACTGCTACTCAGCTGCCTTCCTCTGCCCCAAAGGGCATCTGCCACTGAACAAGCCCAAAATAGTATTTGAAGACATTTAACTTAATCATTATTAGGTTTTAGTTCATACCTCCCTTGACACCATTGGCCAACAATAAGGCCCCCAGGTACCCTGCAGACTTTTAAGCATCGACAAGTCTTACAAGGGCACATTTCCACCTGCAGCAAGATTTAAAACCGGCTTTGTAATAATTAAAAGAGAAAAAAAAGGGGGGAGTAAAAACCTTGGGAGCTTTTTCCACAATTACTAATTTAACAGACAAACTATGTTTTATTGATAGTTCCAATAGTAAATTTGCCTTCCGTACTTACTGCTGCTGATGCCTAAAATAAGATGTGCAAGAAGAGAAACTTGTGCCTAAGGCTTTTTTAGGATAATACACAACAATTCAAACAAGAGCTCTTCAGCAGAGCCCCTGTCTGCAAGGGCTGCCCCTTGCCTTTCTGGCTCAGAAAAGGAGCTCAGCATTTCTGCACAGATGCTGCCATCAGCCTCCCACTCAGGCAGGCACCAACTCACACAAGTGAAAGTCCTGCAGGTTTAGTCAGAAACCAGATTTTAATTCAAGAAAATTACTGGTCTGACAGCACCATGACTTTTTAAATTTGCCTGCATGCTATTGGAAATAAAGACTACAGAGAGCCTACAGCACAAACAACTCATTCATCTGGAGCAAGATGAGCTGGCAGGGATATAAAATTACTTCTGTATATTTTGGAAAAAAATATTATCCTTAAATTTTGCAAGTGAATGAGCAGATCTAAAGTGCCTCGAGGTCTGCCCGGGAGCTTCCAAGACCTCTGACCTGTGCAATCACCTGCTGCAATATCACACCTTGGTCAAATGGATGCTGCCAGAGATGCCAGCAACCCTCCCTCCTCACACACACCACACACACACCACTGCAACCCAAGTGCACAGCCCCAGCTCAGCTGTCCTTTCAGAAGTTATTGCAGCTACAAATAACCAGGGTGCTGTTAATCTGCAAACAGGGCTCTCTGCAGCCTTTCCCTTGCATTTAAATCAGTTTCACTTGAGAAAAAAAAATCTGTTTGTTTTAGCTAGGCTAACTAATCAGTGATGTGTTTGGCTGGAAACCTGTTATGTTTTGCTACTTTATCATGTTGCTATTTCCATGTTCAAAAGCTAGTTAAATTATTTACGCTACACTTCATATATTGTGTACAACACTTGCCTTGACACGAACAGCAGCAACTGCAAAGCCAGTTTCCTTGAGCCAGTGCTGAGAATAACAGAGTGCTGTGCTTTGCAGGGAATGACCCATTCAGACCCTCAGCTCTCATCCTTCCCCCCTCCCTCAAACAAAGAAAAAATAAATAAATCAAAATAAATCAAAATCCACATAGACATGAATTGGCTTCAAAGTCTCAAACAGCAATGTTAATTTAATTCTGGAGAATATTACAAAACACAGAGTACAAAAGGAATAAGCTGAGCATTAGCTCAGTGTAAGAGCCTACCTACATCTAAAATTCACTGTGAATAATACATTTCTTTCAGCCAATAACACTCAACATTATTTTAAAGTGTATATTATAGAACATGTACTTCAAGAGGCTCTGTGAATATTTTATTATACCATCCCAATCATTTAGACTGTGTGATATACATCTCATTGTAGTTGCACTCCCTTTTAAGGTACTGTTTGATTTCCTCCCTGTCTTTTTATTTATTTAAATCACAGCTTGGTTGAATTACCTTTCCTTTGCTCATCAGCAACCAAATTGGGCAGAGTTAAGAAACCCTGAAAACTTGGGAAGTACTTCTGTAGTCAGAAAAATAAACCTCCTCAGGTATCTCAGAATCCTGAAATCCCACTCCAGTAATCAAGGGAGCACACCCTCCCCTAATCCTGCTATTTTGACATATCACCCCACAGCATTTAAGGAAAACACATTTTTTTAAAATGTGAGTGAGCAGTGTTGCAGGAAGATGGGGTTCCTACCGCTCTGCTGCTGCAAAAGCTAACACCTATTTTTCTGAGATGCACTATGGACACTCTGACACAGAGCAACCCATTTCTGATTATTTCACCTAGCAAAACATCAGCAGCCACCTCTGCAGACTGTGGATTTTCAGTGCCACCTCACAGCTTCCACTGCATTCCAGCTGGCTCTGGCATTCCCCTGCTAAAGCAAGGGCTGCAGGCAGGGACACAGGCAAAAAACAGTCCGAGGTAGTTCCAAGCAATGGCCATCTCCAGAAGATCCAAGGGTGCCTTCCTGGCGTGCCAGCAGAAAATCCCATGGTGCTGTACAGACACACTCCAACACAGCTTGGGCCTAAGGAGTGTTCAGCTTCATTTCCCTCCTCTATATTTTGGTATATTGAAAACAATAACTCATGCATAAAGCAGAACGGGGGTCACAGCCTGGGGAAGGAGATTATAAACAAAGTATTTTGGTATAAAATTACTACACTTTCCATATTGATCAGTAAGCTCACAAGCTGCTAAGTGACTTACTGTATATTATTATTAAAATTCAGTTAAGAGGCATTTTACTGAATCAGGTCAGGGCTGAGTGATCCCTCCAGTTCAAGCCTTGATATTGCACAGGTCTTGTGAATTGAGTCATAGATATCAAGAAACATTACAAGTCAAATCAATATTTTATAGCCTTTGCACAGACTGCAGCCTGAAACTCTATCAGCATGGTGTTCTGAACAGAAGGATTTGCAGGAGCTAAAATAATTTACACTAATAAGGCACTGACCCATGCAGTCCTTAATGATCATTTAGCTTTGGCAATACTTCTAACCACCATTGAGCTGCTGGGGAGTTGTGGGATTTTTCTCAGCAGAAAACTCCTACATCAGATTAAGGACATAAGCAGTAAGCCAACCACAAGGCTCAGTTTTGTTTCATGTAAATTCATTCCTATTATATAAACTGCTAAAAAAATGAGGTATTTAAAACAAAGAGGTTAAAACACAGCCACAAAGGCACAAACAAACATCATAGAAATCTTTAATTCCATTTCTTGCCTTGTTTGTTTATTGAAGTGCCATATGTTTCTGCAAGTGCTATGAAAATATCATAAGATCATAATTATAAGGTTTGTTGAATTATAAAGAAGCCACTTATTTACATTTAAATATGAACAGTGGTAATTGAAATGTCACATGCTTCTCTGTTCTTGACTCCAGAAATATATTTATCTACCAACAGCTTGATGTGCTTTCAACAATGGCCTGGATTCATGAAAGGGATTGTTACTCACATCATTCTCCACTTTTATTTATTTCTCCCTATGCTTCACAAACTCAAATGGGGGCTCCTAAAGTCTGCAGGCACTGACATAGCCATGAAGACATTGTGATGTAAACAGATACTAAGGATTATTACTAAGTTGGTGTTCATTAATTCTTTAACCTGTCAATATGCGAAGGCCTGCAATAGCTTTAGGAATTCAATTTTAAATTGACCTCATTGAACTGATGCAAAAAACAACTGCAGATGCATTTAAATTGATTAGCTCTTGTTAAAGTCCAATGGCAAGCACACTCAAGTCCAGCTGATGTTGAGTACACACAGAGATGGTTACAAGATTAAAATTAAAATTGCATTACTTGAACTCAGCGAGAGAACTGCAGCCTTGGACACACTCTACTGTGCCAAACTCACCTATGAGACCTAAAGCTTGACCCTTCTTATAATACTGCCAGTGTCAGCAGAAATTGGGTCAATTCTACTACTAAGCAAGCTGGAAAGAAGAGCAAAGACCCAAACCAGAAGATAGCAATTCACTATGAAGAGCACATCACTCAGACCCACACAGCAGAGAGCAGCCAGTCCTGGGAAGGCACAAGCCCATACTGTCAAGTATTTTAATTTTTGTTACATAGTAATAATTCTTATCATGCAAGGACTGAAGTTTGGGTCATTCCTTTGTTGGTCTTTCTCCAAGAGGACTCTTTCACTGCACTGTCTGAGAACCCCAGAGATTCTACCAGCTCTGTTTAATGGCCACACACTCTACCCCCAAGTTAATAGCAAAGCTTTCCATTAACAGAAGCAGTTTCAGGCTAATGCTAAACCAATGAATCCCAGTCACTGCTCTGCTCCCCTCTGCCTGTCTCAAAACACTCCTTGTTTTCTAGTTTAATAATTAAATGTACCAACATCTTTCCTGAAGACTCTGAAAACAATCTAGGCTGACTGGAGTTTAATGAATGCAGGTAACATTTGCAGAGAGGCACACAGGAGATGAGGGAAAAAATATTTGGGGGCAGTCACAACTCATATCAAACACTAATAGAACTCTTCAAAGTCATCACATCAAAAGCCAGTAGAGATTGGACTCTGCTGGGTTGTGTCACTCAGTTTGTGGCAGGAGCAGCCAGGCCCCAGGAGCAGGAACAGCATCTCCAAAGCAATGGGCCAGTAAACAGAATAATGAAACCTGACAGTAACTTCATCTGTAAAATATACAGTAAAGCTATCAGGGCAAAAGTGCTAATAGCAAAGGCAACACTTGCATAATTACACCAACCTGACAGCTCTGGTCTTAAATTGACCCCACAATGCCCCTCACTGCTGCAAACCACAGTCAGCTGTGCTGTTCCCTGCACAGTGCCCTGGACCTGGCTACTCCCCGTCCACAGCAGAGCCAAGGGATTGTCACTGCTGTGGCTCCAGGAACACACCAGTGTAACATCAGTGACCAAGTCTGGCATATGAAGGATACTGGGATTTAAGTCTTCTCATTTCTTTGATGTCAAAGATCTGCCAGATGTCTCTCACTGCTACCCCTCATTCTCTAAGCTCCAATAAAACAGCTGCACTTCATCACCTTCCCACACAGGGTAGGCTCGAAGGACAAATATGGGGCAAATTAATGGCAAAAAGGAGTACAAGTACAGACTACACTGATGCTATCTTAAAAAAAACCCAAACTATCCTTGGGTAGAGCAACAATTTTCTCCCCACACCAATCTGAACTATTCCCTCTGGAGTTCACTCACTATGTCTAAAACAATATGGGTTTTTACTAGCTTTGAACTGTGCTTCTGCACATATATCTACTAATACCAGAGACTGATTGTGTGCATTTAGCCATTCATAAAGGAATTAATCTGACACTAAACATAACATTATTCAAATTGTTTTCTTTCTATAGCTTTTTTTTTAAAGATTTAACTTCACTTGCTATTGCCCAGGACTTATTTGGCACCCACGACCAAATTAAAGGCACAGAGATGACAAAAGGCAGCAGTCATGGTGATACCCAGCCCCAAACTGGAACCTGGGAGCGCAGCACACACAATCCTGCACACCTTCTGTACACTGAAGCCACCTGGCCAGAGGGGTGGGGGCAGATGGAATGAGGCCATTTCCCAGCTGCAATGCCCAGGGCCCTTTGCAGGCCCTGTGCAGCCCTGACTGCTCCATCCCTGCCCTGCACTGCACCCGGGGGAGGCAATCAGCCATTTTCACAGCCAAAACCCATAGCCAAACCAATGGAAGGAGAATGAATAAATATTTAGGCTCAACAGAAGAGTACAGATAAAACAATATATGGGGCAATATTTTTACTGAGTGATAAAAGACTCAGAAAGCCATGAGGACAAGCAAGCCAGGCAAAGACCTCATAATGAGGGTAATCCAACACTGCTGACTGCCCACTGCACATTTGCTCAGGCTCTTGCTAGCTCTGCATAATCAAAGAGGCACTGGGAGCTGATGCATGAGGAACAAACCGAGCAGAGGAACAAGTCTTTGTCCATCTTTTAGGGTTCAGCCCTCAGGAGCCTGCACTGTGATGTGCAATCAAAACTTGGGAGAAGCAGCCCCTCCCAGGGTCACCCCACTGCCCCCAGCCAGGTGCCCAGGCAGATCCACCATTCACTGCATCAGGATTTGGTACGACTAATTCACCTTTCACTCTCAACAGCAACCAGAGAAAGAAAGATATACAAATAGCTCCTCCACCACTACCACCAGCACAGATCTCTAGTGCTAAACCGAGCCACTCAAAGACCAGTAAAATTTTTACAAAGATGAGGAGGCAAAACAAAATAGCCATGGGAGCTGTAGCACTGCCTGGGTAGATATTCAAACATCACAGAACATCATATCAAACACTTCCTTGAAAATAATAAACATTGTAGATCCCCATTCCATCTTTGTTACATTTTAGTATTCTTTGCTTCATTGCCCATTTACAAATCATGAAGAATTCATAGATGAATAATGGACTGAGAATAATATCCATGTATGTATATATATAAAAACATAAAATCCAGCACAAGCCAATAATAGGATAAGCTCTTCCTAGGCACAGTAAATTAAAGACTAAGGTAATAAAATTAAAATTAAAAAATCAAACCAATGTTGCTAAGTGTCTAGAATCCTCCCAGTAACTCTGATGAGCAGTCATTATTCTATTCCACAATAAAGTATGTCATTTCATTGTCCATAGAGCCTCCCCACAATATATAAATGAATTATTTTCTGGAGGTTTCCCCATTGTCTCTAGAGAATTTACAACACATTAGATTTAGCTCCTGTGTCTCCTTCAAGATGATATGCTACTCCTCTAGGCTGCTGTGTGCCTGGACCATGCCCTTAAATCACTCATGGAATGAAGTCATGCCCATAACTGGCTTTCTGAAAAATGTTACCCACCATTTGGTTTTAACTTTTTTTAAAAGAAAAGTTTTTTATCTTTTTTAAAAAGTTCATTTCTGATTATTACTTTCTAGTATAAATAATGGCACATTTTCATTGTGAAAGTCTATCGGTGAAAACACTTTTATGAGTTAAACTGTTTGGAATAACTTTTAAACAATTACTCAAGACCTCTGAAATTTCTTTCAAAGGATTGAAGGTTTTTCTGGTATCAAATTATCTGGATTTCTCATGGATTATGCATTTTTCAAAAACTCACTCATTACAGATTAAAGAGAGAAAACGAAGTTAGAAAGAACACAATAGGAAAAAAAAAAGATCAGTAAAGAAAAATATTTTAAATATTAATGACCAAGGGGGAAATGGAAACACATTAAAGGCAAATGTGAGAGCTTTTAAATATGTTATTAAAATTGATTTATAAATGAGACTCTTCTTTAACCACAGGCTTTAGCCTTCACTACTTATTTCCTTCTGCTGTCTCTCCAAGCATTGGTGCCACCACTCAAAACCTATGGCATTTAGGAAAGATAGCCAGAAGAGAGACTGGCAACACCATGGGTTGCTCAAACTGGAAGAGCATTCTCTGAGATTCCTCATTCTCTGAGATTCTTCATTCTATTAGGAATCTCAGAGAATGAGAAATCGGGTACTTGCACAGTATCTGTTCCAGAGGAGTCTGGGATCCAGCAGGAGCTGCCCTGCTCACCCCACTGCAGCCCAGAGCCACCCCACAGGCAGTGGGCAGGCAGGAGCAGGAGTGACTGGCCAAGTGCACAAATGCAGACACTAATGATTTACCAAGACAGAAAAAGACATTTGCCATTTCTGACCCCTTCTCCCCCTGCACAGAAATGATATCCATCACCCACAGGCTGCGAGGGCTGATCCACACACAGAGCAAACCAAATCAGCATTTCCAAGGAAAAGTGTCTGCAGGCTGATGCTGAAGGACTGGGGAAGCCTGTCCTGTGGTGTGAACCCACATGCAGCATACAGGGTGCTGCAAACCCTGCCTTCCTTCTGCACCAGAAACCAAGTTCACATAAATTACCCCAGGAGCCTGCATTTTCAGGACGCATCTTCTGGAGTTTTGCAGCTTTGAAAGCAGTTCCAGTAATGCCCCACGAGGCCAGGACAGCTGACTGCAGATCACTGCTGCTGGCACGTCAGAGCCCAAGCCACTGCAGCTTTGAGAGCTGCACAGGGTGCATCACACACCAGCAAAGAGCAGCATGTGAAGCCATGTGACTCCTGGGACACGTTTTTCTTAAAGGACACAGCAGCAGATGTGTACTGCACAAACAGCCCAATTAACATCACCAAAACTGGGGGAATTATCCTTGAAAGGAACAAATTTTGTGCATGGATTTGAGTAAATAGACAGTATAAAAGTGCATATAACAGTATATGTTTAACAAATTAGATAATATTTCTATAGCTTAAATATGAAAAAATATTTTATCTTAAAGCTGCTATTTATCATAAGCCATCATAAACTATCATAAACTAGGCAAAGACTCCAAACAGAAATATAAAACATCAATGAGAACCACAGATCTTGTACTTCAGATTTTGTGGTGAGAATGGTCCACAAACCTCCTTCTGCATGTCCTCGTAAGATCCTTTTTTATAGCAGGTTATGAATCATCACATGATATCTTTAAATGGATGATCAATACTATATTTTCCCATAAAGCGTTTGGTTTGAAATCCGATTTTAAGTGCATTAGAGTTTTTGTGCACTGAATGAGCGGGTGTCATAATAAATTGTCATCAAATATGAAAGAAATATAGCTTAGATTAATTGCCATATTTATTTATGAGTCTATAAAATACATTGTGAAAGTCCTGGCACATTTTTGGGATACCAGCTTGAACTTTCAAGCAAGTTAAAAGCATTAAGCGAGACTGAACGTAGATTTATTATTGGAATGTTTTTAATTGCAGTTTCAACCAGACACAGGTATTAGAATGGCTGTGCCCTTAATGGCCATCTCATGTGTTTTTTCTTTAAAAATTATATACTTTCCATATTTTTATTGATTCCATAAGATTTATTGTAGATTAGTGCTGCTTGTGTGTGAAATTGCAAGTGGTCCCAGCTTCCCCAGAGTAGAAGGCTGCAGATGGCCCTTGCTGGAGCAGCTCCTCCCCAATGCCCCCTGCACAGCCTGAAACGCTGCTGAAAGACCAGAGAAAAACCTGCAATACCTGAAGGAGACTGGCAGAGGAGTCCTCAGTGAACTACCCAGAAGATCCTGCTCTGCACTGATTTCTACAAATGCAAAATGGAGTTAATTCAGGCTGGATTTGGAGGGGGAATCCAGCTGAACCCTTTCTTTACTCAGATTTTAACTAATGAAGAGGCTCAAGGCCAATGGATTTGATGGGGTGGGACTGTCTTGGGTCAAGTATTTTCTGGGTTTGGAACAAGTTATAAGCTCTCTGTGTTTGTAATGTACAACAAATACAACAGGGGTTTTGTCAATTACAAATGAAAGTAAATAAGGAAGCTATTCTGATATTCATGTTTGATGGCACACAGAATTTGGTGAAGATCACCAACTTCTCAGTGGAGAAGGAAAAGTTGCATGCAGCCAGCGTACTAATTTAAAAATAAACCCTGGAAATTACAGCAAGCAGACTAGGTAATGGAATAAAACTGTCATTCACTGCCACAGAACAAAAATTACAAACTATACCTAAGGTGATGTTAAATTAAAATCCTTCAGTTTAGCAGCCACATGACTCCTTCACACCAACTGCACATGAGCTGATGCAAAGGCCACAGAAGCACAGACACAGCTGGGTGGTTAATGGTGAACCCTGTTCATGATGTGTCAGACCAGCAATTGCTTTGTCACAAAAAAAAAAAAAAAAAATAGAAAATAAAAATTATTTATTTTACTGGAAACTGAATCCACAGAGGGGTCAGACTGAATGAGAGCTGCCCTAAGTCTCCTAGCATAAATTAACCCATATATCAGCAAAGCACAAACAAGTTCTTAGAGGTGAAGTTCTCATAGTTTTGTGTAGATGTATCTTCACGAGAAAGATCCCTACTTTACAGAATAATCTACAGATAACCTGAAGAAAGCCAGTAGAGAAGAGCCCTGATGCAGAGCGCTCTTACCAAAGAAGTATTTTCTCATCAGCAAACTATGTCTTCACAAGTTCGGGGTGATCACAAGTTAGTGATGGCCCCAGATCCAAGGAAAATACCACCCCAGAGCCTGGGAAAAATTCATTATCAACTTCTACTCACTTGACTTCCTCTGGACATAGAATGGTCCAGAATAAAGCCCTGGGTCCAAACATCCTCCAAGTCCAGTTTCACTCAAGCTGTCAGTTTTAGAGCCATATAGAAAAACTTAATCACAGCACACTCAGTGATGGTCTGAGATTCAGCAAGCCCATCAATCATTATGTAAGTGATGCTGGGAGCCAAATGGAGCTGCCAGTCCCTGGAGAAGAGGCAGGAGGGCGAGGTGGCAGGGGGAGGCCACTACACAGGAAGCAGCAGCTCACTGGCACATGAAGGGGTGGTGCTCAGGAACCCTGTGAATATTATTACCTTTGTCTGTCTCTTACTTAATTTCCAAATGATACATTAAATCACTCTCATGCAGCCATCCATCTCAATGAGAGGGTTTGGAGGAGCAAAGCAAGGGCCCAGCCATGTATTTCTTTCACTTTGCATGATCCAAAACCAGAGCAAAATTGTGTAGCTTCTTAGATTAACAAGCCTAAATACATAACTCTCTGCAAAATCTCTGACAACTTTTTGGATGTCCCCTTTCAAAGACAAGGATCCAAAGGCAAATTTATTCCTGATGTATTTCAAATGTGACAAAACCAAAATGCTACTTTCAGGTTTAGCCTTCAGCAGACAAGGTACCACCCATTTACCTCAGCAATACCTCACCCCCTAAATCAGCTCTTGTCCCACACTTCACTGTGCCAGTTCTCCCCTCTGTCCTGAAGACAGTTCTATTTTCTGCTTGCATAACAATTAAATGCTTTATCTTCAACCAGATATAAATCTTAATATTGTCATAATATGTTTCTGCCTCTCATGTAGAAATCAGTCCTGAAAATAGCCACTGAGATAAGCACAATAACCAGCAAGCTTCACAATAAACCATCATATACACTATTTTAGTTTGTCAAAACAATTAGTGTTCATTTTGGCTTTATTCAGTTAAATCTGCAGTGACTGATCAGTATAAATTATGTATTAGGCTGCCCAGCTGTACTTGTTTATTCATGCATGGACTTGAAGAATTTTCATTTTCTCAGTACAAAAAAGCAACAGCCAAAAAAATCCCCCAGTATTCTAAAATATAAAGACACTTTCTTCTCAGCCACATTTCTGCTACATGTTTTTGAAGTTGCTTTCTTCTTCCCCTGCTTATTTCAATTAACCTATTATTTCATTTGCAGTTATCAGCAGCTGCATTTGCATCGGTAGGAAGCACATACTGTTACTTTCACCCCTAGCAATTACCTCCCGAGCAAGGCAATATCAGAGCTAAACCAAATGATGCTGATTTTAAAAGCATCAAAAATCGCATTGTTGGCTGCATTTGAACTCCTGCCTTGCTTCAAGAAGAGCTGCTTGCAGAAATGTTGGCAGTTAAGCCACACAGTCCTCTCTTTCAAGAGCAAAAGTTTGCGAATCAAGAGAGATCATTTTCGGGATTTGCTCGTGTTTGTAGTCACACACCCCTCGCTAGGACGACTGGGTGAAGGGAATGCACGTTGTGGGGGCGCATGTGGGACATGCTTGCATGCAGGGAGAGAGATGACAGATTTAGAGAAAGAAAGATCTGCAGTGACCACGTACAGCATCAGTTGTGCTTCTACGAGACACGGTGTGTGTGAAAAATGGAAACTGGGCTGTGGAAGCTGATTTCCTGCAATGAGAAAAACAGCAAATTTCACACTCCAAACCGAAGTTACCCTCCACCAAGCCAGGTTCAAGAACTTGTTAACAAAAGGTTTATGCCAATATTTACAAATCACAGACAGATGTTTAGGCATCTTTGACGGGCAGAGTACAGCTGCTCAGTGATGAACAGGCAGAGTGAATGGTGGCAGTGCTCTGAAAAAGACAGAGTTTGTGTCCTCCTAAAGAGCTGGGGAGCACAACTTGGATTTGTTAACAGGAATGCCATTCACTCTCCCAGGTTGTAAGGGCAATTAAAAGGGGTCACCTGAATGGCTCTTGAGCATGTCTAGAAAAAAGCGTGCTGCTGAAACATCTCCATAGGGCAGAGTGCTGTAAGTGGAGAGTGCTGGGTTAGGAAGGCAACCCCCAAAGCTCAGGTCAGTTACAATGTACCTGACAGGTAACAGAACTGCTGTCACACTGATTGTGCATGATAAAGATTGGGAAACACTATCTTTGTATTGATCTGCAAGATCTCTGTTATAAAAATGTATTTTGCACAGTGAAGTCTGCCCCAGTTTTGGTGGCTGCTATGCTTGTCACTTCGGCAAGGAGGACAAGAGCCCTGCGTGCAACCTGCCAGCACAAACACACTGCCAGCGACAGCTCCTTTGAGCTCTGAGCCGCGGGCAGGATGAGCACACAGCTACTCTTGTTGTTTCTTCCATCAAGTAACATTTGAAATGTTCTGGTGAAAAGACTAAATTTTGCTGAATTAAGTGCTTTAGAACAAGTGGTTTTATTACTTTATAATTAGCATAATTTTCCCCATAGGGATTCTTGCAATTAAATAATTAGCAGTAATGTTACCCAAAGGTGTTCTTTAATGAATTTTAAGTTATTGCCCCTGTTAACGACAATTGACACGGCTCGGGTTTACAGCGCTCAGTCTCGCCAGGCTGCGGGCGACATAAGAGGGCTGTGACGGCCGGCCCTGAGCTCCGGGCCCCTCCGCTCACCCCGTCGGGATGGGAGCGGC